>OX637310.1:17533707-18777457 GCA_951799385.1 Hyppa rectilinea
TCATGTGTAGTGGAGAACTTAATTATGCCAATATTTTTAATGTTATTTATTAGATAAAATAATAAATAAATGCCTATTAAAGTGATGTTTATATGTGATGTGTAAATATTCATTGTGTTAATTGTAATGTGTTGGATAATGTAAATAATTGAATTTAGGAAATTTGTAACATTCTGATATTTATAAGTGTAAAATTTAAATTTAATAATAATAATTGTATTTGCACGCCATGAGAAATGGCAGACATGTCGTGAGCCAATCTTATTTACGATCTTGCATGCATGTATTATTTTAATTCTGTATGTATACACAAATGTGTATGCAAATAAATTTCTTATTCTTATGTAGGTATAATATTACTGTTACTAGCCTGCTTTTGTATTTGTTCGTGTTTTTATTTGCTTTAGTATTCGTTAGGATTTTCAAAATAATTGCCCATAATCCGTATATTTTCTTTGACTCTCTGAACAGCGTGAAAGCTACGGCAGAAGTGTTATAATATCACCTGCTTTTTATTCGTTGGTTGTAAAACCGAATGGATAGTTGAAGAAAATGGGTTATTATGGTTATACGTGCCTGTTACCCGACGCGGCGACGTTGGCAGTTATCATGCAAATTCACATCTTTTAATCTAACATTCTGCTATTACCTTTGAAGCGGTGAGGGTGGCCTTCTTCGTTCATTCAGAAGGATTTCTCGTAGCAGTATCTATACTTTGAGAATTCCGAAGTTAAACGCTCTCTGTACAACTATCAAATTCGATGTTTGCCTGTCATGTATTAGGGTAGGTGCACACGTATCGAGAAACACTCGATGCTGTATCGCGCGGCGACGTGTTTGCTAAGCCCTCGTGCACACTCGCACGAGGCGTGCGCGCGACACGTCTCTCCATGCCGTGAAATATCGCACAATATACGTTCACGATGCGACATTTTCACACTTTTATGTATTCCGATTTGATTCATGTATAATTTAATGTCGTCTGAATATAAATAAGTTGATTATAGGATGAAATTATTTTGACGTTGTTTGAGTATTCGGTTTCGGGGATTATTGATGGAATTTTAGATTTCTAGGTGTCTGACAGTGACGTTCAGTATTTGATCAAAATTCATACATACACTACTAGCACATGGAATCATGTTTATATTTATTTATGCTTCTTTTTTTAACAAAATATTAAATGAAGTAACCTTACAGTGAATAAAACATTAATAAACAAGAAACAATAGTAATAAACAGCAAAGAATTAATATTTCACTTCTATAATCCGCCGTTTACTGTTGATATTTTCCACTCAGTTTTCAAACATTAATCATCGCTTGTATCACAAAGGCCTTAAAAAAGGGATGACATAGACCTATCTGACGTCGGCCTATTGTAACCATTGTCACGCTGTCACCTCGAAGGTGCGGAGACATAATTTATTTTACGGTAAATAAATTATCATAATCTCTTGTTGATATTAGGTAAACTGGTGTAAAGGCTTGAGCTAGTATGATGATTATGAGAAATGTATTGTCACTTAAATTTTATAATATTACAGCGTGACAGTTTCTCACTTTATTAATATATATATTTTTAATTTCAATATTTCAAAACAGAAACAATACCTATAAAAAGAAAATTATAAATTTATTTATTTATTTACGTAAATCTAACCAACAGCAACCATTACAGATCTGCGATCCAAAACTTATTGTATAAAAACATATTCTTACTTTTTTTTGTTAATATTTTTACATTAATAAAAGCACTGAGCCAATATTGTAATTTAAAATCCAATACACAACCAAAAGAAAATTTTGTAACAAAATATTCAACAGCAGCGAGATTAAAACAACTTTAAGAGTCAACAAATTGAAAAGTATCAAATGCAAAATAAAAATATATTTGGTGTATTATTTTTATGACTTGTAAACAAGTTTGTGGCGCAGTCGGTCGAAAATAATCCAGTCTAATTACTGAAAGACTGTACTCATAGCCAAGTTTGCTAATAAAGTGGATGGTTAAGTTCCGTACAGGCTCAACGTTTGACTATAAAGCTTGGGCTACACTGTAGTATACGAGCACGTCAAACTTGGTTTAACGCGTGACAATTTTTTTTTTTTTACGTAAAATATGTTTAATTTTAAGTCAGTATTTAGAATAGATTTTAAATGTACTAAATAGAGATTTACACAGTTGTTTCAAATAATCTTTTACAATGTATTTAAACACAAAATACCGTAGACAAACAGCATTAAACAAAATTGAAATTAACATTTTATTTACCTAAATGTATGCAAATGCAATGGAAAACATTTACTTAGGTACTAAATCGATTTTCCAATAAAAGTTCATTGAAACTTGTTCAATTGAATTTGTTTCATCAGGTTTATCTGAATAAGATCTGTTAGCCATTTTACTGATTAAATAAATTAAATTGGTCTTATTCGT
The DNA here is from genome assembly GCA_951799385.1 of Hyppa rectilinea. Taxonomy (NCBI): domain Eukaryota; kingdom Metazoa; phylum Arthropoda; class Insecta; order Lepidoptera; family Noctuidae; genus Hyppa; species Hyppa rectilinea. The sequence continues at coordinate 17,536,147 of OX637310.1, forward strand.
TTGGAAATTAAGTCTATGTGGGCAAACTGTTTTTTTGTCTGGACGTCCCGCTGAAATATTAAGTGCATTGTCACGTTTGCCCTAAATTGAATGAGTCATTATTAGTAGGTGTATGCCTAATGTAGTTAATTGGTTAGTTGATTCCGGTGAATTTGCCTCATACTGTTAAATTACGGTCTGTAACCTTTACAAGTAAGGGATACATCGGATGAGAAAGAGATGTCAGCATGAAGGAAGAGGCCCGTTAGGGCCGAAGCCTGCCGGGTCAGCGGGATTTTCTGAAAGAGTTCCCGCTACCCCGGAACTTAAAGGGCTAGAGAAGGAACACAGATGGGTTTAAGTCACTAAGAGTCTGACACTCCCTTTCGCTCCACCCAGAGCGGGTCATTTGAAGATTTCCCACCCTCAAAAAAAATCTATACTTCGGATATTTTACGTGTCATTGTTTGATTGTAGAATTTTATATTGCCAAGCTCATTTCAAATTGTGACTGAGGCTCTATTACGTTTAAAACAATCTTCCATAAAAACTAATCTATACTCATTTCAAATCATAAAAATAATATTATAAAATTTCAAAATCAATATAAACATTAAACAATGTTATATCACGGTTCAGTTCCTCGCTCCCGTGATTCGTAACAATTCCCCTCCAGTGTACACATGCCCCACGAAAGTAAAGATCGAAGTAAAACTTTGGAAATTGATCCAAAGTGTACCGAGAGTTCGGTTCGTCTCTTCCGAGTACATATCTACTTATAATAATATCGTACAGAACTGTATGGAGCCTTGGATGCTGGGGGGAGGTGGGGAATTTTGGATAATGTTCGGTGACAGCGATCCGCGTAACTTAACTTCGTTGGTAATTTTAGCAAGAAAAGAATCTTTTTGACTCTAGATGACGTTAATAAAAATTATATTAAGGTAGTCTTAGGATCTTTTTTTTTGTATCACCAGATTATGAAGCACGACTAATTAAAAAAAATTTTTTCGATATCCCACAACTCTAGGGTTAAAAGTAAAAATAATACAAAACGTTCAAGAATTATATGTGGTCGAAAAATGCATAGTTTCGAAGATAATATTATCATCAATCATAATTAATTTAGATCCAAAATTTAAGTAGGTATCTAAGTATCATTGTCACATACGAGTACCTAATTCATTTTCATTCAAACTAATCATTCATATTTAAAGCTAAGAAAAAGCGAAGTTATCATTTTCACGTAAATATATTACATTCATAATCTTGACTTTGTCGAATTATTTTGTACGAAAAATTAACACAAACAAAAATAATTCATTATACAAATTGATTCTTTGATATGGCCTTCTTCATGCCCTAGAGTTATGGGATGAAAAAAAAACACAACCTGTATAAGTTCGACAGTTTCAGGTTACGCCAGTCTATGTTAGTTCTCGTATCGTGATAGGTCAGTAAACACTGACATGAGCGTGGGTTTCACCTTTAAAACTTATCTAAAATTGATTCTAAAATCTTCAATACTATTTCATTATTTGTAGGGTTCCGTAGCTTCAAAGGAAAAAAGGTACCCGCGTAGGTTTACCCTAGAAAGCTTTGACCTTGGTTCTTGCACGTTATGGAAAACGACCGAAAATCGTTTGTATAGGTTTATATTTGTAGATTGATTTCAGAAAAAAAGAGATAAAGATTACAAACTTTCATTTGCAGCTGGAGAGTTTGAATTGTGACGTATACCAATGTATGGGCGAACAGAAGATTTTTAAACAACAATGTATTTGGAATTATTTTGGAATAAATTCATCAAAACTTCGGAACCCTCCGAAGTACGTGGTCCGATAAGCACTTGACCGTTTTTCTTTACTTTGAACTCCCACAAACACACGTTTACTAACAATGTCAGTTCGGAACATGCTCAAATTCCACAATTTGTTCCTTTTTATCGACAAATTGGAAACAGAATACGAACGACAAAAGTACAGAAACAGCATTAAAAATTGCAGGCTCTTTCGTAGAACAAAATTAATTCGGAACGATTCGTGAATACTCGGATTTCGTTGGAACAGTACAGGTAGTCGCAAAAGTGTTACATAGTGAATGGTTATAATTGAAAAACGTCATGCGCACTGTGCCGCCCTGCGGAGCGGGTCGGATTAGGGTCTCCTGTCAAAACACCATCCTACCAAGTGGGCTGGTGCAAGTTGTAATAGCTGGCGGGTTGTTAAAAGTTCCCAGTTTGAAATTGGTTGTGAGAATTGTTTATTTTTTTGTTAGTTAGTAGTTCAAAAGTGAGTTGTTAGTTACTAGGAGTTATTAATATCCAATTGTGAATTTTAGTGTTCATTTATGAGGCTTTTTCTGTTAATTATACCAATCAGAAAACTTCCATTTATAGTATAGGATCCCGTAAAGAACGACCTTCACCGAGATGCTTATTTAATGAAACGTTTTTTATATTTAATTTAATATGTCAATAAATATAATCCATATGGGTTGCCTAGCAAATTTCAGTCCAGAGTATGTTTAATTAATAATGTAAAAAAATTTTTTTTTTTAACATTTCACCGGTATGATTATTAGATAAATTCTATACCAATCGAAAGTATGAAGCCCATAGAATATGCAAACGTTAGGCTGCCTTTTCTTTTCCGGTCACAACTATCGGGTTGCCAGGTATAAACAGGTAAAACTGTACTAGCATTTTGCAACGGTCTGTTTATTGAATGAAATTTAAATGAAATTAAAGATTATTTTATTCTGAACACGGTGGTATAGGGCTGCCTGCGAAAAATCAGTCCAGAATTGCGATTGTCGAATTTTAAAAAGTAAAATATTGCTCCGAGTGAATGTGTGCGACTGAGGATGATTTCACAGCCTTAAAAAAAAAAAGGTAGGCACGCGAAGTTGCTCTTGCGTTATCTATGTCTATCTTTATCTGTGGTCGCTATAAATACAATTGAAAAAAACGTGCTACTATTTATTGTTGGAAAAAATGGCAAAAAAGTGTTTTTTGTGTGGATCGGATGATAAAATAATTGATTTTAATGATGAAACTTTTAAAAACTGTGTATTAAAGTTAGCTTTTCGTAAAAAAAAACACTTCAAATACAATTTTGTTGAGCTACCCAGTGCGTCTCTTCAATTTGTAGGTTATCATACCACGTGCTACAAAAAAGTGACCGTTTTGAATAAAAAATATAACGAAGAATTTCTTAATTTTAGCGCTGAATATACAGTAAGTACATAATAATTGAATCTTTAAAATTATCTTAGCTAATACATCTTCTATATTTTTTTCATGTTTAAATAATTGTTAGTAAAATTCACCTATGGTTTTGTTAATTTTCGACACACATAATTTTTTTGTAATTTACTTAAAAACGGTAATTTATAAATTAAACACAGACGTTTTGATAATTTTGTTAGGAAATATGCACAAACTTATCGAATCCGAAATTTGGCTTGCCTGTTCAGCAACTAGAAAGACTAATAATCAAACTGTTGATTGCATTAATTGCACCGATTTAGCGTTGAAGTTGGGAATTAAATTATGCCAAAGTCTTCCCGCCTTCCATGCATTTACAGGTTGCGATTACACGGCAGCCTTTTACAACAAAGGGAAAGTAAAACCTTTTCAGCAATTTTCGAAAAATGAAAAATATCAAACAGTTTTTGCATCATTAACAGATGCTGCTGATATTTTCATTGATGAGAAAATGAAGACCGATCAAGAATTTACGGCTAGTATGTACGGTATCAGGAACTGCACCAGTGTGAATGATGCGAGACATCGTATTTTTATGAAAAATTACTCTGCAAAAGAAGACAGCGAGCACTTTTTAAAAAAAATAAAAGGCTTCGACTCCAACTCCATACCACCATGCTGGATATCATTACCTCAGAAAATTTTACGAACTATTTTCGTAAATTCCATGTGGCTTAATGCAACGGATCCAATATGCGTGAAACTTGAGCCTGAGAACTGCGGATGGTTCTTAGATGAATATTTAAAACCAGTAGGATTCATTGGGGATCATACACCTTTAAAGATAGAAGACATTGTCGAAAAAAGTGAAACAGAGAGTGATGACGAAGAAGATTCAGAAGTTGAAGATCGTAGTTTTATGTCCAATGACTCGGATTCTGAATAATTAAAAAAAAAATGTATTTTTAATTTTTTACAATAAATAGAAGTAATTTTTTAATTGTTGTTTTTCTATTTTGTCTTTTTATAATAAAAATAAAATTTGCAAGATTACCCTGATTAAAAAAATTCACTTTTATGGGTTTTGAATTTTTTCCAATAGTTTCAATTGATTTCAATTTCTCTGTTTACATTTATAGATTTATAATTTGCATGTAGTAAATTTTTTTATTTTTTTCAATCAATATTTTTAATCAGGGTAGTATTATAATATATGTATCACTATAACCTTCTTTTTTACTAAAAATGTATATATGCTTTAGTGTCACATAAATAATTATGTAATTAATTAAAAAAAAAAAAAAACTATTTCTCTATTTAAATAATAAACTACTCCAAAATGATGCATAGTATATACGAGTCTATCGCTATCCTTTTCTTTTCCAAGCCCAAATAGCATGCGCACTCTCTTTCTTTAAATGGGCGGACTTTAAACAGCTGCTATGCTGTGTCCTCTTCTATCGCATGGGATGGTCGGTTGGGACCTCTCAGTCGCACACATTCACTCGGAGCAATATTTTACTTTTTAAAATTCGACAACCGCAATTCTGGACTGATTTTTCGCAGGCAGCCCTATACCACCGTGTTCAGAATAAAATAATCTTTAATTTCATTTAAATTTCATTCAATAAACAGACCGTTGCAAAATGCTAGTACAGATTTACCTGTTTATACCTGGCAACCCGATAGTTGTGACCGGAAAAGAAAAGGCAGCCTAACGTTTGCATATTCTATGGGCTTCATACTTTCGATTGGTATAGAATTTATCTAATAATCATACCGGTGAAATGTTAAAAAAAAAAATTTTTTTACATTATTAATTAAACATACTCTGGACTGAAATTTGCTAGGCAACCCATATGGATTATATTTATTGACATATTAAATTAAATATAAAAAACGTTTCATTAAATAAGCACCTCGGTGAAGGTCGTTCTTTACGGGATCTTAGACTAATAGGAACCAAATAAAACCAACCAGTCAAAACGAACCACCAACCAATTAAAATGACACCAAATTAAAAGTAATTAAATATTTTTGTACAAATTTTAATGAAAACTTATATTTTTAAATATAATTTTATTTTACAAAAAAAAAGTCCGTGGTTTTTGTCCCACAGTGTGACCATAACCACTGACAATGAATTTATTGTGCTGATTGTGATTGCAAGAGTGTTACGAAAACCAAGTGCAATAAAACCAGAAACATCTTTCAAACGTCTTAATATAGTGTCCGCTTTCGTTTACCGCTTTGACCAAAACACAAATAGGAAATTATTAGGCCGAGCTTGCCATTTGCAACCTTTGGCGGCACTAGCTGATCGTAAACTTATTTTTAATCATGAACGTCGTTTGCATAAAGCAGCCTTGCTGAGCCATAATGACATTGTCAGGACCAACCATTCTACCTATTTTATCAAAATAATATTTAAAACGATATTCTGTTATTAATTTTATTGAAGGGTAGTCGGACGGCTTCTGCTTCACAAAGGTTCTATATTGGCTGTAGATTGAGTTAATTTAAATTTAATATTAAATACTGTCAGATCTTTGAAAGGGAATGAGTTTTCTAAATAAATAATTATTTATTACAATGTCAGACACGTTTATGCAAAAGGAACATGGAGCAACAAAAACATTGTCAGTCAAAAAACAAGGTTATCGTTGTCAATTTTCTATCCAAAAAGGTACAATAATTTAAATTTGATTTTTTGTGAAGTATTTTACCGCAAATAAATATTATTAAAACCAGTACCTACTAGGCAAGCTTATGGAATTAATTGCTAAGCAAATTGAATACAAATTCTAAAACTAAACTCAAAAACTCTGACACCAGGGGGCCTAGACAAGTGTCAATCGCTCCGTGTCGATTCGATTTCGAAAATTGTTGATCGAACAATTCGTTATCTCAGCGATTCGGATCGTCAAGAACGTCACTTGTCAAGCATTTGTATGGGAATATTGATCGAGTTTCGTTACACAATCTGACATTGTCTAGCACTTAGCGATAGAAAACGATTTTTTACGTGACATTTCGAAAGCTTATGCCAATTCCATACGTTTCGGATTTATCTAATTTCGCTATCGTTAAAGAAAATGTGACTTTGTCTAGGCTCCCAGGTTAGTCACTAACTACACGAAAAAGAGAATTAAAGATGACATAGGGTGAACATTTTCTTAACAAGTGATTTTCTTGACTATACATTTACTGTTAATATTGTTATGTGTCAACTGCGTATTATGTCCGAATCTCTTATCTATATCAAACTTTTTCATACATGCCACTCATTTATCAACCATTAAGAGAAATTCAACACATGTTTCACCAACCAAGGTCATTGTAGCGCTCAAACCCCTTTTAAATTCAGAACTTTGCTACGGAACATTCTATTTTAATACCTTGAGAAAAACAATCACTTTTATATGGTAGTAATAAAGCAATCGAGACGCTCCCGATAGTGAGGGAACAATTTCTTTATTATTTCCCGTACCTCGAGAGGCTCTTTAACAAGCAATAATTGTTTCTCCCTTTATGAGGGGAGTTCTCCGTAATGATTTAGTATCGTTTTCCAACATTCGCGGCGCATTCGTCCGATCGCAGGGATTTTGTATTAGTATAATCGTTTAATTTAATGTGTTTTTATTCATGAATCACTGGGTTTATTTTACCAGTTTATTGGGTGTAACAAATGTCTTTGTTGAAAGTTTAGATAAAACCTCTTTATCATCTATCATTTTACAAACCATGACACCTCGTTTAAGTCAATATACTGCGTTTTCATAAAATGATGCATACCTGTAACAAAACAAAAACATTTTGTTAATAAAGTCACAAGAATTCCGCAACATCGACATCAAAGGTGAATTAAAGCAGTGTAAACAACAAACGCGTACGCAAATTAAAAATCGCACTGCTAAAAGAGCCATGAACTCCGTTCTTTAATTGAACAGTGGTGTGACCCGCACCGTTGAACAATGCTGTGCTCGGTGCGCGCTGTGTAAACTAGTGGTTGCGGACAGTGGGTGCGAGGTTGCACCCGTTTGCACTCGGTGGCGGCAACGCATCAGACGTGGCAGTGCGGAACACGCACTCGTTAATGAAAGTCATTTTGTGACGTGGAAAAGGTGGGTGACTGCTAATGATTTGGAAATTCATGGAGATTAGCTGGATTTTGGCCAACGATTTAAAGGTTTAATGCACTCTTTTTAAATAAATTGCGGTAAAAAATGAAAAGTTCATTTTTGTTCACAAGAAAAGTCAAGTCGACTTTCATAGTTTGCCTATTATCATTTCTCTCCAATAAACTATTCGGAATCTGTCGAAACATTTGAGATTATTTACCGAAGAGCTCTTGAGGAGTAGATAATTTTCCGTTTCACTCTACAACCACAATCTTAGTCAATAGTCCCACTACACCAGCATAGTTTAGCACCAAAGTATTTGAAAACAAAGTTATCTCCGACAATTAGCCAATCAAACGGCAGCATCCGGATCGCTTCGGCACCGACAGATTTAATTGGGCGATCCCCTTTGTTGAACTTAACCGAGTCAATCAACATTGCCGATAGTCGAGCGTTAGTTTATCCTGTTCAATATTTGAATAAAACTCAGACTTCAGATATGTTTGAAACCAATGCTCAATTTCGCTCGCATAATAACTGGGATGTAGGTCAGGCTATAGACAGTGTAGTGGTGTGCGGGAAATAGTAATTAGAACTCATTATTTGTAGGACGTTCGCTCGCTCGATGCATGTGAGTTAGGTAGCGACTAATAGGAATCCGGTAGGTGTAAACTATAAACGGACCTGGTTTCACAAACCAATGTGAAATTACGTTTAGGACTTTGTGAAGGGAAATGTACAGAGGCCAGCACATCAAGTTACCACAATCTGTCAAATTTCTTTGATAGTACTTCAACTTTATTGCAAAGACATAAGGTTCATTTTTAATTGAGAAAATTTGACAGTAAGGGATAGCTTGATATGCTGGCGTCTGTACTATACGCAAAACTTTCTTAACCTACTGAACGCCAGAGCATAAAGGCACGCGCGTGGCCTCCTCGCGAAGCTACAAATTTATTTCTTCTTGTTATCATGAATTTCCCAATATCCATGGTGTCTTTTAATTTGTTTCATGTAATTAAATACGTACGAAAGCTTCAATTTTTAAGATATCTATATAAACACTCACAAAAAGTTATGATTTAATTGTTTATTTCGTGTTATAGTGTTGTTACAATTGCCACATATTTGTGTCGTTGGCGTACAGGGCATGCGCTTGCTTGTCACATATATGTGACAATGGCGTTCAAAAGGTTACCATACAAACCAATCACAGAACTTTCAAAATAATTTTTGTCACATCCGTCTCATATCAAACAAATATTACTCAAACCTGTGGCACGTAATTAAGCTCCGAAGTCGGAATTCCGGTCCACTTTCATCCTGTTCAGTGGACCCACATAGTTGTCCCCCCGACCACACGGAGCCACGATATTGCTGATCAAAAAAGGGTTGGAAAGGGTACCGAACGCACTTTACGCATCGCTTAATTGGCACAAGCATTTAGCCTGCGAAAGTCGAAACAGGCAAATTGGATTTGTGTGTCCATACCGGGCCTCTTTGACGCAGACTGATTCACAATTTGACATTACAGCGACAAAGTAACTAGATTACGCGCCAATTTTATACTATCTTCCGTTCTTTAAAAGCATGAGTATAGGCGCGTGAATTTTCTGCGGTGATCGATATTGTTGGTGGTCGTGGTGAATGTACTGCAGATTTTGATGGAAGACTGATAGGGTTTATTAATTGATTGATGATTTCGGTTTTGTAGTTTTGTGAGTACAGCTAATCCTAATACTGACAGAGAAAAATATTCATGGTGGTAGGTAATTTAAAACAATATGATCTTGTTAAAGTGAAAATCTCTGTCTAGCCTTTTCTCAACTATGTTGGGGTCGGCTTCCAGTCTAACCGGGTGCAGCATGAATACCAGTATTTTACATAAAACGACTGTCTATCGGACCTCCACAACCCAGTAACTGGATAATAGGATACCCCTTGGTAAAACTGGCTGTCAGATTTTCGGGCTACCGACGACCCGTAACGACTATCAAAGATGCAAAATGGCTGCTGGAACCAACGGCTTAACGTGCTTTTCGAGGCATGGAGGAGTCTCGATATCTAAAGATGGTCACCCATCCACGGACCAACCCTGGCAAGCGTAACTTAACCTGACGAAACGACCCGAGCAGCTGGTATTACTTAGCCAAACCTGTGATTATAAACATGAAGTAGCTAGTCAAAGTAATCAAACTGGTTGCTAAGTAAATTAGGTAATTTGTACCATATTATTTTATTATATTGGAATAACTTCTCACACATTGATTAATTTATTATTATTAACTTTTAGAATGTTTGTAAATATGTGAGCACCATGCACTTATGACATAATCAAGTTTACTTGCCACTGCTACATGTGTTTTTCTTTTCACCTTTTGTGATGTATTGTTTTTATTCTGGGTACATCGTCTTCACATATAATGTTATAATACATGTATACAAAACATTGTGAAACATTTTAAAAGAGTAACGGTGGAGTTTCTTGCCCATTCTTCTCCACACGAAACTACTTTTTGGAAGGGGCGACTAGAATCAGTTCTATTTCTTGTTCATTTTGACGTTCAAAAGTGCCATTCTTGTGCCTATTTGAAATAAATGTTTTGACTTTGACTTTGACTTTGAAAGGTTATGAGAAAACAACACAATAAGCGTCTCTAAACTCCAGTTTCTGACGGCCAGCGTTACGCAACGTAAACTCTCCACTCCTCAGTATTGCCTTAAATTAAAATTGACTGAGCAAACTCACCGAGCGAAGCGTGCACTAAAGAAATAATACCAAGTATTCGTCAAACAGATCGGGGAGCCGTTAATGAAATCATTTTGTTCTCAAGTAAAACAAAATGGGAAACAATGATTAAATGTTAATAGGTTCGGTACTGCGCGGTAGGCACTTCATTAAATCGTGCCTTTTATTACATTTTAAGTGGCATTTTATTTACAATAAAATCAGTTTTCGGGTTCGCTGGATTGCCATGTAAATACGGTTTACTCGTGCATCTGTAATTTACGCTCTGGCCGGGTTAAAGAAAATCAAAGAGGGTTGTTTCATTAAAATTGTGAAGGTCAATTTACGAAGAATAAATAGGCTTAGCAACCTTTTTAATGCTGGTTTTTTATTGTAATTATTACTTTGTTTGACATAGAGTGTGTTTGTGGGTTTAGTGTTAATTAAAATCAGACTTAACACGATATATGAAGGGGAGTTAGTCATAAAAACAGTATTGATCTTCTTGAAAAATTCTTTCAAAATAAACTATTCTTTTCCATTTGAATAAAGCGGTCTATGACAACGACAGGGTCTAAAATTTTGTCTATAGCTACCACTTGATAGGTGGACAAAATACTTCTGAAAAATCTGTTTTCAGTTTATCCTTCCACAATACATCTCTGAGTTCACATGTACCTAGCTAGTTGGCCTATTGAGTTGTCAAGCGATTAAAGACCTAAATACCTACTAATTTATTTATCCCAGAAACAGAAACAAGACCATTTCAAAGGTCCATTACCGAACAACATCAGTAATTACCACTTATGTTGGCTCTGGGGAATGTAATCGTCAATTTAAAGTTAAAGGAGACTAACTGTTGGATAGTGCTGCCCTCTGGGGGCGGCAAATGACATGACTATATCATCTAATGGATGAATGAAGCCCCTGGATGAGACTGGATGTTATGTTCGTTAATGTCGAGGATTGGTGTAGTCTTGAATGTTAAGCCAGTGATTTTAAACGGCTTATAATTTGTGTAGACTGCTAAACTTCTAATCAAGTTGAGAGGCAATGAAATTTCAGAAATGGTTGATGTTTATTACATTAAAAATAGATTATTAAATATTCAGATTAAAAGCACAATCTCAAGCATGCTACTGTATCTACATTTGTCTGTTGTAATACCAAGATTTATACTTATTAACGAGTTTCTTCAAATTATTATCGTTTTATTTTCTTTCAACCAAAACTAGGTGAACATATGAAACAACAAATATCCAAATGAACTAACTTACAACCACCCAACCCAGCGTCCATCAATTTATTGTTTTCGTTAGTATAACGAGTTACACAAATAAAATTGGGAATAAAAAGGTGTCACCCTGTCATCGGCGAACAACTTGCTAACAACGTGACGGCAAATAACAAAGCGTTGACGAGGGGTAGAGGGGCGGGCGAGGGGGCGGAGGGGAGGACGCTAAACAATGTACCTGGCATGTAATACATGTTGTTTTATCGAGAACAATTACTGGACTTAAGTTGTAGAGGAAAATATGGTTTGGATTTCGAAAGCGGTCGTGCAAAAGGGGAAAAGTCTGTAAAAAAATGTACTACCATGCTAGACCCATAAACAGTCTTATTGTATTCTAATACAATGCATTAAAATACAATGCAACACATGTAAGGGGAAGATTTATAAAAGCATGATTAGACCTGCCGGATCTTGTATGGATCAGAGTGTTGGGCCACAAAAGGAATGAATGAAAGACAATTGCATGCAGCTGAGATGAGAATGTTAAGAGGGATGTGTGGTGTTACGCAAATGGATAGAATACGTAATGAGTATATAAGAGGAAGTCTGAAAGTGACACCGGTGACCGAAAAGTTGTGTGGAAATCGGTTGTCATGGTATGGGCATGTTATGCGGAGGAATGAGGAAAATGTTGTCAGGAGAGTTGTGAGTATGATTGTGGATGGCTATACAAGTAGAGGGAGACCAAAGAAACGATGGATTGTGTGAAAGATGATATGGCTAGAAAGGGAGTGACTATCGAGATGACGACTAATAGAGAAGTATGGAAGAAGAAGACATGTTGCGCCGAGCACAAATAAATTGGGATAAGGGCAGGAGAACGATGATGATGAAGTGATAACATGGTTAAAAATAGCAGACCGGTCATAGGTCGAGCGTTAGTTTATCCTGTTCAATATTTGAATAAAACTCAGACTTCAGATATGTTTGAAACCAATGCTCAATTTCGCTCGCATAATAACTGGGATGTAGGTCAGGCTATAGACAGTGTAGTGGTGTGCGGGAAATAGTAATTAGAACTCATTATTTGTAGGACGTTCGCTCGCTCGATGCATGTGAGTTAGTACGTAGAAGCGACTAATATGAATCCGGTAGGTGTAAACTATAAACGGACCTGGTTTCACAAACCAATGTGAAATTACGTTTAGGAATTTGTGAAGTGAAATGTACAGAGGCCAGCTCATCAAGTTACCACAATCTGTCAAATTTCTTTGATAGGATTTCAACTTTATTGCAAAGACATAAGGTTCATTTTTAATTGAGAAAATTTGACAGTTAGGGATAGCTTGATGTGCTGGCGTCTGTGCATAGACCTCAGTTTTTTGAGAGGGAGTGGGCCTCAATCCACCACGTAGGCCCAGTGCGAGTTGGTTAATGTCATAACACTCATGCATGATACTTTTGCTGCAATACTTTAGCAGCTTTTAGTAGAAGACAGAGATAGAAACTCCTGACATTAAACTTGAAACTAAAGACTGGAGGCGTCCAAACGATAGGCATAGAACTTTAGAAATGTACAGAGGCCAGCACATCAAGTTACCACAATCTGTCAATTTTTTTTGATAGTATTTCAACTTTATTGCAAAAACATAAGGTTCATTTTTAATTGAGAAAATTTGACAGTTAGGGATAGCTTGATGTGCTGGCGTCTGTACAAGAAAAAATACGGTTAAACAGCTGGCTAAATAATTTTATTGTAAGAGTTAAAGGTGTAAAGATACGCCGTTCGTATAGTAAAGTTATGTGTAATATCCATCTGATTTGACGGAATATTTCAACCGCATTAAAAATGTATGGTCTTACTGTATTATTCTACCTCATACGCTTTAAATAACGATTGATGGACGCCCACACGTAACACAGTATCTAAGTATATCAAATGACCTTAAAATAACCTCCCAACGTCAATACCACCTCTGTCGCGAACACTGAATCCAAACATTATCCTCAAATTACTATAAAACTTCAACTTTTAATATATCGAGCATCAAACAAGCGTCTTGGGATTACCCGCAGTTGTTGAGGGGGGCTTAACGCATATCTTTGAAAGAAACGGGCGCGTGATGTTTGCGCCCTCCCCATATAGGCTGAGCTTAGTTGAAAGTTGGCTAAATCCTCCGTACGTGACATAATTAAGATCGAGCCTCACAGGCATACCCGCCTTTATACCCCTATACCGCTTCAAGCGACCCCGTAAAGAACTTCACAGCGGAAGCTAATTTATTAGGACCCGCTGAATGGCTGCCCGAAGCGCTTTTGTTGCTTGTAAGATATTGTTTTAAAATGAGCTGCGATGTAATCGAAATGCGTTGTATCTATTGAGGGATATATTTTAGGCTCCTTTAGTTAAGTAGAGATGTAAACAGTGTCTGTTTTCGTTGCTTACTTAAAGTCTTCTTATGCATATTTATTATTTTTTGATGAAGTAAGCTTAGACAATTGATTAAAATACTACAAAAGATAGTAGTTCACTGCATTCTATTATATATTGACTTACTAACATTTTCTCTTAAATGAATAACTGCAGACTGAAAATTCTCAGTAGTCTATGACTGTATATTCCTTTTTTAAGCTCGAACTTTTTCTCTTCCAGGTAAAAGCAATATTAAAACGCACCGACAATTTAATCAAATCTAAGGCACCTCATTGTTTATACTTTTTGCACCCCACAAACAACGCAGGCTACAGGAAAATAGTGCAAAACAAATATCTAATCAGACGAAAGCTTTGCACCACAGAATATTACATACAGGGTGTTGGCACTGCGCTGTAAATTGTTTCAAGCACTACAAAGTGGAAATTATTTCTATTTAGACGAGTATTTGTGGAGCTAAAAGGCTGCCGTGTTCCTGTTTTCTTTAGATTTTATTTAAATTGCTAGCACTTTTCTGTTATGATTATGTGGAAGGACGAGTAAGAGGTGCTTCTAAGAAATAATATACTCGGTCGGGTTTGTAGAGGGTAGTTTTACAAGAACTGTTTAGAATACTTTGGCTTCATTTTGTTCGTGATTTTTAAACATCGCAATATAAAAAGTATCATTGCAACCAAAATACAGTATCTGTTCCCATTCAATTGAACAACACAAAATGCAAGCATTATGGTCAGTGATAATCCATTTGTCTCATACATGGAAAACAGCTCAACATCGGTGTACTATTTTTGCACTCAGCTCCTGGAATTCATTTATCTGTTTAAGGAGAATATCCAATTAGTCTCCCTCATGATCTGAAAGCAAACCTGGATACTCGCATCAAGTTGTTAATTCCAGCCGGATTTGGTTTATTGGCTCACAGACTCGTACCAGTTCGGAAACGGGTCCAAGTGTCCAGTACGTAATGGAAACTTAACAGCCTCTGACAGCTGCCACGTCTCACACTATTTATACGTTAGTAGATTACAAATAGCCCGTGCTTTTCGGTTTTATGCTGTATTGAAATTGAAATGGAGCTTTCAGCTGAATACGGGATATGTGATGGCAGTGATAATATTATTGAATAATAGCTTCTGTCTGTGACCTCGTTTGCGTATAACACCTCAAAATACCTACTAAAATAATACCTACTTTTTTATAACACATTACCTCCCCTGCATTTTGATTCGCTGGACTGAGTTGACTGAAACACCCCTTCATATATTATGTCATCTGATCTGGTTGATAACTTATGTGGTACTAAAATGGAAGAACTAAAAATCATATAAAAAGAGGTTTTGGTTCTAGGTATTTTTCCTTTTCGTATGGTTAGTGACTAACCTGGTGTCCGTTTTTATGCTGTACATGGGCATCTGATTTAGCTTCACATGCTGTTGAGAAATATCTCTCAGACATGCTGCTTTCCTCACGACGTTTCCTTCACCGATTTTTAAGCGAGTGACAATTATACAATACGCACATAAATCCGTAAAATCAGAGGTGCGTTGCGTGCTTTGGGTTCGAACTTGAGACCTATGACTTGGCAGTCCGACGGTCACACAGGCTATCACTGCTGTCTAGGTGTAGACGCGTCTTTCAATTAGCACTTGGTAATGCAAATAATGCAATGTGTGGCAAAACACATTTCCAGGAAATAAAAGGTAATTAATTAACACGGAATTTCAGAAAGACTTATGATAAATTCATCATAGAGAGTGACTGATACCAAAATTCCCATCGACCATTTATTTATATTAATCTTACTCTGTTAACCAAAATTAGTAGGTACACTTTACCTAAATATTTTTGAAAGAAAAAATACACGTCGCTTTTTTTTTTTTTTTTAAGGCTGGGAAATCATCCAATGACTGCTCCCGCTCTGGGTGGAGCGGAAGGGAGTGTCAGACTCTTACTGACTAAAACCCATCCATGTTCCTTCCGTAGCCCTTTATGTTCCGGGGTAAATACACGTCGCTGACGTAGAAACCTATGACTAAAACAATCACTTATCCATACCTGCACCAGGAATACATAATGCAGACTACGTTATCCCACACATTTCACAAACAAACAAAGGAGCGAACATTTAGAAAGTAATTCGGATCCTAAGCGTATCGTTTTAAGGCACCTTCAAAAAAATCATTAGGGAACGTTTCTCATAGCACTCGTGGCGGTTTGAATAAAATATAGGGGTGGAATAAAGCGAGCCTTTTTATCTGTTAAACGCATTTGCTGTTACAAATCTTCGCTCTCTCCGGCGGCGAGCGTGCATAAGTGCGTAAGTGAACGGTGACGAGCGGAGCGGGGGCGGAAAGAGATAATAAGATACATTTGAATGTGTTAAAATCGATTTTTTTTTATGGAAACAAAAGTTTTCAACACTTATTGTATCTGGTGTGCGCACAAAAGTGTTTATTCTGTTAAAAAAAATGCTAAAAATATATATATTTAGTTATTCTTGGCAGTCGGGTAAAAAAAACGCATCCCGAAAATGTCCTTCACCATTTCAGGATGGGCGAAATTGGAATAACAAATATTAAAAATATGTAATGGAAGTTTCATTGAAATTGTTAAAAAGTTTTTGATGCTATATTTTCCTGTTTGGGTGTGAAAGGTTTAAAATTTATATTTCTTTTAAATTCGTTTTTATTTTTATCTGTAACCTAATTGGCGAAGTATATTTGAAGTATTTTATGCTGATTTCCTTTCATTTTAGTTAATGCTTGTCAAATTAGTAATAATCGCTCCTAAATGTAGAAATTCCGATGCCACTGCCTACAACACTGTCTGTTCTGTGGTAATTATTATTTAATAAACCCATATATATATTTAATGTGCATCTCTTTGTTTTTCGCCTATAATCCATCAAAGAAGGCGTGAGTTTATGTATTTCCAATTTAATGAGTTTTGTATGAATATTTTAAAGAAGCAAGAAAATTCGTCCATCCCAATCGCTCTTCTGACTATAGCTCCCCTCATCCACAAACTCCGCTACCTACCCCACTACAAACACAACTTAAAGGAAATGGCTGCCCCGTCTCTACCGGCTTGCATTTACGACATTACCCCACAAGCTTTATTTTGCACTCCTACTTCCAACTGCGTTGGTCTCACAATAGCTGTCACTGGTCATGATTGTTGCCCAGACTTTGTTCAGGCAGACGTTAGAAAAGATTTTACGTCACTTTAAACGTCTGGTTATATCAGACGAAGATCTTTTATGGGGTGAGAGTGTGTTTCGTCCAAATTAGTGGTGAAAATATTTGAGCGTGAGGAAATAATTTGAGTTTTCCCCAGCTACAATTATTTTTACAAGATGTGATGTTAAAGACGTTTCTTGCTTGCAGGTAAAGATGTTAACTCAACCAGTGGTATATAGTAAATCTATTTTTATGTGATGTGTTTCGTAATGTTAATAATTCTCATACGATAAATGTGTAGAATCAAGTTCTTTCAACCGACCAGACAGCTGTGCTGCTGGGGAGTGTGTTGCGTCACTTCTTCTTCCCAGCTAAGGCTCTAGGAAGTGGTGAAGGGTGGGCGTTTTTGAGGGACTGCCTTATGTAACTTTGACCTTCAAAAGTGCATTTTTTTATTTTTTTTTATTTTATCAGCATTTTCAGGTGGAGATTCTGGTAAGCATGAACGTCCGAAAAGGTGGCCCGCGCACGCCGGAACAATACTCAAAACTTTAATTGCATTCCACATGTATTCTTGGAACATAAAGGGCTAAGGAAGGATCATGAATGGGTTTTAGTCAGTAAGAGTCTGACACTCCCTTCCGCTCAACCCAGAGCGGGAGGAGACATTTGATGATTTCCCACCCTCCAAAAAAAAAGGTGGTGATTTTGACCTGGTGATCTCGAAGATATGATTTAAACCTTAAATCTGAATCACAGAAAGATTCAGATAAAATAATAATAATTTCAGAAAGTCAGAAATAATTATAGCATTGCAGTGCTTGCATTCATTGCTATCCCAAAGCCGTCGCCACTTGAATTTTTACACGCCACACAAAAAAAACCAGAACTCCTTAAGATTTCTGTTTCCCTGCTCCTATTACTGGCAACATCGTAGGCGTTACGTTTAAGTGTGTCGCCTTCCGGTGCTGGTTCCGGGCCTTGTGCGGATGCTGCCGAATCATAGATGCTAGATGAGGTTGACAAGGAAAAATTACTTGTGGATTGTACAAGAAAGACAATTTTCTTAAAGACCTTGCAGCTCACCGTCAAGTGAAAATCCTCTTTCTTTCATTTGTGTAAGTAGAGAAAAGCATAAATAGAACTGAACTCGTAGATATAGAGTTTATCTTGGGGCACGGCAGTGCCCCCGCCAAGTTGAGCAAAAAAGCGGCATGACCGTACTATCCTTTTCTCGAAGCAGTTCATCCACCCAATATAACTTCGATGTGGATACAACTAGAAGCTTGAATTTTCATTTAGATGATCCTCTCGATGTTTTCCTTCACCGAATTTAAGCAAGTGATAATTATACAATACGCACATGAATCTGTTAAATCAGAGTTGCGTGCCTTGGAAAAGGAAACATCGTGAGGAAACCGGAATGCCTGAGAGATATTTCTCAACAGCATGTGAAGCTTTTTCAGCCCATAGGCAGCATAACAACTCAGATACCAAGTTAGTCATTAACCACACGAAAAACAGAAAGAAGATTTGGATGGCCCTAATGAAATACAGAAATGTAACTGGTACATAACTGTAAAAAATTTATCGAGTGATTAAATACCTAAGCAACAAAGATAAATCACTTCGCGAAAAATTCTTTCTATCCCGTACCAATTTTATGAAATCAATAATGTGTTTCACTTCCAGTTACCAACAAATCTACGTCACAGGTAAAAGACTCATTCTTTGACTAACGCCAAAGGAACGAGAAGCATAGAGGATACAATTTGCGCAGAAGCAAGGCGCTTTCAACTTAGTGCGCAATTCAGATGTAAATAGTACATGATATAGAAGAACTATTTTACACAAAACAGAAATTGATTTATTAAAAAAAAAACATAATTTCGGAGCTTATCTACGGACTAGAACAGTGATATAGAATAACTATATCTAATAAATACACACTCAAATAATTTAATATAAGACAGTTAATATTGACAAAACTTTGATAGGTCGTCGATCAAATCCTCAGACAAACATAGACTAAGCGGGATTGACCGAAAGGGCTACCGCTACCCGGAACATAAAGGGCTAAGGAAGAAACATGGATGTGTTTTAGTCAGTAAGAGTCTGACACTCCCTTCCGCCCCACCCAGAGCGGAAGAAGTCATTGGATGATTTCCCAGATTAAAAAAAAGAGACAAACATAGGCGAGAAAAAAAAAGATTATTAAATAATTTTGAAAGTATTAACATACCCTAACATTTGCAGAAAATATTTATGAAGTCCACTATTTCTGAAGTACAAGAAATCTGAAATGCGACACTACTACGACACGCTTGGTTACCTGCAGTGGTTTTATTTATAGTACAGTACTACTCTAAAATATTTTCCTCCTTACTACACTCTAGAGGTGAGCCTTCTGTCTCGCAGTATATAGTGCAGTAACTCGGATACGTGGTTCATTATGTACTAATTTCAGAGCGTTTAGTGTTTGCGCCACGGATCTTAGCGACGTTATTTCTTTGAGCTTTGAGATGGAATTATAAATGTGTTTGTGTGTTTGTTAATGCTTTGTCGTCTCTAAGCGGGTAGGACTAGAATTGATTTTAGTTTGAGATAATTTTTTACATATTTTTTTACACTGTGGTAGAAAAATAAATGAGGAGTCGTGTATTTGTTGGTAGTGTACTTGTATCGTTGTAATGTTTTCACATTTTCTGAATAGAATATGATATGCAAGGCTGTCTGATTTTTAATTACGACGCCTTTTCTTCGAAACGTACTAAGAATGTTCACAACGTTATGAATTCAATTAATTAATACCATTCCATAAGCTCTAAAGGAACTGAAGAAACGTAAAATACGAAATGAAGAACTCGAACGAGGCCGAGAAAGACTAGCTGCAAATGAAAGCAAAAACATTGCCTTTGCCTCATCACATTAAAAAAAAAAGTTAAAAAAAATATATCTAATCTGTCTTCTGTAAACACGAATCAAAAGTGGCAATCGTAAGTACACGGAGAGATGAATTAAACTCACTATAGTCTGTGGTCTGCATTTTAATTAATTAAGAGAGGGGCTTCGGAAGGGGGCGCGGGGGTGTAGGGCTGCCTACCTTTGAAAGAGTCTTAAGACATTTGTTACTTTCTTTTTAGTAGGTCCTTGGTTGTGTCTGGTTTAACTGTATTTTCATGCAAGTGGATCGGTACACTGGACTTCACTAAACTGAAAAATTATAGAGAGACGTTTAACAAACAGAGGGGGTCCCGGAGTCTTTTAAGAGGATACGGAGCTCTTTTACGGAGGTCTTTTAAGACGTTATCACCGGGGTGGTTTTAGAGAGGTAAGATTCCACACTCCCTGGTTCAGGCGCCTTTTCAAGGTTTCCTCCGTCAACAAAAAAAAAAGACATTTAACAAAATTGTGATCAATGCGCAAACTTATAAACATATTATTTTTAACCCACCCAAAATGCCCCGTGTTATAGAATATCTCGTTATATAATGAAAATAACAAATCTACCTAGCCCTTCCCAAGTAAATTGGGGTCGGCATCCAGCCTAACGCGAGCGACTGCCATCTGACCTCCGCAACCAAATAACTGGGTAATACGATACTCCTTGGTAATACTGGTTGTCAGACTTCCGGTATATAGGATGCTGAAGATAGCTGTTAATGGTACCCTCAGATTTACATGATACAAGAAAGTTTTATTTTGGTGAACCATAAAGTATATTCTATGTAACTATGTAACCAATATTTTGTAACCTTATTTTGTTTAAAAGAGTGTCCATGAAGTTTCTTGCCCGTTCTTCTTCATAGGTACCTACTGCTTTGAAATGGGCAACTAACTTCATCTCTATGACTGACCGACCCCTTGACAATTCAAAAGTGCCTGTAAATGGTTTATTTGAAATAAATACTTTTTGAGTTTGAGTTATGTAGGTACACTTTTCTACATTCCAAATATTATAATGATATATTCAGAACTGAACAGTTTTTTAATACCGTTCGGTAGTAGGTAGTAGTTTAATATTCCCGTAAGTAGTTGGTAACCCTACAATAGTAGAGCAACAGTCAGTGTTTACGCACGGAGACACCTCGTGACTTTCCGCCGACATTCGTTTTCTGTCGCCGGGCTTACCGAGAGCCTTACTCCATTAAGAAAATTAATGTTTTGACTTACCCAGCGACCATCTTGCGGTAAAAATGTATAGTGAAACAATTACCTATGTTGTATAAATATACTGTAGGTACCTATACGACTTATTGTGTTGGTCTATTGATTTGAGGGTCGGTAATAATAGCAGAAAGTACTTGTCTGATGGATTATAAGGTTCGACTTTGTATGTAGGTTGACGGTATTGTTCGGTATAGGCACGTGTATGTGAGGTTGCATGGATGACGTCAATGGCTTAAAGAGGTCATCTTACGTGAGGTTGACATGACTTGACAGACATTATGAAGGAAAAGGTTTGTCCTTAGAGAAACAAGAAACACCAATGAATACACCTAAAAAAAAACTAACTAGCCGTGGCCCAAAGTTTGAGAAAAGAAATGAATAGTTTATAAAACGACATCGTATGTATGTACTTTGCATGTATTAGAGCTTAATTTTGAACAACATAAATTCACAACCCTAGTTAATTGACGGCGAAACATAACACCGCGATTCAGAAATGAACCAAAAATTCAAAACGCCATCTATCGGCACAATGATAAATCTATTTTCACAAACATTATTCGTTTAATGAAACTAGATTTGAAAACAGTTTCCAGAAACTGAGGGCCTAAATCCGTAATGAATCCCTAAATAAATAGTAAGACCAACTATGTTTAGATCTATGAGCTTCTGTAAGGCCCTGAATTCCAATTTAAAACTAGATTTCACTTGGGATTAGCATGAAATTTGTAATATTTAAAGCAAAATTCGTTATGAGCCACACGTTTCAATAACTGCGTAGTTCTCACACATACTCACTAACATTCATCATCTGCCTAGCCTTTTCCCAACTATGTTGGGGTCGGCTTCCAGTCTAACCCGATGCAGCTGAATACTAGTATTTTGCACGGAGTGACTGCCTATCTGACCTCCACAACCCAGTAACTGGGTAACACGATACCCCTTGATAAGACTGGCTGTCAGATTTTCGGGCTTCTGACGACCCGTAACGACTGTCAAAGATGCAGAAATGACAGCCGGGACCAACGGCTTAACGTGCTTGCCGAGACACGGAGGAGTCTCCGTATGTAAAGATGGTCACCCATCCACGGCCAACACCAGCAAGCGTGGCTTAACCTGATGGATCCACCTGTGCGGCTGTTAGTACTTAGCTTTATTTCATATTATTGTATTTTACTTTTTGTTTATTAAACTTTACTTTACTGCAGACCATTGTTCTACAGGCCTTAACTTAAAAATACCGTGACATAATTTACTGATACAACATTTTTCCACATTGCCAACACTAGTGTCTGCCACGCGGCTGCACGCGACAGCAGCCGGCATCCGCTCCCAGATTCATTTCCTTTCAGTGATGGATGGCTCTGTATCTTCAATGAGATTTATAATGGTGTGTCACATTCTTGCGCGTGATGTGAGTCCGAATACGGATTGATGCAAAACTCTAGCAGTTGAAGGTTCAACTTTAAAGTTTTGTAAAAGGATTAGTTTTGGCATGTGACATGTAGTTGGTTTAGTTATGTTTGGTATAGGAAATGTCTTTCATATGGAGATGGTTTAAAATTGTAAAATTCCACCCAAAAAAAAACTGTTTTAGGAAAAATTAATTCGCGGTCAGTATTTTTAGTAAAAACATTAATTTGAACACTGCAGCTAGATTGGGTATTTGTTTAAAATTTTTAATATATTTATCACACAAACTAGCAAACTGTCAAATATTCCCAAATGAACATAAACCTTATTATTTTGTAATAAAGTTGAACATTTATCAAAGAAATTTGACAGACTGGGGTAGCTTGGCTACTGTAAATACAATAATAATAATGTTCTATCTATGACTATTGTAACATGGTGTATTGTGTTTGTATTTATTTTCCATACACGTATTTATTAACTTTATGGTCGTCATTTAAGTACCTACGTCCGAACAGAGATTGATGTTAAAATCTCGCTGTAGAGTGAAACTTTCAGAAGTTTCCAAAAGGATTACTTTGTGGTAGCATGTCGTTAGTTATGCACATGTGTGGTGTTTATACCTGACGAAGGTGCCATGGAAATCACTTGGTGTTCTACCTCATTGAATATTTGAACTGATTTGGTGAGAGTGATTCTTACTGATTTATTTATAGTTTCCTTTTGGGCTTTTGTCTTACTCGATTCCCGTTAAAAGGTTGGGGCAGTTGAAATCGGTTAAACATAACAAAAGAGAAATGCGAAATGGCTGCGCAATAATTTCTAGTCTGTCAAATATACAACGCAAAAAAAATTCGATCAGATATTTTTTTGCTCCGTATTTTACTACTAACCTTTCCTTACTATCTATTATTTTATTTTCTCTATCCATCCAAAATAAAACCCAATCACAAACTTTATCCATAACTGACGCGTCCCACAAACGGGACATAATTACAAAACTTTCGGCAAAAAAAACTAGACTATTCCGTAAGAGACCGGCCGGATCTATCATAATGTAATTGAACCTCACGAAGAAAGCATTTATGGTCGAAACGAGACTTCAGCTTGGGGGAAATTTTCTTAAAAGGTTGCTCATAAGGTCTAGTTTACATTACGAGAGTAGGGGAAGGACACACGGGTAGACAGTAACACAAAGTATCGAACAGCTCTTCTTCTTTCTACTATTCAAAACTAGCTTCTGCCTGCGGCTTCGCCCGGGTGGATGACGGAAATTGCATGTTACATATAAACCTTCCTCTTGAATCACTCTATCTATTAAAAAAACTGCATCAAAATCCGTTGTGTAGTTTTAAAGATCTAAGTAGG
The DNA here is from genome assembly GCA_951799385.1 of Hyppa rectilinea. NCBI lineage: Eukaryota > Metazoa > Arthropoda > Insecta > Lepidoptera > Noctuidae > Hyppa > Hyppa rectilinea. The sequence goes on from OX637310.1 coordinate 17,559,981, forward strand.
TATACATACAGACATTACGACTGACGCGGGAAACGACTGCTTTGTACTATGTAGTGATATTTTAAAATTTCAATTGCTTGGAAATCAACTGGCCATTCACAAAAGCTGAGGCCCACTATTTGTTCTTGTAAGACCAACTCGGCTAGTAAACAAACTAACAAGGCATGACGCTCGCTACGCAGGAAGTTAAACTTCCTTGGTAGCTGTAACGAACTCAATTAGAAGAAAAATAATAGCTACAGGAAGAGGAACTTAATTTCAGCATAATAGGGAAATTGGAAATTTACAAGGCAAAGAGCCCCGATAGTAATCTGATTAAAATGTCGATACGTCGCAGTGTATTATCGACGCGTTTTATTTAATTGGAAAAGGCTTTATGACGTCACGTCCGCTGCGTGACGCCCAGCTGCACCTGGATCGAGCGTTTAGTAAAAGGCGTTGATCGAGCGTCAGTCTGCGAACAATTCCTAATGTACAACTGTCTACAAGTTTACCTATAGTCTATGAAAAAGGGTTACAATTATCAACGTGTGCATAAGTCTTCACTATTTTGTAATTCCTAAATTACTTTTACTGTGGCTAGCTTAGTTACAAACTAAAGTAAAATTATTACATGCGCTGAATATGATTTCAGATGTGATTTTAATTTTCTTAGCATGTATACTTTTACTTTAAATGCATATTACACTTATATACGTTATTTTCCACAAATGTCATAATAGCTGTGACTTACCAAGATTTCCAGTTTCCTTTTATATAATACGAAAAACTATACTCTAAAAAAAACAATAACGACTCAACAAAACACCAAATTTAAATTACGTATTATATTACCCACAGATATTTAGAATTACAGATGCATTCTACATATTTGAAAAACAAAAATAAACCGTACCGTAATCTTGTATTTAAAAGTAAATTACCCATGTTTTGTGTCACAAAAAGACACTTTTCTAAATTCAACGTTTAAACCTATGAATATTTACAGTACTGCACTCGAAACCTTTCCACTGTCCTAATGTACCCGAGGCCTAAGCCGGCACGCCACCATTACTTATGCATTAACCCTGGCTAGGCCAGTAAGCGGTCCCTTAGGCCCGGAGGAGCGTTCACATGATTTTATTCCACCACTCGTCTCCTATGAAACTCGTTCGTATCACGAGAACAACTTTTGACAATCAATCTGTTACGTGAGACTTATTGTAATTGGTTTTTTCGCGTGTGTTCTGTGCATTGTTGTGAGAATGATATGAATTTGTTGTGAAAGTTAATATATAATAGCAATAGTCATAAATGTGCAGGCCTTAAGGAAAAAACTAAACCATAAATCGTTACAAATATTTGGCAAATTATTTTGTAAGGAAGTATGTTTCTTCCCACAGCGTAATTATTTTGAAACGGCAATATAACACATTGTTAAAAAATACTATTATCACAAAATGCAATCAAAGTTTAACTAACGCGAAACTAGCCAAACGGCTGCCCTTTAATACTACCAAGTAATGACATTTGCAAAAACAACATAAAAAAAAATATTGTTTCAGCTGGCAATCTAAAATCCAATCCAGTTCTCTTTGATCCAAACAAAAAAAAAAACCACACTCAAAACAGCCAATTACCTAACCGATCCATCTCAAAGAATATCCATCTAAAAATTACAAAAACAGAAGAGCAAAGACAAATTATAAGAAATAAAAAACAAACTGTTTCTCCTTGTGCTTGAAAAGATGATTTCCTGTATGTCAAAGAAATCTGCGAGCTAGTTTCCGCCCTGGATTGGATATCGACTGCATCTGAAATGAAACGCTCTTCACCGTATATTTTAAAGGTAAACCCGTTTTATTATGTCACATGTTGTCGAGGAACGATACGAAATGTATTTTTAAAGATGTCGTCTGTGGATTTCTGTGTTTTACAATTATGGAATTTTAGATGTTACGTGAGATGTTTAGCACCTCCTTTAACAACTGCTTGACAATTGACAATCTGTTTTTAGAAACAACATCAGTATTACGTGTTTGTAATTATGTGACACATGACACATTTATTAAAATTAAACAAAAAACGAGCTAATAAGTAACAACAATGATTTAAGTTGTTTTACTAACTGTGTAAAAATCGTAATATAAATAAATATGACCATTGGTTATTTCCAAGCAGTAAATAGAAAACTCAAAACTTTTAATCAACCATTATTTCTCATAGCGCTACGAATTCGTAGCATGCTACGGCTTAGCTGTAGACTGCTACGAAGAAATAAGATAAGAATAAAACGTTTGAAGGACTCTGTAAATGCAAAAATAAAAAGAAATACATCTTGAGTGGCGGACATCTGAATGTTTTCTACCGGCGGCACAAATTGAAAAGCTGGTTTTATACAAGAAGGAAGGGAGAGGTAGACCGGGCACTGAATTACTCAGCAACTGGGCCGATCATTGCGGTCGACCCAGCCGGTAGACGATGTATTTCTTGTTATGAAACTGAGTTATCATGATGTATATGGTAAATCGATACGTTCTATGTGAGGTCAATATTTAGTAGACAGTTAAAATATATTGGAAGTACTTAAGCAGGAGAGTGCTATGTTATTATCAAAGTAAATGATTTGTTTTTTTAGATTGCTAACAAAACAACCACATTAATAAATATAATATTATCATCACGCTCATTCCCCGAAGGGTTAGTCAGAAGTGAACATAGTACACTGTTTTGCCAATTAAAAAATATAGAATATTTTTTTACAAGAATCAATTATTCTAAAACAAAGCAACGCTGCCCATTTTAACGATGCAAACCCTAGCGAGCCCACATGAAAACTGAAACTATCAAATCCGCACAACAATGCAACTGCAAAATAAAAGCCCTCAAATATCAATAGAGACATATTTCAAACGGCAGGAAACGTAATATATAAGTGCTTCCCGGGCGAGCCTCCGAATAAGAGGGAAAAAACTAGTGCCTTCCGGCCCCTGATTGTGTTACTGTGAGTCTGTGGACGTAAGGACGTTTGTGCTGTTTGGATTCCGGTTATTAATATGTAGTAGAGTTGTTCGTATTTAGATAAGATGGGAGGGGTTACTTTTTGACGTAGTAACAGTAGAGACTGGTCATGTATAAGATGCCACGGCTCGAGCTCTTTTAAAATTCAAAATATTTTTTTATTATGTACGCTTTTTTACGTACTGCGTTGTTCTCACATGTATAGTTGAATATGAATGATGACCCAGATTTTGTAACCATATTTTGATTTAAAAGAGTGTCCATTGAGTTTCCTGTCCGTTCTTGTCCATAGCTATTTACTGCTTTGGAATAGGCAACTAGTTTCATCTTTCTGACTGACCGACCCCTTGACAATTCAAAAGTGCCTGTAATTGGTTTATTTGAAATAAATGCTTTGAGTTTGAGTTTGATGATGATTGTGGTTGAAGTGAAGGTTACTCAATCTTGAAGTCATAATGAAAAAGGGTACAACTGCAGCTAACCAAATATAGTAAATTAAATAAATCAGCAAGTTTGATGAGGGCTGTTGCTACTGAAAATCGGGTGTTGCCAACTTGTCAAGAGAGACGATTTTCTTTTCGTTGTTTTACAGTTAGATTGCTATTAAAATACCATTAACTACTTTGGCCTCACTTCTCGTTTTAAGTTTTTGTTAGCTTATCAATGTAAATTAAATCTATTTCCACTCAAACTAATCCCGTTTTGGCAGTCATAAGGTTTGTTAGCCAAATTATTTTTTTAAACACTATATTTCCTATCCAGCTACTCTCACGCATCATCAGACCCAATCAACATAATTATGAAAATCAAAACATCAGTATAGTGACAAGAATCATTTCACTGTCGACTGGCTCCCTCTGCAGAGGGGCATTAGCCCTCAGACGGGCGGTCATTTGCGCCGCTCTGCCCTGCGGAGGATTGCATATCACTGTCGCTTGGCTTATTACACCAATTATGGCCCGCTCCTGTTAGAATGTTTCTGAAGGATTGGCATTAGTCTTTGGACTTTGAAATTGTAGTACTATGAGGGTAGTTTGACGGGAGATGTACTTTTGAGATATTCGATTTCGAATAGTGTCTACGTTTAAGGGTATGTTGTATTGGTGGTAAAACGCAGCTAAAACGAGCGGTACAGAATTTTATTCTTACGGGCGCTGATTTTTTTAAATGTATTATTTACTAGTTTTTGCCTGCGGCTTCGTACGCGTTTAATTCGTAGTATAACAATTCCCCTTACCCTATATTGTGAAGATTTCTAATATATTAAGCATGTTATTATACATATAAATCTTCCTCTTGCATCACTCTATCTATTAAAAAAAAATTATTTCAAAATCCGTTGTGCAGTTTAAAGATCTAAGCATACATACATACACACATTAGGACAGACGCGGGATGCGACTTTGCTTTAAACTATGTAATGATTTATTTAACATTATTAGAACTTTAATGGCTTTTTTTGGTGGTCGTATAATATGATACTTACCCGAAATGTTAATTGCGAATTATTCTTTAGACAAATGGGTGCCTTTAGCATAAATATGTAAATCCACCACTTCATATGCAATCATAATTATAATAACCTCAAATCATTCTTGACCATAAACTTATAGGCGGTGGGGTCCACTCAATCTGTGTGGTCCTATCCTCAAAAGACCATTACAGACACCAACCTATATGGTCTTCACATGATCTGACCAAGATTATGTCTAGACTTTAATGAGAATGTGACCTCTAAATTTGTTTCGGCCTGTGTATTAGTAAAAACCTATTAACAGACATAAAATCATTCGTCATTTATAATAACAGAAATATATTATTTTAACTGTAATTAATGTTTTGTAATAAAACTTTTTCCAACGAAAACCAACAAGCCAGAGAATCAAGAAGCGCCACTTGGAAACTTGTATCATTGTTGCTCGCACAAGTTTGCGAAACATTTGCAGCTAACTTAATTAGGAGTTAAAAACTTGTTTTAATTTTTTCTTGATAGTACTTGAAAGTTTGTATTGCAAAACGACTTTTTGCGTGCCTTTTTGTACGTTTACGATTTTTTTCGGACGATAACTAGTTTGAAAAATTAAATATGCTTTGGAAGTTCTTTCGAAAGCTCAGAACCAGCTTTTACGTTATCTCCTAAAGTGCAATTGCCTCTTCCTCAAACAAACAAACAGTCATATTACTCGCGTCTGCTACACAGTACGTCCCAAAAAATTAGGTAGCAAATAAAACTTTTTTTGTCAGTCGTACTTATATGACATCGCATATCAACTTCATTTTTATTTGACGCATATACGCGTATACCCGCCAGCGGCATTTGTGGGGTTAACCAATTCACCTTTTGCTGTACCTTTTCGTATAGACGTAAATGGGTGCACACTCCCTACTCTTACTTTATAGTTCAGGATAGTGTAATAAAGGGATGAAGCGTAGTTTTGTACGCAGGAAATGTGGAGTAGTTTTGCTGACGGTACTTTCGTGTTTGCTTAATGCTATTATATTGGTTATTAATTCTGGGCGTAATGTAAACATCGGTCACTGTCGCAATTTACAGGTACAGACAGTATTAAAATCGAACGAAAATTGTGAACATTTTAAAATCACGAGCATTACTTTTTAATTTATATTAATAATAAGTAACTTATTCGTTAGTTTTGAACAAAGTTTTTTTTATTGCATTTGTTTTACTGTTTATTAATTTTAATTTCTATGGGATCGAAATGGGAATACTTTAGTAGATACAATAATTGGACAAACAAATATTATTTCATGTGCAACTCTCAAACTCGCCACAATCTCTACAAAACTAAATATTTATTTTGTTATCCACACAACTGTGTGTCATTAAAATAAATTCGTGTCCAAACAAAAACTTCTAATTCAACTCTAAACTAAATTATGAGTGTATAAACATGTGTCACACTTCTATGCAGTGGTTCGTTTGGTCAGATATCCCCCTGTGGCATATTAGTGCAATTATATGAGGGCACGACCTCCGGACCGTGTACAGTCACGAGCACCAATATGTATACACCTAGTAATTTTCGGAACCAATTTTCTCGTAAAATAACTATTTCAACTTTGAGATACGACATGTACGGTAAACCAATGGATTTAAAAAATTTATGTGTGTAACAACGTATAAATTCATTCAATAATTAAGCAGAAAACCGCTTATGAAATTACCTAAGTGTATACATAGTTTTGCTCGTGACTGTACAGCAAACACACGAAAATTATAAAATGAGGAATTATTACTAGTATATTAAACTATACACGGTAAATAAGCGATTTATGTTCGTTTATTATCGGTAAATTCAGAACTGTTAAATTTTCAATAAACTATAGGTTCAGACAACAGTGTACATACGTAAATATCCAAGTGCCTCAGACTTTTGGGTAAGCGGGATTGTCCGAAAGGGTTACCACTACCCGGAACATAAAGGGCTAAGAAAGGAACATGGATGGGTTTCAGTCAGTAAGAGTCTGACATTCCATGTTGCTCCACCCAGGAGATGTCAAAAAACAGCACATCTATAAAAAAGAGGCTTAGCAGCGGGATTGTCCGAAAGGCACAAACTTTTTTACCAGCGGTAAAAAAAAAAGTTAAAAATAATTACGTGCCGCTTTAAAATAAATGACAAATTGATTTTTTTAGGTGTTGATATAGTGTATAATTTGCAAGGCATTTTGCCAGTCTTTTTTACACGTGCAGCCTATGGGTTAGACATACGCAGAGGGCCTACAACGCTCTATATAATAACGCTTTTAGGGTGCTGTTGGGGCTACCGCGGTTCTGTAGCGCATCGGGGATGTTCGTGGAAGCGAATACAGATAGCTTTCACACTATTATGCTAAAAAGGACAGCATCCCTGATGCGGAGGATTCGAGGGAGCACCAACAGCATTTTAAAGGTGATAGCGGGAAAGCCAGATTGCCCCTTCCTGCGGCTATGGACCTGTATGCACAGCTATAGGTCTGGTGCAGCGGGAAGCGGACATAATTATAGTTATAGGTTTTTAAATTAGTGTTATACATATTTGAATTTATTCCATTTTTCTTTTATTGTCTTAGTTTTTAATAAAAAATGTTACTAACATAGTTTTATAAGTATTACTAACAACGATATGAATCCTGTATTCGAAATAAATAAATAATAATATAAACCACTAAAGTTTTGAATAGGCATATACTTTTCAAAATACTGACGTCTCTTCTATAAAATATCACTTGGTAAAAACACGACGCAAGCACTGCAATAAACAAAAAAACACACTACAATACAAAAAACAACTCGACCACTTCATTATTCCGCCTCAAATCGTAGGTGTAACCGCGTGGAATTTTATCATGGATGCCATGTCGGTCGGTCCGAGCGATCCGTGCCTCACATGGTAACAGAAAGATTTAATTGTTGCGAACGGACGTGACGGCCGTGCGATACGTGGCCATCGGAAAAACTCGCTCAATTCCCTTTAGTTTGCCGTTCAGTCGACTGTATTGTTTATAAGTAAGTTTTTATTGAATTTTCCATTTGATTTTGCAGTTAAAAGTTTGTCTAGGATTGGTTTTTTGAAGATACTGTAACTATTTCTCTAAGAAGTAATTTATGAAAATTTTAACTTGAAATTAAAACGATTTTTTTTTGTTATTCGCCAAAAAAAACTAGCTTTAAAGTAACCTGTAATAATCGCAAAAATATAACTTTGTGACTGGACTTGAAATTATATTTAAAATGCATAAAAGTTAGTTTTAATTCACCGAACAATTTTACTTAAAACAAGATGACTAGTAAAATTAATTAAAAACAATGTTTGTGCACTTAACCTCGCTTTTTGGTTAATATAAGAAATTAACTAAGTGTTGACCTCTGAGAGTGTCTGAGGGCGAGAAGAAAAAACTTATGTCTTCATAAATTTGATTTAAGGGCAGAAATATAACGTGGGTCTTGAGTAATTCTTTATCTTGGGCTTCAGATACACGAGATAGAGTGAATTCGTACTACGCTACTATTTATCTACATAACGGTATTACTTTTTTATAGAGTTAGTGTTGCTTGTCTTTACTCTTTGTCGGTGTTAGAAATATATCAGAATTTTCTTCAGTCATTTTGCTATAAGTTAGGTTTTGGATATATGATATAAAGGTTCTTGATTGAAGATAAACTAGTTGCTCATAAGAGTACAAATTATCTACTGCTATTTCTGTAAAATAACGCCCCGAACAATCGCATTGTAAAGAGCACTCCGACCAATTATGAATGATAGTTTTAGTAACTTGCGTCATAGTTGACTAATCTTTTAGTTTTAGATGAAAGTGTTTCTTAAAATGTGCATTTAGAGACATGTTTACAAAATGAGTAGACGGAAAAGACACACACAATACTGTTTAAGGTAAGTTTTTTCTGTTTATTTTTACGGTTTCGGACGACCAAATGAAAAGGAAACCTTTTTTTTTTTTAAGGCTGGGAAATCATCCAATGACTGCTCCCGCTCTGGGTGGAGCGGAAGGGAGTGTCAGACTCTTACTGACTAAAACCCATCCATGTTCCTTCCGTAGCCCTTTATGTTCCGGGGTAGCGGTAACCCTTTCGGACAATCCCGCTAAGAGATTAAGATTACTTAAGATCACGAGTGTGTCTTTCAGTCTGCCACAGCCATTTTGCTCCAAATTTAATAGACCGATGAATTTTGTGGATGTTACTACTCGTACATAGCCGTTTCTTGTATCCAAGACGAAAAGCGATGAACTCGAGAAAGAAATCGCGGCGAAGAATCCCACACAGCTAATTACAACCCAATCAATCTAATTTTTTTCACCACAGCATCCACAAAGCCTTGTAACGCAATATAAACTAAAATAAAAGCCGTTTAGGGACGTGCGAAATACTCCAAGTAGTGCTCAAGCGAATTTACGATTGCTCGCATCTTACTTTGTCCGGTATAATTAAACCTACCCAAGTACATTAATATCAATTATGGTAATCCGGCCAGAGTGGATCCAACTGCCGACCTTATTCGGGGATCCCGGATCTTAGTTTGTGGTACAAGATTTCAATATAGCGATTTGATTGTGTGGGTTTGTGGGCTTGCGTTGATTTCATTTGAAGCTTTTGCTTTCCCGAATTTCGGCTTTAGAAGGTTGTGTTGTAGGAAGTTGGTATTTTACGTAGTAATAAGTGTTTAGCCTTTCGAACGTTAGAGCAGAAACGCTCGCGCGCACGCCAAGCTATAAATTTATTTCTTCTTGTTATCATGAATTTTCTAATATCCATGGTGTCTTTTAATTTCTTTCATGTCATTAAATACGTACGAGAACTTCAGTTTTCATGATATCTAAATAACCACACACAAGAGTAATGATTTAATTGTTAATCTCGTGTTGACATCGTACCACATTGTCACATATTTGTGTCGTTGACGTACAGGGCAAGTGTGATAAAAAAATATGTTAACGTCTCTAGATTTTCTTTTAAGAATTTTCAGAGCAAACGAGAAAAATAATTCGTTTCAAGTAGTTTCGTTTTTTTTTTAAACTGCTTACGATGAAAACCCACAAAGTAATAAATATAATATTTTAAATTTAATATTGAAATACTCAACAACATAATGTGTAACACACATTATTCTGATAAACTAGAAAACTAAGTTCGGTCCTCAAAGCAGGTGGAAGCCACAGAACCTCCGCTCTCCAAGTAAACGTGCTCCATTTATGAGAAGCCTAAAAACTTACACGTTTAACAGGAAGTTGGTACGTATTGGAAATAGTTTGCTACAATATTGTGCTATAAATATTATTATTATTTCTTGCAATAATCGATACTTAAATGGGACTATTACAATATTAAATTTAATTTTGAACTGTCTACTTTGGGACGTCAATATAAGAATGATGTTATGTTATGTTATCGAAGAGTTAAGTGAATCTTATAGGTATGATGACTAAAAAAATTTTTTAGGCCGTAAACTAGGTTATTTAAAAATGTATGACTCGTATTTTTTGTTTTTTTTACGTAATCCAAAGGTTATTTCGATACAATTAGTTAAAATGTGGCATGACGTCACAAGTGTGTATTTTTATACTTACTTGTGACATAGCGAGCTCCCACTCCCGAACTTTAATGCGTTTTATCTAAGTAATGTTGTATTAAAATTTAATATTTTTTAATATTTTTTTTATCTGATTGACGGATTAAATATATTTTTTTTACCAAGGCATTATCCATATTGTGACAATTATGTATTACAAATATTTTTATACCTGTGGTATTATTGCCAATTTTGACAATAATACCACTTGACGACACGGTTGGAGCAGCGGTTGAGCGATTGACTGCTGCGCAGCATGTCGCGGGTTCGATTCCCGCACGGAACAAATATTTGTACGACCTGCAAGTATTTGTTACGGGTCTGGGTGTTTTTCTACCTAAAATATGTATGTATTTACAAAAAAAATGTATATAAGTAGTTTATCAGCCATCTCGTTACCATAACACAAGCATTAGGTTGCATATCTTGGGACGATACGGCGTTGTGTGAAATGTCCAAGGATATTATTATATTATTATTATTAACTGAAAGTAAATTCGTTTAACAATATCGTAAAAAAAATAAAGATACATATTATGTTTCTATTGATATTATGTTTAATGTAATCATTTTAAAAATATTAAACATTAATTAAAAATGACTTAAGAATAGCTTCCAATGAATTACGTTTATTTTTTTATGCTTCATTCGCACTAAAACTAATCGCCCGTAACCCAGTCCTACAAACAGCTACCATTTAAACTAGTATAAAGGTAGAATCGTTTCGAAAATTCTCTTCCAAAGAAACATTACCTTCAGGGCTTTAGCGAGGCCTTTTATGTAGCAATCACAGGCGTTCGACAAACTTTACGTTCCTTTTGAATACGTACAATTACGGCCAATAACTCCTTGTGAAATTGATTTTTAATAGTGCTGTCAGAGTATCGATTTAGGAGTTAATCGATACTTTTTTACATTTTGAAGGTTGTTATCGCTTCAATAATTAGATTGAACGAAAACAGCCACACGTTTATTCAATTTTCCAAAGAACCAGAATAGTCTATGAAGAGAAAATAAGTTTGTACGTGGGCGAAAATGTTTGAATTGTGTGAAGAATGAATTATACTAAACAAATACATTGGTTTATGAATATAATAAATATTATGTATTATGAGCCCTTTAACCGCTGTTTTTATTTTCACTAGGTATTCATCTGTGATTTAAAAAAAATATAGGACTAAGAAAAACCCTGCTTTACAATTTACTATCAAACTAACCTCGACAGTTTTACAAATTTCGTGTTTCTTTAATTATAAAAAAAATATAATTGCGCCTGAAAATTTAGAAACAGTTTTACAAATTTGATTATTTCCGACTTTCACTAATCTTTCGAAAAAATAAAATTTTAGAAAAAAAAGTATCTAAACTCAAAGTCGATTTATTGAATCGATTTTCCATGTGAACCTGACATCACTACTCATAGTCAGTTCGCGGAAATATGCGTTAGTATTACAGTAGGTGCCTACGAATTTTACGTAAGGACTTTTATATAGGCAATGAAACGCCGCAAGATTTTAGAGTTATGGTTCATTTTGTGCTGCGTCCCGAAGCATTTAGCAAGGTATAGTCAGCAGTTCTTCAATGAAGATGATAATTTTAGGGCACCACTCGTTTTGTGGTATACTCTTGCTTATATTGAGGTGCGTTATGGAAATCAGTGTTTTGCAGTTCGGTGATTTTAATAAGTTTTTACTAGATACTCATTTTGTGTTTACGAGTATTACGGCTGTCATTTGTACATCTTTGACAGTCGTTACGGGTCGTCTGAAGCTCGAAAATCTGACTGACAGTCTTATCAAGGGGTATCGTATTACCTACTTCCTGGTTGTGGAGGTCAGATAGGCAGTCGCTCCATATAAAATACTGGTATTCAGCTGCATCCGGTTAGACTGGAAGCCGACCCCAACATAGTTGGGAAAAGGCTAGGCAGATGATGAGTATAATGTTCAGCCGATTTGTTATGAGTAATTTGACGACCTTACTTTAATCATAATTGGGGCCTAGACAAGTGTCAATCGCTCCGTGTCGATACGATTTCGAAAATCGTTGATCGAACAATTCGTTATCTTAGCGATTCGGATTGTCAAAAACTCCACTTGTCAACGCATTTGTATGGGAATATTAATCGACTTCATTACACAATTTGACGTTATCTAGCACTAAGCAATCAAAAATGATTGATTACGTGACATTTTAAAAGCTTATGCCAATTCCATATATTTCGGATTTATCTAATTATGTTATCGTTAATGACAATGTGACTTTATCTAAGCTACCTGAATATATTTAAAAAATAATCTTTCTATGTTATTTAAATAAAAATGTTTATAAAAACCATCAATGTATCATTAAAATCATATTCAAGAACTACGTTACACCTTACACATAATATATAACAACACAACACATCACAACTACATTAATTATATCCGTATGGTGTCCATGATAAGGAGTATTCTATTATATTTTACAGGGTTGAAAGAGCAGTTACAAAAGTCCACGTTACGTGATTCTTGAAGTTAAGTTCTTCCTAGCAATAGAATATCTTATAAAACTCAAAATTGTTTCAAAGAAGACAGTTTAAAATCACTGCTCAATGTATTCAAAATCTCCAACTGCTATAGTGTAAGTAGTGAAAAGGTACTTTAAAGTACCATTAGATAATCCGTTGTCAAAGCAGGCTTTACAACTTGTGCAGTGCATAGGCAGTTGAGAGAACATGGGTTTCTTTTAGTTCAATCAGGTTAACAGTTTATATTTATTATCTTAGATTTTTTTAGATAATTCTTCTTCTTCTTTTCGTGGCTAACCTATAACACACCCCCCTTTTTATTTTACTTTTTTATTATTATTATTAAAACTTTTAAAAATAGTGATTGTTCGGCATCAGGAACCGGTGATTAGAGCTCTAGAGAGAGCAACCTCCTCACTAAGCGTACCGTGTCCAGGTGTACTGCTTTCTGAATCAGACACAGCCGCGCTTATTAAATCCTTTCTTATTATTTTAATACCGATGTAAACAAATTTTTGGTGTATTATATGCCTATTCAATGTTAGCGTTTAATTCTTAGATTTATTGAATTTATATTTCCACATTATTCTGAATGATATTTTATACCTATTAGCTAAATATAATATACATTCTTCTTCTTGTTTGTTACGACATTTTTAATATCTGCTAATTCCATACAATAACTTAAAGCTTCACAGAAACAAATGACTATACTTGGTTTGTTAATTGACGATGATATTGACACAACGATATCAGTGTTCGTGGACTCTGGACGCACCTGTTAAGTTTATCTTCTTATGTTCCTTCCAACAACACCTTTGCATACTACCCATTAAGAAATAGATTGCAGAGCGATTTATCGCACCTTAACAGAAGGGAATATTAAAGGAAGAGGGGCACACATTATCAATAATAAAAGCGTATGATAATTATGTTATGATGAAGGGATGAGGGTACGTAATTTATTAGGTATTATTCGTAACTTAGTTCTATCAATGGGTTGTTCTTGATGGTTAAAGTGATCACTCCAAGCCCTCTAATGCCCCCTGCATTAAAGTTTGTTTAAGACTTCGAGTGATAAGCGGGATTGTCAGAAAAGGTTACCGCTACCCTGGAACATAAGCTAAGGAAAGCACATGGATGGGTTTTAGTCAGTAAGAGTCTGACACTCCCTTCCGCTCCACTCAGAGCGGGAGAAGTCATTGGATGACTTCCCAGCCTCAAAAAAAAAAGATTTGGAGTGATACTTATGTTTCAACATTTCTACTACATGATTATCTTGTCACCAAAAAACTGCAATGTGTTGGACACGTGTTTCAAAATATTATATCAAAAATGTCTCTCGCTTTTATAAAACTTTTTGAACCCCCCATCCAATAGCCCACAGCACATAATTACGTCAACTTTCCGAACGCAGCCGCATCTTTATTAACCCTAAAATGTTTACGTGGAAAATTATTTTACGCCGAGCGAGGTGTGTTTAAAAAAATATAGCAAAAAACGCCGCCTGGGGACGGGTAGCCGGAAATAAAAAGGTCGTCACTGTAAAGCTACGGATGTCTACTAATAAAGGAAGCGGGAATCAGACTGTGTTGCGAAGAATGGTTTTATTATTATGTCGCTAATGCTGGAGCCATATTACGTTTTTTTTTTACCGTGATACGCAAGGTAGGTTATTGTTTTTGTCGTGTGACGATGTAATTTTTATTATGACATGTAAGTGCTTTTTTTATGGATGTACATGTTTTTGTGAGAGCTGTAGTGTTTTGGTTTTAAGGGAGCTTTGTTCAATCTTTATTGGTACCTTACCTATCTATAAAAACTATAAGATGAGAACAAGTAAAATGTTATCACTAGATACATAGTATAAAGCAAAGTCGCTTCCGCTGTCCTAATGTCTGTATGTATGTATGCTTAGATCTTTAAAACTACAAACGGATTTTGATGCAATTTTTTAAATAGATAGAGTGATTCAAGAGGATGGTTTATATGTGTAATAACATGCAATTTCCGTCATCCACGCGGGCGAAACCGCAGGCAGAAGCTAGAGATTAATAAGAAGAAATAATAAATTCCACCATAATATAATTTAACCATAATAATATCCGTCGTAATCAATCCTTCACAAATAACTATAGTAAAGCCCATTATCAAACCGTCCGACCTAAAACATAGTTTCCAGAATATTTGACCAATGTTACCTATCAAATTATGAGCAATGACCAATCACCCAACACCAAAATATGTGTCTTAAATTCACTTAACTCGACCTCGTGATGCTGCGGATTTCTGCTCGGGAATTCACGAATTTCGGTCCTCTCTGAAAATTTGCTTAGCGGGCCTAATAGAATCATGGCTGATCTTACTGCGTCCAGACAAAATTGTTTGACCTGGCGGGCTTGTATCTGGGCGGGTTTTGCGGGAATATATTTGGAGGGTTTTAGTTTCCTTGGTATATCTAGTTTTGTTTTGTTTGTGCATTTAGCTACTGCGGCGGAAAACGGTTGCTCGTTTGTTTTAATAAAATTTTGTGTACCTTGTTTTCTTTGCATTTGTATTTTTCTTTTATTCATTCTATTTCTGAAACATTCTGTTCATCACCACATAGTATAAAACAAAGTCTCTTTCTATGTCCCTATATCCCTATGTATGCTTAAATCTTTAAAACTACGCAACGGATTTTGATGCGGTTTTTTTTTAATAGATAAGGTGATTCAAGAGGAAGGTTTATATGTATAATTTGTCGACATATTTTGCGGGCGAAGCCGCAGGCGGAAGCTAGTATAATATAATAGACATCACGTCTTTAATTCCTACAGAATTATGCATAGGGGTACATTGAGCCTGTTCTATGGTACCAGCTTGTTCAGTAAGATGATAATAAACTTCTACAATGATACGTTTGTAAAGTTGAAAAATTCACGTCTTGAACAATTTTCCACTCAACCAACAGCAATATCCTTTATTTCTCCGCAATATTCTAAAAAGAATACCCAGCCAATATACCAGACATTTCCCCACTTAATGCATTCTTCAGAACTTAGGTAGTTGCAGTATAGTAACCCGATAAAGTTAAAACGCTTGAATGAGTGAACAGAATTGATTCCGCACGGGACCCTCGCTATCCGGTCGGATATATTGTGTTAAATCACATGTACTAAGGTACTGTTGGACGTAAATAAAACGTGGATACTGGATTTTTAAGTCCACAATATTGTATGCAATATCGTCATAGTGACTGTTGAAGATGGTGATTTAGAGTTGTATTGGGTTTGTTGTTCCAGCTGGAGGCAAAAAATATGTTTTATTTATTTCGTATTGTAAGTAAATGTTTGTAGGTATTTTTTAATGGTGTTTTTTAGCAGTGATAGCCTAGTGGTGTGGCCGTCGGACTGTCAAGTTATAGGTCTCGAGTTCGAACCCAAGGCACGCACCTTTGATTTTACGGATTCATGTGCGTATTGTATAATTATCACTTGCTTAAAAATCGGTGAAAGAAAACATGTCAGAGCGATATTTCTCAACAGCATGTGAAGCTAAGTCAGAGGCCCCATGGGCAACTTAGAAACTCTGACACCAGGTTAGTCACTAACCACACGAAAAGAAGAAGAAGAATGGTGTTTTAGAAGGGGGGATTTCTTTTACAAAACTATGGTTTGTTTTACGGATGGTAACTCTTATCTCAACATGCTATGAAACAAAATCGCTTCTCGTCGCTGCGCCGTCTGTCTCTTTGTACTCTTAGATCTTTTAAACTCCGCAACGGATTTTGATGCGATTTTGACCGATAGATAGAGTGATTCCAGGGCAAGGTTTACGCGTATAACTAGCTAATTAGTTTAACTAGCTTTCTCCCGAAGCTTTGCCCGCGTGATAGTATCTACATTGCATCCGTTGATCCGTGCGATGCCGAGGCGAATCACAAGTAAATTATGTGTCGGTTTCTGAAAACTAGCTATCAATAAAATTGTAAACGTATACAAATGTGTGATATGTATCTATTTGGAATTTATCATTCCATAAATATAAAAATGGCTGAATAAATCACAGTAAGTCTGATTGAGATTTTTTTTTAAATCGAATGTAGTTTATTAAAAATCGTTTTAAGGTTATTTTTTTTTTATAATTGCGATGATTTCATATTTTATACTGTAATAAATCTGTATACTCGTAACGATTTTAATCAAGTGATTGTGAATGCTATAAAGCTTTTTAAATCGGCTTTATTTCATTTTATTCACGATTTCAACATAAAATACACGATTAATCCTCATGAACGCTTTAAACGTACAATTATTTCGAAAATATAGTGTATAAAGTCTGATACATTAATCCTCTTGTGTGACAAATAATCTTTAGTAATTTGGCACATTGTTCAGAAAGGAGCACAATGCAACCCTCATTAAAATTAAGCTCTCGACTAGATACGACTACGAAAGAATTATCTGAAATCTGTTCACTGTTCATATACTATTGATAGCATTACAAAAAAAAATCATGTAGGGGAAACTCAAACTCAAAGTACAGCTTTTCCAAAGAAACTTTTTTTGTATATTCAATAGCTGCTAACAGCTGATTGGCGCGAAGGTCATTGAACTTTGCGCGCACCAGTTGTATTGTTATTGTGATAAAAATAAAACTATTATTACTAGTAAACAAAAAAAGTTTCTTTGGGAAAGTTGATTGTAATTATGCGTACAATCACGAGTTTAAATATCAGTCACTAATTACCAGTCATCTTATATGTAGTAAAAACGGTTATTTCAATATTACAAACAGACAATTTTATTTAGATGTATAAATATAATTGTATAGATAAACCAATTACAGGCACTTTCGAATAGTCAAGGTGTCGGTCAGTCAGTTAGTAGTTGCAAAGTTGAAAAGTACCTATTATGTTTAGTACGTTAGAACAAGAAATGTCACGCGCGAGGCGAGGGTAGTTTTTAATAACCGAATAAAACCTAATCGTATACTGTAGTGCAAGCAAACTATACAACAGAGCGTATCGTTTGGCGTATCGGTCGGTGCGAAGATGCAATTGTTCCGGCTGGCGTGCCCACTAATTAGGTTGGCCTTCATTACTACATGCCTTGTTAATGTGCACCTATGTGTATCACATGTGCCGTCTGTTTATTGACGTCGCGTTTCACTGTAATTATTATGCGGTGTGTTTTATTGCAATCGACTGTAATGTACATTAAGTGGGACTGTATGCCCATTTAATTGTTAATACTTAAACGTGTGCATGAATACGTTGCGTTTATTAAATTCTGATGTTCAATTATTTTGATTTTGTATTAAAACGTTTTGATGAGTGTTTATGTGGATGAGCTTAATATGTGTTTAATTACTTTTAGAGTGTTGTATAATGATTTTAATACATTTTTATAAGCGTTATTACTGATATTCAAAAGAAAGGGTTACCTATTCATAATGTTACATTAGAATAAACACTGTAGAGACGATTCATGTAAGTTATACCTACCCGTAGCGAGGTTTTCTTCAACTGCGAACTATCCAACACAATTTCTTCTTCAGTGGCTTCTACCCTTTCATTCAAGCGTGATTGTTTTCGCATAATCATACCTATTGCTCTGATTTGCGGAATAACATAAACTTTAATGTTCAGTTAAAGTTTATGTAATTCCTGAGTGGTAGATATCTACGTAAAACAGGACCATACTGATACTTAATTCAAGAAGCACTAAAAGCATACCGGCACTTATTTGTGAAAACAAACAGTAATATCCCATAGTACGCCGTTGGATCTCAGGACCACGTTTCGGCACCACGTTTCTGAAACCACGGAACGCGATTAAGTCCACTCCAACACAACGCTATTACAACAAACTATAGAACCGACGCGAGCCGGCTTCGTCCGCTCTAAACCGGTTAAGACCGCTCTAGACCGGTTCCGTCCGGAAATGTTCTTTACTACTTGTTAATGTAATCGGGCGCCACAAATTCAATCGGCTCTCTTGCGAGGGATTTTTTTAATTAGATTTTTATGTCGCGCTAGATTTTAAAGATGTTAATGGTGATCGGGGTAATGATAATACCAAGGTTAAGTAGTGGGATTTGTGGTGTTGCCGGCTTAAAATTTACTGGAAAATATTTTATGAAGTTGCAACAGTTATTTAACTTTATTACTACGGCAAGAATTATTAACCATCAATAATGTAAAACATTTTTAATGTAGTCGAATTATCTTTAGTGAAGTTAAAATCGTACCTGATGTCATTTTCCAATATTTTTTGAATATTCAATTTAAAGCAGCAAGTTATTATATATATTTTTGAAAATTAACTATGTAACTATTTTAATTAACTAACTAACAACATCACAAAAAAAGAAACAATTTTAAACGATAATCCCCTAAAACTACCCTCAAGGAAACAATTCTACCAACAAAAGTGCCTTTAGTTTCGTTCGTTTCCACTTTTTCCTCAATGTCCATCAAAAAGGTCAACTCATTAGTCACGTCACTAATTCTTTATTCGGTTCCTTATCCTTTTTGACCGAGCGTACATAATTATGTTTTTTGTTCTCACCTGTACCTACGAGAGGAGTTAATAGAGGTGTGCCAACTTTCCTTTTTTTATTCATAGAAGAGTGATGTCGAGATTGTGAACCAAAAATATAGAGCCTCTTTGCCTTGAGTTTTCAATCAAACAGAACACACAAGAGGAAGGCAAAGAATGTTGTGATTCACCTGAAGTTTCTGTTGCTTATTTTGCTTTAGAATGGGTCCCGAAAATGTGGCAGCATCTGACTAGTACAATGGATTTGAAAATGTAATTTGAAAATATTATTCGGCCAATTGAAAGAAGCCGAATTATTATTCTTATATAATGAAAATCGTCGCTTATAACAAAACCTTGGGTAACCTTATAAAACCCCTCTAAATAAGTCTAGTTAAACATTTTTTAATCAACTCTTTTCTCTTTAAATCAAAATTCTTTTACAAAGCCGCCCGCCTGCTCTCTCTGAAATCCAAAGATTTAAACTTGACAGTATTATTCTGGTAAAATTAAAAGTTAACGCCGTCTGGCGTCCAATGACTTAATGGTATTTCAGTGTTTGCGTTTCGTTTCCGTTTTCACTTTTAATCTGAGCCCAGCCCTCGAATTGAGTCATTTTACACTCACTCAATGGTGGAGTTCATTTCTTTTTGTGTAAAATGAGGCTTTAATAATTTTGAAAGCTCAGATCACAAGGGGGATCTAGGGGAGTTTAATAAGGTATTGTGTTGTTGGATTTGTATTCAATTGCGAGGTAAGTAAGTAGGAGGTTGGTCATATTGTATGTGCGAAGGTGAGAGTTTTGAAATGATGTTTCTGAGTTTGTCACAAGCTTTGAAAGTTTTTGGAATAAGGCTATTGATTTTTTAGAAGTTAGAGTATGAAACATTACTTTCCATGGGCCTTCCTCTCTCTCTCTCTCCGCCTCTTTCTGATATTTATAGGAGAAGGTAAGAGAGAAGTGTGAATTTTGACAAAATTAGAATCCAAGAAGGCGTCTACGATTTGCAAATTTTTCGTCATGGGTGTCGTTTTCACGGGTTTTTGAATCAAACCATCAGAACATCATTCCTGATAGGGATCCCTGACCCATTTTTTTTTATTAACCTCTGATTACTCAAACATTAGTCAAACACAAAAGAAAAACTCTACATCAACATCGACAGATTACTAATATTATTCTGCTTAATCTAGTTGCAAAATATCCTGATCGTATTTGATTTCATTAGCTTAATTCATGTACCTACCTACCACTATGTCGACGAGCGTACAATACTCGAAGCAATACCAATTTAGATATTGATACCTGAAACATGAGGATTAAAATTGGCAGAACCTACCTATGGCGAAGCAAAGTGTCAATCAAATTAAAAGGGGTTACAATTCACGAATGAAAAAAGCAATTTATTTCGTATGCCGAACCATCAAAGGGAAGAGAATTTAAAAAGAAAAGACTACATTTTTATGCAGGCGCATTTTTTTTTCAATTCATTTAGTGTATTAAAAACTCTTTTGTATTGTCAAAAGTATCTTCTCCGTTTGTTTTTAGTTGATTACATCGGTCTTATTGTATGATCTTCGCAGATTGGCTGATGGTAAGAGGGATTATCCGAAAGGCTTACCGCTACCCCGGATCATAAAGGGCTAAGGAAGGGACATGGATGGGGTTAGTCAGTAAACGTCTGACACTTCCATCCGCTCCACTTAGAGCGGTAGGAGTAATATGATGATTTCACACCTTCAAAAAAAAAAAAGGTTGGCTGATAGCGGGTGGATGAGAGTCGCCAAGGATCGAGGGTGATTAGATTAATATGGAGAGGTCGATGGCTGATGACGATGATAACGCGAAGTTTGTTTAGTATTCTTGTAGGTTGTGTGGGTTAGTGTACCTAGCTTTCCTCACTAAACAGCACACCGAGTCTCCTAATGTACAGGAGCCTCCAGATACCAACACGAAGATAAGCAACCTATTTTCCCAGCATCTAAAAATATCTGTCCTACTTGATCTTACTAGGTCAGCCTATGTCTTCTACTCTGCATTTTATTCACTGCTTACCATCTGAAACAAAATGATCCTATTCAACATATTTTCATGTTTAAGCAAAAAACGCTTCGAAAACTCTATCGAATTTTCTTTATCACTCATAACATAACTATAGGGTATAAGGAAACTAAGCGGGATTGTCCGAAAGGGTTACCGCTATCCCGGAACATATAAGGCTTAGGAAGAAACATGGATGGGTTTTAGTCAGTAAGTCTGACATTCCCTTCCGCTCCACCCAAAGTGGGAGGAGTCATTTGATGATTTCCCAACATCAAAAAAAAAGGGTACAAGGGAATATAGCAACCACAGTTGACTTTCATACGTTACTTTAAAAATAACAGCTTGAAATATTTTGGTACGCAGAACGCCTCTTGCTCCTTTTTTTTAAGGCTAGAAAATCATCCAATGACTTCTCCCGCTCTGTTGCTACGGTCCTAACATAGATTGTATGCTTCGTCATGAAATGTCATATGAAAAAGCCTCCAACCATGATGAAATGACTGCAAACTATACGAAGACTATGAAAATCTCTGGCATCATTATTTTAAGAATTTAACTGAACAAAATACACCATACAAGTTCGTTAATATTAATTCCAATGGAGCGTGTAGATCGCCCGTACGATACAACAAGTAATAAGCACCAAGAGCTTTAATAACTTTGGACGCAGCCCTCACACGAAACTCATCGAAAATTATGAAAACGTAATTATGTTTCATCGTAATAGTAATTAATTAATTGATAACTTGATACGCTTGTAATATTTATGGCTTGATTAGGTTGTTGAGTATGTAATTGTAATTTTGGTGGAGTAAGTGAAACGTTGCTTTGATTAGGCCATGACATTTAATATGTGGTACTTATCGCAATTAACTAGGTATTAGAAAATATCTTAAGACTAAATGTTTGATAGTCATTCTAAAAAACACCATTATAATTCCAACAAGACAAGGCTGTTATTAAGAATGATGTTCTGGCCATGTTTGAAGGAGATACATAGGTACAATATAGGCATAGATATAGTAAGTACGGCAGAGAGATTAGCTATGGGACATGTCGCGGATTCGATTTCCGCACGGAACAATATTTGTACGACCTGCAAGTATTTGTTCCGGGTCTGGGTGTTCTTCTATCTATGATAAGTATGTATTTACAAAAAGATATATATATTTAAGTAGTTTATCAGCCTTCTCGTTACCATAACACAAGCATTATGTTGCTTAGATTGGGACTAATGGCGTTGTGTGAAATGTCCAAGGATATTATTATTAATATTATAACAAAATCTCATAAAAACAATAGTCAGTTTTTAACCACTTACACATTACCAAACTGTCTTTTCAAACCAAACCAAACCAACAAAGTCAAGTATCTTCATTCTTCAAACGGCCTCTATTTCACACACACTCGAAAAAAAAATCACAATCATAATAAGAAAAAACACACTTCCCCCATTCAGGTCCAATATATTGGCGTGACGTAAGCCAAATCTGCGGCATATGGCTCGAGTCTCCCACACATGCACATGGTTTGTTCTCTTTGTTCAAATATAATAATAGAATGACTCGCAACATTGGCGAATAAGATGTGTAGTAGGAATCTCATTCGTAATAGTGCCCTTCGCTCTAGTGTTGTGATTTTATCGATAGAGATATGAGATAAATATTGTAGTTGAGCTTGGGATGTTGTGGGTAGCGATGTAATTTTTAGAGGAGGCTTTTTGCCTTTCATTCGTTGAACAAGAGAAAAATAGGGGATTTAATTGAGAAGCAACGATAATCTATTGCAACACAAAAAAAAACTTGCTGTAGTAATTGATTTAACAGGCTTAGAATGTTGGTTGGTAATGATGTGTAATCAAGATTTGAAGTAAGACTGGAATAATGGTGATATGTTAAGTACAGATCGGATAATCGGATGCATATTTACCTAAAGTTGAGAAGTTGGCTACTATGGAATGCACTTTTGAATCGATAAATCCCGCGATTCCGGGATCGATGAATTTATTGTTCTGATTATAAAATCGCATGTGTATTTACCTACTTAAGTTGAGTTGTTAGCTAATATGGAGTGCACTTTTGTATCGATCGTGAATGTCCCTCGACTCGAATCGTCAAACTTTTGTGTATTTTCTCTCTGTACAATCGCATGCGCCAGATGCGCATGCGATTGTACAGAGAGAAAATAGTGTTTTATAGTAGGTAAGTAGTTACCGAACTAGCATAGCAAATAATTCGGACGTTCTGAAATCTCAAATTCTGGGTTTTTGACAGGAAAAATATATTAAGATGACTGGTTTCATAGCCGTTTTTGTCAGAGAAAAATATTTTAAGAAGCTGTTTCCATAATTTCATAGCCAAAATTAACTTTAGGCAAATATGCATCCGAATATCCGATCTCTAGTAATAAGCAAGTGAAACATAATGAGATGAAACTTGAAGAGAGAACAAAATTCTTACATTCATTACTTACGATAAAAAGAAACTTACCTCTACAGTTCTCCGTAACAAATTAAAATAATACCCTCAATCAATAAATTCTACTAATTGCAAAATTCGCATTCTTAAAAGGAGCCTAAAAATCGCTTGCAAATCAGGGGCTCGTTCGTACCGACCAATCAAATTTAACGATTCAATTAAAACGAGAGGTAACAGATAGAGGGACGGCCAATAAAATCCTTATATCACGGCCAAACATGAGACATAAATAACGGGAGTATTTGTAACTAGGTTTCGAAGGCAGGTCCGATCGCGTAAATTTCTGGATTCGGAAAAATATGATGAATGGTGCAGAATTTGTGGGCTCTACGATATGTTCTTGCTCTTATTGTTTGTGTCTATGTTAGATTGTTTTTAATCATTACTTCAGTAAGCAGTGATGGCCTAGTGGTATGACCGTCGGACTGCCAAGTCTTAGGTCTCGAGTTTGAACCCAAGGCACCTCTGACTTTTCAGATTCATGTGCGTATTGTATAATTATCACTTGCTTAAAAATCGGTGAAGGAAAACATCGTCAGGAAACCGGCATGCCTGAGAGATATTTCTCATCAGTATGTGATGCCAAGTCAGAGGCCCATGGGCAGCATTAAAACTCTGACGCCAGGTTAGTCACTAACCACACGAAAAGAAGAAGATCATTAATTCTCTTCTATGACAGTTTAGGTTTATTGATATTTCATAGACAGTACTTTTGGATTTGATATTGATGACCTGGATTCGTGTGAATATTCATTTAAAAATCTTGTTGCATCTCAGCGTAGTTATATCGAAGCAACGCTTAAAGGTATAACTGTCTAACTAACTCAAATGTTTACTGATTTATTTATTCTTAGCTTGTTCTTAGCAGATCCCGACTTTATCTCAGATATCGAGATTCCCCCACAAATTACCCTCTCTAAAAATCGGTCTCACGCCTTCGTTCGAAGTGATACATTACAGGCGGATAAAAATATTTTTCTAACGTAAGGACCTGTTGCTCTGATACGAGACCCTAAGCCTGGCAGCGTGTTTTCGTTGGCCAAACCGCTCAGCTATCTTGCCACGATCAATTTCGTTCACTTCACTGGTGTATGAGTGGACAAATTTTTGGAGAAATCGAGGAGGACTCTTGAAACGTTTTTCATGGTGACTTGTGATTTTAATATTAGCGTATTTGGTAATGTAATTGAAGATGAAGATATTGGAGATCAGGTTAAGATGAGAGCTGATGACTTACCTGAAACAATACAAAAAATGGAATTAGATAACAATTAAGAACATATTACTGCGATCGATTACGAAGAGATATATGATAATGAAAGTATTTTCAGATTACCTTAACTCAAATAACATTAGAAGCTACAAATAAGCGAAATAGATAAACACTTAGTACTAAATTGTGAGTCTAGAAGCCATTCAGAAGTTGAGGCCCTTTAGCAATCAAAAGTAAACGCAGACGATATTCAGAACGAAAACGCTTCGCTCTCAGGGATTCGAAACAACGAAATGTACTTACTAAGAGAAAGCGCTTTCAAACCTACCAATTTTAAGAAGCAATTTAAAAGGTATGCCTAGTGGGGCTTTTTAGGTACTATTTTGCCTTATTACATGAAATAAATTAACATCCAGCGCGAAGGTATTTCAATGAGCGAAGTTGTTCTCATACATCACCGGCGAGTCACAACATTGCCCGGAGACTCCGCAAATTGCCGCTTCCACCGTTCCCATCCCGTTTCCGTTGCGATGCACTTCCTCTTTGCATTGGAAGGAATATGCGCTGTCTCTTTCACTCTTGCGGTGAGACCGTGTGATGGAACGGAATACTTTGATGAGCGTATTAAAGAATAATAATTTTGTTCCGGTGAAATATTGAATTGGATTTGCTTTGTATACGTTCTCGTTTCTTATAAACTGTAGTGAGAGCGCTTTGGAGAGGTACTGTGGTTTACATACTGGTCTGAACCGGAAGGATGTAAAATTTTTCTTTGTTTGGGGCATAACAGTCATGATGTGGTTATGTTGACTCAATACAAAGCATTGCGTTGGTAGCGTAAAAGGCATTATTGGTTGGATGTAAGAGCCATGATAAATACGATTTAGAATTAACGTTAGAGGGATAGTAGTTTTGCATTATGAGGTAGATACGTAGGTTTCTAGATATAAAGTGAGCATACCAGAAGCTAGACTTCTGGTATGCTCACTTTATAAAAAATTATTTAGTTTACGTATGATAGAAAACCCAGAGCAAACAGCAAAATCTGTGTAATACTCGATACATGGCGCATTTCTCAAAAATTACCAATTGCTACGTTATTTTCGACAATCGATTTGTGTCAAACGAGTGTGGCAGGTAAAATCGGTATGCTCGCGTCGCTAGGGGCGAGCCGTGCCGGCGGTAATCCTATCGCGTCGTGTGCCCCGCCATGCCACCGCAAACATTAAAAAAAGGGCGAAAATGACATTTCCAATTTTCTACTGTTGCTCCGGGGCAAATTCATTTTATTTGTAGGCTCGGATTTTGCCCGTCATGCGCGCGAGAATTGGTCCCTGCCATCTAGTTGGCAATATTTCATTCGCATCAAAGGAATTCTCACCCCCAAACGCCTAGTACCGAGACTTTATTAACGAATCATTCGAACTTCCTCCGAAAAGGAATTTCTTAAGAAAATTAAAGAATATACTCCGCTTTTTGATTCCACTCCTTTTTTCTAAGGAAAATAAAATATATAAATGAGTCGAGTAGGTTTTTTCTTTTGAAATTTTAATATTTCGCTCGGAATGCGAATGTTCCCTATAAAGTTTATTAAGAATTTATCCGGAACGTGGACTCCGAAAAATATCTGTAGACAGTTATTTGATAAAAATGGTTAGAGTAATTTGATTCGGCTCGTTAATCTTTAATTAGTGAGAAAACTTTTTGTAACTGCCAAATTTTTTGACGCCTTTGTTCAAAACTATTGCTGAGAAATTTTTAATTAAGTGAAATGAAACGAAATTAAGTGTTTACCACTAAAGAAATTGTAGCTGGCTTTATAAAGTTTTTGACTTTATTATAATTTTCTTTTGATAAAAGCCCTATTACATGGGACTTACCTATACATTTTTGGCATTTTGCCCTTCGGAGAAACAATGCGAGAAGCGAGACGATGCGAGGCGAGGCGATGTTTGGTAAAATCAATTTGCTCGTATCGTTCTGAACGGGTAAACAACAGTCTATAAGTAGTATTGTACATCTTGTGTTTGGTATCCATGCGACTGCAATTTTTATAAAGTTCCTTTATAAAAACTGAGCGAGAATTTGAATGAGCTCCAAAGAAAGAATGAGTAATGTTGAATACTGGAAAATGCTTAAGTATCAGCATAAATCATCTGTAACAAAGAAATCGAGTTGCAGGAAAAACTAAGAAGATCGTGTGAAATGGAATGCATAAGGTATTTACGGGTGTAAGAAAGATACCGGTATTACTCTTAAATATACTGGTACTTAGGGATCGAGAAAGAGATTTTTATTATGAAAAATGCTTTCCAGACGACTCCTCAGTCGTAAATTATCTTAAATGACGTTTTGTGTCATCTAATTTTACATAATTATATAAACTTATTATAGCAAGTGTATTTAAAGGTATGAGAAAAATATAAGGTGTTATGAATATCTTCCTAGCTAATATCATTTAGCTAGGGAGACGGAAAATATTCAGAACAATAATTATGATCAATATCTCATAGTTAATAAGGTATCAATGTGTCAGAAACAGAAATATCAGACAATATTTGTCCACCAGGTCTTAACTTGAACCCAAACTAGCTCTTTAACCGACTTCAAAAAAGGAGGAGGTTCTCAATTCGTCAGAATCTTTTTTTATTGTATTTTCATCCATTACTCAAAGATGCCTGAAGGGATTTGGAAAGTTATTTTTTGTTGTTATATATTGTGTAGCTTAATTAAGACACATTGTTACATATTTAATCTGTTTCATTCCGAAGAACATGCATGGTGCTAAACCCTGCACGAACTAAAGCGTGTTTGTCTCACCTAAACAATCGGTTCACAAACAACATTTACCACCCCCAGAAAATGAATGTCGAAGCTTGTCACACGGATAGATTCATGTAAAATTCATGGCAATGCCGTCTTCGCCCCGCCGTGGTTCTACGAGCGCGAATTTGCTATAAAATTACTCACAATCTAATCATGTTGACGCCTCGTTGGATTAGTGGCTTCGAAGTCTTGGCTTCCATTCATTTGAAGGAACATCCCGAGATTTTCTTGCTGATAAATCTAAAGGGAGATAGTGGTTGATTGTTGATGCAGTTGGGTTTTTTTTTTTGGGAATTTATGTATTCTAGGTTTACGAGAATACGGTATGGTACAAAATATTTACACTGTCGTTGCTGGCAATCAATAACATTATTATGTTAATGAAGATATTAAGTACGAAGCCAGACGTCAAAATAGATTCCCGTTAAGCTACCTACAGAGAATTCGGTTATTTTATTGAGCTGAAATACTAAATTGGACTGCAAACATTAATAATGAATTGTGGCTTTTTTAGTTTGATTACTATCTAGGTGTCATTATAAGTGAACTCACGTAGATCGCTCACCGGCCACTTCCTTAATATTTCTTATTTTACACCCAACTGCGGCTCGCGACTACATTCGCGTGGAAGCCGTGAGATACCAGAATACACTAAAATAACAGCCACATTTTTATAAAACTACCCTGAATACTTCCGTCTGTAGTTTTGGTAGCAACAGCCAAAAATGTAGAGTCAGGACTGGTGATGCGGGAGCAAGCTTCGTACAGTTGTCCATATGAGAAGCAGCTAGTCCAAAAGCAGCATTTACTGGAAATTTTCTATTCTTTCAGGTTTTCAAAGAAACAGGATCAGTTATTGTGAAAATTATCCACTTTCTTGCTGACTGTAAATGTTTTTGTGAATGCCCTAGATATCCCTTATCACCCCATTCCAAAGAGCCACCCTGTATAATATATATCACGATAATAATTGACTGCAATGTTTTCAATGACCAGATTTATTTATTTAAAAAACACGCCATGCATGAATGAACTTCTACCTCGCAATAAGCATATTTATGAAACGAAACCAAAACAGTCTATAATTCCTTTAGCAAAACACGCATGGAAATAAATGAAAAAGACTTAAAAACAAGACAAACGGACACTCTGTCCGTTTCTCACGTTCAAACAATGTCCTCAATTACAAACATCGACACACTGTGACGAAGCCCAACGAACTGTGGCCGCTTATGCTCACCAAGTTTTTAATACCCAACATAGAATAATTCTATTCACATTTCCATCTCAGTTGTTTGCATGAATACGGCGAACGTATTAAAAACATACTTTGAGTTTTCGAAACAAGTCGTGATGGGAGGTGGGAACTGGGCCAAACTCGCTGAATAGTTGTATGAGATACTAAAATTAAGTTCAAGTTACTGTAGAACCGAGGTTGAAGCTTGGAAAGGTTTACTCGCTGTAGCCAGTAATGAGTAAACAATTTTGTGAAAAAGGTAATGTTACAAAATGGATACTGAGAACGTTTTTTACCATGTGTGATATAATAGTGAGTGTATAGACTACGAATCGGTTAAAAGTTCTGCTACATATAAGTACTTGGATTGGATTAAATATGTTAATACCACACGGATCAGTACAATTTAGAAGACTGCTCAGTTTTCAAGAAAAGAACGTAACAATATGTAAAAGATCCAACACAAAAGTTCAACTTCTTTTCATGCGGTACAATTTTATTGTCATGCAAAAACATCGTGTTTCAATTTGAACGTATTACGATATATTTTATCATTGTGTGTCGTGTCGTTGGAAAACGCGTCACGTGCTCCGAAATCGCCTTACAGTTCAACTCATATGAAAGCACAAATTAAACTCTGTACTTGTATCAATGAATAAAACCCTTCCTTTCTATGGCATCCCCAACGTTTTGAACAATGACGAGTGCTGGATTATTTTCGAAACCAATTTCGAGGTGCGTAGTGAATGGAATTTGTATCTTTTATGTAGGTTCGAACTCGATATAATGATGTATAATATACACGAACGTACAGTGAAATTCTGTGAACCGATGGACAAGAGTCGTATACGAAAATATTACTCGGAATCCGATTTAACATTGTATCTGGAAAACAATAGCAGGCTCGGACAGTGATATTTTGATGTACACATCATTTTTGGAAATATCGAATACCTATCGTGTAAAGCTGGAGTGAGAGGATTGTATGGAAGGTCCCCTTGCTCTAACCCTTTTGTAAATACATATGTGTGCGTTCATGGAGCAATAACACCCTTTGAGCATGACCTGCCATTGCGAGGCCAGTTATTGTTTAAAACTACGACATTATCTATGTTGGACTGGGAAAATATCATAGTTACTTTAATTGGACATTGCTAACGTTGTATGCCATCATTTTCAGAACTTGGCGATAAATCTTTCGAAAGATTAGGATTCTGGTTTAATTTAAAAAATCGTTTAAAAATACCATAAAATTTAATTGTAGAAAAATTCAAATTGTATTCAGATAACCATACGACCCAATTTTTTTACTAACCCCTGGTTTTTGTAAGCAGGCAACCCTAAAACAATATTGTTACATTTCTGACGAAGATCCAACGGTTGATTGGATCCAGTAGGGTTGTCTAAATTAACCACCCGTCCGAGGTGTCTTGCACCTCACCAGTTGAGAAATTGAATTTGCATTCACGGAGTTACAATTAGCTGACGGAATACTGCCCACCGTAGACATCCTGTTATATAATTCAGATAGTAAAGTGATTGGTTCACAAAACGTAGTTTAGAGGGCTGGTCGGATCAGGCTCGGTTTCCTGAATTATGAGTTGGGAATATCAGATTATTATTTAGGGATTGGAAGTGAAAGGTGCACGTGAATTGTTTAGGAATGTTGATGTTCATATCTGATTGTGCCTTTAGGCAATGATTAGGATCTGTCGGAAATTTCAAAATGTAGACGGATTAATAAGCTCTTTAATAAAGTTTTGGGTTTCAATCTTAAACTCACAACTATCATGAAATCTGGACCCATTATCGAAAAATACCGTAACGACTCTTTAAAAATTATCATCTCCAAAATTTCCCATGTCATCGATATTTTGCTCTCTTTTCATCATAATACATGTGGCTATGTAACACTCGGCTGCCGGATGCCCTTGTCTAACATTATACGCTAATTAATTGGTAATCCACATACAAAGCAAATCAATTAAGGCCCAATAATTACAATCTACAGTATTGAAGGCTTCTGTGTACACGATGTATATATTTACGGTGGTATTCGTAACAGGGATGTTTTACGATGTATTTTAATTTTTCGCCCCTCTGACCTCGTTACTAAGTTCCGTTCAGTGTGTTAGAACTAAAACGCCCTAATTTGCACTTCGCTTAAAGGTCAGACGTATTTGCCAATTAATTACAAGTCGTCATGTCCTATGCGTACTGTTTCGTAGTTTGTAATAATGAAGCAGTCATCCACATGATGATTGATGTAGTTAGCGCTTGCAGCGCTTAATTACATGTCAGTTGGATTACGTAATCATTGTGTAGCCTTTCTCGTACATACCGTGGGGGCCCGGTGTCGTGTGTAGCTACACTGGTTATTGGAACTTAGAAAGTTGTTTAAAATTATTAGATTATTTTTTTCTGTTGTAGTTTAGTCACGTGTAATAAGCAGGTATTATATATTTCTGTTGTAGTTTGTTTACGTATAATAAGCAGGGGTAAAAGTTTTATGTGTAATAAGTACATTATTACTTAACTATACATGCAAAAATATAATATCCTAATAGTCCCTTGGGTACATTACAAATAGACAGCGCTGCGGAGGAACTTTTTGATGCCATATTTTAGTTTGTTAATAGTTTTTATTTAGTTTAGACTGAAATTAATTTACGTATTTAGAATCTTACTTATCTTTTTTATCGAGGTTATATATTATAATCAATACAAGAAACAGTGATAGCCTAGTTGTGTAAGCTTCGGACTGCCAAGTCTTCGATCTCGAGTTCGAACCCAAAGCACTCAATAGATGTGCGTATTGTATAATTATCACTCACTTAAAAAACGGTGAAGGAAAACATCGTGAGCAAACGTGAAAAAAAGGCCTGAGAGATATTTCTCAACGGCGTGTTAGGTTAGTTACTAACCATACAAAAAAGAAAGAATACAAGAAAATTTGTTTATGGAAATAGTACCTACCTATCATAATAATATCAGTGTTCTATCATCATTATAATTATTCATCAAGCTATCCTTCCGCCCAATACAAACATCTGAGATATATACACATTTCCAGTCACAAAAATCTAAAATGAACTCCAGATCCAGTTTCCTAACACCAGTTCAGTCGCATTTCTCGAAGCGGGGGCTTGTACTAAATTTATGTACATATACTAAGATACCGTATAAAATTGTAGGTCAAGACACGCAAATAAATACAGAGAGTGGATGTAAGAAGGATTTGTATAATGTTGAGCAAGGGTCAAAAGACAAGCCGAATCGGGTCACAGGCTTTGACTTGAGAGGCCGCGATGAAAGGTTTTACATACATTTAAACTCTGTAAAGTAAATGTCAATTTGTTTGGAGATTTTATGTTTACTTTGGTGGTTTTAAATTTGTTTTCGAGGTGTGTTTGAATGTGCAGATTACGATGTATGTATGTGTGCGTATAATGTGTGTTGTATTAAACATGTATTGTTTGCAAAAAAACATTGTAACCATTTATAACAATGCAAGCGTGAGTTAGATCTGTGTGCAAACTCTGTTCTCTGTAACTGTAACTCTGTTCAAGGCATTTTGCCAGTCCTTCTACACGTGCAGCCTATGGGTTAGACATACGCAGAGGGCCTACAACGCTCTGAGAGTCCAATACAATAACGCTTTTAGGGTGCTGTTGGGGCTACCGCGGTTCTGTAGCGCATCGGGGATGTTCGCGGAAGCGAATATAGATGGCTTTCACGCTATTATGCGAAAAAGAACAGCATCCCTGATGCGGAGGATTCGAGGGAGCACCAACAGCATTTTAAAAGTGATAGCGGGAAAGCCAGATTGCCCCTTCCTGCGGCACTGGACCTGTATGCACAGCTATAGGTCTGGTGCAGCGGGAAGCGGACATAATTATAGTTATAGGTTTTTAAATTAATGTATGTATCTTTTCTTGTCCTAGTTTTTAATGAAAATTGTTACTAACATAGTTTTATAAGTATTACTAACAACATATGAATCCTGTATTTGAGATAAATAAATAATAATAATAAAAAAGAAAAGGTGGCCAATAATAAAAATAAATTTTGTTTTCATAATCAAAACTCAGCAATTTCAAAATGTTCACTGAAAGTTTTCTGTCACACACTACATTGTTTTTTTTTATGTCTGGCAACTACCAGCTCAAAATATTACGGATGCAACAAATAAATAATGAAGGCTTCGTAAAGACGAAAAGTGAACGGCAGTAGACGATGTTGGAAACAAAAACACGCTAATGTAAGGCGTATTATCATGAATAATAAAAAAAGTACAGTCGAGTATCATAAAGTGATGTTATAGAAGTAATGGGGCGAAAAACGCCCCCGGGGGCGTAGGACGCGTACTCGCGAAGATTCTGTTGGCAGAATTTTATCTAGATGTACCGAGTTTACAATCTTGACAATGCCGGGAAATTGCGATACAACGTACTAACAATGTAATTATGTATGTAGGTTTCTTTTTGTCTGGAGGATGTGTGTGTGGATACAACAAAAACATATTTTGTATTTTTTTTTTTGAAGAATGAGAAATTCTCTCATCTATGCAAATATTTTTATTAAGTGTTAATTTTTCGACTTTTGTCTCAAAACTAGATGAAAGTAACTGTTATTTTAGACAACAAATATTTGTAGGACAGTAACAAGAAAGCATGGTTTTTAATTGTTAGTGGTATTTGTCATTACAATAGTTTTTATTCATTTGTAAGTTCTATTTGTGATGATAAGCTATTATCTTTTTACAGCAATATTGAATTGAGTAGTAAGTCTTTGTGACAAATATTTACAATATTTTAAAGCATATCCAGAAATTTCAAGTTCCTCATCCGTATCCATCTCTCAAGGGCCGTAAGTAAATTCAATCTGTAGGCCGCACTCCCAAATCACCTGAACACTCCACAGCGCGTATTAGGCTCGCGTATAAATCTAATTTGGATATATTTTCTTACATTTCAAAAGTTTCCACGTTGGAAATGAAAAGAAGATGGAGTGCGTCAGCGCCTTGTCTTCACGAAAAGTTGAGAGTATCGTGTGAAACAAATGGGTTTTCTTTGGTTTATGATATCCAAAGATTTTTTCCTGTCGACATATTGGTCGTACTTTTTTAAAATATTTTTTTTTTTACTTTTAGTAGGGTCATTAAAATAATGCGAGGATAACAACAAAAACATAACGTAATATAATATCACACCTGTATCCCTCAAAGGGTTAGTCAGAGGTGCATCTATAGTACAGACGCCAGCACATCAAGCTATCCCTAACTGTCAAATTTTCTCAATTAAAAATGAACCTTATGTCTTTGCAATAAAGTTGAAATACTATCAAAGAAATTTGACAGATTGTGGTAACTTGATGTGCTGGCCTCTGTACATCCACATTTCGTCTATTATGCTTTTTTGAAGTCTCATGTGAAATGGGTCAAGCTTCTTGCCATTACTGGGCGTAAATCCAAACTGAGTAATTCCAGATAGTAAAACCCTATAATAATTTGCCCGACCCGGGATTCGAACCCAGGACCAAATACTCATGCAGCAGTAATACTTGCCACTAGTAACCCAACGAGGCAGTCACTACACACTGGTACTTAAATTCAACATGTATAGGTAAATAGGTATAATCATTTAGATACTACGTCTACCTTGCTTTCCATGTGACTGGCTGATTTAGCCAGTATTGGTTTACTTATTGATATAATTACTAATCATCTCCAATTATCATAATAACCAATATCTAGTGCAGTGGTTCCCAAAGTTAATTGAACTGCGACCCTCATATCAAAGACTTTTAAATTTGGGACTCACCTCTTGGCTGTCAGGGCGAAAAAAGGGCATAACTTTTATGACTGAAGGATTGTACCAGCACATTAAGAATTAATAGCACCACCACTCTCTCATATAATTAATAAATGTATCGAAGAAGGAGTCTTTCCATCAAAATTAAAATTGACCAAAGTCATTCCAATATTTAAAAAAGAGGATAGAGAAAATATGAATTGTTATAGACCTATAGCGCTAATACCTGTCTTGTCGAAAGTTTTTGAGAAAGTTATTTATAGCAATCTATATAATTACTTCGAAAAACACAACATTCTGTCGGAAGAACAAATGGGTTTCAGGAAAAATAAATCGATTAACAATGCATTATACACTTTTTTGAAAATGGTACTAAAAGGTATAGACAATAAAAAAGAAGTCACAGCACTCTATATGGATATGACAAAAGCCTTCGACTGCGTCAATCATGATGTGCTGTTGAATAAATTGGAAACTTACGGAATACGAGGAAATGCTAGAGAGCTCATAAAATCATACTTAAGTGACAGAGAACAACAAACTGAAATATCTAGCATTTCGCATACCACAAAAGAAGAAAAGAAACACTTATCAGCACCAATAAGAGTCTATAAAGGTGTACCACAAGGAAGCATTTTGGGGCCTTTGCTATTTATTATATATATAAACGATCTCCCTAAATCAATCAAACCGCCCATGGTTCTGTACGCTGATGATAGTACTGTAATATTTATATCTGAAGACCCTAAGACATATGAACATGAAATAAACGCTACGCTATCATCTATCGTTAACTGGTTAAATCTAAATGATCTCAAAATAAATTTAACTAAAACATATATAATGACATTTAAAAATAGAAATTCAAAACAAAGCACTCTAAATATTAATTACGAACAAATAAAAATACACAAAATCAACACTACAAAATTTCTGGGACTACACATAGACTCAGACATGACATGGAAGACACATATTGAACAAGTATGTACAAAACTCAGTCGTTATTCGTATGCCATCTATATGCTTCGAAAATTTGTAAATCAAAGTGCTCTCCTGTCTGCCTATCATGCATATGTTGGTTCGACACTTAGATATGGTATAATGTTTTGGGGGAACGCCACTGAGAGAGAAACCATCTTTAAAGCTCAAAAGAAGTGTATCCGAGCGATTTGTGCATTAAAATCAACGGAAACTTGTAAACCGCACTTTATTAATTTAAAAATACTCACTTTCCCATCATTGTATATCTATGAGCTAGCATTAGACATAAGAATTAACCTAAATAAATATGCAACTTTAAAAAGTGGAAGACTTGCAAGTACACTTTGTGCAATACGCCATAGAACGGCTATGTTTGATAAGAGTGCATTTTGTATGGGCCCTAGAATATATAATAAACTACCTAAGTACATAAAAGAATTTAATAATTTCAATCTATTTAAAAACCAATTAAAAAAGTATCTGATTCAAAAAGCTTACTATTCTGTTAATGATTATTTAAATGATAAAACAATTTCATAATTAAGTCCAGTAATTGTCCAATTATATAATGTATAAATAATGCAATTGTTAATCAATATGTAATTTAATATGTTAATCAATATGTAATTTAATATGTTATAGTTTATAAATTTTATTGTAATATTTTGCACACCTGTCATGGTAGGATATGGTCTAAAGAACTTTTATAAAAATGACACCCTAGAATTACCCATATTTCGCAAATAAATGATTTGAATTTGAATTTGAATTTGAATTTGACATTAAGTTGACTCCAAACTGTGAAAATTTGCCAATTGGAAATAAACCTTATCGTTTTGAAATAAAGTTGATAAATTATCAAAGACATTTGACTGATTGGGGTAATTCGATGTGCTGGCCTCTGTACAACCGAGATAGAAGATAATATATTCCGTTACAATTGCTCATATTAATATTTAATTAAATACAAGGAGTGCTATATCAATGAGAAGGATGGATTCGTTGCCTTGTTCATTATATCTTTAGCATCAACTTAATTTTTTGTTGCTTTAAATCGCAATGAGTTTGCCACCAGTGGATCGCAACCAAAGAGTTTGAGAAATGCTGTTCTAGTGTGTAATGTGATGCGATGCGCGAGCCCGAGAATGGCGCAAATGCAATTAAGATATTTAGCCCTGTTGTTAGGCTTGCAGAACAACTAGCGAGAATTCTAAAACCTAGTTAACAGATTGAGTTAATTGTGTCGGTATTGTTTCTGATATCTGGCATTTAGAATTTTAACTCCATCTGTATCCAGGATTAAGCTAATTATATGCTTCATTTACTATTATAGGTATTATCTGTTACCGAAGTTAGCAATAATAGAACCTAATAATGAATAAGATTTTATTCTTGAGCATAATGTTGATGGCTATAGGCTTTCTGGGTCTTAAACATAACTGTTTTTTTTTGAGGCTGAGAAATCATCGGGTCTGTGGGTGGAGCGGAAAGGAAGTGTCAGACTCTTACCGACAAAAGCCCATCAATGTTCCTTCTTTAGTCCTATGTGTTTCGGGGCAGCGGTTACGCTTTTGGACAGTCCCGTTGACCCGGCAGGCACTAACGGCACATTCAACATTTATAATATTATAATACATGTATACAAAACATTGTGAAACATTTTAAAAGAGTTACGGTGGAGTTTCTTGCCCATTCTTCTCCACACGAAACTACCTTTTGGAAGGGGCGACTAGAATCAATTCTATTTCTTGTTAATTTTTGACGTTCAAAAGTGCCTTTCTTGTGCCTATTTGAAATAAATGTTTTGACTTTGACTTTGAACAAACTTAATTCGAGTGTACAATAGGTACTTACCTACACCTCTACCTTAGTCTACAGGGATGCCTCGGAAGGGACGGGCAGGAGATGTCACGTTACGTCTAGCTAGTAGAAGCATACTATCAATGTCAATACGATTATATGAAATGACATTACAAAGATCATACGACTTAGATACGCCCCGTGTAAAAATAATAACGTTACACGTGCCATCTCATGAATTTTGGATTCTTTTTTAGAAAAAGAAACAGCGTTTATATTTTTCGTCTTTCTGTTTTTAATTTCATGAAATGGAACGCCCTAAATATTTTTATCTCTAGACTCTTTCTGGCTATCGTTTTCTCAATGGTTGAGGAGTGAAAGGTTATTTTTTTAGACTGTTGTGAAACTTATAATAAACTAGCTTTTGCCAGCGGCTTCGCCCGCGTGTTTGTAGGAAATTATTCCACGGGAACCGTACATTTTTCCGGGATAGGAATCCAGACTGTAATCTATCTTTGTGCAAAGTTTCATCCAGATCCGCTATGTAGTTTTTGAGTTTATTCGTTACAAACATACATACAAATCTTTCCTCTTTGTAATATTAGTATAGAAAAAAGATTAATAAAATCATTATCAATCTATAAACAATGCAAAAGTATTAATAATCGTAGCAGGTGGTGTTCTGCAGTTTCTGTTGACCCCAAGAGAAGAAGGCGTGGTTTTATATATGTATCAGAGTTATCTGCCAATTTAAATATTTCAACTATTTCGCCTCCATGGCGACCAATCCTGAAACTGAAACGAACGCCAAAATCGCCATTAGCCATCGATTTTTGCCGGAAGCCAGGCTTCGTAATGTGCTGCTCATATGTAGCTACAATACATCTTGCTTTGTCCTATTCAATGTGTAGACGACGAAACGAGGTTGGCATACTGATGTGTTACTTTTAAAATTTATTGCTGCAACCCCTTACTTGGGGCTGTGGTGGCGTCGATAGAAATGTTCTACTTAGAGAATGTCATAAGATTTATTGTGTAATGGATATGCATTCATAATCTAGATATTCTATCACAGTACTGTAAGGATTTGTGGTTAACATCTTCAGGTATTAATAGGGATGAGACATCATCCCTATAATATATATATATATATTTATTAGACATGTATATTTTGCTGTGTTATAATGATAAAAAACTACTTATATAAAACGCATTAAAATTAGGGAGTGTAGCTACGGCTCAAGTAAGTATTAAATTTACGTGCCCGTGACGTCATGCCACATTTCTAACTGACGCACCAAAAAAACATTGTAATCATCGCTATTGTGTGTACTCGATATAGTAGTTATAACAGCCGCATAGCCACATCTGCCAGCCAGTCTTAACAAGGGTTATCGTATTACCCAATTACTGGGTTGTGGAGGTCAGATAGGCAGTCTCTCCATGTAAAATTCAGGTATTCAGCTGCATCCAGTTAGACTGGAAGCTGACCCCAACATAGTTGGAAAAGGCTAGGCTTTGAGTGGTCAATTTAAGAAGTAATAATAATAAAAAACACTTTGATTAGTCTTTTTGCTGTAAATAGCCGATCTCTTAAATGTCAAAGACACTACCTAAAGACTCAAGGGATCAAAGTAAAAAATATTTTAGATTTAAATAAGCAGAAACTCACAATAGAACTTAGCCATTTTTCATCGACTATCGATAAATATATCGCGTCAATACAAACACTATTCGACGTCGACGGTGAATAAGAAGCAATGAGTTTTCTTTAACATCGCACCTGACTTCTGGCCTCGCAGACGCCTCGCAGACTTCGCTAAACAGGATTAAAACCTTTTTATTTCTGCTATTGCTGTACCTCTATTCACTCTTATGTAGCTTTGATCCTCCTTTCAAATAATTTTATTTATTTATATCTTATTTTTAGATTGTTTAATGTAGGTATGATTTTAACTAAAAGTATTGATAATGTAAAAGTATTAATTTTTTTGAAATTCACTCTTATGTAGCTTCGAAACTACTTAAAAATAATTTTATTTATTTATATCTTATTTTTAGTTTGTTTAATGTAGGTATGTTTTAAACTAAATTATTTATTTTTTGAAAATCATTTTAGAGAGACGTAATTACAGCATCGTCACTACATAGTATAAAACGCTATTTTTGTCTGTTTGTCTGTATGCTTAAATCTTTAAAACTACGCAACGGATTTTGATGCGGTTTTTTTTAATAGATAGAGTGATTCAAGAGGAAGGTTTATATGTATAATTTGTCGACATATTTTGCGGGCGAAGCCGCGCGCGGAAGCTAGTATAAAATAATCAGCTAATATGAATTAAGTACCTTCTAAAATAAATTTAGTTTTTTTCTTATTTTGTGAGCTAGCCAATCCTAATTATTTTTCTGTTTTTAAAATATAACAAAAAAAATTAAAAAATGTTTAAAGTAAATAGATTAAAAAGTAAAACTTCTAGGGTTCTGATTCAACACCTACATACATACAACATGATAATAGCACAATCTTTATGTACAGACGATGTGTCACTAGAGCTGCAGTCACAAGCTGGTTCAATACTCCCATACGTTACGTACTTAGTGTAGATAATTTAAAAATTCTCCGAGTTATCTCGACTAAACGCGACCAACGCCGTCGCGTGTTCTGTCCTACAGGGCGTGAACAACGAGATACTAGCGATTTAGAAACAGATAACGATGTTATGAGAGAGAGATGTGAATTATTTTTGTATCATGAAATATAGCAAGGAAGGGGACGAGGTAGTATTTGAAACTAGGCAAAATCAATTTAATTGGAAAAGGAAGTTATTCTCAGATTTCTAACAAAGTAAAAAAAAGGCCACATATTTGTTGAAGAACATATTACTCATATAAAACTACATATAGTTCCCCGCAACAACAAATTAAGTACAAAGAAACAAAATGAATCAGAATTCCCACAATCCCCTCTACAATGAAACTTTATTGAGGGGTTAATCCAAAGCCATATCGTTTGTAACTTGCACTCGCCAGTCGCACAGTGTCGCAGCCACGCCGCCGCGACACCGCACCGACAACATGCCATTTGTAAACTATTTGTATGCGGGCGAGTGTGCCGCCCTCACTTTTCTTACTTCCCAGTGACGAGCGACCGGCAACGCTACTATCTTAGCGAGCTTTCCAACTACAACAACTCACAAATTTAGTGTTAACTTCAGCAACACGGTGTCTTCATACGGTTCCGAAGTACGGACACAGTGTCTCTAAACTTGGATGTTGGAAAACCTTAGTTTACTCAGTCACATTGGTATTTATGTACCGTTCGAATATCGCGTGCATGCTCGCTGAATTAAATTTTGTTCGTGCGATGTTCTCGCTTGTGCGCTTGATACGTTGATTGAAAGGTATTTACGTACGTGAGCGTTGCTTTGCAATGATCTATTTGTCTGATTCTGAATTTTCAGTTGGAATGGATTTGTTGGGAATTCTGTGCAGATAAATTATATTACTACTATTGATGACTGCATTTGAATTAATATATGAATTTGTTGAATCTATTTTCAGTTTAACACTGTGTGCGTCATCAAGTCTAACATTAACATTGATTGAACATGCGACATAGAACCAATAGCTTATTGGAAGTAAGAGCCTGTATTTATAACATTGTTCGAAGTAATATTTATAACCAATCCACCGAGTAGTAACAAGTAATTTCTTATAATAGACGCAACAGAGTAAAAATTATAAGTGATATAAGTAACTCTTTAGATACACAATGATACAGCACATATACATAAGAATAACCCTAAACGTTTATAAGAAATTGGAAACGGTCCGTCATATGACGAAGAATATAAACCACAGTAATACAAAACCGTTGCAACGTTCGATGCATTTTTATAGCTCGAGCAATAAACCGGCGCGGGTGAGACGAAAACGACAATAGTGCACTTAAGCTGCTCATAAACAGTATATCATATCCTACCGAACAATGTTTATTTCGTAGTATTGCTGAACATCATCTGATTTGAATAGATACGCTCGAAGCTCTAAGACGTTTTCCAGTTTATGTATTCAATTTTTCCAATGAAATTAGTCATGCTGCAGATATTAGGGAAGATGTAGTAGAGGAAGTGTACAATGTAGAAATAGAATATAAGTAGTTTGTATTTGAATTTCCAACGATTGCGTTAGTATTTTCTCCTTTTACTGATGCAGTACATAAACTCAGGTTGGACGATGTAAATGTAAGGTGGTGCAAAATTGTGACAGTAAGAGACCAGCGGAGATAACTTATTTTATTATTGTTATAAGTTCACAGAACGGAAATATTTTTAGTATATTCATTCCTCTTTTTGTAAGTTTTGAATAATTTCAACGAATTCTTTCAAACTGACTTTAACCGGGTCACAGCGAGCAAACAACGGAACTTCCAGTTTCTATATCATATTTTTTATTGATACAAATAAAATGTTACTATCCTGTTTGTCATGTTACTAGTGTTTGTGATACGCAGTTTTACATACTTTAACGAGTCTATCCGAGATGGCTTGGCATCAGAACTGAAGGATCTGTTCCAAACAATGATTTATGACATTTTTATACCTACTAAAGGTATACTATGCCTATACTTTTCAGCGGGACTGTCCGAAAGGGTTATCGCTACCCCGGAAGGGCTAAAGAAGAAACATGGATGGGTTTTAGTCAGTCAGTCTAACAATCTCTTTCGTTCAACCCAGAGTGGAAGTGGAAGTTGATGATTTCCCACCCTCAAAAAAAATATGCCTCTACTTTGTTCCATCTATTTGAAAATATTAGCGACATGTTCTTCATTGCCATCAACGTTACTTACAACAAAATCTAAATATTCAAGTAGCTTTTCATTCAGAGCTTTTATTCCAGTATCATTATCTTCTTTTACAGTTTGGATTCTAGCTTTCAGCTACCATTGCGTCTCTGGTTTCGCATACATGGCTTCAAATTCTGCAAATGCACTTTTCAGGGCGCATTTTTACCGTTTCAATACATTTAAGACCGTACTATAAAACCAAACTGTGCTGGAGGTTTGAACTTAGATGATAATAAAATGGGCAAATACATAATATAAAGAGAGATCGTCGCTAACGAGGACTATCTTGTGGCTGAAAGATAACCGCCTGCTCTCATGACTGTAATGTCATTACTTTGTCATACTATAGTTGCTATCTAAATTACAATTTATAGCATTGTCGTGCTGTGTATGTATTTCTTTATAAGCAGTTTACCTATCTACAAATACACCATAGCCAGCGTAGCTCAGCCCTGCATCGACCCGTGCGATTGGTATTACTTACAATTAGCCAAAAGCCTATCTTTACTATTTTTTATTATATCACCAATATAATACAATTACAGTCGATCATACAACTACCACAACATCGACATCCTACCAACCATATCGTACATTAAATATGATTACAGAATTTAATATCGATTATGAAAGCTCATTTCAATTAAGTTCAATTATGATGGAATTCGAATAATTTTTAGTGGGAGGGTTTGAAATTTATTAAACGTGAAACTCATCAATGTTTATATTGACGTTGGCACATTCCAACTGTCATTATTATTGTATGATATTTATGTATTGGATCCAGCTCGAAGGACCATGTGTCTTTAAATGTACATAATTATTGTGTGTAATGTTATGGGTAGTAAG
Source organism: Hyppa rectilinea (assembly GCA_951799385.1). Lineage (NCBI taxonomy): Eukaryota > Metazoa > Arthropoda > Insecta > Lepidoptera > Noctuidae > Hyppa > Hyppa rectilinea. The sequence continues at coordinate 17,603,194 of OX637310.1, forward strand.
GGAAAGAGTTTTTTAGTTTCACATTGTTTTTATGACGGATGAAAGGGAGGGAACATTTATTCGTGAATGGATCACTGTTACATTTTATAGTGATCAAATAAGAAGGAATCCAGGTAATTAGCTGGTTGTTTCCTAATGTCTTCTGCTGTGCTGTCGTTGTTTTGTAAATGTCAGTGTTTACCTGACTTTCATTGCGTTGTTTGGATGGTGGAATCTATATTGACCATTAGATGTTCTTTTTTCGAACGAGGCAATGTTGCTGCTTTGTGCACGCTGCAGTGCTTATTGCAGCGTTGCGATTACATTGGGAGAAAATAATTTCCCATTTAATATATAGTGAAAAAACATAGTTATAAGTTTTTCTTAACCCATTAGATGTTCGCCTATTAGAAGCCGTTTACTTATAAGAACTCGATTTATACGGTTATATTTAATTTCGTTTCGACAGAATTTTTCTTATAAATTCATATACCATTTGAGGGGTTAATAGACGCTGGTTTCCTTTTGCCATTCTCCTTTCGAATAACTTTTATTGTATCTACTCTATCAGCTGAGTCATTAAGTGAAAAACTCCTGGTCGACCCTCATCGAGGCGTGTGTTGCATTTAACTAATGTTTTCATGGCATTAAGAATAGTTCTCTTAAAAAAATGTGTTTGCCAGCACCAATCTCACACACAACTGTGTAGCTAGAGGCTAAATACTAACAGCTGCACAGGTCGATCCATCAGGTTAAGCTACGCTCGCCCGAGTTGGCCGTGGATGGGTGTCCATCTTTACACACCGAGACTCCTCCGTACCTCGGAAAACACGTTAAGCCGTTGGTCCCGGCTGTCATTTGTGCATCTTCGTCAGAAGCCCGAAAATTTGACAGCCAGTTTTACCAAGGGATATCGTATTGCCTAGTTACTGGGTTGTGGAGGTCAGATAGGCAGTCGCTCCATGTAATACTGGTATTCAGATGCATCCGGTTAGACTGGAAGCCAACCCCAACGTAGTTGGGAAAAAGCTAGGCAGATGATGATGATGATGTTGATGTAACGTTGTCTTTTTATTATGTTCTTAGTCAAAATAATAATCCAGTGTGATATAATTATAATGCACACTAATATTTAGAGATGAAAATTTTAATATAAAATAAAATGTAGCGATGTTATAATTCGATTGGAACACAGCTTCAGGGCTCTCGATAATATGTCATGATGTTATGTGGCCTAAGTTGTAGGTTAATACGGGATTTCGTGGTTGAACCAGTTAATTCCGCTAATTAGCCCAACCATTTTTAATAACTAATCGCTTTGTGGAAACTCATCAATAATTTATAATGATGATTAGCTTCATCAAATTATATCATGTATCACGTCCAATGTTTGTGGTGGTTACCTATCTAATTATAGAAATTGGATCTGCATTTGGTTTGAAATAACACTGTTATAGTCTCAATTTGGTTTGGTCATGTTGAGAGGATATGTCATAGGTGATCATGCCGGGAAGGGATGCCCTAGGAGGACATAAATAGTGACCATATTGTTGATGTTCTTACTCAAGGTCAGGGGCGTAGTGCTTGCAACCTACGTGCGTGAACGTGAAAAGAAGCAAAAGGAGTGTGTAAGGAACGTAAGTGGCGTTCTATAGATTCTGTCTACCCCATGGAACGAAGGCGTGTTTATGAATGTATGTATTCTTAATTTTGCTAACGGAGTAAGCAATTATTATCCTAGAGCGCGGTCCTAGAAAGTACATTAAACTCTTAGAACTTTTGCGTAACCCAAAAATCATGTTTCATTTCAATACCAGCAGATGTCTCCAGAAAACTGGACCAAACCATCATACGAGTAAAGGAAAAATATGATATTCTGAATATTCAAGGTTAGATGATTCAAAAGGTATTATGGTTTATTCACGCTCTTCGCTCAAAACTTAGACCACGACCGATCATAAGTGATTGCCGATATGTAGAATATTTTTCGAGCGCAACTTATCGTGATACAAAACGGTTGAAATATATTTTAATAGTCGGATAAACTGTCGGATTGTTGTGAGCGCTCGCAGATATCATGATTTTTGGTTCTCATGTTTTATTTATAGTGTTTCATTGATTTGTGTGTCCAGGATGGGAGAATAACAACGTATCAGCTGGGTATCTTTATATGGGAGTGGAGTTATGTTGAGTAGGTTAGTGTTTGGCTTACTACGTGTAGCGTATTGTACGAAAACGATTTTATCGAATTGTGTTCGTTTGTTTATAAGTTTTGTATTGTTACAACCGTATGATTGGACAATCATAATTCTAAAGGCAGGCAGTAACTATAGTGCGCCTGGTACCCTACTTACATCCTAGTAGGGTAACAGGAAGTTTAACCTAAATTACTAATTAAAAGATTTCCAATACGGGTGGTAATTATTTGCAGTAATGATTTGTCAACGAAGATCTGCTTACCATTTATCTTTACCTAAGAATCCTGGCTTAAATTCGTTTTAGCTAAAGGTTTTTACGATAGCCACATGAAGGGACCGTGTCTAGGCTGGAGTTCATGCATCTACCTAAAGTCCTCACCGCCATTTTATTAGGTACTAACCTCCTAAGAACTCCATAGAAATTCTTTCTGCTCAACTGCTTTTTACGACTGGCAATAAAATTAAATATAAGTACTTAATGCTCAACGTTTTACCGAAAAAAAATAAGTTTTGGAAGATAAGTTAATTTTATATGAGATAGATCAGTTAACGTACTACGTTAGGAATATCCATACCAATATTATATTTTCAAAAATTTCCTGGCACTTAGACTCCCCGAGCTAATAATTGAATTGACAACATTTCATATTTTTAACATGCATTTATTATTGCGTTATATAAAAGTAAATCCAAAATTAGGGCACCCATATTTTTCGGTTTTCCAAAATTATGTACTTTTCATTCATAATTTCAGCTTTGAAATTCGGTGTATTCTAAAAAGACGTAAGCGCCTAATGACGTCACACATACGGCAGATTGACGATAATACCTTTGCTTTACTGCGTGACCCGTAAAACAACTGTTAGATGTCAAACTTGTCAAACTCGTTGGTTGAAGCTTGTTTGTTTTCAATTAAATTCATAAATTTTCTTATTTTCAAGTGTTATTATCCATACTTTGTTTTTATAAAGTTACCATGAAAGTTTCGGAAGGATTTCTAGTAGCTGATAGCAGAAACTTGCCGAAAGTAGACTATTTAATGCTATTACAATATATGCACGAAAATGAATGCTACAATGTTGCGGAAACACGTAGTGCTAAGGCATTATTAGCATCACGGGAAGCTTATGTTGATACAGCTGTAGGGTATGTAGAAGTCAAGCGAGAAGGGACCTCATGCACTGTCAACTGCAGGGTAACACCCGAACATAAAGTTAAATCTAAATTATATCAGGTTACAGCTGTAATAGATGAATCTGACGAAAAGATTATCACAATAGAATGCAACGACTGTGCAGCTTCTGCAGGAGGATGCAAACACGCTATTTGCTTTGCAATTTGGCTCATAAAAAGGTCCGACGAACCTTCAACTACGTCAACAAAGTGTTATTGGAGTAAACCAAAACTTGCTGGAGCTGTAGGTAACCAGAAGTTCATATTGGCAAAAAACATTGGCAAAATGAAAAGAACCCCAGATAATTTGGACATGAGTGTCAATATTTCCATGTTTTCCGAAGAATGCAAGAGACGTAAAATTACAACAGGAATGGTTTTAAATTACTGTGGGAATCAACAGCCTAATTTAAATGACTTTAGTGTGTTTAATTTAGTCCTGCAGTTTGTACACCAAGAAGATGACCACTGCTATGACAAATTTAAATTGTTTTCTGCAACATCTATTACCATGGATGTAGTTAAAACTATTGCTGAAGCTACAAAAGCACAAGCAGACTCAAAACTGTGGCATTCTATGCGTCAAGGAAGAGTCACAGGGTCCAGGATCTATGAAGCTATTCACTGTAAAACCGAGAATGGTGCTTTAGTACAAAGCATTCTTGGAGGTTACAAGGTACCAGAAACAAATGCTATCAAAAGGGGCAAGGCATTAGAAAAAGAAGTGCTCAAGGAGTTAGAAAAAGAATTTGGAGCAATCCAACACACAGGGTTGATTTTAATATCCCCTATCATTGGAGTTTCACCTGACGGGATTTGTATGGACTTTGTGGTTGAAATAAAATGCCCTATAAGTGATAAAACAATGAAAAGTTATGTGAAAGATGGTGTACTCTATGAAAAATATAAAGCTCAAATAATGGTACAAATGCATGCTGCAAAAAAAATAAAAGGACTATTTTGTATTGCTGATCCTAGTTTTGAACAAACTAAACTCCTACACAAGTACTGGGTGGAGTATGATGAAACATATGTGAAAGGTTTATTAGATTCCGCTGAAGAATTTTGGAAACATTTTATTTTTAAGACTGTTTTACAAAGTGCAAAATAAAAACCAATATAGGGTTTATGTCTTTTATTCATTCTTAATAATAGAACTATGTAGATTTATCAACCCACATGCCACAATAACTGCATCATCTGCATGTTGAATTAGTTTATTATTAATTACAGAGTGTGGTTTTAAAAATTTAAATAGTCTTACTCTTCTTATTACCCTCTCAACATGGATACGTAGACTGGCAATAACCTTGCTTTTGATAGCATCCTGCTTAGTTAATTTTTGGTCTTTTGAAACACTAGGTGGTCGAAGTAGTTTATTCTGATTTCTACTTAGTAAGACATCAACATGTTTAAATCCTCTGTCTGCCAATACAGTACAATTTGGTGGCAACACATCCAGGAAACCACTGTTTTCTACTATATTGGCATCAGATATACGACCCCCAAAACCAACAGATACAAAGTTGACAAATCCATCAGGTGTTGTAGCTATCAAGTATTTTAAAGTATTTGCATTTTTATACTGTGACCACGTTAGAGACTGGTTAATTGGATTTGACGGCTTTTCAATTTCTATCTCGAAACAGTCAATAATGCAAAAAACATTTGAATATTCTTTATTGGCTTTGAAGGAGGCTGGCAAGTTTCTTTTGACATCATATACACAGGGAGTAAAAATTAATTGTTTGAAGAACTTGGATAGAATACATAAAGTTCTGAAAAATATTCTCCATAATGTGGTTAATGACACCTCAAACATATCTGAGATTTGGTAAAAGGGGGTATTATTTTTAATTTTGTACAAAGTTACTATTATATTAAAGGATTTTACATTCAGTTTACTTTCTAAATAGTTAATCAACCAATAATAATTCTTTGGTAAGCCTATATAGTTTTGTGATTTCTTTTTAATAAGGTCAAGCATAAAGCTTCTGCCCTGCATCACAGTTTTAATGTTGATGTCTGATGAGACTTCAGACATTTCAGCAGAGGCAGAACTTCCTTGTGTTGAAGGTAACATCACTTCTATCTCATCATCTTCTTCAAAAAAAGGTTTATTTGTCTTCTTCTTGTAAATAGAGCAATAAGTAGTTCGATCGGATGTTCTTGGCTTCACTTGTATTCCTTTGCTGGCTTTTGTAGTAAAAGGATTTTCACAAAGTGTTCCCTTATCGATATTAATTTGCATTAATGATGAAGAACTTATTGAAGATGTGCTGGGTCTAGGTTCATTAATTTCTTGATGATCAGTTGACCTATCAAAGAATGAATACACAAGAGAATGTGGTAGCCGAGACTTCAACTTTGGTCGCACATTCATTGTTTTCCAATACCGGTAGTTCTCCATATCTTCCTCCAACTAAAAAATAAATTATAATTAATATTTATTTTATGTGTCCCACCTACCACACTATCATAAGTTCCTACCTACTTTACAAAATAGTACTTAGTGAAATATTGCTGCTATGTGATAGCAATGGGGAAAACTTACAAATAAACAAAACAGAGAGTAAGAATTAGAAAAGAACACTGATAACCAATTACAAGTCTTCAGTTAAAGTTCAGGTTATTTGAAAAGTGTTGAGGTTTACAGGGTTTATAAAAATCATTGTCATTCGGGTACTTACATTGAGATGATCTTCGCAGATATATATAACTCGTTTAGGACATGATATACCCACAGCATTGCACCACTCTTGTTTTGCTGAGCTAGGCACCACAAAAAATGTTTTTTGAGTGTCTCTAGAATTGTTTTTGCAAGCTGGTACAAAACAATATTTTGGTTCCTTCATTGGCGTGTAGGTTTGATTGGGATCCATTTTATTGGCGAAATGACAATTAAAAGTTGATATTATTCAACTTCAGTAAGAATTAGAATAAAAAAATAAATCAATAATTAGAATGGAATGCAATAAAGAATTGAGTATTGAGTAATTATATACTTAGTTGTTATTAAGAATGTTGAGTAAGTACGAGTTGCCAAGCAGAGAGCACTAAGTGACATTGACATTTAACATGTCTTGATGTTTGACAGTCTTTCATCTAAAATTTTGGATGCCTTGAAAGCAAAGGCAACTACCTCATTCTGCCGTATATGTGACGTCATTACATGTTTTTTGGTTTTCATTTTTTTTCTCAGAAATGAAGAAATAAAAAAATATAAAAAATATATATTTGAACTCAGATTAAGAAAATAAAGAAATGGTATTTTTGTTTTAACGTAGTGCCAGTTTTGAAATGTCGTCAAATGGAATCGGGGTCTAACCATCGGGGCAGTTGATTCCAAGGGACGTCGAGAGAAGTGCTCTTGCAGTAACTTGCGCAAATGTTTGCCCTAAGATAGGGCGGGCTGGTCTTGGCAGAGAGATAGGACATGCCTTTTAGATGATGGAGATTAATAACTGTCTTCCCATGTTATTTACACGACGAATAACTATGATAGATAAAAACAATCAAATTAAAGAAAGATCAGAAGTATAAAAAAATAAAGTCTTTTGTTAAGCTGTAAGTCTTCCAAGGATTGTGTCAAAACTGCGAAGATGATATGGTCCTCTTTAGCACAATATTAACATGATTTTAAGAATGAAAGAACAACCTAAATTCTGTCATCATCATGGATTCTTTCCCAATTTTGGCAAGAAGTACTTACTTTTTTTATTGTGATCCGTAATTGCTGCTTACAAGATCTACGAATTTTTATAGTTTATTTTAGGAGCTAAAATTGCAATACCCTAATGTTAGGTTATATTCCGATGGAACAGTTTGATTATGGGACAACAATGGATTTTTTTTTGAGGATGGGAAATCATCACGTGCCTCCTCCTGCACTGGGTGGAGCTGAAGGAAGTGTCAGACTCTTACTGACTAAAACCCATCCATGTTTCTTCCTTAGTCCTTTATGTACCGGGGTAGTGGTAACCCTTTCGGACAATCCCGCTGAACAATGGCTGGTTTAAAAACTATTGACTGAGACACTTCGCCCTACCATGTATTTAAGTATATTTTGTACACCAGACCTTGCAGCTGTCCAATTCGCTATTCATTTAACTATCTAATAAGAGATGCACTCTAAGATTATTTCAAGACCAGTACCACAATTTATCGAACTCATGGAGGCTATAACACATCAAAAGCTTAGAAAGTTGGAGCGTTTCGTGGTCTTACAGTAATCAAACTGAAAGACAAGAGTATACAGTGGCTTTGTCGGTTTCTGAGGCTTGTCTGTATGTTTTGTTGAGATAGCTGAATAGTAACATTGCGATTTTGGTTGCAGTGGGTACGTATAGCAAGTTTTATTGAATTTGAAATAGAAACTGAGGTTTGATATCTTTAATTTGGGCTCTTGTCTGTTCTTGACTAGGCAAGTACACCTATAACTTTCAAAAAAGAATACATCCTCTTTAGCTTTTACTTTTTGGCTAACGCTGAAAATCAACAAAAAAAAATCTGCCTGGTCTTTTCCCAACTATGTTGGGGTTGGCTTCCGGTCTAACCGGATGCAGCTGATATATTTTACATTTTGTGTATATCAATGACTTACCATTCCATTTAAAGGGTATCTGTGATGTTGTACTGTTTGCAGATGATACCTCTCTTATCTTTAAAGTAGACAGAGATAGACTAGTTTTTGACGATGCACTCTCAACAGTAACGGATTGGTTTACATCTAATAACCTAGTTCTCAATGCGAAGAAAACGAAATGTATAAAATTCGCCTTACCCAATGTCAGAAATCTAGGACCACAAATAATATTAGATAAAGAGGTGCTTGAAACTGTAGACACAGCAGTCTTTTTGGGAATAACAGTAGATTCTAAACTCCAATGGAGCCCACATATATCACGTCTAGCAGGACGGCTTAGTTCAGCCGCCTATGCCGTCAGGAAAGTAAGACAATACACTGACGTTGATACAGCCCGGTTAGTGTATTTTAGCTATTTTCATAGCGTTATGTCCTATGGCCTTCTGCTGTGGGGCAAAGCCGCAGATATAAATAATATATTCGTTCTTCAAAAACGAGCTGTTCGAGCAATTTACCAGCTAGGTGCCAGAGTATCTCTGAGAGATTTTTTTAAACAAATTGGTATTCTTACGGTAGCGTCACAATTTATTTTCGCCAACATTTTATATATTAGACAAAATTTACACTTATATACTAAAAACAGTGATATTCACAACATCAATACTAGAAATAAGGATAAACTACGTGCTCCCTTTCATCGGCTTCATAAGGTTCATAACTCATTTGTGGGGCTTGGTATAACCTTTTATAACAAGCTGCCCTCTTCTTTGCTAGAATTGCCTTTTAATACGTTTAAATCTAAAGTAAAATCTATCCTTTGTTCAAAGGCTATACTACCAACGACTACTTAAATGACAAGAATAGTTGGTCGCTGTGATTAACACAAGACAATGTTTATGTTCTTTCTCCAGAATTAGCTTCATAAAATTATTTTTATTATGTATTCAATTCATTGTTTTGGTTGTTTTTATTTTTTTTTATTAGCCATTTATTGTTGACATAATCTACTCATTACTATGTTTTTTTTTAATGAGTTGTATTGCAAAATGTGGTTAGCTAGAGACCTCGACAGTTGATCATATTTATTTATCTTGATCCTAGTTAGTAATCATTAGCAATTAATTGATTGATTTTACTTCGATGGTCCTAGTTTATCATTTGTAACTTCGAGTTACGGCTGTATGGACATAGTACAGCATTGCACATGTAAGCGGGCACGCACTTTTACCTGGAGGCTCTTTTTTTTTCTTTTTAAATTTACGCTTGAGTACAGTCAGTTTTAATGTTTTAATTGGTATATTGACGTGTGCTAGCTGACATGTGGCAAATGATTGATTTTAATGTGATGTGTTTCGTAATGTTAATTACTTCTCATGCGATAAATGTGTGTAGAGTCAAGTTCTTCCAACTAAACAGACAGCTGTGCTGCTGGGGAGTCTGTTGCGCCACTTCTTCTTCCCAGCTAAAGCACTAGGAAGTGGTGAAGGGTGGGCGTTTTTGGGGGACTGTCTTATGTAACTTTGACCTTCAAAAAGTGCTGATCTTCAGCCTAATTTGAATAAATGACTTTTGATTTGATTGACATGGAGCAACTGCCAATCTGACCTCTACAACCCAGTAACTGAAAACCAACATCAGGACATCATTCTGAACTGAGGACGTCTTGGCATACTTTAAAGTGTTCCATTTGTATTTATGTCAATAAACGCGATTTATTTTCTTTTTTTCCATGCCTTTGCCATTGACGACAATTATATGACGAAAACAAATTCCGACTAATGTACATAATATGTCACAACGTTATGCACTTGCGGTTTATCTACGTTTGTGCATGTGTAATATGTGCTTTATAATGCGAGACTGACATGTGATTAAAAAAAAAATTGTTCCCACCATTATTACCTTACGTACCTACTAACGCCAGCACATCAAGCTATCCCTAACTGTCAAATTTTCCAAATTGATAATGAACCTTATGCTTTCGTAATAAAGTTGAAACACTATCAAAGAAATTTGACAGATTGGGGTAACTTGATGGGGTATATGGTATACTCCATATACAAATCTGTAAACCTCTTCAAAAATAGTACAAATACATTGCAATATTCACCACCAAACAGCAAAAAATAAGAAACAAAAACAAAACTAAACATTATTCGAAGTATTTTCCATTCGAAATCACAAACTAAATTCACAGGTTTTGCATACAGTGAATATCTCGAATGGAGCGGCCGTTTATTGAACGGAATCGAACCAGCGTACCGATGAATCGACGGTAAATTAATAATCATATTACTTTTTCAGTGGAATGCAAATATTTGATGATTGCGCTGCGGCGAGTGCTGAATGTCGATACTGAGAGACGAGGATGCTGTATGATGCTGGATGTGGTTCATCGTTTTGAGCAAACATTTGAGCGTGATTGAGCGGGTTCTGATTGAGTGTCAGTTATCTTTGAAAGCTGTTGTATGATTCACTGCGTTCAATGATTCATCCTCGATTTTTTTGGTTTATTTCTCTTTGCTGCAATGTTGATGGCAATTGCGACACGGGTCTGGGAGAACCTCTAACCGTTATTGTCCCTATGTTTATTTCCTGGTAAATACATAAATATAAGCCTTATGAACAAATCTTTTTACGAAACATGACTTTATAAGTTTTGAATTCAAACTCAAACCATTTATTTCAAACAAACCAATTACAGGCACTTTTGAATTGTCACGAGAAAAAATGAAGCTAGTTGCCCATTCCAAAACAGTAGGTACCCGTGGAGAAGAACGGGCAAGAAACTCCACGGACACTCTTTTAAATCAGAACATGGTTACAAATTGTATCCGTATTTCCGTTTGTAATTTTTCTTTTTGTAAAAGTAACATCCAGCAATATTTTTTCAGGTTATATTCCAGGGTCCTTGTTGAGAGTGTTGTGTTTGTGTACTATTGTGAAATATCCGTGATCGGTTTCTCTCGCGTTCACTATGCAATCGACACGTCATTTAGTTTTTAATTTTTTTTAGTTCAAGCTTAGCAGCGGAGTGCTAGAAAACTCGTTATTGTGTTTTTGTAAACATTGTTTCTTTTATGCGAAATACGTATCTTTGGCCAAAATATAATTCACTAAATGAACTTTTCAATACTTTTTACTTTCTTACTAGTAGGTACATCAATCCATTTGCCTAGCCTTTTCTCTTAAATGTGGGGTTCGGCTTATAGTCTAACCGGATGCAGCTGAATACCAGTAATTTACACGGAGCGACTGTCATCTGACCTCCACATATATACATATACGATTAGTTACCTACATATTCTGGGCATATCGAGTATCCTCCATATTTTGTTTTCAGGCAATTATCGCAATGTTTCTTCCGTAAGAAGAACTCCAATTTTTCTTTTAAACCTATACAACTTTCTACCACCACAAAAGGAGTGAACCATAATTCAAATCTACATCTAAAAGTCGGTTAAAAAGCCCGTGGAACTGAGGTGTTGGGCCGTGTGGATTGCACTAAATTATTCCCCCGGGCTCGCGGCGAGTTAATGAATTTATAATCAAATTACAACAGTAGTACCGCGCCCCGTGAGAAATTTCACAGATAAATCTTTATAGCGTTATCGTTTTATTTGTTTCGTGGTGACTGTGGACTGGATTCTGTGCGTTTTCTGTGAATGTCGATTCAGTGCGCGCCATCTGGGAAAGGGGAAAGCTCAAATTCTTCTTTTCGGGTGTTACTTAATGGCAAGTGCCGAAATAAAAAAAGAACTAACCTAAAGAGTGCCTAGGTACTTCATTTATAAGGAAATAAATAGTGTTCTAACTGTCACTTGAGTTCATTTATACGTTGTTTGTATAATATCGCTTTAAGTCATAGAACACGTATGTAGGTAATCGAAGTAACTATAAGATACTAGGCCGTGATATGCCTATGAACTAAGGTAAACTGTTATATACCGCGCTCTGTCTGTTTGGTTTAGGATGAAAGAGCGCAATATATGGATGTGAATGTGTGTGTGAATGTGCCTTAAAAGAAGGTTTCAAGTGCGACAAGTTTCGATACAATAGCTTTGTACGGTTGCCAATGCACATATTACCGCTACCGTACGTACTCCGATTTGCCGATGACATTTTGTAGTATAGTTTTTTTTTTTGATGAATGTGGGAAATCATCAAATAGTAGAGTCTGACACTACCTTCCGCTCCACCCAGTGCGGGAGGGCTTTAGGTGGAGCGGAAGGGAGTGTCAGACTTTTGCTGTCTAAAACCCTTCCATGTTCCTTTCCTTCCTTAGTCCTTTATGTTCCGGGATAACCCTCTTGGACAATCCCGTTGACCCTGTCGTATAGCATCTTTCGTTACTTACAAATTGATACGACTTATGATATCTGCGTGCCATATAACGGTTCTACGCACAACGCACCAACTATCCTTAATAATTCTACCACACAATACCACCTAGCAGAACCTACTAAATCTTGAACTGGGAATGGCCAAGACGTATAAACGGCACATTATTTATTATCTACCATGCGAGCACCGAGTGAGCCCTTTCGTGAAAATATTAAGTAAATAAACGGAGTGAGCGCTCGGAGGTTATGGCCAAGAGAAAGGCGATAACGATGTGTATCGCCGCTTTTATTGTTGATAGTGTGGGCGTGTTACGTTAATATGGAGGGAATGAGTCTGATGTTAGGTTGTTTTTGAGTTAGTAAGAAGTTTTTGTTAAGTAGTGGTGAATATAGTAAGTGGATTGGGTGGTTTTGACTGCAATTTTTGTTCTTCACCTTCATTGAAACGATGTATAATTCGTTGAAAAAGAAATCACAGAGATTAAAGTAGCCATAGATATCTAGTCATCTCAAAATAAATGAGAACCAACAAAAGTTTTATTGTATTGAACTTCTGACAGTGGCTTGGCCCGCGTGGATATGGGGAAATTATCCTATGTGTTATAAACTATATATATAAGGTGTTAAAAAATCAACTCTAAGAATTTCGTGGGAGCATTGTACTCATCGTTACGAACAACTTTTACTATGGGATGAACCCTGAAATCGCGAAAAAAATATGAGCTGTTCCATACATTTTATTGAGTTACGTGTGCATAAATGTATGGAACAGCTCATATTTTTTTCGCGATTTCAGGGTTCATCCCATAGTAAAAGTTGTTCGTAACGATGAGTACAATGCTCCCACGAAATTCTTAGAGTTGATTTTTTAACACCTTATATACTTCAGTCAAAAAAGTATCGGGAATGGATGATTTGTTTATGGTTCCAAATTCAAATTTTTGTTTTTTTTGTAGTTGTTAGATTGGCACAACTGTTTTCCATTTTGGCGCGGAGTTTGAGTTGCATTTGTTATTTATATTAAATACAGTGCTGGTTTTAGTAATATCATCTATAGTGTGTATTGCGAATTTCATAATGGACAAAAATATCGAACAAAGAGTTTGTCTTAAATTTTGCATCGCCAATGGAATTTCGTGTTCGGAGTCACTGAAAATGTTACAGAAGGCTTACGGTGAATCGACTTTATCAAAAACTCGTGCTTATGAGTGGTTCAAAGCGTTCAAAAGCGGTCGAGATGTGATGGAAGATTTGCCTCGCTCTGGTAGGCCGTCAACGTCTGCAACTGAAGTTAACATCGCAAAAGTGAAGAAAATAGTGACTGAAAATCCCCATTCAACTCTGAGAGAGATAGCCGCCGAACTTTCTGTATCTCACGAGTCGATCCGTACCATTTTAACTAATCATTTGGGTATGAAACATGTTGCTGCTCGGCTAGTCCCAAAAGATCTGAATTTTCTCCAAAAACTCAATCGCATGAAAGTCGCTGAGGACATGCTAGAACGAGTCAGTTCGGACCCAACATTCATGAAACGCATTGTTACTGGTGACGAGACGTGGGTTTACGAGTTTGACATGCAAACTAGTCAACAAGCTTCGGAGTGGCGCCTTCCAACTGAACCGAAACCGAAAAAACCACGCCAAAGTCGATCAAAAGTCAAAGTCATGTTGACTGTTTTCTTTGACTATCGCGGTGTTGTGCACTCTGAATTCTTACCGGAAGGTCTAACGGTAAATAAAGAATATTATTTGAGCGTTATGCGGCGTTTAAGAGAGTAAATTCGACGAAAAAGGCCAGATTTGTGGAAAGAAAATTCTTGGATTTTGCACCACGACAACGCGCCTTCGCACAAGGCTATCATTGTGAACGAATTTTTGACCAAACACTCAACAAATACCATCCAGCAACCACCATATTCACCAGATATGGCTCCTGCTGACTTTTTTCTTTTTCCTAAACTCAAATTACCACTTCGTGGCACCCGTTTTCAATCGATAGAAGACATAAAGGAGAATTCGCGGCGAGAACTGAACTCAATTCCGGCAGCAGCGTTTAAAAAATGTTTTGATGAATGGATTATTCGTTGGCGCAAGTGTATCGTTTCTAAAGGAGCATACTTTGAAGGTGATAAAATAAATTTGGATGAATAACAGACATTTTGTGTATTATTGATCTTTTCCCGGTACTTTCTTGACAGAGTAGTATATCCAGGTATAACTATCTGTGTGCCAAATTCAATTCAAATCCGTTCAGCTGTTCTGGTGTGATTGAGTAACAACATTCATCAAAACTTTCGCATTTATAATGCTATTAAGTAGAATTACAAAAGAAATATAATTAAAGTATAGAAGAATAGACTACCGAGATGACGTCTAATAGAGAATTATGGAAGAAAAAGACTTGTTGCGACGACCATGTTAACCATATCACTAAACCGGGACTGTCCGAAAGGGTTACCGCTACCCCGGAACAAAGGGCTAAGGAAGGAACATGGATGGGTTTTAGTCAGTAAGAGTCCGACACTTCCTCCCGCTCCAGCCGGAGCGGGAAGAGACATTTGATGATTTCCCAATCTCAAAAAAAAAAAAAAAATTCTAACATAGTATTTACAGACCCTTAAACGCCAACTGAGAGGCCACAATAAAGCACACTGCTAGCTAAAACAAACCTTATCAGATTGAAATGTTTCGACAAACACTAAACGTGTAATGAGACCGTTCGCTCAAGATATTGCCAAGCATTTTGTTTCTATCATCTTTTGATGGATTTCGACAGATCCAGAAATAAAGTATCCTTGTTCTTGAGTGGGCGATCAATCGAGTTGGGAAACGTTTTATTTCTGGCGAAATTAATTAAAACAATCGTTGAGATGAAGTTAAACAAATCCTAATAATATTAAATAGACTAGAATAACTTAATGTACCTATATTCTTGTACCCGTTAAATGTAACTAAGGGTCATGAAGTGCGGGCCTGCGGGCGGTGAGTAATGGGTGGCTCACCGTCCGATCAGGACCAGGCCCGTGCCGGATGGCGCGTATATGTTCCACAGCCGCCTCAAAGAGATGTCAGTATATGTCAGCCCTTTAGGGCCAAGCCTGCCGGGTAAGCGGGAGTGTCCGTAAGGGTTACCGCTACCCCGGAACATAAAGGGCTAAGGAAGGAACATGGATGGGTTTTATTCAGTAAGAGTCTGACCCTTCCGCTCCACCCAGAGCGGGAGAAGTCATGGGATGAATTCCTCAATGACAATGTATGACTTTGCGTATTAACAACACCAACCTTTTCAAAAACGCATGCAGTTTCAAATGGGTAAATTCCTATAGAGAAGAGCCATCAAGACAAGGTTTGTAAACCATATGATTGAAGAGCACAGGATCTCAATAACAACTACCCATTACGACCAACAACTATCAATATTCTATCAAGAACGTCCCATCCCTAATAAACCCGGGAGAGATAGCTTCAACAAAATAAATCCAAAATTACAATTAATTTCTCAAACTTTATTGCTCGCAGTAAGCCAGTAAGCCGAAAATATTGAAAAAAAAGAAGCGATCACCTTTTTACGACATCGTAAGCGGGACCATTATAGGGGTCACATGATATGGGATTTCAATGTGAAACTCGTCACTGCAAGGATAATATTTTCGGCCGTAACACTAAAATAAAAATGGTTGTAAAACTCTATGTACAAAATCATGACGTGAAAGGTTATAAAAGGGTAGCTGGTAAGCTGTGTCAATCAATCTGCCTAGCCTTTTCCCAACTATGTTGGGGTCGGCTTCCAGTCTAACCTGATGCAGCTGAATACCAGTATTTTAGATGGAGCCAGTGCCTGTCTGACCTCCACAGCCCAGTCAGTAACTGGGTAATACGATACCCCTTGGTAAGACTGGCTGTCAGACTTTCGGGCTTCTGACTACCCGTAACGACAGTCAAAGATCCACGATTGAGAGCCGGGACCAACAGCTTAACGCGCTTTCCGAGACACGCAGGAGTCTCGATATGTTGAGATGGTCACCCATCCACGGACCAACCCCGGCAAGCGTTGCTGAATGAATCCGTGCGACTGAGCCACGAGCTCCTCTTGTAAGCTGTGTACCTAGTTATATTTAATCAAACTTTGGTCGAGAGTTAAAAGTTTTTGGTCGGGATATGAAACGTGTGTAGTGGTGACCGATGACAGCGAATGTTCGCGTTTGTATGAAGCGCGGAGTGTTGTGTGGAATGGCGTGGTCGCGGTCACATACCTACCTATGTACCTACGCCGTGTATGTTTACGGGTATTCGTGCTTCTGGGAATTACGAATGAATTTGGTTTCGTCCTCTTTGTTTGTTTGAAGAGAGGTAAAATCTCGTCATACTCAATAGGTGCGCATTTATTGGGTATTATCTATACATATAAATAAAATTGGAGTGTCTGTTTGTAATATTGAAATAACCGTTTTTTACTACATGTATATGAAGGTTCCCTATCCATTTGCATAAAATTTTAAGACCTAATATAACTTAGCATAATTTTGTTTGGCATAATTTTATTTTCGCATAATATAATTACGCATAACAGCTTACGCATAATTTTTTTAAGCATAAATTCTCTAACCATAATAATGATTAAGCATAATATTCTAAAGCATAAATTTACCATGATAAGGTACATGCCGAGAAAAAATACTTTTTGTAACCTAACCTCAAAACACTCAAAAGTTGCTTAAAAAGCGTAGTCTGTGGTTTAAAAAAAATAACCACGAAGCCACCACCTTCTAACCTAACCTGTCCGAGTCGGGGTGGAGCAAGGCGGTTTTGGGTATTTTTCGGATATTCATATAGCGAGAATAAAACACATGAAAAATGGACACTGACAGCTAACACAAACAAACTCTGTAAACTAAATTATCAATATCAATATATCAATAGTCATTAGGCCTACTAACGTTATGCGAATCAAATGTATGCCAAAACAAATTAGTCTTTAAGATGATTATGCCAACATAAAATGTATGCCTAAAAAAATTATGCCGTAGTATTATTATGCCAAAACAAATTGTGCCAAAATCGTTATGCCGAAGTATATTAGGACAAAGAACATTATGCGAAAAGAAGGGATCCCGTATATGAATATAATACGGTACAGAGGCCAGCACATCAAGTTACCACAAGCTGTCAAATTTCTTTGATAGTATTTCAACTTTATTGCAAAGACATGTCATAAGGTTGACAGTTAGGGCTTGATGTGCTGGCGTCTGTACATACACCAAAATATTTTTTTTTTACAATTTTTGTCTGTCTGTCTGTTTGTTCCGGCTAATCTCTGAAATGGCTGGACCGATTTTGACGGGACTTTTATTGGCAGGTAGCTGATGTAATAAGGAGTAACTTAGGCTGAGTTTATTTTAGATAAATTCTTTTATTTTAGGAAAATAACTGATAGGCGGAACGAAGTTCGCCGGGTCAGCTAGTATTATAATAAAACGTTTAGCTCAAACAATCGTATAACGTACACAGATAAACAGATATGTAATTATATTTATGTTAGTAGACGCAAATCATAGGATAATTGGGATTTGTATGGAAGGTTTGCTCTTTTATATTGTCAATAAACTTTTGTATTTATTTAACCCTGAAATTCATCGTCAAAATTACTTCAAGTTGTCGGGTAACAAAGTAAGTCTCCGTATACTACATTCTAATATAACCCCGGCAGTGACGAATAAATACAAATTTAAACGACAAGTAATACCAAGAAGAAGTTTAGTATAAGGTGGGGAAGTTTAAACCACATACAAGTTATTACATAGTTGATAATTACAGATTTCAGCGCTCCTACAAAGACGAGGAAAATAGGAAAATGTAGTGAACTTGGTTGGTAACACTGCTGTGCACATATTATTTTGGATTTATGCGTATTGATGGATATACGTGTGCAACTACTAAGGGTGTATTCTATTTTATAATACTCGAGTGATCCGGAAGGAGTTCTATTTTTGTAATAGTTATGACGTTTTACTGATACCAGTTATCTGCGAAAAATAATGTTATCACCGCATATTGTGGTGCATAGATACTACAGCATCATTCTCCTGTCCTTATCCCAATTTATTTGCGGTCGGCGCAACATGTCTTTTTCTTTTCTATTAGTCGTCATCTCGGTAGTCACTTATTTTCTAGCCGTTTATAGTTATTTAATGGTTAAAAACCCAAAAGAACTTAAAACCCAAACCTCGTTCTGTTGCTGTCAGCATTTAACTATTTCTTGATATGGCATAACACGTATCTCAACCATCAAAATATAAAAACCAGGGCAACCCTGATTGCTATTATTTCCATATCAATCGTATTCTGCAAATAAAATGATTGTAATCTGAACAAGGAAAAGGTAGGCTGCAAAAAACGTAATGGACACTCCAAAATTGGATGGGTAGAAAATCTCATGCAAATACAAAACCTTTTAAATTTTAGAATACCCAAAAAAGTACGGGATTGAAAAATGTTTTTCCCTTCAAAATTTAACAAGCTGGTAGTTTTAAAAAAAGAAGGGAGTATCAAAACCGAACATCTAACAAAAAACCGTTAACGTAAAAGTGTGTGCCCCATAAAATACTGTTCGTTGAATAGGGTTGTCACGAGCTTAGTGCAGACAAAATATTTTTTTTTTAATTTTACTTCCGAATCCTTTCTAGTCTTTAGCCTAAGCTTTTATGAATTTATTTTTAGTTGAGTCTCTAATAATTTTCGTTTACAAATTCAGGAAAGAAACATCCAATCAAACAACTATTCAGTTTTTAGAGTGGTTGATAATTTCATACCCACCACAAAAAAAAACAAACAACAAATGATTTATTATATAGAATCATAATTGCCATGCGATGCGGACGAATTTTTTGATTGCCTACTCTTTTTAAATAACTAGTATACGTAACATAATTATTATTTTAAGATTGTTAGCTTATATACGATGTAAATTAGAACAGACGGAATAGAACCTCAGGCTTTTCCTGGAACCCGAATTCCCGGTACCAAAAAACCCAGCTAGAATTCGTCACACCAGCGTAACAACCCTGTAAAGATCACACCCGCGAGCGATACGCAACGGCGCGTGATCTCGCATGAAACGAACGGATTTCAGACCGCCTGAAACGTTCCAATCCTAACGCAAACGTTTGCGCAAGTTTTGCATTCAAAAGAATATGCTATATTGGTGTTTGGGCGCGATATGGGCGTTTTTCCAATGTTTTGTCAGTGTTAATATCTTCAGGTTGTGTTCTGTTGTTTTGGAATGTTCTTATTGGCTTGCATGGATATTGGGTATCAGTAACAAGGAAGCAGTGATAGCCTAGTGGTGCGACCGTCGGACTGCTAAGCCACAGTCTCGAGTTCGAACCCAAGCCACACACGTCTGATTTTTCTGATTCAAGTGCGTATTGTATAATTATCACTTGCTTAAAAATCGGTGAAGGAAAACATCGTGAGGAAACCGGCATGTCTGTTAGATATTTTTCAACAGCATGTGAAGCTAAGTACAAAGCCCATGGGCAGCATAAAACTCTGTCACCAGGTTAGTCACTAACCACACGAAGAAGAAGAAGAGTAACAGCTGTACGTGTTTCTAAATATATACTTTTGCTAGTCATTAGAAGGTTGCTCCTAGTAACTTTGGACCAAACAAATATCAACATACAATACAACAATTATTTGTATGCAGAAAACTATCAAATATAAAACTATGTTCCGTTGGTTATGGATCCAGAATATGGAATGTATCATGTATGAATAATTATCCATCACAATTTTAGTCCAAAATATCCCTAAACACAAATTGCAATTTACACTGCTTACTGATACCAAACACAAAACATAATAATTATCGGAGACAGCAGTCGAAACGATACAGGACCGGAAATAGAATTTACTTTGACACATCAAAGCTGTACAGCTGGCTTGAACATTTGTAAATGTTACGCATCATATTGAGTTCGGAAACATATACCCCCAATTTCATATCGAGGGGTGAAAGGCTATTTGGTTTAAGCGACATTTTTGCAACTTTACAGGAGAGCCATTTAAAGTTTAAAATTTCCGAAAAAAAATCATAACAAAAAAACTTCTTCAGCTATTGGAATGGAGTAAACTTAATTTAAATTAATTTAAAAACGTCAAGGTGTTGATGCTTATACCATATAAAACGGACCTTTAATGAAGAAGATAAATGTCGCTTAATACGAATTGCCTTAAGCCACTATTTTTCAGGGAACGGAAAAAAGATTTAAGTGACTTCATAACTACAATTGGCTACAGGAAAAAAATACTAAGCGGCTCTGCAGTATATTTTCAGAATAAGCCAAACAGCATTAAATGACGCATCCCAAAATGAGTCAGTCAATGGCTGTTGAAACAACCTGAATATACCGCTATCACCGAAAATTTTAGGTGCTGATATTGAATAAATAAAGAAATACACAGAATCAGTTCAAGTATTTATTAAGTCACGTAATAATAATAAAGTAGAACTCTTGTACGAAATTAAGAAGAAGAGCTGAAGAGCTTAAGCGACACTCCATGTCGTATTTTGTTGACGGACAAATGAATTAAGCGACATCGCGACATGTAAATCGTGGAAATCAAAATGATTTAAGTCACATGTTAATAAAAATAGAAACAAGAAAAACGCTTTAACCGATATTGAATATTTTTTCTGAGAAAGGCCTACTGATTTATGTCTCGGTTCTTTAAATCATTGTATAGTTCAAGTACACTAGTAAAAAATTAATGCAAAAACGACGTCAGTTAATACACTGCCACTTTGGAAACCACCAAAAAATAGAGTTGTTTGAAGCGCCAAAAAAGTGCTCAGATTTAAATGAATCCGGCATCATCCGACGGAGAAAAAATTGCTGATTCCGAATATGTATATAACTCAATATCGCCCAAGATGTCGCTTAAACCAAATAGCCTTTCACCCCTCGATATGATTCATAGTATTGCTTGTTACAGCTGTGTATTGATTTGATGTGGTCTTGAAATGAATTTTGGGTAGGTACAGAGGCCAGCACATCAAACAAACCCTAATCTGTCAGAATTCTTTAATGGATTTTCAACTTTATTACTAATAGGTATGGTTCATATTCAATTGGGAATATTTGACAGTTTGGAATAGCTTGATGTGCTGGCGTCTGTACCTACGAGCAAAGTTTACCTTCCAAAGTTATGAAGAGGGCATAGTTTCATATTGGAATGATTTGTTTATCAGCATAATGTAAATGTATAACTACAGTCTGTTCCAAAAAAATCTGATAAATACTTAAACAAACCGTATTCATGTAAATTTTTCACTTAAGGCAATTAGTAACGCATTCATCTGTATTTTTCAACCACTCTTGCCAATAATTATTGTTTCATTTACAATATTAAATTGAAATTGTTAAATCATCGACTTATAATTTTATTGAGGTTAAAAAAATACCCTTAAATTTTAAACATCTTTAGGGTGATATAAAATTATACATTCAAGTTCAAATAATGCACTCAATTTGAAACTTGTACTACAAATTGGTGTCCACAAGTACGTTTTCTGATCCGTTTGTTTACATTTGTATCCAATACTTTCCACACATACTATAGGAGCTATTGCCACGCTTGATCGGTGTGGTGTTAAACGCACTGTAAATTACTAAAGCACTTTATCCTTTAGGCGTAATACAAACAGAAGCGATGGGACGTGGATACGAGTTTTGACGAAGCACTGACGCTTGTCGTTTTTTCGTCCATTGCATGTTAATAAAATGGCGCAATGCACACATTGCGCACAGAGGTGACATGGCCAGCCTATTTTTTGCTGGGAGCTAACGAAATTGGTTTTTATTTTGAATATATTCAGATACTGGCTGGAAATAATCACAAGGGAAAGTACTACCGGGATAAAAAGTCATAAACTACCTCCGTGTCAAGTTTCATCCAGATTCGTTAATCCGTTTGAGCGTGAGGGATGGACAAACATACAAACTCACAAACAGACACTCGCTCACAAACTTCCGCCTTTATAATATTAATGTGGTGTTACAGTTTCCAAGAACAGAGGTGGTCAATAGTGACGGTTGTCATGAAAATGATGTGACCAGGGCTTGACTTTCCAGTATCTACAAACGCTAGAAAACACACTAACATACCTTCATGAATAAAGTTTCAGTCTTCTTCTTTTCGTGTGGTTTGTGACTAACCTGGTGTGAGAGTTTTTATGCTGCCCATGGGCCTCTGACTTAGCTTCATATGCTGTTGAGAAATATCTCTCAAACATGCTGGTTTCCTCACGATGTTTTCCTTCACCGTTTAAAAGTTTCAGTGACGCCATCCCCCGGTAAATTGCGGACGCTATGTAGCGCTCACCGTAGTAGTGGAAACCCTAGTTTTAGAACCAAATAAGGTAACGTTGTGTTAGTCTACTAGAAATTAATAAGAATTTACGTTATAAGGTACAGTCAGGGAAATAACTTCATAAACAAATACACACTTCACCAATTTACCGTCCTATAGCAATTTCATGCAACTGCTTAAGTGATTTCAGATACAGACAATCTAAGTTGAAAGTCCATTGTTAAAATTAAGTTCCTAGACTTTACCTTTATAAATCTAAAACTATTAGCGACTATAAAGTAAAAAGGTGAGTTGAAAGTTTAGGGGCGTCCCCTTAGAGACGTCATTAATCATAAGGACTATGAATTCGGCGCACGTCTTTGCAACAACCGCCAACCGCTCCGTCCAGGTGAGTGTTTAACTTTGTAGTTGTCCGTTCTACTATATTATTTTATGATTTATTATAAGCCTTTTTTTGCGTTACAATAGTTTTGGGAACAAAAATATACATAATATATTCTTCTGGAGCTCGTGGGTATATAATAACAGTCGCACAGGTCCATCTATCAGGTTAAGCTACGCTTGCCGGGGTTGACTTTGAATGGGTGACCATCTTTACAGACCGAGACTCCTCCGTGGCTCGGAAAGCACGTTAGGTCGTTGGTCCGGCTGTCATTTGTGCATCTTTGACAGTCGTTACGGGTCGTCAGAAGACTGAAAATCTGACAGCAAGTCTTTCTTAGAGGTTCCCAGCCTTAAAAAAAAAAAGTATTTCTTAGAGGTATCATATTATCCAGTTACAGAGTTGTGGAGGTCAGTTAGGCAGTCGCTCCATGTAAAATGATAGTATTAAGCTGCATCATAGACTGGAAGTTGACCCCAACAGAGGGAAAAGTCTAGAAAGATTGAATCTTCTAGCCTAGGAAAGTTGTTAGAATATTTGAGATTAACTACGACAATAACAGCTTTGGATGTCCAGATGTATGAAAGTAAACAAAATAAAAGGAGTATGTATGGAGCGTAGCAGTCAGCGTTACATAGTTTCTACCTACTCCCATGGAAATAAGACAAGATATCTGTATGTATAACCGCTTTAATAAATATTTGTTGTTGTTAATAAATATTTTTATTAAAAATCCATAATCTAGACGAGATTTCTTTAAAAATAAACCAGATTCTATAAGATATTTTAGAACCTATCCGAATCACAAATACTCTCCAAAATATTCCAGATCACGATCCACAATACAACTCCCACGGGCTGTTATATACCTACCTACACATACAGCTACAAATAAATTGATCTATATGTTAAAAGCGACACGTAACATCCGAGTGTTGACACAAGGCCTATTGCGTCGATAGGTCGACCGTTCGCTTGCAACCGTTATTAAATGTGTACATTTGAGCGTGGCCTAGGTAAACGTAAACAGTATATACGAGTTCGGCCCAATATCTCCAATATATCTTAATCCGTAGGTATTTTCATGTCGGATATTCATGCATCCGTGACATCAAAGGTTTAATTCAAATGAGTTTTACGTTTCAATGTGTTTGATTGGAATGAATTTACATTGGATCGTCGAACGATTAGTGTTTTGTTTCTAGTTTTTCTGGTTCCGTAGCCGAAGGGTGCCAAGGGGACCGTATTACTGGGGCTCCGTCATTCGTCCGTCCGCACGTCTGTCACAAAGCCATCTCCTTTGAACTGTATTAGTTAGACAGTTGAAATTTGCTGGCTGAAACCATGGCCCATACTAAAAGTTGAAAACAAATATTGTTTTATTTGTTATTAAAGACAAATATAACAATATTTATTAGCAACTTTCACTATGGGACCAAACTTCAAATCGCGAAAAACAATCAGCTGTTCAGTACATTTATGTAAATATTATATTTAGTAAATAACAGAGAATAAAAAATAACAGATCTTTTTTCGCGATTCCAGGTTTGGGCCCATAGAAAAAGTTGCACGTTTGAATGAGTACAATGATCCCTCAAGAGGTTTAAAACGACTTTTTAACCATGTATAGGCTGTCTCTATACAAATAACGTGTTTTTTACGTCATCTTTAAAAATATTGTTAAATATTGTACGGTGACATAGAACTCTACGTGTGCCAGGTCGACTCGCACTTGACCACTTTTTGTCTTTGTTGTGTGTTTATTGGATTGGCAGTAGACTCATTTAAAAGGTATTTGAACGTTCATTGAATTCTTAAAATTCTTCAATTACAGGCTAGAAAAGCCAAACACTATCTTCAACTTCTCATTTCAACAACGTATTACGAAAATGACAATGTAAGTAAATAACGTAACAAAAAAATCAATTAGCCGAGCGTTTTCCACACTATGTTGGAGACGGCTTCCAGTCTAACGAGATGCAGCTGAATACCAGTATTGCACATGGAGTAACTGCCTATCTGACCTCCACAACTCAGTCAGTTACTGGGTAATACGATACCTACCCCTTGGTATGACTAGCTGTCAGACTTACGGACTTCTGACTACCCATAACAACTGTCAAAAATCCACGAATGACAGCCGAGACCGACAGCTTAACGTGCTTTCCGAGGCACGGAGGAGTCTCGATATGTTAAGATGGTCATCCATCCACGGACCAACCTCGGCTAGCGTAGCTTAACCCGGTGGATTGATCTGCACGGTTGTTATTACTTAGCTAGGAGCTCTTTAACAACATAACATTGTTATTAATTTTATTTTGTTTTCTTCACATATTTTTTTCCAAGTATCTGAGCTCTTAAAATCATCAAATACATTTAAAAGGTTAGAGTCTTCTTTACCTTTTATCATTAATACAAAATTACCTTTAAGAGTATTCTCAAAATACCATGTCTCGTTTGTAACGTTGTTTTAACTAATATAATAATAATAATAATAATAATATCCTTGGACATTTCACACAACGCCATATCGTCCCAAGCTAAGCAACCTAATGCTTGTGTTATGGTAACGAGATGGCTGATGAACTACTTATATACATTTTTTTTTGTAAATACATACATATTATAGATAGAAAAACACCCAGACTCGTAACAAATACTTGCAGGTCGTACAAATATTTGTTCCGTGCGGGAATCGAACCCGCGACATAGTGCGCAGCAGTCAATCGCTCAACCACTGCGCCAACCGTGTCGTCAATATGATTTAGGATAAACCTCTTCACCGTATTACGTGTCCTTTACAAACATTATAATGGGCTTTACGTCAGCTATCATCTCAAAGTGAATTGTGCCGTTGATTGGGCAGACCTCGGCTTATTATGTGTTAACACTAGTTTATATTGGCTATAGGAACTGAACATTTTTCTCTTAATTTTGCAGCTGACCGTCGGACAAAGTCATAGGTCTCGAGATCAAACCCAATGCCACCTATGACTCATTGGATCATTTTGGACACTTGCATTAAAAAACTGGCGAAAGAAAACATCGTGAAGAAAACCTGGAGAAATGCCTGAGAGATATGTCTCAACAGCATGTGAAACTGAGTAATAGGCATCATAAAAGTTCTGACACCAGGTTAGTCTTGAAGCCGAGCCTGCCGGGGAAGCGGGATTGTCCGAAAGGGTTACCGCTACCCCGGATCATAACGGGCTAAGGAAGGAATATGGATGGTTTTAGTCAGTAAGAGTCTGACACTGCCTTTTGCTCCATCCAGAGCGGAAGAAGTCGTTGGATGATTTGCCACCCTCAAAAAAAAAAAGGTTAGTCACTAACCACTCGAAAAAAGAGAAAAGATAGACAGATTTACTTAATATGTTGCCGTGCCCTAACCGGGTTTCATGTTGGAACTTATTTACTTCTGTAACACCTACATATGTACACATGAATTTGAGTTTGAGTTTAATCACTACGGTATAGTTGCCGATTGTATAAAGATCTCGTGAAAATAGTGTTGAAATGAAATATAGTGTAAAGCATGTAGGTACAAACAGGAAAATGGTCTGCAAACTAAAATCTAAACTAACACGTAGGGTATCAATTTTCTTAACCGTGACTTTTCCTGGCTTTTTTTTAATAAACAATAGGTGATCTTATCCGCTAATGGCTTTCCATTGTATACAACAAACTTAAGCGTTAAGCTACGCAAGAAGGTAAAATATTACGTAGTTGTTAATGTTAACAATAAACTTACTTTATAAAACCAACTATATTCCCAATAAACAGACATAGCTGCACATCACAGTTTAGTACTAAAGCTTCAATAAGATGCATGAGCTTTAATAACGCGCTGTGAAGAGCATATTATTCGCGTTTGAGAAGCAAGCGAACAACCCCATCATGTATGCAATATTACGCCCTTAAAGCCAACCATAATATGGCTATATTTACTCGTAGTAAAGCTACAATAAACAAAAAACGATCGTCCAGCCAAAAAGTTACTCGCCTTTGTCTACATGTTCAAAACAACTAACGGCTAGGGCTGCGCAAATAGCGATGTTAATCTGTTGTACAACACTCCTTATCGATAGAGACCGCGATTTTAAGCATCAATAAACATTGATAATTGACGGATCCTCTATTAATATTGACTAACCACGAGTACGGGACGCCTCGTCTTACAAAACGTCGGTTAGCATTAATGTTAGCGTGGAACTTTGTATAATTTTCCACCCTGTTCAATTAACCCCGGGCTTAGCGATATAACGCAAGCGAATGTTAACAGTAAACTTACTTTTGTACTGTTAAATTGTGTGTGATTTAGAACGGTCTCACACTACGCCCATTTCGTGGCCAACAATAAATTCACTGTAGATTTTCAGTGGGCGAAGCTGTGAGGTGTAAATGTTGATGTTTTTTTGTTTACACCTCCAATACAATTTGCTTGTGTGAATTGGTTCCGTGATAAATCTGTTACCAGGCGCGGGATCTGCTATGTATCTTAGAAGACAGACGGCCACTGGCTAGTTTCGGTTGGAAATTATTGTCTTTTTTACTTCACAAATATTAGAATAAAATTGTGATAAAAAAGTACAGAGTGGAGAGTGTTATCGACTTTTTTTTGTGAAAATCAACGCCCGTATTACCTACTCATTCCAATAATTCAAACTTTATAAATTAATTTGGAAGCATAAAAACAGTCAATTTTCCTCATTCACCCAATATTTAAATAGTCAACAAGTTAAAGATTAAAATCTTACTTTAGTAGCGGCAAAAAAATAATTCTTTTATAAGATAAACTAAAAATAACACTCTAAGATTATCTATCGATGAAGAGATTGCCCTTTTTCCCCAAAGTTAAGACAGATGATGTTGGCTCGAACGTATATTTTTACAAACAACTTAATCGCTTCCTCCCCAATTGAGATTAATGTTAATCGATAGAGATTTTCACTAATAAAGATAAAAAACTGTTTGTTCTAAGAACAATTTTAATAAATTTGACCTTTTCGAGATTTGTTTGTGCTTTAGAATAAAATTTCTAATGAGTAAAATCAATTAGTCTACTAAATTTCCGTTAAATTGTGTAAACATAAAAAGAAGTAATATTTTTTAAAATTTAATTTTAAAGTTTTTAATTTCTTATTTTGTTTACGTAAGCTTGCTTTTAATATTGATTATAGAGAATACGATTGGTTTAATAAGAGTTAAAACACCTGTTGTATACCTTTCAAATCAAATACTTCAAAAACTTGTAATAAAAGATAATCATGCTCGTTTCTTCACAAAGAGACCGTGATTCCCACCACTAAGTACTCAATAACAAACACCAAACCAACCAGTTCATGTAATAAAGTAATACTACTACAATTTCCTTTTTCAAATGTCTCTCTAATCCTGGTTGCAGTCGTTAATCGTTAGTGTTATGGTCGAAAACAAAGGAGTGTTGGAGCAAGGAGGACGGAGGAAGGAGGATAGAAGAGTCGTTGTACCCATTGACCTCAAGATGCTCTGCAGTTGCACAATCGTCTTAAGATTTTGAGGTAGAAGTGAGGGCAGGGAGCGAGATTAGGATATAGCATACCGACTAAAATGACGGTGGCTACCCGCCGTCATGCTAATCGGTAATCTATGATATTCAAATAAATAATTTTCACCCAATCAAAGTCTCTGAACGAGGCATAATTAAATAGAAGTGTTATTGTTATAACGTCTATGTCCGTTTAGTGTCTTTCAAAGTGTAAAATGATATACAGAGATACGTGGTAGCTATGTATTTTTCTCTCAAATTGCGTTTTTATCGTGTAATCGCTTAAAATTTATATTCATTAATGATCCACAGTTGAAAACAGATACGGTTTTTTTTTGTGTAAGTAACTAAAACCAATAATTTTTCTCTCGCCACTACGTCCTAACTTAGCCCACCAAACACGCGACAATGTAATACTGTGTGTCGAAATTCGCCGGCTCTACTACAGACTACAGACTTCAGTACAGAAAGCTATCCGGCGTGGAAACCTTTGAACTTGAAGCATTTAACTAATCGAATACCTACTTGTCTCGGAAATTTCTAATAAGCGTCCGCAAGGCCCACACTAACTTGCGTTTATCGACCTCCGACGGCATTTGCAGAAATATTGAAGCGTGTCTTAAACATAGTTTTAAGGCGACGTAGAAGACTCTAAAGTTTGTATTGACTGAAGTGATTGAGTAAATATTTTGTTTGTGAGTCGTCAACAAAAAAATCAGTTTAGACTGGAAGCTGACCGATTGATCATTGATCAGAAAATTATGTTGATACTTGTGTCCCAGAGCGGTTCGAATACCAAAGGTTGACTGTGCTATCCTTATGTTATGTACTTTGCAATATTTTTGTAGTCTTTATTAGCTATTCAAATTATTTATAGAAACGAATGAAGGAACGAACTTCATGCACATTTCATTGGCGTAGTAATCCCCGTAAAAAATAAAGGTACGTAGAAGCTTCTTATTTTTAAACAACGATAGAAGCTAGTATCTATCTTAAATTATAGATTATGTTTACAAGTCAGGAGGTACCAGTTGCGTCAGAAATTCTCAATAATTTTCATAATTTATCCCCCTTTAAGGTTGACGGAGCTATCTACAATAACAAATCAAATTTAAAACGTGTTAATACTCCGTAAAACATAACAAAAATGTTAACGGAAGCTTACATTAAAACAAAAACATAAAAAATCGTGTCCAACAAAATAACTGTTATATTTTAATTTTCACAGTGGGAAAAACAAATAAAGGGAACTATAAAAACACGAAACGGTGTCAACTTCAATTAAAGCTATAAAAAACGGTGTTATAACTAATAACGAATTCGTGCTGAAGGCTTAATGCCGACCCTACGATGTATGGACACGGATAGTGGAAAAACTAACAAACAAAACTAAACTCTGCTTTTAAAAGATTATGGTTTACTTTTGTGTGTAGGTTGGTTGACGAGTGTAATATCGGAAAGAGTACGTTTTGTAATTATTTATTCTGATATGGGTTCATTTGAAGTGTTTTTATTGCCGGTTTTATTGGCTATAATAATTTTAAAGGCATAAAAACCTTCTGTTTTATTTACCAGGAAATTAGAAACATATTGAATACTTTATTCATGAGCCGTTATACAATCATACTTTATCAATAATAATCATTTAAAAGAATGACGCAGGTATTTTTTTTATACAAAATATAATTCGAGTCTTTGAAATTCTAAGTCTTAATTCTTTTCATCAAAAATTGTCCCGAGATGTAATTTTGGCTATAATGCATGCGAGCTTTCATTATTAAAGTTAATAACATAGGAAATTATGTTTACATTGAAACGCAATTTACGTGGCTTAATTAAAATTTTCTCTAATAACGATGTTAACGCACAGGCTTTTTGTACACTGGCTGTAGAATTTTGTATTACACACGGTGTACCTATGCTATATACAGGGTGGGATATTTTGTTTGTCACGTTGTCGCCCTCGGCCGTTCTGCCTTGTTTGTTCCGGCTTGACCGGCAGAGTGTCAGATTCACGTGTTTTTTGGCGAAAAAATAATAAAAAACCTTTTTGGTATATTTAAAAAAAAAAAAATCCGTCTTGTTACGTGATTTTATTCGTAACTTATTTAAATTGAAAGTTTAATGTCTGTGAGTGACTGCACTCTTTGTTATACCTAATAGGTATCCAAATTAGAATAAAGAAGTTTTTAGAAGTGTATTTGTGCGATATGTAATTAAGAAATTCGAAATATGTTATAAAATAAAACCGTTTTGAATTTTTTAAGTTATTTAAAACTTCCACACGTCGGATATACAGGGTTATTTGTAAAACACCAGCAACAAAAAAATCAGCTGTTCCTTACATTTTGACGAGTTATACGAACATAAATGTAGGGAACAGCTGAATTTTTTTTCGCGATTTCAGGTTTGGTCCCATAATAAAAGTTGTTCATAATGATGAGTACAATGACCTCTTAAGAGGTTTCTGGTGTTTTACAAATAACCCTGTATATAAAACTCCGTCACCATGACCAGTAAAAAAAATTGAAATTTATTTATTTAATACTTCTCCTTTCTTCTTCTTCTGTGCTTAAAATAAAAAAGCCTATTTCTAATCACCGACAAGACAAAAATTTAATCACAGTTCAGTGCGTAACTTAATAGCTGTGTCGACGCGGCTTTTTGCGCGCACCGTTTGTGTCCCGCCGCCGGCCATTCGGCTACAACCTATTTCCAATTTGCGCCTATCAATCAAGACCAATCTCACTGAGTGGATTACGGCCAAATGAAATTTGCATAGAAACCCGCTGTGCAGTCCGTTTGTATCTGATATTTACTGTGTTACTGTTTGATTCGGTACAACGCCCGCTTGTTTATTAAAATTAAGCGTCATTTTGTGCGTTGCTAGTGAGGAACTGTTTTGTTTCGTGATTAGCTTTCAATTGTTTTTTTTTTCTAAAAGTGTCAAGGTGTTTTGGCCGTATTGCTTAGTTACTCCATCTAGCGGCAGCCATGTCATTTAAAAGGAAAATAGTTTCACTAAAAACATGTTCCAATATCTAGTTTGAATGCAATAAGGTTTTACGTAGTAAGTAATATAGTACTTTAAAAGCTATCTATCTTATCTTTGACTTGCTCCTGATATAACTTCAAAATATTATATTTAATGTAAGTATCTACCATTATTTAATTTCAATCAGATTGTATAGCTAGATATCTTTTTTATTTTATTACTAACTGTTTAACACTAAAACTATAAACTAAATTAATTTTCTTTCATCTTTAGCGAGTATAAAACTGTAATTATAACTGACTCAAACAAATTAAACACACAAAAATTTTCAAAAGAACATATTTTATGAGATTTAAGATTTAATCAAAATTCAACGAAACTCATTGAAGATACACACAAAACACTGAGATAATATTTAGGCAAGATTTAATAATGAAGAGTACCGAACTTCGGGTAGAGTAAGCAAAAACAGTTCTGTTAGTGATATCAAAGATTATTTGTAGGTACAGGTTTATGTTAGTCATTTACGCGCCTCTGCTAAGTTTGATGGAAACTGGCTGTAGGTAAATTAGAATGTATACAGCCTGTATATTTGAATACAAATAGGTTTGGTACACACTCTGACGTGATATCATAAATAGGTCTTATGTTGAAAGATGGTTTAATGATATTTTTTTATTTTTTTCAGAAAAAAAAGACCGATTGGCGAAAAATTATACGAAACCTATAAATAAATATTTTATTCACAAAAACATAATTTCGACGATAAGTATACAGAATTGTTTAGCAAACTTAAGCGGAATTATAATATTGGATATAAAAGGTCAGGTCGAAAGTCCAATAACGAATAATATGTACCCTGCTCCCAAACTAGGAAAGTCGTGTATCTTGACAGGCAGTGCAGCATTACATTAAAGCGCCATAAAAAAACAGGCATAATCCATTACTTATCTGGTAAACGAAATATTAGTATGTATGCTGCATACAAAGAGCACGGAGAGGACATTGACCTCTTCCACTCATCACTACCTGCTCTAAAAAAAGCTGTGCTTGCGATTTGATGGGTGTCTCTAGTCTAAAATCAAATCAAATATTTACCTAATCTTATATGATTCAAAATATCAAATATTGAATCTAATTTAATTTACTCTATTTAATTTAAATTAAATAGAGTAAATCAAAAATAAAATAAAAAAAAAAATAAAAAAAAAAGAAGAAAAGAATAAAGAAGAATAAATTAGATTAATCTAATTTAATTTAATTTTATCTCATTTAATTTTATCTAATTTAACTTACTCTAATTTAATTTAATCTAATCTAATTTAATCTGTTATTTAATTCACTGTAATCAATTTGGCTTTAACAGTACATTTTATTTGTTTTTGTTTGTCAAACTATGTATTACTTGTTGTTTAATTAATTAAGTGTGTTATTACCTGCGCATAATGTAGTGCATGTTGTGCTTTTCTGTAAGTGATGAGGCGCTTAGACTTAAGTTTGCAATGTAGAATTTATAAAGTAACAGTGTACTCATTGTTGAAAAGCCTAATAAATAAATAAATAAATTAGGAATTTATATGAATTTGACAACGCATCGCCAATGACTGACATAATTATTATCTAAGTGTAAAATACATTAATAGGCACTTAAAGACCAAGCAACAACAATAAAAGAGACTATAATTAAAGTTACAATAATGAGGACGAAACTCAACGTCGTAGTTGTGCCAATGAAGTCTCAGCATAATGCTGCGTTGTTTAATATATTATAGTTTGTAACCTAATTATTATTCCGTTTGCTAACTAGGTGAAATCGCTTGGTAAAGTTTAAAGCTGACAAGTTAGCTGTCAGTGACAACTTAGCCTAAGGCCAAACACTACCTTTCGTATCTATCGTCAACAACGGTTTAAAAATAATGAAAGGAGAATCACGGTTGAAATTGAAATTCAGAATGCACTTCATTCTTTGAAGGAAGGGATTAAAACGTTTGAGTGAAATCTAGCAGCGCTTAAAGCTACCATTCGCGCGTTTAATAATTAAACTTCAAGAATACAAGTGTCATTTCACTTTACAGCTCCGCTGCCATCCCTCCCGGCGCCCAAATACTCAATTATGTTTTTAATTGAGCGGCGCCGTGCATTTGACACGAATGTCCGACGGGCTTCACTTTACCCAGTAATCGCAATTTTAATTGTACAGCGATTTTATTTGGACCAAGCTACCGGATATTCGTTCAAGATTAGGTGGGAAACTGCTTATTTTCATATTTTGAGCGTTTCTTCAATTTGCTCGTTGAGATTAGTTTGATCTTGGGTTTTCTCAGAACCGGCACATTATCTGTCGCAATGCGCCTAACCATTTATCAACTATGTTGGGATCGGCTTCTAGTCTCACCGGATGCAGCTGAATACCAGTGTTTTACATGGAGTGACTGCCAATCTGACCTCCACAACCCTGTCAGTAAATAGGTAATACGTTACCCCCTGGCTGTCAGACTTTCAGGCTTCTGACTACTCGTATCGACTGTCAAAGATCCACAAATGACAGCCAGGACCAACAGCTTAACGTGCTTTCCGAGGCACGGCAGTCTCGATAAGTAAAGATGGTTCGACCCATCCATGGACCAACCCCGGCCAGCGTAGCTTAACTTGATGGATCGATCCGTGCGGCTGTTATTGCTTAGCTACGAGCTCCTCTACGCATGCTAAAAACCCGATTAACTTTAAATTGTCAAGTATTTCTTGAAACAGAAAACTAGTAACAAATAAAACTATGAAGTCAGGAAGTCAAACAAAAACACTATAACTACGAAGTCATCACATCACATACAATTCCGAACAACTCTACTCTATGACTTTCTTTGAACTCTGAACTTAAAAGAAACTCGCACAATAAAACCTGCTTGCAGTCCACTAAAGGCCCAGATAACAATAAAAATAAAACGGTGAACATTCTCCGTACATTTCGATTCGGGAATATACAAATCGTTTGTATGGACGTGTCTTGTTACAGCTCGCTGGTTCCGTACACGGCTGACACCTGTTCCTGTCACTATCGAATTGGGGAAGACGTATGAACATGTCCGAACGTAGTGTGCATGCCGAGACAAGATTCTTACAACTAAATGTACCTATCCATGTATATTTTCTTATTGTTACGAATGGTATAATTGTCGTGTTCTACCAGCTTTTTTGTTATGGTTGTTGCTTATAAATTGTATTTTGAGTATGGACCAAATCCCACTTTCAAAAACTAGGTAAAAGAAGGTAAATACCAGTGGAAAAATAATATTTCTTGGTCGCCATTCACATCATCCAAGCGGGAAACATTTTACCCGCGGATAGTCCTAAAATTCCTAAGTGTCTTAGATACACAGAAACCTTTTATTCCATCTAACTTATTCTAGATCAGCTTACTTATACAACTGTGTGGGATGATACTTGGCTGATATCTGAACAGTTTACTTTATTCACAAATCGATAAAGAAAACTTTCTTGTATGTTTAACCTCGATAAGTGCCTGGAAAGTGTAATTCTTTCTGAATCGGCCTACAGTTATGAAAATAACGAAACAACAAAATTGTGAACGACAAAAAAGTAATCTCATTATAAACCGAATCAAAGTGAAGGAACTTCAAAGCACAAACATATTTAATCACCACCTGTTCGACAGGCTAGTTGACGAAATAGCGATCCTCGATATCATAAAACTTTCCTTTGATAAAAATATTACTCATTATAACTTTAGCGAACACCAAACTCATGCTGATTCCCCGAAGAGGTATCACATGAACGGACTTGGAATGGATGGGAAAGCAATTTCCTACCTTATTACCAACCTTAATTCGTTTTGCACCTGAGTTGACATCAAAACTTATAATCAGGAGGTAATTACCGGTATAATTACAACGAAATTTGATAGAAATTTAAAAGCAATCATTCGTACCGTGTCTAATGAGAACGTTTGAAACACGATCAGTCGTCACTGTTAAATTTGACCCACTATGAACAGGATCTTTGGTAATTTTCATGTCAAAAGAGGGATTGCTACGTTTTCGTTATTAAATTCGGAGTTACCATTAAAGATGTATTTTAGATGTAGTAAATTGAAATTTGTGTAAAGTTGATTTCAAATGAAGTGATCAATTCATCATCTTCAACACGATAGGGATTTAAATCTAATTGAACGTTAATATTTATTACTTGGAATTCATTTCTATCATTTATTTCATTTGGTTAAAACATAATAAACCAAGTATTAACTATTTCCAGGAAAGATAGCAGCAGCTACAAAATGAATGAATTCCACAAAAATAATAATCCTGTTGAGAAACGGAATTAATGAAAAAGCAAACAAAGCCGTCGGAAACAAAACGATAAAAACCAATAACAATATAGATGCCACAGAGTGAATTAATATCGAGTGTTGTAGAATATTTTCTGCAGAAGGCTCACGAACATCTGCAGAATGTTTTGTTTCTACAATCGCTAGTAAATGGTTGAGACCATCAATTGCAAGGGAGCAGACTTCTTTGTCTGCTGATAAAGAGTGCTCGCGAAGGTCCATTTCGAATGCTTGTCACTCCTTTGTTGTACCCACGGTTTTTAA
The DNA here is from genome assembly GCA_951799385.1 of Hyppa rectilinea. Lineage (NCBI taxonomy): Eukaryota > Metazoa > Arthropoda > Insecta > Lepidoptera > Noctuidae > Hyppa > Hyppa rectilinea. Next base: position 17,639,356 of record OX637310.1, read on the forward strand.
TTTTGAAAAGAATTTCGTTCGTGTATGTGTGAGATGGTGAAGTGAATTTGATGGAACTTTAGTCAATTTGCTTTGATGTGTTTAGCTATATTGGATAAGTTTCCGAATACATCGTCGAGAAGAGAATTTTCAAAAGTGGTTCTGTGTTCGTACATGTTTTTAAGAATCTAGACTATACTTACAACATTTGTAATGCAATTTCTTGAACTGCTGTGTAACGTTAACTTACCTGTAAGAAACGAAAAATTACACATTAATAAAACATGGAAACAGTGCCAATCATTCAGAGAATGCGTAAACCATTTATCTTAATGCGTCTATTAATATTACCTCCAAATCTATTACACTTCCTTGTAAGGTAAGGGAACAAAATCTTTCTTCAAAAACTTTATCATGTTTGGAAAAAAAAATCTCGTTCGCAAGGCATTACGCAGACGCTCCATCCAACTTTCCACAAATTTCCAAAACTTGTAAGACAAACACTGCTCCTTCAACATTCGCACAATTATTACCTGTTACAACTTGGTGAATGCAAATTCCTGTCATATTTATTTTCGCCGCCCTTCTGTTCGGAACTTTCTTTTAAATAACTTAATCAGGGTCAATCCATCAAGCTGTCATTCTACAAAGAAATACTTTTCTGTTGCGTTAGCACCTTTATTCAATAACAAATTTTCAATACAAAACAAAGGGAAGTTTTACGAATGGGTCTCCTGTTTACTATTACTCATTTGGACCTGCCAAAAACAAACTGACGCGACCCTGCTTACATGTAACGTACGTACATGTTTAGAACAAAAATGTACAAAGTTACAATGGAAAGTTTTCAATATAATTTGCTGGCGATATTAGGAGCGGGATTTGTGTAAATCCTAGAAACTAAGTAACATTATTATTTGTAATATCAGGTAGTAAATAGCTTTTGGTAACTTAGATAACAATGTTATTAAAAGGGTAAATTTGTTATTAGGTACTGTTGTGTATTTTATAACTTCATTTTTAGATATATTATGTTTTCTGAACTAATATTATGTTTTATATCATTCTATAGAGTATATTGCAACTTAAGTTTTACTATTACCTTTATCTATGGCTCAAACGGCTTCTTCCTGATCTTTAATTAGTCAAACAAGTTCGTATAAACCTAAGCTATCCCAAAACATAACGACAATTACTTTACTTATAGTTGAACGCACAAAAATGTTGCGTCATCGGAAAATTCGCATAAACATGTTTGGACCTCGGGTCAGTATGCTAAGGCTGCGATCGCGATATTTACGGCATACCTTTAAGAATATTCGTTCAAGTACGATAAGCCCCCGCTACAAGTTCAAATACTCAAACGATAAAAGTATTTTTGATCTCGATTTTTGTTGAGATCTGTAAAATTTCATATTTCTGACTTCGTGGATAAGATTATGGGTTTAGTTGATTCAATCAAGGAGCTTGCGAGAGCTGTGAGGGGTTCTGAACTAACAACTGTTCTTAATCCACTCTATCTGAGTTCGAATGCCGCCCAAACGGATTGGATTACCTTTACGTACTTTATCGGACTTTTTCTCCTCAATATTGGATATAAGCTTTCGAGATTCAACACCCCTTTTGTTTCCTTAGTTTTTTGCAATGTTGAATTACTTTTCTAGTCACAATAGTTCTTCTAGGTTTCATCAAACTTTTGTAATACTAAAATCTTATTTCATATTACAGAAATTTGTCACGCATCATCAAAAATATCCGTTTCTCCTGCACTGTAAGAAACAAATTCCCATGCAATCGACGACAAATTTATAAGATCACGTGCTCCTATCTAATCTAAGAACAAAACGTTTAAAGAGAATAGTTTAGTTGCAGCAGCGGATATTGTGAGGAGGTACCAGCACCCTTTATGCCTTTTATATCCTCCCTGTCACAAACATTTAACACTGACTTCCAGACAGTAATATTGAGACTGGAACAGATAAAATCTTGTGAGTTTGAAAGAGTTTCCTTTATTTGCGAGGGCAAATGGACAATTGCATGAGAAGGTATAGGTGCACGAATGAGGTTCTGTTCAAAAAGTTTTCGATCTAGATTTGTCTGTAATGAAGGTGGCAGAGGCGAATTTTCCAGGGTGAATTTCTTTAAAGTTTGCTGAAGTGAGTTAATTGATATTTAGATTGTGTAATTTTAGATTTTTCAGTAATTTACTACCTACAAAGAAAGAGTTTATCTTGTTTGCATGACGAAAGTACTTAAATTAAAAGTTTTTTTTTACCTATATTATTATTTTTTTAAACTGATGGAGACTACTGCCGTGCAAAATAAGCCTTGCCGCATAAGCCTTCTTCTTCTTTTATTCGTGTCGATGGTACTTTTTGGATATTATTAAATTGAATGCGCCGCCCGTAGGTTCAAATCACAGTTCAAATACTCAAAAGATAAAAATATTTTTGATCTCTAATTTTTGTTCAGATCTGTAAAATTTCATATCACTACATAGTATAAAACACACATGTATGGTTAAATCTTTAAAACTACGCAACGGATTTTGATGCGGTTTTTATAAATAGATAGAGTGATTGAAGAGGAAGGTTTATGTGCATAATTTGTCGATATATTATGCGGGCGAAGCCGCGGGCGGAAGCTAGTTTCTAATAAGTCACTGTTTCATTATTTTGTATATTCCAAGAAATCGCACCAGACCCATACGACACCATCAATATCCAAATCATCACCTCTAATCAAATCATGCCGGTTACCCTACACATAAATTGACCTCAAAACTACATCCTTATTCACTTTGAAGCTACCAGGCGCGCAGTGGCAGGAGAAGACAGCCGTCATTCCGCTGTAATACAGATAATTACATTTAACTACGGGACACGGGGAAGCGTGGTCTACGTGCATACGTAACTCACTTTGCACTGTTTAAAACGCTGGTTCGTAACAATTCTGTGGTTATTTTTATGAGATGCTCTTGGATTTGCAGTTATTATTTTCTGTTGAAAAATACGACGTAGCCCAAGAAAGATTTTTAAAATATTTTATGTTGAATTTGTTAGTTTTGAGATAAAGATGGCTGGTTACAAATACAATATAAATTTATTTAAAGAAAGTTTTTACGATTGTTTTTAAAAATGAATTTGAACTGCTTGAGGCAGCAAAAAAAAAAAAACAACGTTGAAAATATATTTAAAAAATGAGATTGAAGATTTACAAAATCAAAGGTCGAACCAAAGTTAATCGAGCTCTACTGAAATTCAGAAAAACAATTTTAAGTTTAATTTTAGGTCTAAACTAAAATATTTAAAAAACAACTATATTTTAATTGTCAGCGCCATCAACATTCCACATCTCAGAGACAGGCAGCAACAATTACGTCTCGTTCATTTGAACAACGCCTTCCACAAAAGAAATTACTTCATTCTTTCTAAATTTCAACTCTCCAAGTTGTTCAGGGGCGTCTAACGGGCGGGAGTTATTTATCTTCGCTCTCAGTATAATAGAATTTAATTAAGTTACGTGCGACATGCTTCACGTGGTAGGAATTTTGCGAACTTGCGCCAACTCGATACACGGGAGTTCTTGTCGTATGAAGAGACAGCGGTGGTTGTATTTATAAATAAATATTACCATATGGATATGAAATACCGTTTTGGTGACCTACTTTTCATTTGAAAGTGAAAAGCAGAAGAAAGTTTTTGTATCCAAGTTCTAACGCAAAAACATTGCTAGGCCCACTTGTGCTGTAACTGATCAGACTGCTCCGGTAAATTTAAAGAGGGATGATGCAAAAATGATCATATTAGTTGATCAGTACGAGAATCATCATGACGCCCGATCCAGCCTGTCCCTTGCTGTCTTCCCCCAGCGACGCCCTAAACCGAGGTCCGTTCCCCACTAGGGCCCTTAAGCGTGTAGTTGTTTAGTTTGTTAGTTTTTATTAAGCCTTGGCTGAAGGCTGCAATTTCATTGTGGCATCCACAGACAAGTCCGGTTCAGCAGTAGACAACCCCTTGGTTTAACTGCAAGATGCTATTGTCAAAAAAAAAAAGACTATCATCATGCTAAGTCAAGATGTGGACCAACAAAATTAACACAATTATACATAACATCACGCCTGTGATCTCCAAAGAGTTAGGTAAAGGTGTACCTTTAGTACCTATGCCCACATTTCGCCAGATATGTTTGAGTTCCATGTAATAAGGGGCGAGCCCATTGTCAACAGCCAGGCACAAATCCAGACCCCGGCTTGCTACTGAGATATTTCTGATGGAAAAACCCTGTAACACTTTGCCCGACCCGAGAATTGAACCCAGAGGATCTCATGTTCAGCAGTAGTGATTGCGACTAGACCAACGAAGCAGTTATAGGTAAAAATTAAAATAGAACATAATTATATTTGCGACAAATTTTCACCTCACACACTGTTATACAAAATAACTCACAATATTGATGTAACCAAGCTTTATTCACTATAACTTAGTAGGTAGTTAAGATTAATATTCAACAATTTATAATACCTATTATATTAAGTTAACAATAAATATGCGTATATAACGAAATGCAAATCATGTCTAGACTCTTTGGGTTGACCTGTTTAGTCGACAAAATGCTTAATAAATCAATAAAAGAATCACGGTGGTAATAATGACAGTTCCATGTCATTATAAAAACACATAACTTCTATGTTCGCACATTTAATCATTGTAGACTCATGCCAAGTAAATTAGCAATGAAAAAAGCTTTAATAAAGTCTGTGCAGAAAACAATACCAAAATATCGAATAATGAAACGAGCTCAGTTCCAGAATTATCAGTCTACGAAGTTCTTATTTCGACTCGAAACGGATAAAAGAAATAAACAAAGTAGCATCCAGTCGGACAGACATCGCAAAAAGAAGTACACATCGCAAAAACAAAGATTCGAACTGGATGGCCATGTATTGAACATTTTTGACACAATTTACCTGTGTCTCTGCTACCATTACAAAAGGTATATTCGGAATACATTGGGAAACCAGTGGAAATTACTGGAGATAAAAGAAAGAAAGATTTGTGTGTCTAAAGCATTGAGTATTGAGTATTGTTTGGAAAGCACTAGGGAAAAATATGGCTTTCTCATTGATGGGTTTATTAGAAAGATGGTTGTTTAAAATTAATAACAATTTTGGGATTAAAACTAAACGGATATTTTAACATTTCTATTCTTTTTCTTCGTGTGATGACTAACCTGGTGTCAGAGTTTTTATGCTGCCCATGGGCCTCGGACTTAGCTTCACATGCTGTTGAGGATTATCTCTCCCAGACATGCTGGTTTCCTCACGATGTTTTCCTTCACCGATTTTTAAGCAAGTGATACTTATACAATACACACATGAATCCGAAAAATCAGCGGTGCGTGCCATTTCTTGGTGAACATGATGAGTTTTGGGATCTTAGTCGATGTTACCTTTATTTTATTGATGTTTAATAAATGTAGGACCAAATAATTAAGCAGTCATTTTGCACGAATACTGCATAATAGAATTTATAGGTCATATTAGGAGACTAATATATTGTATCTGTTTATTTGGCTCGACTTACACCTTTGGGAGTCCGAAGTTGGATATATCCGCAACTACATTACACACTGTGAGATAGTTGACTAACCTATTTAGAGCTAACAAAAGTGTTAGAACCCCGATTAAATGTTGAAGGAATTTTGGTTTTGTTCGGTCATACGATAAGATGGACAGACTGCAACCCACGACCCCGCCATTTTGAAAAATATATTACGTGCCTATAAAATAATAATGTAACTGTTTCCACCACACTAGAAGTTGTTTCCAGAGAGTATTTCAAAAGAAAATTGCTCAATCTGTAGCCTCAATAAACTGCAATATGAAAACCAGCAGCAGTAGACGTCTTCGGTCTGTAGATGATGATGAATAATTATAGTCGTTAAAATGTGTCAAGATTGATATTACATACAAAATAATCACACATTCATCATTTGTAGCAACAGCAAAAACAAAGAATGCAAATGAAATTATTAACCCACTAGATGTCCTATTAGAAGCTGTTTGCTTGTAAGAGCTCAACGATTTTTACGGTTATATTTATTGTCGTTTCGAGAGATTTTTTCTTATAAACCTATGGGGTTCATACTATATTTGAGGTGTTAATGACCAATGTCTACCATTTATGGAGTCAAGGTGCAAGCTGCTGCAGGGTAGGATAGCCCTCAAAATCCGAATTTTCTTCCGTTTTTCAAAATTGATGAAAGAACGATTAGCGATCGTAATAAATGTGTACTTATAGAATTAAAACCCTCAAAGTCAACCATTAATTTTAAAATACTCCATTAAAAATTCCTCACGCTATACCCGAGCAAAAACCAAAAAGTATCCTAACAAAATCTCTCCCACTTTAATCACAGCTTGATCGAATTTCCTCTCCGCAAAGTTTCAGCAGGAAAGCGGAAACTATTACGCTTTACATGGCTGTTTACATAGGGTACTTTACACTTAGAGGACAGTGTTTGCTGTGTGCAGCGAGCAATGTATATAGTTCCTGCCTTTTGATAGAGTGCTTTTAATTAGAACATGGGTATTTTCTTACATGCTGATCAAGGAGGCTTCAACAATGGTGTCTGTTGCTTGTCAAGAAAAGTTTTTGAAAGTTCAGCAGTGGACTGGATATTGTTATGAAAGTTTCATAATAAATGGTGTCTATTATAACAAGAAGCGGTTGTTATAATCTGTGTTGACTGTAAAAAGAATAAGAGAGATATAAGAAAAGCAGTAATTCAAGATGCAGATAATGCAAAACATGATGAGAAATGGACAAAATTTCGTTCATTGCATTTAAAGCTCCATCAATCCCTAATTTCTAATCATCCGAATTCCGAATATCGAAAACGCGCACTCGACATACCCTTCCAGATCACCAGCTACGACCTAATTACCCAATCGCAACCTAATTTCCAAAACACGATTACAAGAGCATTCGTACAATCAAACGAACGAGTGAGTGAGTAATTATCTTCAACACCTTCACATCTGAACTGAAATGCAAGTCAAGCGTTGTATGTGCGACGGCGTAAACACGCGTACGTACTAACCCGATTAGACACCCCCGTTCACCCCCCACAACCCACCCCCCGACACACCCCGGACATGAAACCGCGCTAATAAGGAACACTTCACTTGTAATTTCCCATTTGTTTCTATTTACAACTTGTGAAGTGTTGTGCTGGATTATATTTTTTATGGATTATTTGCGGTGGGTGGGAAAGGGTTGAGATTTTGAATTTGTTGGGGTTCATTTTCAGGTTATGTGTGTTAAGTGGGAAAGTTTTTAGTGTTTGTTAATGGAGTGTGTTTTATTTGGGATACGGAAGATGGACTACATAAAGGTTTTATTGCTATTTAAAGACCAGCAGATATTACATGGCTTAGGTGTTTATATAAAGGGAACAGGCTTCCGGGCACGCTTGTTCCATCATAGACTTCATCCATCGCCTTCCATCAGGTGTGATTGAGATCAAGAGCAGGCCCATTCCACGGTGTTTTTTTTTATAAAAAAATTTAACCGAAGTTTTCTCACCTAACAAAATATTAAATTAAGTCGACAACCATTCTAACCAAGGCAACTCAATGATCATAAAAAACCATACATTTCCCAAAACGGGTCAAACCGTATACCGAAACGGACCGAAATGTCATAAACAAAGACAGCTATTGAAACACTAAACCGTTTTGGCAGTAAACGGCAAACTTTGAAAGAGGTCTTGACAAAAGTCGATTCTCCCAAAGCCGCCATACGGAACCGCGTCACGTATGCCGGTAACGTGGCGCCGATAAATGATTATTACTATGGTGTACGGGCCGGTTTCTAAACCACTGTAACCTTACGAACCTATTCCGTGGACGCGAGTTGGGTTCAATTGGAATGGACTTCGGATTCTGGATGCGGTTTCGACGTAGTTTCAGGGACCATTTATTTACTTATTGCCTTCAGAGTATGAGTAATTGAATATATAACTTCGTTTGACTTTAAAATGTTGTTTAAATAAAATATGAATACATATGTATCATGAATCATTTTGCGCCGACTTCAGATTAACTGGGATAAGGGCAGGAGAATGTTAGCATCACGCTTTGTTTCCCCGAAAGGTAAGGCAGAGGTGTGTGTAGTATTAGCAGTGATAGCCTAGTGGTGTGACCATCGGACTGCTAAGTCGTAGGTCAGAGGCCCATGGGCAGCATTAAAACTCTGACACCAGGTTAGTCACTAAACACATGGAAAGAAGAAAAAGACTTGTAGTACACCCACATTTAAAAAGTTATGTTTAAGTCCCAAGTAATGGATGATTTCCAAGCATGAAAAAAGAAAACCAAGTAATAGGGAGCGAGCCTATTGCCATCAGTCGGGGTACAGATTCCGGGCTGCTAACACATTCCAGACAGAATAACCCAATAATACTTAGCCCGGCCTGGAAATCGAACCTAGGACCTTGTGCTACGCAGTAGCGCTTACGACCAAGTAAATATTTATATGTCGTGTTATAATTCTAATTTTCTAATGAATCCACAAATCAAATAAATTATTTAAGTGATGTGTACAGTAATGATCGAACTACTTCAATTAATGTATAATAAATAATGTAGACACGTAGGTAGCGGTTATTACCTACAATATTTTTTTGGTAACATTAAAAATACTTTTTTTTTGTTTTTAAGGCTGGGAAATCATCCGATGACTGCTCCCGCTCTGGGTGGAGCGGAAGGGAGTGTCAGACTCTTACTGAATAAAACCCATCCATGTTCCTTCCGTAGCCCTTTATGTTCCGGGGTAGCGGTAACCCTTTCGGACAATCCCGCTTACCCGGCAGGCTTGGAACAATAAAAGTACTTAAAATCGAAACTAAAGGTAGGTATATGAAAATACTAGGTCATCAGAAGTATTCAGGCAACAAAAAGGACCGGAAACAAAGCCGCTTCCATTCACAGTATCAAAGGCTTGCACAACATAGTCCAATATGAGGACAAAACAATCGGCACTTCCCATACACCTTTATGGAAATAAGGCTTACTTTATGACCAGCCAAATATTACACATATTTGTTACATTTTCAACTTTTTTGTTGAAGTATAATAAAATGTCTCAGTAAATTGAAAGAAAGAGGTCGTGATAATGTTTCTTTGTTTTGCATATCCGGATTAAACAAAAAGCTTGTTTGTTTTCGAAACTCAAGCAGCTTTATAAAAGAGGTTACATGGAAACTAATGATCCACATTGATTGTTGAATAAGGCAATTTAATTTGATATACTTGTTTGTGTAAGTAAACATCGAAGGGACAGAGCAAATTAATAATAAGTTGTATTACAAACATCTGAGTGGTCGCCTTACCTCTACAAATGTGGGTAGTTTTAAAGTGTTTGTCTAAAGTCTGAGAGTTGATGCAAATTTAATTAAGCTAGGCGATAGTTTTGGTACTAATGAATATTGCGTACTGCAAACGTATACTATGCTGAAATGGAAGTTATTCCTCTGAATATGTAGTTATATTGAAGGTGACAATATGATAAGAGTTACTAAGAAAAAACCAAAATATTATAGAAACAATTTGAAAACCGAATGAAACACACGCGCTTGCGACACTTCTCAAAGTCATGAAGACTTTAATCATAATGATAGATAGACCAAGTTGTAGTCAAAAACATTAACAACTTTATTTTAAAACTTAAAACGAAAAACTTTCTAAAACTAATGAAACAAATTACACAGGACGATCTTAAAAAATAAATAGAAGCGCACAACAAATAAAACATCCGTTTATTACAGTGGCAAAGCGTGGCCGTACGCAAGTTTTATCAGCTGTGAATTTCTCTCATAAATATTCGATTGGGCGTCGAGCCCCGGGCTTGGGGCGACCCCCTTTGTAATATTGAGATTCATAATTTGACCCGCAACTAACTTAGCGATCCATTGAATTCAGAAAACACTAATAAGCCAATATAAATAGAGTCTAAACTTGGACTGAGCAATGTTTGAGAATTTTTTAGGTGAATCAACAGTATTTCGGTTGAAAAGAGTACTGCATAGAAGAATAATGTTCACGTTTGAACTGGTGAGTACAACGGATTTAAGACAAAAATGATGTAGAAGAAAAAATATTCAACACGAAGTGAAGACAACTGAACACAATTTAAAATTCAGCTGCAATGCAAAACTAGAGCATAATATTCTTCAGCTGCAGACAAAAACTGTCTTGTCGTGTAGTTTGATTTTGGTTTTCGACGCGGTGACCGGAAGCTCTTTTTATACAGAATTATCATCCTCGTTATCAACAACTACGTTCCAGCGAGTCCTATAATTTTGATTCTTTTGCTCTCACTTCGCCTTGTCTTTTATCCCAGCCTCTGCTTTTAACTTTATCCCATTTAGTACCTATATTTTCTAGAAACCTACCACTGATTTCTTTTCGTCGTTGCGGAGAATTAGGCCATTTTTTACCGTTTGATTGAAAGCGTCAAAGGAATCAGTCTGTTTTGTGAATTCATAAAATAAAATGGATTCACGATTTCTTTTGTTAATCGTCCAACAAAAGAATATTAACAATTAACTTTTATCCTTTCATGAGTCTATGGTTTTATCTTTGGAAATATCGGGCCTATTAAAAACTAAGAATTAGTTACTATGGCAAAAGTGTTTGGGCTTCTCTGTTCATGCTATTTTACAACTAAATCTCTTCTCAAAAAATATCTTTACACATATATTCTAAGATGATGATGCCGTAACTCACCTACCGTTTCTCCTGAAGCCAATAAAATTGTGTCGTAAAATTATACAGAGGAATGACGTATTCGTAATGCATGAGCTCCCGTCGCCTCGAATTCAGTCAGCAGCGCTGTCAGTCTAATACTTGAAGGCTTTTGTAATTAAATGTTGAGGGATGAGTGAGCATAAAGCAGTAAATTGGTTCAAGACTAATGAGCAGATTAAAATGAACAAACAATATAATTTTTATGAGCAGGATTTTTGCTTTGATATGAAAGATAATAGCTTCAAAGTAGCAGCTGCATTTTACCAAGCTTCATAATTAAATTAAGCCTCTAATGAAAGTAAGTATTTGCTTATTAATTAGAGTTTAAACTCTATGAATAAATAATTTTTCCCCTTCACGGTACGGGGCAGGTATTTAGACTGGAATACTTCCATCGGGCTCTTAATAAATTGTGATTTTATATTTCATAGTTTCAAGGAAGATCAAAGCTGTGATAAAATATCAAAGGCGAAAAAACAAATCCTTAAACTTAAACTTGACCCTTAGCTCGCGATGTTATGCGAAGAGTTTAACAAAAAAACCTCCGTCCTCAGTCGTGTTATATTTTCCAGATATCAAAAAGGGCATACAACCGCTACATTCCTATTAAAACTTTATTCGGCATAACTTTAATGTTTTACGAAATTGGCTTTCCAAAACTGCCTCTCAGACGAACGTAATAGGTGATATTCTGGGACCTGACAATCGGCAGAAGTACTTAACAAATAGTTTCGCGAGTCAGAAGCTTGTTGGGTGATGAACTCATACCTGCTCGAAACTGGCTTAGCTTGAGCGATGAGAGCTGAGCGAGCAAAGTTGAACTTGTTAGTTGAGATTTAAACGAATTTACGCTGATGGTGGAATGTTTTAGCTCTTTATGTGGACCGTTTGGAACGACTGAAACGTTCTCGACTGTTAATGAAAGTTGGAACTTATACTATTGTCAGTATTCAAATAGCAGTGTTTAGTTCTCATTTTGAATGTTACTAATTAGGGGATTATTAACAATGTTTTAGACAATGGTGGTACATATTGGAAGAGCAATTTTAAAACCTTGCAATTTTTCTAAAACATAATAATTTACATCAATCAATCAATCTGCCTAGCCTTTTCCCAACTATGTTGGGGTCAGGTTCCCGTCTACCCGGATGAAGCTGAATACCAATATTTACATCGTGTATCAAAAAAGTGTTAAATTATTCTGTATATTCGAATTAAATATTAAGGTATTTTATCAAACCCACATTTATTAACAATCCGTTCTCTGTTTGCCTAAAAGTCTCCAAAATCGCATAATCATTACTCAAAACTCACACAATAAAGCATAACCACAACAGGCATTTGTCAAGCGATAAAAACAAAAAGTAAGCCATCGAGAGTGGCTCGGAAGCACCACCTAGGAGGCGTGACCGACCAATTTGGCGGAAGAGTCTCGAGGGCCCAAGAGTAATGCCTGACGTCCACATAAGCACCATGAAATTTATCGACCTTACGTGCTGGACGACCAAAATAAAAACAAACTCGGCAAGTGTCAAAGTTCGTTTTGGAGCTACTAGCGGTTTTTATATTCAATTACTGCGGGTGCTGGGAAATTTTTGGGAAGTGTACAGAACTCGTGCATTTGGGTAAGTACCTACGCGTATTTACATATGGGATTTATAGTAGATTTTGGTGGCTGCATAAATTGTAACTTGTTTTTTTTAGGTGTGTAAAATGAACTGAATAATGTAACTCCTAAAAGTGCGGCACGTACGTTTATACTTATACAAAATTTAAAATTCAAAGGCAAGGACCAAATCTAAGTTATAATAAACGTGCCATCCGGTGTGTGAAAGATGACCATCCCACATCCCACAAGCATCACAAGAAAGGATACCATCAAAACAGGTCATCCATTTTCTATAGATGACTTTTATGACGGCGGCAGCTGATAGCTTCGCGTTTTTATGCCGTCTCCAGATCAACAGAGGAATAACTTCTCTATCGGTACATAAATTCATTGATAGATGCTTTTGTTTCAACCGATTCTGCAGTTCTGGTGAAACTATCTACCAAGTTTATGAATTCTTCTAACACGTTCTTATTTCTATCTCTCTCATATATCGTCTTCTTAAGAACTTATATAATTTTAATATTCATAGTGTGAGTGAGATGGCAATCTATTTGTAGCTGTTGATATGGGCACAAAGTTTGAAACAGTTAACTATTTGAAACATACTGTCTTGGTAACGCTGAGTTTAACCCAGTAAGGTTAGGTTTGATTGATTCTGGCATTCGAATTATTAATAGGTACGGCCAATATTTCTATTAAAGTTACTTTGATAGAACGAAAATGATTGAAATAATGTAAATACAAAGAACAAACAGAGAACATTTTTAATCATTGGATTCCAACGCGCAGAAAGTTTTAAATAGTTGCAAAGAACTCAATATAATTCCAGTACCAAGTAAGAAAGTATGAATACGAACATTATGAAACAAAAGGCGTTTGAAATATTCATTCATACATGCAAACTCATAAGCATAATGACTCCCAATTTCCATGTCGACCGTATGAAAAGTAATCCGGAATAATTCGAGCAATAAAAGTTCCATTATCACTCTGCTATCGAACCCTAAAAATTTTATACACACTGCCTTCCATCGGCTTATTATTTACTACTGTGCATGAAACGTCGCTTTTTATACCAGCGATGTACAGTAAACGGGGTATTGCTACGGCTTATGAAAGTTTTCATATCGACTTTTATCGTGACATACAATTTTATATTGCAGACGTTTTACACATTTAATGATATGATGTTAGCTATCATTTTTTGAGGCTTTATTTATTAGTTTTGGAGGTATGATTTTTGCGTTTTATCAACATACAAAATTATGTCCGTGTTCCCTGTACATTTCACAAGTTAAGTCTCATGTAGTAAGGAGCGAGCCTAATGCCATCAATCGGGCATAAATCCAGACGCCGGGCTGTTAATGCGCAATTCCGGATGGCAAAACCGAATAACACTTTGCCCGACCCGGTTATCGAACTTAAGATCTCATGTTCAGCAGTAGCACTTCCGACCACCAAACTAACGAAGCAGTCACTAGACCAAACATTTGAAGAATGATAGCAGATTCAGATATCCCAAGTTGTTTGTCATGTTTTAAACATGTTTGTAAGATACCATTATTATAACCGACTAAACTAAAAACCAGTAACTTAGTGAGCATGAAGCCACACAATATTTATCACAAAAGCTTCAACCAACTCTCACCAAGTTACAAACTAATCATAAAAAGTGCATACAGAAAACAGAATTTCTCCAGTAAAGTTGAAATAATATATATGGTGGGAGTAAAATCGGAAAAATTCAAGTTCATACGGCACGTCTCCGGGGCGGACAGATGCCCCTTGCCCGCCCTCGGCCGCCCGCTAGTGTTGCCAACGAACATATGCTGCGGGATTTACATGTTTTACGGGATAGAATAGAACATCTTAAAGACGGTGGCAGTTTGTGGCTACGATTTATATCTGATGTTAAAATAATTTAAAATGTGTATCTTTTCAGAATTGAGAATATTTTGTATAGACGGAACGAAGAGCAATAATGAATGATAAAGTAAATATCGAAAAACGAATGTCAGTTAATAAAAAACAAAATATCATCTCACTCTACAAATAAATGACAAGAAGCAATCTCTAACAACAGCTGTATCATAAAAAGATTATAAAAATCATCCAAATAAATGACGTAGAAAAATATTATGTCGTATTAATATCGGTTTTTAAAACCCGGGACGGCCCGGGGCATTCCGGGAACTTGGCATCACTACCGTCCGCCTCGCACTTTTATCGTCGGATAATTGAATTTCCGCACTCCGCTACAAACAGGAAGTTCCGCTGGTTTACGCTCAGCGCTGAATATTGCATCCAACGCTGATGGAGTTATTATTTTCAATATGACGATTAACCCTCTTGGTTGGTAGTTGAGATAATTGAACTGTGAATCTTGTTCGATAGGGTTTTTTAAAGGTTAGGTAACGTAAAAATGTCGGTATATCGTCAAAATAGGCACACGTTCATAGTGATTTGATAAAAACCAGACCTTGAGTCCAAGCAATAGTTTTACTTACTGCACTTATTTATACAAGTTTACAATATTGATTTTATTGATACATAAACATCATTATTTAGTAATGACATAACTAAGTGAGTTCCATATTCCGTAGACGGTTTCACAGCAATAACTCCACTCTCCCTTATTGCTCTTCCTATGTAAAATTCTCAGCAGATGCACCCACTTAAAATATTGGTTTCTTGTATACCTTCTAGAAATTTCTAAAAACATTTTTGTGATTTCATAGGTACGCTATGCCATCATTGGAGTCCCGTGCCAATTGCCTCCGAAGCCTCTTTAAATAGTTTTTGAAGGCTTTATTCGCCAAGCTTTCTGTTCGCGACTGTTCCTCCCCCTGCAGCCTCCTCGAGCCTCCTAAGGCTTCCGCTCTTATTTACACAAGGCGAACCTTCAAAGTCCCAAGTTGTTCGGTACTTTCTGTGAAGCTCGTCTTTTTAATTTCAGAAGCGAGTAACGAAAAAATGGGAGTTTTTTTTTTGTATGAAGTGAAGGTAGTTTAACCTTCTCATTTCTGTGCAGTTTTTTGTAACACGGTTTTATGTACAGTCTCACACAAAGTAACTACAGTGGTGTTTGTGGCTTGTTACTTGAATTACAGGTAGATATGGTATATGGTCTTTGGTAATACTACGCTACGAAAAAGAAACAGTTTCTAAAACTATTACCTCGAGTTTAGACATTCATTCTATATTTATCCAGAAAATAAGGTAGGAACAACTTTATAAGGCAAATGTAACATTACTATTTGATGAACTGAATTGTATTCCCCTCGGTTCAAATAAAATTATAAATATAACAACATGCGAGTACTGTAATTCTTTCCCTTCAGATTCATTCATTCACATTAGCTGCCAAACTTTCACATAACCCAAAAACTTCGTTTACCTTGTTCCTCAGTAAGACAGCACCTACCCTTGTTCGCTGCGTTCCACTCCTCGGGGAGGCTCTTCCAACTATTTGTGAAAAACAGCAAATAAAGCTTTGTCAGCGATAGGCGAGGTCGAGTGTTCGTGCTTGACAATACGCTCCTATTCATTTCCGCTAAAACCCACTTTGAGGGTAGTTCAGGTTTGTTAGAACAAACCGACTTTTAAAACGGTGTTCGGCTTTGTTTAAATCTTACACGTTTCTTGGTTCCAATCTTCACCTTAAGGATGTTCTTTTATTTCGTAGTGTCGAAGTTCGGTGTACTTTTAATCCGGAATAAAGTTTAGGTACTGTTTAACAACGTTACTTGTATAATGTCCGGGTAAACTAAGTCAACTTCTATATGAAACAAAATAACCTTTCGATTTGTTCAATCATTCATGAGATGATAATCCTATTATGTATGACCAAAAACGTATTTCACATGAATGAAACGCGACCCATTTCTCACATTAATATAATTACATCATATATGTAATTATGTTTATATATTTAGACGACAAAGCTGAGCTGTATCAAAGGGCTCTTTGACTATTCAGTTGTGCCCTCCCGAATGAGAGGTACAATAATCTGACCGATGTCTGACTGCATTTACCGGCGGACCTATCAAAAAGTTCCAGTCGTGGCATTATTCGACTTTGACCAATGTCGCGTGCGAGCCTGGGTGGCCCTCCCCGCCTCCCCCTACCCCCTCGACGCTACGTACAGATGGGCAGTAAGTGAACTGAAAATTGTAGCAATACTTCGTTTATCTGGACGACTTGGTACTTCCCAGGCGTGATGAACGGAAGAATGTTTTATTTGTTCTGTATTTAAAATGAATAAAGCTCAGTTTTAATAATACTTCTAAGATGATTTTTTTTAAATTAGACTAGCATCTGTCTGTGACTTTATTTGTAGAATAGCGGATGCCTACATCATTATAACTATCTTTATACGTAATTTCAACCCAATCCATTCAGTGTTGATAGGTTAGTCAGTCAACCACGTTTATATACACAGATTATAATGTTCATGTTCTTCACTTCATAAAATAAGCAAAAGAGCATCCTGAGAACATAAATCAAACAAAACAATAACAGACTGTATTTCGTAGAATCTTTATCGTCGTCTTGTTTTAACGATTACTGTGAAAATGTTAATAAACACTTATAAAATAATATTTAGATGTTGTGTTAATATTTCATGACTTTAAAAAATTAAGTCTTTCATTTCATTTTTATACATACACATTTATTTATACACTAATATTTACATCATTTAAAAGCAAATAGACTTAAAAATTAATAATAATAATTTTGTACAAGTATATACTTCGGGAGGGGATATAATGTATTATAAGTTTAACGGTATAATATTCTAGAGTCAAGTCAAGTTGACATACCGCATATCTTCCTGCCCAGTCCAGTGAATGCGACTCCCTGGCGGAATTAATCAATTTCACTCATAACTAACGATGTCACATATATTAACTTGTCTGTATTGAAGGAGGAATTAATGTTATAGCTTTATATTGCTCTGTACTGAAGTGTCTGTGAGCTTATCGTAATTGAAGTCTCATATTATTAATCTTAGGTGTATGTATTGATACATCAAGCACTATCGTTTATCAATTATTGCATTTTCTACTTAATAAAGTACATATATATAATATAACATCCATCTTTTTTTCCCGAACGGTTAGGCAGAAAGGTACCTAGACCTACATTTCACCAGTTGTCATTATATTGTTTCATTAGTAAATATTTACTGGAACGCGTAATCGAAAATATATATAGTCGAAACCAAACTCAAGATAATATTAATATTCCAAATATCAAACATACAAAATCATACCAGCCAAAATGTTCTTCCCAGTCAAACCACGGGCGGGCGCATCGCCAAAATTCAAAAGGAGATGTTCAAAACTCATCCATTCAAAACGTTTCAATACTAACACGGTAAGCTTACCAAAGTTTCCTGTTTACCAATTAAAATTTCGACTTTCAACCTCCCCACACACCTGAAGGGTGAAAGCCGGGCTGTTTTCCAACTACTAGATACGCCAGTTAATAATTCCCTTTATAGTGAAGTAAGTTGCTTACAAGCTCTGCGGTGTCTAAGTAACTCCGGCACGGCACACATTACGTGGTCTCTTTAAATATTTGCTCGGTGGATTGAAATTATTTTAGCGTAAGGATGAGCGGAATTTGTGTCGGAATTAGTTTGATGATGTTTAATTAGGAATTTGAAATCATGTTCATCAATTGATGCTGTGTTTGAGTAAGTATTGCAAGTATTCGATATGTGGTCTGATTTGAAATTGGAATTGGATATGGGAAAACGTACTGCGTGCGTTACAAAGGCTGCATATTTAAATTGGATGCCGATATTGGTATGCACAAATACCGCGTTAACTACTAGTTGATTCGTCAATCATGATTATTCGACAAATTCTTTGCATTTCATCCAACATTTCACAAATATCTACACTATCGAACACTGATACTCAATTCACAGTGCTTCAAACCTTGTTTTTCTCACTGACGCTAAACGTCACAAACATTTGATTCGTACTATCTCTTTGACTGATTGATCTACCGTCCCTGGCAGTGCAGATTCGGCAAAAACTTTCATCATAATACAAAGACAACAAATCAAAGAGAACTTCAATAAAAACTTCTTACAGAATGCAGGACAAATGGAAACATGAGCGAGAGTAATCCACAATTACACAGCGACATCGGTAAGAGATTCAGGATAAAATACATAATCCCCTGCGCGGGCGGGTAAAGCCTGCCGCTCACTGCAACCGCTATAAATAAATAGATGTGGTTTTAAAAGGTGGTTCTATTTTGGTATGTGTGTTAGTGATGGGGTATATTTAAGATACAGGCAATATAAATAGACTTAAACGTAACAACTTAGAATACCCAATCATAATTATGAAAAAAGGTTACAGGTACAATATTGAATATTAGTAAAATTATGCAATCTGCTATGTGGGGTTTTGTATCAGGATTTATTTAAAAAGGATGAAATTTAATTGGGGCATAAAAAATCAGCTGTTCCATACATTATACTCGCATTACTCGTCAAAATGTATGGAACAGCTGTTTTTTTTTTCGCATTTTCAGATTTGTTCCCATAGTGAAAGTTGTTTATAATGATGAGCACAATGACCCCTTAAAGTGATGCCCATAAATTCAATTTCACCCTGTACTGGTTTGACTTTCTGTTAGATTTTGGCAGAAAAAATTAATAATTACGTAAAAAAGGTAGGTGTTACAAATATTTTACAATACGATACTTTATCTTTTATACGACACGGTTGGCGCAGTAGTTGAGCGATTGACTGCTGCGCAACATGTCGCGGGTTCGATTCCCGAACGGAACAAATATTTGTACGACCTACAAGTATTTGTTCCGGGTCTGGGTGTTTTTCTATCTATATTATGTATGTATTCACAAAAAAATGTATATAAGTAGTTTATCAGCCATCTTGTTACCATAACACAAGCATTAGGTTGCTTAGCTTGGGAATAAATGGCGTTGTGTGAAACGACCAAGGATATTATAATATTATTATTATACTATTACTTTTACATAAAATAAAAAAACAGTTATAATCACAATATAAGAAGTGTTTCTCAGATTACGAAATTAATGTACTTTTTTGCTTTGTTTTAAAAAAGACTGGAAGAAGTCACCAGATAACACGTGATAAATTCTCTTTTTCCTACTAAAAGCCTACTTACTGAACTAAAATATTCTGAATACGACATCCCTAATGAGAGCCTTGTCAATAATGAGGACTCCTTTTACAGATAATGTCTGCATTTTTAATGCACTAGTAAGTGGACATCCGTCGTTATTGGTGCCGAAGGATATCGTGCCGTTTGTCGAAACTCGAGAGAAGGCTCGCGGGAATTCGGCCGACTTCGGATTTACTCCGCTCGGGCCTCGCGGACCCTCGAAAGTACTGTCACGGACACAATTTATATGGGCTATTGATTTATTATGTAATATAACTGATGATTTCTAATGCATGACTTTATTATTGTGAAAAAAATGAGCTTTATAACTTTTGGATTATTGTCAAGCGCTTCTACCTTTTAAAATAGTGTCAGATTTTGAGGTCCAGTGTCGAGTATAATTAATTATTAAGAGTGTAAGTATTAATTTCATCTTATTGAGTTATACAACAAACAATTTCGTAGCTAATGAGAAGTTTCCAATTACAGTGCACAAAGTTTTATTTACTACAGAATTACATCTAATGGCACAGCAAGTTTGTTATTACCAAACTAAACGTAATATTATAAAGTTCATTGTTTTGTGCCATACAATTTTATTTACAAAACTATTAAACGCATCGACAGACCTGATATCGAAAAGCTATTACAGAGAGAACTTCGTCGCTGAATCACACGTCACCGTCCAGGCAACGAGTTGAGCAATAATATAAATTTTTATACGCAACATATCGCTTCCGTTCGCGACTGTACGACGACATTGTTACTGGCGACTCGAAGAACTAAAGATCCACTTCTATTTTCCGATAGGGCGGGCATAGTATCATTCAACTTTTTTATTATCTCCGAACAGGTCAGTGGACGGTACATTCTGTTTTTATCGATTTGTCCAGTCAAATAATATGGGTACATGTATCTGATCGGACGCCACTTTTACTGTTGTTGCAAAAACAATGTTTGGACGTTTGTGGAGTGAGTTAGTGTATGGGCCTGGGTTTTGGATTGGTTTAAAAGTTTATGGGAAAAGTTCATTTTTATCGTTTAAAAAGATCATTATCATGCGCAAGGTAACTCGATGGGTGAATGGATGGAAAATAAAAGCTGTTAGAATTAAATAAATTGGAGCAAAAGTAGGCTGATGATGAAGAAGGTCCGTCATTAGGAGCAATTGTGTCATAATACAAAAGATTATTTAAAAAAAAATATGTTGCAACCAGAACTGTCATCATCATTCTCCTGCCCTTGTCCCAATTTATTTGGGGTCGGCGCAACATGGTCTTTTCCTTCCATACTTCTCTATTAGTCGTCATCTCGGTAGTCACTTCCTTGCTAGCCCTATCATCTTTCACACAATCCATCCATCGTTTCTTTGGTCTTCCTCTACTTGTCATGCCACCCACATTCATACTCACAACTTTCCTGACAATATTTTCGTCATTCCTCCGCATAACATGCCCATACCATGACAACCGGTTTCCACACAACCTGAACTTTCAAATCATTTGAAAGAAGAAGAACAATTAGAGAATTTAGAAGTAGTTTATCAGCCATCTCGTTACCATAACACAAGCATTAGGTTGCTTAGCTTGGGAATATATGGCGTTGTGTGAAATGTCCAAGGATATTATTATTATTATTTGAATTCGAAAGTACCAAAAAAGAGCTTCATAAACCTACAGAACGTAGGTAAAACAAACACAAATATTCCATTCCTTACCGCACTGGACTTCGAGCGACACAGTACACATTTGACACCGAAATCCTCGCGTGGAAACCACTATTTACTCTAACCTCATTGAACACTAAGCCAATTACGGACCCAGTCTTTGACGTGAGCGAATCAAATTCAATTAGTCAACATTTCCCCACACTTAATCTGAATAATGAATCTGGGCAATCTTAATCCTGCCCATTGGCAAGTCGCCGAACAAAATCTCCTGACATGAAATTGGATGTTTTGTAATGAAAATTTAATTTTAAGTGATGTAATAATTATTTGTCGGCAATTTCGTTTGTACGTGAAAGTTTGATGCAAAAAAAAATATTAAGAGAAGATATTACTTTTAGATATACATATATTTAAATGTATGAGGTTTGAAAATTATGATCATCATAATTTCAGCCGAAAGATGCCTCCAACAAGCACCACCACTTCGACCGGTTTTATGCTTGCCGCATCCAGTGGATTCCTTCAGTCCACCTTGTGGCAGGCCTTCCAACACTACGTCTTTCAGTACGCGGTCACCACTCAAGAACCTTAAAACTAAAAACAAATCTAGAAAGTTTCTAGAGACTATTTTTCGTTTTCAGGGAATGAAAGTTAGAAGTCGAGATTATCAAGAATGGTTAAAAATTTGCGAACGATGCATGACACTCAAATCTTTTCCTTCGAAACTTTTCTAAGAATTTTTGTAGGTAACCAAAAACTTGAACTATAGTAATATAAGTACCTTCTAAATTCACCAATATTACAATATATATTATTAAGAATCATCAAAATTTTATTACTTATGAGTCATTATTATAACGATTAAATATCGACATGTTATATTTTCTTTGAACAATTCAACTCACAAACCTTAAACACATCAGCTATTGCATTTCAAATCTCCAGTATCCACTAATACAACAAAGATTACCATTGTCACTTTACCTTCCATTTTCTATTACAATCAGTACACTTGTAATAGGTGCGCCTCTGCGTTTGATTGGACTTGATTAACATTTTGACTGTTTGCCGAATAGCAGTACTATTGCTATGACGTCATTACGTGTATCAGTCTTTGATGTGCCCCATCCACGTCACGCTTACGGACAAGTGAGCACGCCAAAGCAGATATGAAGCCAATGTGTATGGATTGACTAAAATGCGACTATTTTGTGAAACGCAGATCAAAGGGATTAGTAGTAGCTATTGTGAAAGCGGATTTTGAAGCAAATGTGTGAAGAGCTCAAAATTATAATGCATAATGCTAAATAATATCGTTTGTGTAATTGATACTAATTATGATATTAATACAAAGTTTGTTAATCAATTTAACCCAGATTGTATCACTTTAATTACTTTCACAGCTTTGGAATCAATCCTCATTAAAGACCGTATCAGACAAGATCTAATGAAACAGAAAACAAATCCAGTGAAAGAGCAACGGATTACAGAAATATCTCTATCCATTTAATTCCTTACTAAAAACTAACAGCAGAAATTCGCATGACAAGATATACCAAGAACTTTTTGCCTTTGATAAAAAATTGGAAGGGAACTGGTAGCATCATACTCCAGATCAAATTAAAAAGCCGTTCGGCCATCGCCAGTGGCTACATAGGGGAGTCTTCATGTTCTAATTAGAGGGTAGGTCGCGTTTCTGGACGCTCTTTGCTGTTTGGTACGAGTTACGAGAGAGTTTTGATGTGGGTATTAATATGGTAATTCAATGCATTTGAATGAATTGAGTTGGAGTTGTAAACTGTCTTGTAGTTTCATATGTTGCGCGGGAGTTTGAATGTTTTGGACTTGATTTATTGCTTAATTAATGGATTCATTTGATTTGTACTCGATTTTTTTTTCTATCGAACTAAAGAAGATAAAATTAAATAAAAGACAAAAAAGATATACACCTTTAGGAATTGCTGTAACTGAATTTGTTGCTGTTTTAAATTATGTCCAGCTACTACTACAATAAACATGAAACAGACTGATATTGATTTTAACAATATTTTTAAGCTATGCTTCATCTCAAGCTGTTAGAATTTCATATGTAACGCGGGAGTTTGAATGTTTTGGGTACTTGACTTGGTGCTTAATTAATGGATTAATTTGAATTTATCTCGTTTTTTATATAGAACTAAATAAGATAAAATAAAAAATGTCATAAAAAAGAAAGGAAGAAAGATATACACCTATAGACACTGCTGAAGCTGAATTGGTTGCTGTTTTAAATGATGTACAGCTATCAGTACTCAAACTATTTATTTAAAAATATTTGATAACTATGCTTGATCTCAATTTGCTATAATTACTTGTAAGACAAAATTCAACCTACATTTTATTTTTCCAGTGCATCTTCTGCATAAATACTTGCTTTTATCAAAGTTGATGCTAGTGTAGCCCATAATCTTCGTAGCTGGCTATAATATTCCGCCGCAGCGGCTTCGCCTACACCACACGGTTAGCCTCCGGCCTGACTGCCCCTTCTGCCGCAGCAAAAGGATTACCAAAGTAAACAAAAGCTGTATAAAGTTAATCCCAAGGTAGAGACCACGGTTTATTATTTAACAAATCTTCGTGATACTGTGCTTAGTTATCGTGAAGTTACTGAGGTTGCATACTTATTTAATTGTCGGAGAGACTCTTGGTGACATTAGCGACAGCTGTTAATACAGGGAAAATTAGTAAGGATAATATAAAACGAGAACTGTCCATGTTTAGAAATTACTGTGAATATTTAGCTTAAAATTATCATCTGGGAACACTTACTAAACAAGGATAGGTAATAATGATGATCCTTTGTCGATGCGGTATCTAAACCTATAATAACTGAAACTATAGGATTTGAGTCCAATGAGTTTTTTTTTTCTTATCATTAAAAACAATTGAACGTGTCTTTATTCATGTGCCTACCTTAGAACAGGAGAAATCTAATAATTTATTAAAAAATGGAACAAGCTTTTATTTTAATTTTAAAGCTGTAAGAGATTAAAAATTAAAATAAAAGAAAACATAGTCAACAAGAAATCAATTGCAAGTCTTCACGCGTAGAATTAGACTGGTAATTTAAATGTGACCATAGAACAGTAATACGTACTGAAACTTTTCGAAATCTATAGCCAAGTATCGGCTTTCGTTATAACGCGTAGTCAAAACATGCAACTATTGACCCCTGGTTACATTATACGGACTCGCTGAGCTATAATATTGTTTTCCCATCAATTTCGTACATAAACACGTCACGCTATTAATATTCATGACTACCCACAAGTCATTACTCGCCAACGTTCACGTATTAACGATGCGATTATTTCTATGTTATAAATTGATAGATTTGCTGTTGAAATCGATCTATTGATGATGTTTCATTGACAGGGGAACTAGACATTCCTCATGATACCGTTATTATGGTCAGCTCACAGAATTGATACAGTATACATCTAGGAGGAGCTCGTGGCTAAGTAATAACAGCCGCACAGATCGATCGCTTGCCGGTTTGGTGCGCGGATGGGTAACCATCTTTGGAAAGTGCGTTAACCCGTTGGTCCCGGCTGTCATTCGTGGATCTTTGACAGTCGTTACGGGTCGTCAGAACCCGGAAAGTCTGACAGCCAGTCTTACCAAGGGGTATCTTATTATTGGGTTGTGGATTTCAGATACGCTGCCGCTTCATGTAAAATTCTGGTATTCAGCTGCATCCGGTTACACTGGAAGCCGACCCCAATGAAGTTGGGAAAAGGCAGGCAGATTGATTGATAACAGATTGATACATGTCATACAAACGCACACCTTTTTGCCATGTGGGTCGGCAAAAACTACAGAACCTGTTACCATCCTTACAGAATCCTTTATTTAGTTCACGTTCTTAATTCTGGTCATACTTAACTATAACACTTTTCTGAGAAACATCACTAATTAGGTCACTATTCACTACAAATTAACGATCGTTTCCATTATAAGTGATTCGAATTTTCAATGTTTTTCTTATTACTTAAATTTGGAACTTGGCTTTTGATATTACAGACTTGCAGAGAGAGGACAGGTATTGGCTGCACATTCGCTTTGTCTCTTTTAAGACAGTGTTCACTTTTGGCAGGCTCAGTCCGATTCTCCATATCTATGGTATGGTCTATTATCTACCAGATGTTTTAAGACGACTGTCTGTCACGCAGTTGGCAGAATTATAAAATGTGTATAAGTATTTGGTCCAAACAAATGATTTTTTATATTTTATTTTTATTACTAGGTAGTAGAAGAGAAAAAACTACTTCTAAGGATTTTTACACTTATGACCAAGTGTTACTCTCCTCTGTAGCTTTGTAAAACAAACACAGAGAAAGGCTGTACCACAGTTCAACACACACGCGTCACGTGTCAGTCGGATACCGTAGGCGGTAATGATGTTATCAGCCCAAACACCCTTTGGTACTTAAATCTATTCTGGTCCAACCACACTTTAATACCATCCAACCTACTTCACCACTTTCATTAACCACTGTTCCATTTCTTAAAACGTAAATCCTAACTAACACCGTGGCGAACGCAATGAAAATCGTTTTAATTCACTTAAACAACGCTCTGGTTCTTTTCCACGTTTAATTAGATCGGCTATTGGCGGCACCTGGGGCTGGTCTTTGTTCGTGCGATGCTCCCCGCGAATTGTGTCTTCTTCACTTAATGGAGGGCGCAGTTACACCGTACTGTAATTCGCAGTTGTAGTAAAAAATGGAGACCGTTGTTTAGGTAAGTAAAACAAAACACAATCTACTAACTACTACTGCATTTAATTCTCGTTTTAAATAACAGTGTTGGATCATCACCATCAGTCTCCTTCAGTTTACTGCTGAACACCGGTCGCTCTCAAGGCACCCTATTTCTGTTGAAACGCCTGATGAATGTCACATAGCAGCAATTCGTGTAATTAGCTTTAAGTCCTTGTTAATTGTTATAAGTATGTGTCCGTCCTTATGACACCTCACTTGCCCTTGAAACCTCAAGTTGTTAACACCGAATTAAAATTATAAATTGCTTGTATTGAGTATCCCGTTTATTCTTCCGGCATATCCCCAATTCCCGTTCATGGTCCGTAACGAGCCGGATAACGTATTACAAAGGAGATCAGCGGTTTTTATCAAGAATAAGGATTTTTAACACCCACGTGCAGTGGAGGTTATTCGCCGGTGAAAAGGATTGACTTCAAGCAAGCGATTTATCGGTGTACAGCATTTATAATTAAACTAATATCGTCACCCAACACTCAGGTAGTATAAGTTAATGGTTATAATTAAGGTCAGTACCATTTAATTGTATTAACTATTGTATTGATTAAAATCATTAGGTACTTGGTACATTGTGATTAGTATTTTATTCAACAGCAAAGTTAAGTTTAAAATCATACTTATCATAGTATAGTTAGCATAATTGCTACATTATTTGAACTTACATTATATAAAGCTGTAACTAATTCACTTATTTATTTAACAGTGGTGTTAATTGTTAGCAAGTATCATAGCATAATACATATAATTTGAGAGTGTTTGATATTAGTGCAAGTCATTGTTATAAATTATAAGCATTTAGAGTCCTTTATGTAGTTAACATATTATACCTATTAGTGTTTTTAGTTGTGCCTATTTAGTACTTAGTGTTAAAGTTTTACAAATAAAAAAGATTGTAGTAGTTTAGGTATCCTAGGTTTATACACTTGGTACCTAGTTACAGCATTGAGTTGGTGTTGTTTGCTATTAATTACTCGTATAGCATTTAGTACACAGTTAGGCGTATACTCAAATTATATAGTTCGTTTTTATAGTTGTATTCCTGTATCAATTCCAGGTTGACAACACTCGTCTCCCAGTATGTCCGAGGAAAAGGATTTAATTAAAAAGCGAGGCAGCTTCAAAGGCCGTGTGACTGCTTTCGTTAATTTCCTGGACTCACTCAAGGACAAGGAATTATCCAGCTGTGATGTGTCTGAACTGCAGCTGCGTATGGGCAAGATGGAGTCGTTGTACGAACAGTATGATGAGGTACAATTACGTCTGGAATGCATTGTAGACGATTTAAAATCACAATACTCTGAGCGTTCTGAATTTGAGTCTCTGTATTATAAATATTTATCCATAGCTCAAAATATTTTGAGTGATTCTAGCAAAGACAATAAATCGATGGAAAGCTGCAAAAGTACACCTACACTGCACAAGCCGGTTAAATTGCCAACGATTCAGTTACCAAAGTTTGGCGGATTATATTGTAATTGGCTTGAATTCCGCGACACCTTTGCTAGCCTAATTCATAGTAACGGTGACATAGACACAATAAACAAATTCCACTATTTGAGAGCATCACTTGAGGGAACAGCTGCATTAGTCATTAAATCTATTGAGTTTTCTTCGAGCAATTACACTGTAGCATGGTCGTTGTTATGCGATCGATTTGACAACAGAAGATTATTAATACAAAATCATGTTTGCGCATTATTTAATATTGAGTCCATATCAAAGGAATCTTCTGTTGCCATTAAGAGTTTGATCGATCAGTTAAATAAAGATTTGCGAGCTTTAGATTCGTTAGGGGAGCCTGTTAAACACTGGGACACACTTTTAATTCACATTGTCACTCGTAAGCTTGATCAAAAAACCTATCGTGAGTGGGAGGAGTACAAAGGTAGGATGGACAAAAACTGCACGATTACCTTTGACGCATTTATGCTATTCCTATGTAATCGTGCCGATCTTATCGAGACCTTGGAGCTAGCACGTACTAATCATTCCCAAACGACAGGTAAGCCAGCCCCTAAGATCAAGTCGATGGTAGCAACACAATCTCCTAATAGTTCTAGCATTGAATCAGCTTCGAAATCATGTCCTAAATGTAACAACAACGATCACACTTTAAATAATTGTCCACAGTTTCTCGTATTAAGTAATGACGATCGTCTCAAGTTACTAACTAGTTATAAGATATGTTTCAACTGTTTTCGTTCGGGGCACTATGCAAATAAATGTAAAAAACCAGGTTGTAAACTATGCAAACGTAGGCACAACACACTAGTACACGTAGATTCTAAAGGCACTATTGCGAATACACTTAGTGGTAATTCATTAAACAACTTGTCTGCATCGTCTTCTTTACCATCTGCTACCACTGATACGAATAACGTATCGTTATCAGCAAACATTGCATCTCCGTGTGGTCATACGCAACGAGATGTGTTGTTGTCAACCGCCTTGATCAAACTGCGGGACCACAATGGTTGTGTGCATCTCGTTCGCGCGGTTCTTGATAGCGGTAGCACGTCGTCATTCATAACGGACAGGTTATGCAATAAACTCAACTTAACTACCAGCCAAGTAAATAGATCGATTCTTGGCATCAATAATGTTACTTCGCACGTAGGAAAAATATGTCGGGTTAAGATTACGTCATTAGATGATAGCTTAGTATTCGAACTTCATTGTTTTGTTCTGCCATACATTACGAGTACCGTACCGTGCCGTGAAATAAATATTTCTGATTTCGATATACCCTCAAATATTACTTTAGCTGATCCTACTTTTTATAACCCTGCTGATGTTGATATTTTAATTGGCTCTGACCTTTTTTGGGAGTTGTTAGGATCTCAAAAACTGAAGTTAGGTACCGGAAAACCAATATTATGTGAAACCCGTTTAGGATGGATAGTTTCCGGTCCAATTACTCAGAATTATATTTCACTGCTATCGAATGACGTAAAATGTAATTTTTCTAAAATGGTTTCCGATAGTGATAGTAACTGGGATAAAATTAAGATAGAATTGACAAAGTTTTGGCAATTAGAGGAGGTGAATGCGAAATCTTCCAATTCTTATATGCCTGAAGAGAAATTGTGTGAAGATAATTTCGTTAAAAATACGACACGTTTGTCTGATGGTCGTTTTTGTGTTCGCATACCCCTTAAGAAAGATCCTTCAGTTCTAGGAAATTCTTTTAATAAAGCTTCACATTGCTTACAGTCTTTGGAGCGTCGATTAAAGGTTAAGCCAGACTTTAGTAAGCTGTATCGTGATTTTTTGGCAGAATATGAGTCACTTGGTCATATGACAAAACTTAATAAACCTAATTTGTGTATTGGTTATTTTATTCCCCATCACGGAATTTTACGTGAGTCGAGTAGCACGACCAAACTTCGTGTTGTTTTCAACGCAAGTTGTCCTACTTCGACGGGAGTGTCTTCTAATGACCTACAGATGGTCGGGCCAACTGTACAGGATGATCTTTTGTCTATACTACTTCGCTTTAGAGTCCACAAGTATGTTTTATCTGCAGATGTGGAGAAGATGTATAGACAAATAGTCGTCCACCCGTCGGATAGGTATTTGCAACAGATTGTTTGGCGTGATAATATTAGTGACCCTATTAATGTTTATCAATTAAACACCGTCACGTACGGTACGGCTAGTGCGCCGTTCCTTGCGACACGATGCCTTACACAAATAGGACTCGAATGTAGGGACCCTAAAATAGCTGAGATCATTAGACATGACTTTTACGTCGACGACTTGCTGACCGGGGCAAACGACTTAGACGAAGCAAAATTCATTCGCACTGAAGTCACCAAGGCGCTTGCGTCGGCATGTATGCCGTTGAGAAAATGGAAGTCAAATAACCCTCAATTAGTATCGGATGCTGTTCCTGCGTCATTTGACTTAAACATTGGACCTAATGAGCCTGACAAGTTGCTTGGTCTCGGTTGGTTTTTCGGCACTGATGAGTTAGGGTTTCCTATAAGTCTGACTAAGTCTTCGACTGGGTACACAAAGCGTGACGTGTTATCTGTGATTGCGCGAATTTTCGACCCCTTAGGTCTATTGGGTCCTATTGTTATCTCCATGAAGGTATTATTACAGAAAATGTGGTTAGATAAATTATCATGGGATCAACCATTACCTAATGAGATTAGTAAACAATGGGATAGTATAATTACGTCGTTACCTCTTTTAAATCATGTTCGCATTTCGCGAATTGTAGTCTGCAATTTATATACGGAGTTAGAACTCCATATTTTCACAGATGCGTCTGAGTCCGCATACGGTGCTTGCGTCTACATTCGCAGTGTTAATGGTGAGGGTGAGTATATGACTCGTTTATTGATGGCGAAGAGTCGAGTGGCTCCCATCAAGCCTACAACAATACCGCGACTGGAGTTGTGTGGTGCGGTAGTCGGTTCTCGACTTTATGAGAAGGTGATGAGCTCACTTCGGGTGAAGATCAGTCGGGTCTATTGTTGGACTGATTCGACCATCGTGTTGGGATGGTTACAGATGATGCCTACCAAACTTCAGCCGTTTGTACGCAACCGCGTTGCTGAAGTTTTGGACAAGGCGGGTAACTGTACTTGGAGGCACGTCCCAACAGACAAAAATCCAGCAGACCTAATATCCCGTGGCACGGATATTAGTGTTCTGCAGGATTCAGATCTGTGGTGGCATGGACCAGAATTTTTAAAACTGGACCCGTCTGAATGGCCTTCTCGAATTCCAAGTCAAGAACTACATTCATTACCGGAAATTCGACCTAATATTGTGTTAAGTGCCGTTAATAACGATTCAAAAACTGAAGATTTAATCGATTTTGATCGTTTCTCTAACTACTCACGGCTTGTTCGTTCTGTTGCCTACGTATTGCGATTCATTAAGTCATGTAGAAAGCATTACCCGAAAACAAATTTTTTATCACATGATGAGGTACAAGATGCACTCACCGTTGTCATTCTTACAAGTCAATTCCAGTCATTTCCAGAATGTCAACTACTTTTGAATAAAAAGAGTTTACCTCAAAAGAGCGCCCTTCTAAAGTTTAATGTTTATTTAGACGATAAAAAGGTCATGCGAGTAGGAGGACGTCTCGATAATTCTAATTTTGCTTATAATAAAAAGCACCCTATTTTATTACAGTCCACTCATAAATTCACTAGATTATTATTTAATTTTGAGCATAAAAGGCTGATGCACGCTGGACCACAACTTTTATTGGCTTCCATTAGGGAATCTTACTGGCCAATAGGAGGTCGCACCTTGGCGAAGGCCTGTTATCATAAGTGTGTTCTGTGTCACCGTATGAAGGGTAAGGTTGTAGCTCCCTTAATGGGTAACTTACCACAAGAACGCCTTCGTCCAGGTTATCCCTTTGAAAGCACAGGCGTTGACTATGCTGGCCCTATTATGTGTGCCAGTCGTCAAGGTCGTGGATGTAGGCTAGTAAAGGTGTATGTCGCTATTTTTATTTGCTTCACAACCAAAGCCATTCATTTGGAGCTCGTTGGCGATTTAACTAGCAATAGTTACTTACTGGCTTTGTATCGGTTTGTGTCTCGAAGAGGTAAGCCCGTTGATATCTTTTCGGATAACGGTACCTCATTTGTCGGTGCGTACAACGATCTTTCTAAGTTTTTAAAGATGAATGCTTCGTCCTTGGGTGAAAGTGCAGCGAGCGACGGAATAAGGTTCCATTTTATACCCGCCTACACCCCGCATTTTGGTGGACTCTGGGAGGCGGGTGTGAAGTCAACAAAGTACCACCTTCAAAGAGTGTTGGGAAATTGTAACTTGACTTTCGAGGAGCTGTACACCGCACTAACTAAGATTGAAGCCATCTTGAACTCTCGTCCACTGACGCCGTTGTCTTCAGATCCTGCAGACTGTACACCGCTTACGCCGGGACATTTCCTTGTTGGACGGTCTCTTACTTCCTTGCCGCAACCTAACTACCAGGATTACTCTGCCAACCGTCTGTCTCGCTATCAAAGGATTGAGCAACTCCGCCAGCACTTTTGGAACAGATGGAGCAAGGAGTATGTAGCGGAATTACAGCTGCGGTCTAAATGGCGTTCCTGCAAGGATGGTTTAAAGCTGGGCTCCTTGGTCGTGATTAAGGAGGATAATCTTCCTCCTCTGAAGTGGAGACTTGGACGAATTGTAGCTGTCTACCCCGGAACTGATGGCATCGCCCGCGTAGCTGATATTCGGACGTCCACAGGAGTCATTCGCCGGGCATTCAACAGAATCTGCCCATTGCCTGTGTCTTCGGAATCTGGTTGAAACCGTTGGTTTCAACGCCCGGGGAAATGTTGGATCATCACCATCAGTCTCCTTCAGTTTACTGCTGAACACCGGTCGCTCTCAAGGCACCCTATTTCTGTTGAAACGCCTGATGAATGTCACATAGCAGCAATTCGTGTAATTAGCTTTAAGTCCTTGTTAATTGTTATAAGTATGTGTCCGTCCTTATGACACCTCACTTGCCCTTGAAACCTCAAGTTGTTAACACCGAATTAAAATTATAAATTGCTTGTATTGAGTATCCCGTTTATTCTTCCGGCATATCCCCAATTCCCGTTCAAACAGTATCCCGTTTATTACAACAACGAATTACAGTACTGTGTGAGTCCTTGATTTAGTCTTCTACACTTCGCGGGGAATGAAGAAATAGAAGTAGGTATTTAATTATGAAGGTTAAATTTATTGATTAGAAAGTGAAAGAAAATAGAAAAAACGTCGGCAGGTGACGTGGGACACCTGACTGGAATAAAGTTATTTTTGCTGTACATTTCGTTTAATATAAGTTTTCAAGTTTCTTGCTGTCTAATAACTCTGGCTGGTTTTATATTAAAAAACAAAAACTTGACACTTGAAATGATTTTTTTCAAACATAATAGTTTTTCGTTACGTACCTAACGATTTTTTTCAGACATAATAGTTTTTCATTACGTAGTACCTAACGATGGCTGCTAGTTTTCTACAGCTACAAGCCACGTTAAAGAACTTTGTACCAATATAGTTTTGTGTGAAAAGGGAGGTCTTTTCCGTATAGTGGTACAATACAGGCTAGATCAATTAGATTGAATGATAGGAAGGTATTTCAGGTCAGCGATTGAATTACCAAAGTAGCCAGAAACGCAAAAGTTGCCTTTCTAACCGAAATCGTCTGCGTCTGTCAGTTTAAATGTAAACCAGATGAACTTTACCTGAATGAATTATTCAGAGCAGAATTAGGAATCAATTTCAGAATATTAATTAATGAAATTGACTGCTGTTTTAATTTCAGTACCTATTGAATCCGTTCCATAATTATTTATTACAAGTCAATCTGTTTTAATAAACCAGTAGATTATACATTTTGTATTTAACAAACAACAATTTCATTTCACTCAGAAATTTGACTGCGAAAATGATCTTACTATCATAAAATGATATTAAAATTTTATACACCAGGGAATGGCCTTATTTTTCTAATGTCGTACCAATCTCATCATCTAGGCCATAAACTATCTTTATCATTACTACCATATAAAATAACTGCTTTATTAATGATCATACTCTCACTGAACAATAAAGCTGATACTCCGCCTGATACCTAAAATCAGTTGTTACGCTACTGTGTGACGTATGACCATTTTCACGGTAATGGAAGTGCAGGGGGACTATTGCGGGCCGATGTTCCGCGAAATGCACCCGATGAAAGGAGACTTCTCGAATTACCCCGCATAACTCGGTGTTTAGTCGAGCGGGGGACGCTCGGTGTACGGTGTAATTGGCGCCTTAGTGGCAATTTGCTGAAGACAAGTAACATATTGCATGCTGATGTGTATGTAATAGAATTTATTGGTTGGCCGTGTACCTGCATTAGAAGTGTAATGTAATTATTTGATGTAGTCTGTGTTTTATTTTGCTTGAGTAAAGTGGCTTTGTTATTGGTAGCGCGACTCGCAGCGGTAACATGTCGAGTTAATAAATTATGATTATGTTTACATTTGCTTGAATTAGAAATATTAAACCGATTCTGTTGCTCTATTTACATTTTCTTCATGATATTTTTTTAAAAATAAAATTGTCTATGTTTTCAACTGTCAATATCAATCAAGACATTTTATAGAAGTGAGACACTTCAAACAAAAATCAGAAACTTAGACAAATTTCTATTCCATCAAATGGAAGTTGGTTTCGTTCGTTTCACGTTTCTAAAAGTTTCACGCTTGGCCTTCAGGGTCACAATGACCGTCTGTCAACTCGCATCCACCCTCTTTACCTTGCGTCCATAGAGAGATGAGATTTTGAGGTTTCAATCATGAAATCAAAGTGTGAACAGCATTTCTTTGTCTAAGGGAAAATGTTGGTATCACTCATTATTAGCGGTTCGCATTGTTTCGATAGGTAGTTTTTTGTTACACTATTTTTAATAAAAAATACGTAGTTTTCATAGGCGAAATTGACTCAGTGACATTTTTAGTTTTATATTCAATTTCAAATTTATAGAAATCAAATCATATATAAATAATTATAACATAAAACATTTATAAATATGCAATCCTGTTAAGGAAGGAAAAATAAATGAATAAAGCACGATAATTTCGATATTAAAAAAAACTGATAAAAGTCAGACTTGCCCGATATTTCAGCCGTCAATTAAAAACAAGGCACAGCTGAACATAATCGACATCGGAGCAAATTGAGTGGACGAAGCACGTAAACAACTCGATCGCATTAACGAGGCCATCAGCCGAAGCCTATTTAAATCTCAAGAGTAAAATGCACCGCCTATTGTATGGGACAATGGCACGTACTAATGCTGCGAAACGAATTGAGAACGGGACAAGTTCATTGTGACTCGAACATAAATAAGCATTTGCTTGAAGCCTCGCGCTACGGTGTGAGCGACGGCCGGGAGCGTGTGACGTAATTATTCAATTAGTAGATTCGTTTTTTTGTTCTTACGTGTGGAAGTTGAAATGGATATTGCATGTTCAGCGTTGGCGTATGTTGATTTGGTGATGAAAACTTACCTGAAACAAGAAAAAACATTCAGTTAGGTTTATTTCAAAAATAAGATACAGAAACGTAACGTTAGTGGAACTTATTATTATGTAAAGACCTCCCACATGAACCGCATTAAAATTAAAATCATAGGTAGCGCACTACTGATACGTGAAAATAATGAAACATTGAAAATGCACCATCAAAGTCAGTGCATGTCCTTCAAATTTCCACTTAAAATGAATTTACTTGCAAAATATCTTCTGTTCTAAGCCTCGTTCGAGAGTCAATCAGTTTTTCAGTTTCAGCTTCAGTTAATCATCATCATCTGCCTAGCCTTTTCCCAACAATGTTGGGGTCTACTTCCAGTCTAACCAGAGGCAGCTAAATACCAGTATTTTACAAGGAGCGACTGCCTATCTGACCTCCATAACCTAGTAACTGGGCAATACAATACCCCTTGGTAAGACTGTCAGTCAATCAGCTTTGCTTTATACCAGTGTTTTTCGATTTTACAGGCAATGTTGATTGTTTTACACTGCAATTAGCCAAAATCACACTTAATTCGCTATACATTGTCCCTTGCACCACCCCATAGGGCACAGGAGGCCATCCCAAGAATTAAGATCGCTGCGCCGGAGATATATTGAAAACGCTGAATGAGCAATAAATCATAAGCAATTTAACAAACAATACTGTCCGTAATGAGCTACGGTCGCTCCAGGAAATTGTAGTATTGTTTCCAGGATTTTAATTGGAATATAATGTGTGGGGGAGGTGTGTTCTCACGTGTGTTTTGGTGGTCGAGACTTCGATCTCTTGGATTTTATATAAAAAATTTAAAAACCTTTTTTTTTTGAGTGTGGGAAATCATCAAATGTCTCCTCCCGCTCTGGGTGGAGTGGAAGGGAGTGCCAGACCGTTACTGACTAAAACCCAACCATGTTCCTACCTTAGCCTTTAATGTTTCCTGGTAGCGGTAATGCTTTCGGACAATCCCGCTGAGAAAAAATTAAGAGCCTAGCACGATCGTGTGCAGTAATTTTCAAATTGAAAATACTTGTTTAGCATATACTATTTACATCAATATTTTATTCATATCTATGGGTGATGTGACTCATATTGCTTTGTTGCAAGAACTTGAACCAAAATGCTGTATAATAGAAGCATTTCCGTTTAAAGAATCGTTTGAATTTACGTAAAGTTTACGTCGCTAGGGTCGTTTGGTCTCGGCTGTCATTTGTAGATCTTTGAAAGACGTTACAGGAATTCAGACTCAAAAGCCCGAAAGTTTGGCAACCAGCCTTACCCAGTGCAGGGTTATGCAGATCAGATAGGCGGTGGTTTGGAGATATGAAGCTACCACATGTGAAGCTAAGTCAGAGGCCCATGGGCAGCATAAAAACTCTGACACCAGGTTAGTCACTAACCACACGAAAAGAAGACTGGCAATAAATATCCTAAGGATCTTAGGAAAAACATTTTCACATTTATTAAACAGCTGTTGTCGAATTTTTGTACATCATACATTAGTACTGTTTCTAAGCTTCGCGATATTATTTGTTTTACACTAAACTACAAGAATTCATTAAACTCGAAATTAATAATCGCAAACAAATTACTTGCACAATATAACTTTAGCTTCTAACTAAGGCTAAACTTGTCTAACAATTTTCAGACTAAATGATATTCCAGCAGTCTCTTGGACGTAGTAATAGATATTTTTACTGTATAACTTTGTTTTTTAGATCTTTCATAGAGTTTAGCAAGTAAAATTTATTGAAACATGCAAATGAAAACTTGGGAAGTATGAACTCTTTTTAGTGTACGTTCATTATAAAAAAAGAAAATGCTTTATCTATCAAATAGAAAACTGATATAGGTAGAACAGATTTTATTAGACCACTACTAATATTTATTAGACCACTACTAATATTTATTAGACCACTACTAATATTTACTACTAGCTGGTCCCGCGCGATTTCACCCGCTGCTCGTCTCCTATTGGTCATAGCGTGATGTTAGCCTATAGTCTTCCTCAATAAATGGACTATCCAACACAAAAGAATTTTTCAATTCGGACCAGGAGTTCCAGAAATTAGCGATTTCAAACAAACCAAATTTCAGCTTAATAATATTAGTATAGAAGAGAAAACTGTCTAGGTAGAACAGATTTTACTAGACCACATTACTCCCAAATCCTACTTCCTTCTAATATCACTACATAGTATAAAACAAAGTCGCTTTCTCTGTCCCTATATCCCTATGTATGCATAAATCTTAAAAACTACGCAACGGCTATTGATGCGGTTTTTTTTAAATGCATAGAGTGATTCAAGAGGAAGGTTTATGTGTATAATTTGTCGACATTATGCGGGCGAAGCCATGGGCGGAAGCTAGTTTATTATAAATGTAAAAGTTTGTGACACGTAGTATGAAATGACGATAATTTATTCGTACTATAGTTCATGATTGTCAACATTTAACTATGTGCCTTCTCTACTTTGACTCTAACACCGGTTACATAACCGTCGTCGTCGTCGGGTTTGTTTTTTTGTTGGGTGGGAAATTATCAAATGACTCTTCCTGCTCTGGGTGGAGCGGAAGGGAGTGTCAGACTTTTACTGACTTAAAACCATCCATGTTCCTTCTTTAGCCCTTTATGTTACGGAGTAGCGGTAACCCTTTCCGACAATCCCGCTTACCCAGCAGGCTTAGGCCCTGATGAGCCCAGCCGTTATGGGCTACAGTTGATTCAGAAAATTCGAGTGGAAACAAACTGATTCAGTAGATCCTTTAAACATTTGTTCATGTATATCTTCGTGAACACGATTCAGTCGACTGTACTATTTCAATCAATTTCATCCACTCAACAAACACGTTTCAATAACTCATCACTTCCATCAACAACACTTTGTTTTCCACGCAATCAACAAAAAGCGCAACACAATACCAGTCTGCCAGTTCAAGCCTAAAACACAGTTACACACGCAGACGCGTAATTCCAATATACCATATGAATTTACAGAGATCTCCCGTGAGCACACAATAAATACATATTTCATGAAGTGGTATTGAATAACAATTGTTGGGGCCAACGCCGAAGCGGGGCCTAGGCCGGGAGCCGACGGCCGAGGCGGACGCCGAACGGAACGCCATTTGTGACACATATTAAAATGGACTGCCGGCTTTAAGTGTATTAGATTTTTACGCGACTTTGGGTGTCCCTTTTTTGTTGCTTTAAATGTTTTTGAGTATTGAGTAGTGACAGCTTTTTGTTTTATTGAAAACAAACTTCTTCTTCTTCTTCTTCGTGTGGTTAGTGACTAACCTGGTGTCAGAGTTTTAATGCTGCCCATGGGCCTCTGACTTAGCATCACATGCTGTTGAGAAATATCTCTCAAGCATGCCGGTTTCCTCACGATGTTTTCCTTCACCGATTATAAGCAAGTGATAATTATACAATACGCACATGAATCCGAAAAATCAGAGGTGCGTGCCTTGGGTTCGAACTCGAGACCTATGACATGGCAGTCCGGCGGTCACACCACTAGGCTATCACTGCTTACAACAAACAACAACAAACAACAAACTACTGTATACTGAATAAAAATAGAATTTTAAAGCAATATTGAGCTATCTTTCCGACTCGTTATCAAATGCTGTTTTGGTAAGCCGGTAAAACTCAACAAAACAAAGAAAATAAAATCCATCTCTGGAACAACCGTTGTCAATAAAAATAATTCCTCAACATAACTCCAAGCTTTCGATGTAGCATTAACCTTAGCAATCCTAAAATCCAGAAAGATATCAATAAAAATGAATGCTGATGTCCTCGACTTTCTTCCAAAAGTGAAACAATACCACGTTTCGGTGCAAAAAGTTTAGCACTTAAAGAACACAGGCGTTTTCGTAAATAAGCGATGCTCTTTTGTTTTGAGTGTGATGTAAGGAATTTCATGGGATATTTAGGAACACCTTTGCAAAGCGATTAAGGGAGTAAACTATGGTTTGACTTCACACAGTCAGTTTATAATATTCCCGCTGCTGGGACAAGGGCCTCCTCTCTGGGAGAAGGAGAAGGCCACAATCCACCACGCGGCCCCAATGCGGATCGGTTGATGTCACATGTCTTCGAATTTTTGGTTTTAGGAGATGTGGGTTTCCTAAAGGTGCACGATGTTTTATTCACCGTTTTGAGAGCAGTGGTGAGCAAAGGTGTGCAAGTGCCTGCTAAGGTTTCACGACTTGTGCCTAGCCTTTTCCAGCTATGTTGGGGTTGGCTTCCAGTCTAACCGGATGCTGCGATACGATACCTCTGGGTAAGACTGAATGTCAGACTTTCGGGCTTCTGACGACCCGTAACGATTGTCAAAGATCCACGAATGACAGCCGGGACCAACTGATTAACGTGCTTTCCGAAGCACGAAGGAGTCACTAGATAAGTTCCCACCCTCAAAAAAGAAGGACCAACCCACACTGAGTATACGTGGAGGTTTACTGCCCACTCTCTCTCAAAGAAAAAGTAGGCCGGTGTCCTAGCAGTGCTAATATTATAGGCTGATTATGCAATACATCTGCATTCCAACACGGCTCTAACAATATTATACCTTACAATCACACAATACGTTCTCGCGACCGCAACGGCCGCTTCTTATAGATAAATTTCGATTACCACTTTAAAGAGAAGTTATCGGCTGTGTATCATTGCAATATTGTCAGTTATTGTAGTCTATGTTGTGCCTTTTCTATTCTTAGTTTCTATATACGTTATAACTCTTAGTAACATCTACATTGCAAAAGTGTCCACTATTTGAAAACTGCAGAAGAGTTTGTACTTTAAATCAAGTACAGCTTATTGTTATTACAGATACTTACAAGACACCAAAGCTCAATAAAGTTTAGTATATATCTATTCCTAGCGGCACCCGAGCCACTGCATCACATCGCATCGCCCGCCCGTGCCCGTCTGTTTTCTCGACTCTTAAGAGTCGTAGCGTGATTATAAAATTTAGGCTATCAAATGCAAAAAGTTTTTTTTTTAATTACGACTATTAGTTCTAGAGATTAGCACGTTCAAGTTTATGTATCTACTTGGACATGACAAAGATTTGGTTTTAGGTCACTTCTCATTAAAAAAAAACTAAATGCTGGCAATAATTAGAAATTAAAATCGATTTACCTTACCAAGAAGAAGTAATAAGGTTCTTTCAAAATGATGCCGTGAAAGCAAAAAGTAATTATGCTGTAGTATATAGTTATTTGGTGTATGTCCTAAGAAAGTAGGTTTTTTTCCTATATTTTATAAAAGGAGGCTTTCAGACAAATCCCATGGACAGTAGTCCTTGATCTGTTTGTTTTAGCTGTAAGTCTACCATGTTATCTAAATAAATAAAATAATCATTATTTGAAAATTATCATTGTTTTTACGCCTATGTCCAAAAATGTAGGTAGTTTTTAGTAAAACTCAAACTCAAACTCAAAGTATTTATTTCAAATAAACCAATTACAGGCACTTTTGAATTGACAAGGGGTCGGTTGGTCAGAGATGAAGCTAGTTGCCCATTCCAAAGCAGGTAGGTACCTATGGAGAAGAACGGGCAAGAAACTCCATAACTTCTATTTCCCACGAACAGACGTAGCTTATCGCCCACTGGTTCAGTCGATATTGCTTATTGTGCTTCGTTATATTATCGCAGTGAGCGGGTTAAGTGTCCGCCATGGTGCACCCGGCTCTCGTTCTCATTAGAAAGAGTTACTCTTGTTTGTTTTGTAAGGCTTTTCTTTTTTCAGCAAGGAAAAAGATGGCGCAGTGTACTGTTAGTATTAGTCTAATTATAATTTATCAATGCATATTTACGTAAACGGAGAAAATTGTGTGTTATTATTATTATTGTGTGTTATTTTGGTATTATTGGATCCCGGAATCTATAAAAGTCAGCTGTCAGGCAAGATGGCGCGTACACAGTTTTGATGTTGTTATTTTTTAAATTGAATGAGTCTAAAAATCACAAGGAATGTACGCAATACGGATGGAGTTGGATCTGTGGTTAAGAGTCTTGATGCTGCATATTGTGTATTACGCGTGATCCATCTCCAGACGATCGATGTCCACCGCGCACAGGATGTATAGAAGAACACATAATATGATGTCATTTTGTCATTAGCTGGAGTAAGGCGTTCCAGATAAGTAAATAAACGTGCATTTCTTTTCTTGCTTTAGTCAACTGTTTAGCATTGCATGGCTGACGAAGATTTTAACGTAACACTCATTAGTTTGACCCTACAAGTCTGCAGATATTCTACTAATAAGTGATTTTCCTTCAAAATGTATGTGACATCCACTAAAAAATTTCGCTAAACATAATAAAACAATTTTTGTAAAATACTTTTGTCGATAAAATACAAACTAAGTTTCCAATCTAACAACAAGTTTAAAAAATGAAAGGAACTGAAATTAAGGTAACTGCAAAAATATGGTTGAGACGTAATTGGTCTCAATCATATTTTCAATTCTTCAAACTCAGAAATAAAAACAACAACATCCAATTATCGAACCATCAGAAACAACGTTATATAAAATTCAATTAAGCCAAAATATGAAAATACGTAAATAAAAACGTGGAATCGATTTAAAATGGCAACACCGCAACTAATCAGGATGCGGGCCGCGTGATTTATTTCGCGTCAAAGTTGAAAATTAATTCACAACACCGCTAGAGGCGGTCGCGGAGTGTGGCGGTGTATAGCGGCGGCGAGTTATATGTATAGTTGGCGGGTTATAAAGGTGTGTAGTTATTAGTGCTTGTGGGATAAGATGTGGGTCTAGGTTATTGGGTATTACAGGGTAAATTGTGTGGCAAACGTGTAAGTATAGCCCGAGACACTATCGGAGAGTTTGTGTATTACTGTCACAGTTTCTTAGATTTCTGAAGCATTAAGTACAAAACTCTATATGACAGTGATAACAAATTAGAATCTGACAATAGTGGTAGTTGGTTATCAAATTTTCTTCTTCTTCGTGTGGTTAGTGACCCCGCTAGGTGTCAGAGTTTCTATACAGCCCATGGGCCTATGACTAAGCATCACATGCTGTTAAGAATTATTCCTCAGGCATTCCGGTTTCCTCACGATGTATTCCTTCACCGATTTTAAGCAAGTGATAATGATACAATATGCACATGAATCCGAAAAATCAGAGGTCTTCGGTTCGAACTTGCGGACCTATGACTTGGCAGTCCAAAGGTTACACCACTAGGCTATAATAATAATAAAATAATATCCTTGGACATTTCACACAACGCCATATAGTACCAAGCTAAGCAACCTAATGCTTGTGTTATGGTAACGAAATGGCTGATAAACTACTTATAATTATGCATTTTTTTTGTAAATACATACATATTATAGATAGAAAAACACGTATCAAGGCTTTCATCAAATTAAATTGTCAGTTCATAAACATACACTGCATAACGACCGGTGAACGAATGGCCACAAACACGTTTGGATTAGAAAGGATGACGCTTCTTACCATCATCCTCAGTTGCTACACGTACGCAACATGACCCGAATTCAAATAATACATAATCAATTTCCATAATACACCCGCCGATTTCATAACCCAACGCACGCCGGTGACAGAAATTCCGGTCTTAGCAGCAAAGCCAACGAGTGACAAGCGAAACAAAGCGGTAGCCACAGACCGCATTCAGGTAATTCAAATTCAAAAACATTCATTCAATTTAAACATGTCGTATATTTTGTTAAGAAATTAGATAATGATCCAAGAATTGGTGATGCTTTAATTATGGTACTGGGTTTTGTTATTAACCTCTCAAATTGTCGTATGAACCCCATAGGTTTATAAGTAAAATACACTTGAAACAAGAATAAATATAATAGTTAAAACCATTGAGCTCTAACATTCAAACGGGGTTCTAGTAGGAGATCATTAGATGGGTTAAATTGCCTGGAAAGTATATTATTATCAGTTTCCCAAATATTTTGTTATGTGATTTTATTAGACTGGTGTTGTTAAATCATAGATGACAAGCACATAGAAAACAGACTTACCTGCAACGGGAAAGCAAAGATTCTTCAAGATTTTTGTATGATTGCATGGTACATATTATTATGTGAGTAATATGTACCTACTATAAAGCTACCATTTACTGAGTACGTCTTTCATTGACTTGAATGTGCCCTGGCGACAGAGAGCATGTCATGCTCACTTTAATGTCTCGCTGATGGTGGCGTGTGTGTTGGATCATTTAGCTCCCTCCAAAATGGTTGAGTTGAATCGTGCTCATCCATGCGTCATGTTCATGAACGGGCGCTGTCAGTAGGGACTGGTCATCTCTTAGCG
The DNA here is from genome assembly GCA_951799385.1 of Hyppa rectilinea. Taxonomy (NCBI): domain Eukaryota; kingdom Metazoa; phylum Arthropoda; class Insecta; order Lepidoptera; family Noctuidae; genus Hyppa; species Hyppa rectilinea. The sequence goes on from OX637310.1 coordinate 17,682,799, forward strand.
GCTAGGGCTTGTTTTAATAAAATTTTTGAATCTTTTTTTATATTAACAACGGATGCTTTTAAAGTTATGCAACTTTCTCACGTGTATAGTAACAATATGAATGATGTAAACAATATTTTGTAACCATATTTTGTCAAAAAGATTGTCCGTGAAGTTTCTTGCCCGTTCTGCTCCATAGATACCTACTGCTTTGGAATGGGCAACTAGCTTCATCTTTCTGGTTGAGCGACTCTTTGACAATTCAAAAGTGCATGTAATGGATTTAAATCGAATAAATGCTTTGAGTTTGAGTTTTTGACAAACAATTGAATGAAATAAGGCGATCCAAATTTTGCAAGAACGTCTTGATTGAGACTAGTAAATTCGACAACATCAAGCTGAATCTGATAAAAACAAACACTAAGCACTCATTAAAGAATTGGGTATTTGAAAGGGTAGTCAATAACGTTACTTTTATGAACTGACAAAACACGGAATTTTTACGTGATTTGTATAAAATATAACAATGTGACGTCACAGATTTTTTTAATCAAATGGAATACTTATTAACATTAAATGCAATTCTATAATGATTATTGGCATAATATCATTTCTGCACGGTGATGGAAGCTTTTAAGATGAGCGGACTTTCTTCTATGTGATTTCGTATTTTATTTTTGACCGTTTCAAATAGTCAATTGAAAAGCACACTATCGATAATCTCTCGTAGCATTAACCCTATCAAACTTCTACCTGTCTCCATACAATATAGGTATAAAGGTAGTGTCACACCGACTCCGTAAAATTGTTTACATTTGACAAACACGCTGAGGTGTGTTGTCATCACGTCACGTCTTCCGTAACACGTTGGCGTGACGGACGACGAATTGCGGATTATATTCTGCAGATTTGATGTAGATTGTATATAAATTATATTGGCTTTTGTTATACTCGTGTGTCATTAGCATTGTATTTGTATTAATCAAAAAAAATAACTTAACCTATGTGTTGAAAGAAACATGAAAAAAATCTGTTTAGAGCCTTTAAAACTTTAAAAGCGATAGAGACTTTAAAAGCAAAACTGTTATGATTTCAAAACAGAGTTAAGCTCCCTGTTGCGTTAATTAAAGACTTTCTTGCTTATACACCAATCAATTACGATTCGAACTCGCACACGAAGGGTTCCGTAGCACCGTACATTTATTATCATTACGTATTAAAAACCTGGACTATCTACTTTGATTGCCCCGTTTGATCTAGTGATGGCTAATGCGACTGGTAAGCATGAGGTCCTGGGTTCAATTCTCAAGTCGGGCAATATGTTATTGGGTTTTTCTATTTGAAATTTCTTAGCAGCAGCCTGGAGTCTGGATTTGGGCCCTGTTGATGGCAACTTGCCCCCGATTACATGGGACCTAAATATAACTAGTAAACAGTGTGGTCTGCCTACCCCTTCAGTGATTACAGGCGTCATGTTACATATTATAACAAAAAACTTCCGTTTAAAACGACGCATTTTTGTATGGGGATCCACTTTGATTCTTAACTTTATTTTATTTTTACTATTAGTTTTTTTTGCGGCAAGAGAAATAATAATATGTGAAAATTTCAACTGTTTACTTATAACGGTTCATGAGATACAGTTCGCTGACAGGCAGACGGACAAACAGACTGACGGCACAGGCTTAGTAATAAGGTTCCGTTTGGCACCCTCCGGATACGGAACCCTAAAAATCGAGTTCGACAACTTCCATGTTTTGAGTTTTGAAGCACTCATAACACATTTTCATAATTGTCTTGCGTGTAGTGTTGTATTTAACGTCGTGATTCAACAAATTGCTGTAATATGGTAAATTACTAACTCACTCAAACAAAATGTTACAATTTCACACCTAGTGTGCAAATAAAATTAATTAAAAAAGCTATGAAAAATAAAAACTTCCCTGATTTGGAGATTACCAAAATTTCAATAAAATGAAACCAATTATCAGAACCGTATCGTCAAGATAAACAATACAGCCACAAAGGCTGATGAATTTTGAAATTCAAATAGTAATAAATATGTAGTATTTCTGACCTGTACGAGGCTCCGTTGACCGACAACTTTTCCTATTAAATAAACATCAACTATCCGACAAAATAAATAACAAGTTTAGTTTGAAATGACCCCTCTAGTACTTGTCTGTGTTTTCTAAAATATATATATTATATAATTATTATTACGTTTAGGTTTCCATGTTGAAATGGGAAATATGTATCTAGAAGAATTAACAAGGGAGTGGACTGTTTTTATGTAGTTCAATCTTTCTGCTATCAATGTTTACGAAAATTCAGTCGAGGAGGCAGGTGTTGTTTCCATTTAATTATAATATGTATTGCTTGATAGTAATAACTGATTTTGGTGTAAGTAAACATACCATGGTTTAAGAAAGCAGTGCATCTGATCAGATGTTTAATCTTCTCATATTAGAATCCATACTAATACTATAAATTCTAAAGTAACTATGTCTGTTTGTATGTAACCTTGTCACGCTTTAACCACTGAACGCATTTCGATAAAATTTGGCACAGAGAAAATAATATGCAATGTATCTCTCTGCCAAATTAGATATAAGACAATTTAGATATTGCGATATAACTGAACTGAAGTCGCGGACAAAAGCTAGTAATATTATAAATGTGAAGGTTTGTATGTTTGTTACTCAATCACGTCAAAACGGCTGAACCGATCTAGATGCGTTCCCGACATCCACGCGAGCGATGCAGCTGATAGAAGCCACTGCCAAAATAAATGAGACACATTTCAAAATCCTTCTTACTTGATATCACGATCAAGAATCGATAAGTTCGGTGCAATAACTTTCATACTACATAAAGCTAGTGATAAGTGAAACACTGGAGATTCCGCAGCGGCCGCCACCTGATGCGACCTCCCTTGCGCCAGAACCAGCGTCTCGTCAGCGTGGCAAACTACGCTGACGCCGTCAGGGAGGTCGGCCCGCAGCACCCAGTCGTAACAAATGTCCTACAGGAGCGTCCCAGAACCGATCCCTGTGGGACACCGCACGACATCTCTCACCGGTTCCACTCCCCATCGCGACCGGGGTAAACTGTAGCACCTTTTTTTTATTTTTTTTTTTTTTTTATAAGGCTGGGAAATCATCCTGGGTGCAATTTTATGTAGTACCACACCCTCAAAAAAAAAAGGAAATTCCGCAGTGAATACCAAAAACGATGCAAGTAATATTGCAGCACTTAATGCTATAGTTCTTTCACTACATCAGCAGTACTATCTGGTCTGCAATAATTAATCTCGCCTCTTCAGCCCCGATGTCAGCATACACCACAACATTTCCACTACATTTTGTGAATAACAAATCATCTTTTTGGCTTTTTTAATGTAAAAGCCGTGCAATTGTTCGGGCCATAAATAAAAATTGTTGGGAAAACACCTCAGCAGTTTTAATATTTTAATCCCCGGCGGGAGGGAACATAAATTTTGTTTGACTATTTGATCGCGAACGGTATTGTAGGAAGCGGCGGCTGTTACGTTTCTGTTGAAGAATTTTCTCTTGTAACATCATGGCGGGATAGCAAATCTTGTCACAGATAAGTATCAATTTCAATCTTGTCGTGTACTAAATCGGAAATCGTTTTGAGGTTTTATAACCAGAAATATATAGGGTGTTAAAACATTAACTCTAACAATTTTATGGGAGTATTGTCTCATTGTTTCGAACAACTTTTACTATACTATGTGATGAACCCTGAAATCGCGAGGAAAATATAAACTATATTCATTTTGATTAATGTTTTTGTCTAAACCGTAGTGATTGCTTTTTGCCCATAATTCAATATTGCGTTTTCAATATCCAGATTTTTTGGCAATCAACAGAAAAACCAAAAAAACTCAATTATAACACAAAATCCACAAAAACTATCAAATTCAACTCTTTCACGAGCCGAAACAATTGGAGCTAATGGCAATAGAGTTCAACAATGCTTTGTTACAGAATCGCACGAGTTTCCAGCTCTCGTTGTGAAATGCGGTGGTTTTATCCGGGCTGCCGATTCTGCCTCTGCTAATAAATCATGGCACTTTTGTCAGGTGTTACAATTTGTATCGCCCCGTGCTTCTGTGAGAAGATTTTCATTTTTTTCGCCACCCTGTTCACAAATCATCAGAATTACGGGTGAGTAATTGTTTTGCGGTATGGGCGGTGAGAGATTTATGTGATTGTGGGATGATCTTTGGATTCTAGTTGTCGGTAAATGTCAAGTTTTGTAGCTTCAAAAGCAATAACTACTTGACTGTACCAATAAATAAGTACTTACCCCACATTGCTCTGCATTAAATAAACCAGAGCAAATATAAATCTAAAACCACGTTCATATTCCATTCATATTCTCCATCAAAATCTCACATCACTGAACGCAAACTACTGTAGACTATCTTAAGAGATAGCAAATAACATTTGCCAGTAATAAAAATCAAGTAAACGAAACCAACCAAACAGCATGGAATAACATGACAGAAGGAAATGCTGCTCAAACGGAGAGACTAACGCATTTATTTGAATAGTGGCACGCGACGGCAAATATTTAAAGTTACATAGAAAACGTGTGTTTGCACCCCTGCAGAGACATTTGTATGTAAACACTGTTAATGTGATCAACACTACGGTACTGTTAATTGAATTAGATGGCTCTGAATAGTTTTTGAATGACTTCGGAGCTTATTGCAATGTTTTCTCTCTACGTATATAATGGATGAAACACATTGTGAACTACAAGTTTATTCAGGAATAAATGGATAACTGAGGTTCAGTTTGCATTACAGTGACTACACTTTGCTCGTAAAATACTTTTGAAGTGAGAGAAATGAGTGGGTTCACACCTTCAATAGTGCTCTCATTTAAAAATGTGGTGCCTGAGCAAAAAAAAAACAAAACTGAATCGAACACTACGTGTACCTATTAGCATTTTTATAATTATAACAAACTAGTCAAAAGTAACTTCAGCGTAGGCCACTGGTGTCCACGTTGACTTCAAGGAAAGGTTCTATAACACAATGATTTCAAAAAAGTCACAACAAGTTCTGACTAGAACCAATTCCTTAGATTTCGAAGTCGCTTTTTTAGTGCTTGAGAAGCAGGCCTGTAATATCCGGTAACAGGTCATCTTTATACTACCTAGCGGCCATTTTGGCCTTCGGGCTTCGATAATAAATAATCCTATACTAAACGAAAACAAACCCTCAACATTTCCAAACAAACGTACGACGCTTAAAGGACTGGAAGGCTTTAATATTTGTCACAGGAAACTGCCTTTATTTACCCCATAGGCGTAGAGTACATCCGGTGAAGGGCAGGCCCATTGATTCCTACGAGGGAGGCCCCTAATACCGTCCACTTGTAAATATAGCTCGTATTTAATATTGAACTCGGATCTTTTAATAAAATGTTCAGTTTTAGTCAACTATTTTTGGTTTCGTCTTTTTTATTTTGGAAAACTTTTATAAACCCAATCATTTTATTGGCGATAGGCATTGTTAGTAAAAATAAACAACATTTAAGTTAGAAAATTTCAAAAGAAGAAGAATAAAACGATGACACCTGAAATACCATAATTTGGTAGATGAAGGTATAAAATATGCTGGTAGCTTAGGTAATGATTTATTTAATATGACGCATGACGATAATCTATACTAATATTATAAAGAGGTAAAATTTGTAAGTTTGTATGTAGGGGGTAATCTCCGGAACTAATGATACAATTTCAAAAAAATTTTCACTGATAGAAAGTTACATTATTTCTGAGTGCTATAGGCTATAAATTATATTTATATCATACATATTAGCCGAGCTATCGCAATTTTCGTCTAGCAAGTCGGAAAGAAATACATCCTAAAACAGAATTATTTGCATGCGCAGCCTAAACAGTTGTTTAAAATTGAAAGCAATGTATGGCAACCTGGTTCGTCTTAATTATTACTACAAAAAAGTCAGCGACACCATAATCCTATCTTTTGTATTTTAATTTCGTTTTATGTTTTAAAAAAGTACATATTTTTTCGACTTACTTCTAATGTTCAAAAAAGGAATTTTCCGCGGACGAAGTCGCAGGCAGAAGCTAGTTGTACATAAGGTTCGGTGCAAAAGAGCCATCAACCTCAGCAACCTGTGACTATCATCTCTTGCTGAGGTGTTGAGTACTACTGAACTGCAGTGGCCACCACCGGTCACACGGTTGCGACCAAAAAATGAATAACAAATGTGTGAAAAACTAAGAACTCGCTTGGCTTCCGTTGGTTGTGGTCAGTGGCTCGTTTGTGCCGATCCTTAAACCCAATAGAATAACCAACATGACCCCCTCAATAGTCCTTTCGTAATATTTAGAATGTCTACACCAGAAAGTATGCGAACAAAAATCAAGTTATTTGAAAAGTACAACAACGCACGCACCTCCTAAAAACGGAAATATTTAAAACATCCCTTGGCTAGTCCAATAGCCGTCTCCGGCTCAGGAATTCATTATGACGACAGAAATTTGTTTGCGATATGAAATTCCAAGACTCCTCCGCCATTTTCGAACAATTCACGTCATAACAGTGACCAGGTTTTTCTAAGATCAATTTTATTTGGCTTTTATAATAAATTATGCCACCCGGCATTTTATGTTGGATATGGTCTAATGTTTTCAACTATAAATAAATATCACCATTTTAAATTCTTAATTTACTTATTATAAAGAAAGACAAAATACGTTTCTTTGCGGCAAACATGACGCAGTAATAAAAAAACAAGCAACAAAAAAAAAGTTTTGTGGAAATATGCGTCCCATCCACGCAAAACGGCTAATGCTCAGCATAATGCTTCGACCCCATGCGAAACGGAGCCACAGCGCTGATGAACAGTGACAGCCGGCGTTGACGTGATGACGTCAGTACGGTGCAGCATGTGTTAAAAATTAAATATAAATACCCTAAAACTAAACTAAAAAAAATATTACTGAAATATTGTCTAAAAAACATTTAAACTTTAACTATTTGTCACAGAAAAGCGTGCGTTAAATAATTTATTTAACTCCAATAATAATGACACGATACACGAACCCGTTAAGAGGTCGCATAATAAGTTACTCAGAAAATCTATCTCAAATGATCAAGGTATAAGTAACAAGCCCATAATTATTAAAAATAAAACAGACTTGCCTTAAAAACCCATTACGACTATGTACTGTGTTATCTTCATAATTATTTACCCTTTCATCCAAAAAACGTTTAGTAAAAATCAAATTCAAATGACCATAAATTTCAATTAATTTGGAAGGCCCCCAGTCCAATTGAGCCAGTTCCTACCATTTTAAATTCCTGCCTCCAATTGTTGCTAGGTAAATTTAAATATTTTACACTTGAAAAGAGCCATCGAACGTTTCTACATTTTAATGGGCAACGCTTCGCTAAGCAATGTCTGAAATATGTCGATGTTTTTGTATTCAATTTATCGATGGAAAATTGAGTAAACATTTTAACGAGAAATCGGATGTTTCAATACACTACTTTCACAAAACATAGAGTTCACTTGAAAAGTAAATATTTTGTCGTATTTCGAGAAAATGACGATTTCCATATGACCTAGTGACAACATCGACATATCTAACGACATCCTGGTTAAAAGGTAATTTTCTAATACCATAATAAATCATCATTTTATCAGGAAAATATTGCCCTCGTGTCAATCTTTTCAAATATTCACAACTATCAAGTTTAAAATTTAGGGCTAACTTCATGGTAGCTTAAAGTCCGCCGGACACTAGTTAAGTTCAAATATCTACGAGTTACCTCCCATAAAGGAATAAGCCTAGCTCAAAATTTTCTCTCTAACATCGATACTTTTAGACATCCGTACCCCATTACTTGAACTTCAATTAGATGATATCTGACGTTTATAGTTCTTTATGCATTCAGGGAGTCAGATTATGCTTTCCAAGAGTGAGATAATGCCATTTAAACGTAGGTCCGATCATTATTCCCTTGGTAGAGGCGTAATGAAAATTTTGTAAAGGTTTTACGATCGCCAGGAATGGTTTAATGAGCCATCTTCGAAGGTGCACCTTTTTTGAGGGAAATAAATTTTGTTATGTGCGTATTTGATGTAAATTGAATGTCTTTTTTCGTAGGCTTGCAATGAGGCGATCTTGCAACATTTTAAGCGTAGGTTATTGATAAAATTTTGGGGTTTGGAGTGTCCAATCTCTAAAAGTTCGTATTACATTTATTATTCATCATCATCTGCCTAGCCTTTTCCCAACTATGTTGGGGTCGGCTTCCAGTCTAACCGGATGCAGCTGAATACCAGTATTTTACGCGGAGCGACTGCCTATCTGACCTCCATAACCCAGTAACTGGGCAATGCGATACCCCTTTGTAAGACTGACTGTCAGATTTACGGGCTTCTGACGTCCCGTAACGACTGTCGAAGATGCACAAATGACAGCCGGGACCAACGGCTTAACGTGATTTCCGAGGCACGAATTACATTTATTATTATGGTTTGATTTTGAACAAAATATTACTTCAGCGTCTGTTCTTCCATTCCTCACAGATCTGATTACGTTTGCTTTACTCGTAAGTTGTACACCGCTGCTCACCGCTATGTGTGTTGCCATATAGATAAACGTAATTTAAGGCATTCATATGCCTTAAACTCCGTTCACCTGCCACATAAACATCAAAGCCCAGATTTCCTCCACTAAAACTTTTATGCTAATGAATTCGTCAACATTTATCAATCAATCTTAAATTACCGAACGCAGATAGTTTGTTGTACATTGCGTTGTAAGGTAAGCGTATAAGACGCAAAGTCGTCTGCAGGGAATGCCTTATAAATTGCAAATACACCATTCCGCAGATCGTAAACGTCGTAACTCGTCCGTCACATAAACAATACTATCGGAGGACTTCTGGCATAAGGTATAAGATTATAGCGATTGTAAAATACGAATCGTTGAGGTAAATTTACCTTGAAATAAAATAAACAGAAAAATTTAAAACTCTAGACAGTAATACTGGGCATACTGTGCAAAAATCTAATACGTTAGCGGGATAAACCGGATTCAAATATTGAACCATTCGTATTAGACATAAATTTATTCATAAATAGACACTCACACAAAAAAGCCGTCAAAATGATGACAACCAGCTTGATAGGTATACATTAAATAAAATCAAATAATGCAAGCCACATAGACCATCTGTCCCAGTTTCCGCTTCTAGCTTATGTCTTACGCCATCCCCACGCGAATCAATCAAGTATCCACTATCCCCTATCATTTACTTATTCAGATTTTATGTGTCGCCGGCACCGGACCGAAACTTTATGTACCATCATCTGAGCGTTTATAGAACATCCACGGGAATGGGACCCGATTTTGAGACAAAAACGCCGTTTTCTTGAATATAAAAACTACGGAAGCCACGAGTCTGCTTTTCAGTGTTTTACGATTCTCATCGCGTTGATTTTCACACGTCACTTGCATTGGTATTTTATTTGATTGTAGCTAATCTGAATGTTTTCTTTCAAAGATTTACGTTGCTTGTAATTATTTTACTTTGATTAGCAGAAGCGTAATTAGCCAATAATTTCTTCACTGCTGGGACAAAAGCCTCCTCTGTGAGAGGTAGTTTTCCTTTTATTGATCTCCACAAATTAGGATAGTAATATTACTAATAGAGCAACGCAAATTGGTTACCGTTTAATGTTCTACTAGCTTTAATTTTTTTTTATCAAGTTTTGTAACAAAAGCCTATCAATTGCTACACTTACCCATTTTGTAGTTTCAATTTAATAAAGTAATCACAAACATTAAATTCTTAGTTACATAGTTTCTACAGTCAACTATACTATCAGATTGCCCAGTTTTCCACTGAATCTAAAACATACGATGCACACAAATCCAGTGCCAAAATGAGCATTGGCGTCAAAAGGCGCGAGCATTCCCTATTTATGATTAGGTGGCGAGTTCGCGACGCATACCGATGAGGGCACGTCACTCGTCATCCGTCATACGTGTTCCGACGATCATCGGGAATCAACGTGTAATGTGCTTGAAGAACTTGTTACGGAAGAAACAACTTCCTGTTTTGTTTGACTGAGTTTTTTTGTTGAGAAAATGTTACTGAAGGTTAAAATTAATTATGTTTTGTACCTACTCAAAACATGAGCTAACGACAAGGAGAGTAAACTTTTTAAACTTAGAAATCAAATTAACAGAATGTCCCGTTATAACAATCATAATTAATTTAAAAATTCCAACAATTTTCATAAACGCTCGAATATTTTACAGCGTTCGAGAATTCGCGTCGTAAAAACCATGGGACACTTCAGGGGGCGTTTAGTGTTTTATATGCCAAAGGGATTTATGTTATTACCGTCCATATTTCTGCGGACTGAAGCCGCTGAGAGGTCACGGAATCTTGCCGAAAGGTGTCGCCGTGTCTGTCGTATAGAGGCGTCCCTCTCGCACCTCGGTGTTACTTTAAAGCGATGAATATGAGAAGTTGTATTCGGATCACGTAGTGGGCGCGGCGTGCGCGGCGCTCATGAACTCCGATGCCAAACCTCGCCAGATATAACGTTAACAATGAAAAAATTCTCTTTCCCCACCAAGGTGGAAGAGTTGCGATGACAAGTCCCAACAAACTTGGTAATCAGTTGTAACAAATTTATGTGCCGTGCGTGAGAGAGTCGAGTTTCGCTTTCGCCTACAAATGTTATTTGTTGAGAGAACTCGGCGGACGTTAATTGTCAGTTTGATGTTGTTGTTTTATCATAATTATGTATTAAAAGTTTTATTGCGTCAAATCTTAAGAGATTAAAAAGGATTTTAATTAAGAGCGCAAGCCTGTTTAGGGGCGATTAGACGCTGCTTTAACGTCTTAATCTTAATTCTCATTACGAAAAATTAAAACATTCTACTTAACACCTCGCAACCCGTAATATGATGTTTGTTTAGTTCTAGATAAAAAAGTACGTTTTGTTATCATGTTTTTTTTTAATTTTCTTGTTTATCTGAACCCACGATAAAAAATGTTGTAAAAAGCTTAACAATCAAGCAATTCCCCTAATTCCGAATGCGCTAACACATTTTAACAACTGCTAAAAGTTATGCAAATGGGAGGAAGGCATAAAACATTTTTATCGTCGCTAGTTGTAAGAGCAAGTTAAGGGAAATCGAGTAACTTAATAAGACATTTACTGTGCCGTTGCTGAGCGTAAGTTTTTTGTAGACAATGGTTCAGCAATTTGCCACGTTTCATGATTTATCTCGATTTTTGAAATAAAAACACTTTTACTACCCTTGTAGAAGTTGTACTTTACAACAGCTATACAATTTAAACATTACAATAGCTGCAACTCCTGATGATGTTACCTAAACTTTATGCAAACCGTGAAAATACAAAATACACATGCATATTACCCACACTTTATTTCCACAAAAATATTTCCTGAATATTTTGATCAGCAAACAACACATTGTTTTCTTTCCGTCCGATAGACAGAAACTACAAACAAGTTAAATACTTTAATGCATTCAAGTCGCGAAAAGATTTTAAAACCGGCAAACGGGTAAACTCATGCAAAACAAAGTTGTGATGCAGAACTCTTTAGAATGCCATTCTGCTTAGTTTTCGTATTTCTTAATACAACCTAATGCCTTGATTTCAGCGATGGGAGGGAGCGAGAAGAGGCAGACTAGGGTTTTATAAATAAACTGATATGTCAAATATTTTAAATACCAACAGCAAATTACTGAGTTAACAAGAAATATCAATGTCATTATTTGATTTAAAAAAAATAGTATAAAATATTAACAAAAAATAATATTTTTCACTTCAGGATGTTAATTAAGAAGATAAATATAATAAAGAAGATAATTATAATGGAGTTTAGAAAAAAAATCTTTCAGTTTCGGTTGTGCAACTTACACAGATACGTAATACAATAACTATAGTTACTGTTATAAAGCTGACCTTGCAAGCAAATAAGGTAATAAGTTTCAAAGTCAACCCGCCCGCGCTTACAACTCCCACCACAACAAAAGCTGAGCTTGGATGAAAGAAACTGCACCTAAAGCGAATACGTGAAGTCAATTTGCGAATAAACTTTCTCAGTTGGTTTGGCACTGCGATACCAGCTAGACTACTTTACTAGATTTAACATTGTGCTTAATGTGTGTACGTGAACTAAGACAGCTTACCCGCTATCTCTTACAATGCAGTTTCGTTGTAAACGATTTTTGGATTTGCATGTTGTTGTGTTTAAGTTGTCGGCATGCTCATTTTCTGTTGTGTCATCGTATTAAAGTAATGTTCGATGAAGATTGTGACTGTGCAGTCTGTGGTCTGTTAATATAATTATAAACACTAGGTATATTGAATATTTAAAATATAAGTTACACGAAATAATTGAGTCAACTAGTTATTATTTACAGAATCCTGTCTCCCGCATCCAGTATGCGAGTAGCCATTAAAACATATACACCTAACTTTTTACAAAAACCATAAAACAATTTATTTTTCATAATTTCGGCAGAAATAACACTCGACATTACAAAAGCACGAAGAAAAAAATATTACCTAACGCTCCTTTTTAAAATCAACTCCATCATCAAAATCTTGGTTGAAACAAATCCCGTACAAAAATGTTTCCCTAACCCAGTTAACAGCATCACCACGATACAGTAACGATGATGGATAAGCAAAATTACCCAGAGTCTCAGTTTATTCATGTAGCTTCTTTATATCTAGTTATGAGTATTTAGCAGCAACAGATTCTGATGTTTGGTAGAGAATGATGATAACATCTATATACATATATCACGTTTACTACTTGTTTGTGGATATAGAGTGGTTTATAGTTAATTAAACCAATACTTAAGTTGTATTTACGAATTCTAATCGAAATTAGTTTTGTTTACAGATGTTCAATACTTAATGCAACCTCCATAAAAAAAACATAGTTCTACTTGCACATTATCTTCTGATAAAAACCATTGTTGATGTCTGCTTCAATAATCCTTTATCGCATACTTTTTCAATATTCTCTTCAATATCATGAAACAAACTCTCAAAATAATCCTAAATCCTGTGAAATTAGTCGCACTGTTGTGACGAACAGACACGTCGCCCGGTAATACAGTCATGAATATTAATGAACGTCACTTTATTTGCTTATTTATTAGCTACTACGCCAATAATAACTCGGCGAGGACGTGATGTGTTATGTGCCTGACAAAGGTTAGTTCTAGCCGACTTTTGATTGAAGGAGGGTGATGATATTCATGTGTTTTTTATGTAAGGTAAGAAGGTAAATTGATAGTAGACGATGGCATAATTTAATTAAGAGTACATAATTATTGTATTTTTTTAATTTATTTATTTATCTATTAGTAATTGATTAGAGGAGCTCGTGGCTAAATAATAACAGCCGCATGGATCTATCCATCAGGTTAAACTACGCTTGTCGGGGTTGGTCCATAAATGTGTGCCCATCTTTAGGTACATATCGAGACTCCTCCGTGTCTCGGAAAGCACGTTAAGCCGTTGCGCATTAGTCCCGGCTGTCATTTGTTGGATCTTTGACAGTCGTTACGTGTAGTCAGATGCTCGAAAGTCTGACAGCCAGTCTTACCAAGGGGTATCGTATTACCCAGTTACTGACTGGGTTTTGGAGATCAGATAGGCAGTCGCTCCATGTTTAATACCGGTATTCAGCTGCATCCGCTTAGACTGGAAGCCGAACCCGACATAGTTGGGAAAAGACTAGACAGATTGGATAGTAATCGATTATACATAAATACATTGGGTGGTGAACCCCAAACAAGGCATTTGCCAGAATCTTGAAGATCGGAACCCGACAATTTCAGAACTAGTACCTATAGAAGCGATTATTTCATAATTGATAAACACGAAGTAAATCAATTTATCAAGGTGAGATCACTAATTATGTCAACGTCTACGGTGAATTTAAAAATTAAATTATATATTTTTTTCAAATATTAAGTATTCACATAAAATTAAGTAGCTTTTAACGAAATTCAACAATCATAGCTTGACGCAAAGTACACCTAAATACATTCAAACACGTCAGAGCAAAGTAGAACACAAACACAAAAATAGATTCACAGAAAAAACAGCCATAAATAAATCATATTTATCAAATCCCGCAGCTTGAAGATTGCAAAAAAATGTAGGCACATTTGATAATATGTCACATAAAATCAGATAAAAACAACGTTGAAACTCCATACCCGTGACAAGATTAGTTTCCGTTGTCAAGACAAACAGACGAACTCCATAGCCAAGTTTATCTATTTCGGAAGGTTGACGAAAAAATATTATAAAGTATTTTGGAGGGTACGTGAGAACCCTCAAGGTGATACAAGGATGTCAAAGAACAAGAAAGGACAATATTATGCATTATTATAACTGCTTCAGTTTTCTTTCCAAAAAATATACACCTCATACAGCTGTTTAATTTGAAAGCATGATCGTAATTATAAATTATGTTCTAATCTCATTATTTTATTATGCAAACTTAGGTACTCTATATCACTATAAAATTCATACTATAAAGTCTTAATTCCTAAAACTGTCTCACACATTTTAAGCCTTTAAACAAACAGCTCCTAAATTGAAACTATTTTCTCTTAACCAAAGCCTAACTAGTGACGGCCCGAGTTCATATCCCGCTCCCTTTTCGCGAGAGGATTACAAGGCCTCATTATAAATCACGGACTATTCACCTAACTATATAAAGTTACTATTTGCTAGACTTTGGCCTCTCGGGGCCCCGTCTATCTCCGCAGAATGATTGTCATAGTGCTGTCTGATTTATTATTCTGTTAATCTGGGACCCATTTTATCTGGAAAATAGAGATCTGCGCTGTTTTGTTTCGGAAAGTCATTTCGTTTTACTTGACTTTACGTTTATTAGATTTGATCTTATAATTATTTTCAAGGCATTTATTTAGTAAGTCAGTACCGATTTGTGGAAGTAAAATGCTTCTGTTATTGGGTTTTAGAGGTAGGTTGTTGCTGATTTAATACGATTCGTTTAGTATGATAATATTAATTAATAGTTAGCTGTCTTACAATTAGTGTCAATTAGGCTACAGTTTTAAGATGCTACTCTCGAATTTAAATTAAAAGTTTGGAACAGGATAGTAATGGTTTGGAAATTACTGATGCTGATATATTTGGTACATGTGGGTAAAAGAAGCATCCTACGTCCCTCAGAGCCATTTTCCTCCCTCGCTACGTAAGGGAGGACGCCATAAAAGTAAGTTAAGAACGTTAACATGTTTTACGTTTCTAGTTGTTTTAAATCTCTGGTGGCCATCAATAGGTATATTGACTCGATTGCTGGCAAGCAGCAACACCTGCGTCGTAAAACTTTGATAAAGAGGATTTTAGCATAATTCTACGAAGTTTTTCATTTTTGCAGCTCGCCCTTCAACGATCTTATGTTGATAATACTGAGACACTGTGTCTTAGGTTATTTTTTACGATGATATGCTTTTCAGGATAATGAAAAACTGGTATTTTTTGGTGCTTTCAGAATTTACTGAAACTTAACCAACTAAATTTTTTACATTTTTTTTTGCCTATTTTATCAATAAATAAAACAGAATACACATCATAACTTGTATTTCCCCTGATTTAAAATTGTATTCCTTTACAAATTCAGTTAGTTAGTATGCTTAATCGACCATGACACACTTGCATCTAGAACAAACACAAGAAAATTCAAATCCCAAACGATTTCATCAGGTAGAACGCCGAAAATAACAGTCAACAAGGAAGACGCTATCAAACTGAATCGAACAAGTACATCGCACAAACAACGTCGCAGAACTGAAACTGAAATGAAGTCCGCGGAATCAACTTTAAATACATACCGAAAAACAAACTGGCGGGGATGGCACGGTGGGGGCCGGGGGAGAGTTCAAACAGCGAACAACAAACGTAACAGTAAATTACACAGCGATCCAGTTCAAACCGGAACACGCCAGTTATTTGTTCAGATGCAATCTCTTCCCATTCCGAGTATATGATTAAAACAGTGCAGGACACCATTCCTATGGGAAATCATCGGGGCGAACGCATTGCATAATTAGCAGTCGCAAAGGCGGTGGTATAGACGACTCCTATTTTAGTGTCGCACGCTTCTGTTGGTGGTGGTTCTTCCAGGAGTGCTGCTACTGTCAAAATGAACTGGGTCATGCTAAAGTAATATTTAATGTATGGCTTGAATATCTTCATACGATTTACACATTAGACATAATATATTTCCTCTATTTTAAATAAAACACTTAGAATACCGTGATGTTAATATTATTTATTACCTAAACAGTTCCCCAATAAAAAAATCAAGATTAAACAGAACGAGAGATCACCAATTCAATGCATCGCATATTTAACAGCTGCAAGGACAAATATAAAATACATTCTCGTTAACATTTCAAACACAAAACTTTCAATGCCCTCTAAATTTTAAGTTAATCTTAAATACCGTACGATAAGATATCGAAGACTTTACTAATACCATTCGCCCGCCGGGCTTGTAGAAGCGTTTGTGAAAATGTACCGGGTGGACATTCCACACAAATAAGTTCACTTGCAAAGGGAAACTGAAATATAACTTTAGGTACATATTCCTTGTATGCGCAGTCTACTTCAATTAAAGGAGCGACTGTCCAGCGTGAAATTCTTTTTATATTAATTTTTAAATACGAGAGTTTTGAATTTGAACTCAGTTTGTCGTTCGTGATTTTCCGAGAAGTCCTTTGCTTTAAAGTCTATTGTTTGATGCCGTGTTATTTTTCTTATTTACCCATGTTGGTTTTACTCGGTATTCTAGAAAACAGACCTCTCTAGTTATTCATCTTTATAATTATTATGCTTATTGCAGTGATAATTCACAGGCATACGAAATAGTAAACCGTAATTCAAACCAGTTCTGTAGTGTCAAATACACATCAAAGCATTTACAGCCCTTCCTATAGAAACCAGTAAGAAAACAATACGTGGAAAACAACACCTATCAACAGCACATCTTGAAGGCTCCATTATTACAAATATTCTGGAGCTCATCCAGTAATAATAGAAATTGATGAGGTGACACCACGCCCAGTCGAAGACGATGAAAGGGTCCCGAATTATCTCGATGCCAACGAAGATGATTAAAAACCTGAAGCTTATCATAATCACAATGCTATTAGTAGCAGTCGTTTAGCTCAAGACGAGATGTTACGAAAAGCACTCGACGATGTCGTGTCGGTAGCATATGACGAAACCAAGCGTTTCCTTTCTTAACTCCTCACAGAAGAAACAATTGAACTCTCTAAGGTCAAAGCCCAGACAGTTCATAGAGAATCAGATAATAGTGAAATCGCTGAAGAGTTAATCCAAAATAGCCTTAAGAGTCATGAAGATTTTAAAAAACCTGAACCGACAAATAACAAACATAAATCAGTCAACGAGTAGCTCAACAAAAACATAGCTCGACACACAAACCTTGTTACTTTGTGTGTAAACAAATTTAATGACCAACAAGATACAACAAACATTACAAGTAACACAACACGTCGTCCATCTAATTATAAAAAAACACAAACTTGTACACGTCATCAAGTCGTATGATTGATGGGACTCACCGACAATTTTCCCATTCATCATAGTTAATTTTATTGAAGCGTCGTATGTGATGAATTAGGCTAACCGTCTAACCTGGCGTATTAATGAATACACGTGGTTCGTTAGTCCAGTAATGGACTTAATTCGTTAGCTGCATTTTATTCTCTTATCATGAATGTCGTCGGTTGTAAATGGCGATAGTGATCAGGTGTTATTTTGTGGGTGTGCTGTTTTATAAAGAAATGGCTTTTGGGTGTGTAGTTTGTTGTTAGTACTTGCCTGAGTGATTAATTTAATTTGTTTGTTATTTTTATTAGACATGCTAAGTACTAATGATACGACGAGTTTCTTTGAAAACAGATAGGGTACTATTAATTGCATATTAACTATATTTCTCTCTTAATGCATCCTGTGTTTCTTATGTACCCGGTATTTGTGTTGTATCCAGCATGCGAAGCTAAGTTAGAGGCTCATGGGTAGTATAAAAACTCTGACACCAGGTTAGACACTAACCTCACGAAAAGAAGATGTATCCTTAAGCGAAATCCATAATATGATCTATGAAAAGTAAAGTAAATCAGTTTGCTGCGTTTCGAATAGCTAGATAATGGGACATAATCGTCTTCACATAAATATAGCACATAAAAGGCAAGAATTACCTGACTATAGATACTTAGTTAATAAAATATAAGACCTGACCTTTTGCAATTTTTATAATACTTTAAAACTATGTAGACCTTGTCAGCCATGTCAATTTATTTTTATACTAATATTATAAAGCTGAAGAGTTTGTTTTTTTAAACGCGCTAATCTCTGGAACTATTGGTCCGAATTGAAAAATTATTTTTGTGTTGGATTTTATCGAGTAAGGCTATATGCTAAACATCACGCTATGACCAATAGGAGCCAAGCAGCTGATGAAACCGCGCGGGAGCAGCTCATTTTAAATGTTTTTATAAAATGCAAAAAATAACATTTAAAAATAAAAAAAATAGTGGTCCGCCGTTGTCGAGAGCAGGGTTCAAGCTACCGGAGGTTAGGGCTGCAGAGACAAGAACCTCCTCACAATGCGAGCCGTATCGAGGAGTACTGCTTTCTGAATATGACTCTTGATCCATCGCCTAGCGAGACCCTCGTTATTTATTTTTTTATTAAGGATCTCCAACAAAAGATGTACACAATACAGGATAAAAGGCAATATTAGGTATTAAGTAGGTGTAACCTTCGTCGAATTATTAAAGTTTGCATTTTACCAAATGTGTTATGAATAGATGTCGCTATGTTTATCGTGCAGCGTAATTTGTAAGAGTCAATTAAGGGAGGTGGGATAACGATGGTCGCGTGCGATGGGCTAACAACGTGTCAGTATGTGCTTTATCGCAAGTATTTGTTATTTCTTGGCCTTAAATGAGGTCTGAAAGTGGAGAGACTTCATGCAGGGCTAGACACAGTGAGATTATGCATAATTTTGCGGAAATTATGAAATTATGATTGAAAAACAATCAAATTAAGTGACAAATTAAAATTTTTATGCCAATTACCTATTAACACAGTGCGCCAACAATACGTATGGCGAGCGAACTACCGGTTACATTATACCGAGACTTATTAACGGTCTACCCTCAGAACTAAACAAATGTATGACACATAAAAATGTCAAATGTAAACTAAAACAATATTTTTTAAGTATTTTATAGGGATGACTGTAACTGGAGAACGGAACTGAATATTATATTAATTGTATCGGCAATAACGCGTACTTAAAATGCATCATTGTATGTATATTAAGATAGAAAAAATGTAAATGTATTGTAATGTAATGAGTTCATGATAGCACAAGTTTAAACCTTAGTGGTTTTTGGTTGCTATTTAATTTGAATCCTATGATAATTTGTATAAATGATAAATAAAAAATAAAAAAAAAACTATGAGAAGATATGTATATTACTACCTACCCTACCAACCTACCCTACGTTTTTTGTTAGTTTATTTTTCTCTTCATAAAAACCTTCCGTGGGCCTTAAGGAACATATGAAAAAAAAAAAGCCGAATTAGTCCACCTGCTGCTCTCGTCGCCATTTTTATTTATATAGATAAAATATAATTAATAGGGCGAGTTCATTCTCGCTTTGATAAAACAAACCGTCCCAATGATTATATTAAATAATTTTTTACTGACTTTCCTAACGTAATTCATTTCAATAACAAAGACCTTTTAAATGTTTTCTTTGTAAAGGTTACGTAGAATATAAAAGGACCACTAAAAGGGGTTTTCATATAATTGACCTGAGAACATTTAACGGAAGTTATAATTATTAGTACATTTACTTTGAGTCTGTTATTAAAGTGCCATCACCGAATACAGTTATTATTTGGAAAATTCATTAATAAACATAATGAAATTACTTTCGGGTTTCTCCACACGAACAAGCGTCGAAAGGGAATCAAAAGTAGTTTTTTTAATTTATTATCTTGATTTATTTGTTAGTTTTGATAGACAGACAGTAGGTAAAAAATAAAAAAATAAATATCCTTGGACATTTCACACAACACCATATATTATAGTCCCAAGCTAAGCAACTTAATGCTTGTGTTATGGTAATGAGATGGCTGATAAACTACTTATATACATTTTTTTTTTGTAAATACTACATATTATAGATAGAAAAACACCCAGACCCGGAACAAATACTTGTAGGTCGTACAAATATTTGATCCTGGCGGGAATCGAACCCGCGACATGCTCCGCAACAGTCAATCACTCAACCACTACGCCAACCAACCGCCAACCGTGTCGTGTGTGTGTCGTCAATGTATATGTTTTGTGTTATATTTTTTTTTCATCTGTAAATTATGCGACCAGAGTGAACTTAAAGTTTAATCTGTCTTATAAGCCGATAAGTTTCCATTAGCATTAGCAGCTCTGCTTTTGTCTTTCTGAACTACTATATAAAATTTCTCCTACAGATTGACTCATGAATACTTCAATTATTTTAATATCATAATAATAATAATAATAATATATACGTATATTAACTACCCACGTCAGTTTCGGAAGTGTTAAAATTAAGCCAAAAAGGCACCCACATACCTACGTGAAGGGTGACTCACCGTCCGATCAGCACCAGACCCGTGCCGTACGGCGCGTATATGTTCCACGCGCGCCTCAAAGAGATGTCAGCATATGAAGGGGCCCCTCAGGGCCAAGCCTGCCGGGTAAGCGGGATTGTCCGAAAGGGTTACCGCTACCCCGGAACATAATGGGCTACGGAAGGAACATGGATGGGTTTTAGTCAGTAAGAGTCTGACACTCCCTTCCGCTCCACCCAGAGCGGGAGCAGTCATTGGATGATTTCCCAGCCTTAAAAAAAAAAAAAAAATACCTACGTGAATATTTAGTAACACATCGTTATTTTAGAAAGTACTAGCTTCTGCCCGTGGCTTCGCCTGCGTGGTAGTCGGAAATTGTTACAATATTGCAGATACAATAAGGATTCTCAATTAAAAAAAAATTATAATATAGCCTTTTATCCGGAAATAGTGTAGCTGCCCAACAGTGAAAGGATTTTCCAAATCGGTTCAGTAGTTACGGAGCCTATTCAATGGAAACAAACAAACAATCAAATATTTCCTCTTTAAAATATTAGTATAAATTTAGTATTTTTATCATAACATAACATCATGCATGTAATCCCTGAAGGGTTAGCAGAGCTGGTGTACTTATAGTTCACCCACATTTTGCCAGTTACGTTTGAAATAGGGGGCGAGCCTATTGCCATCAACCGGGCACAATACCAAACTACGGACTGCTACTGAGAAATTCCAGTTGGAATAATCCAATATCAGTTTGCCAGATCCGAGAATCGAACCCACGACCATCATGCTCTAGCGACCACTAGAGGTCTAGTGGTCGCTAGAGATTTTGTTACTTTTCAATTTTTAAATTTATCGCTATAGCTGCGGCTGGAACGCATGACATACTGACTCCTATGACTGGAAATCATTTCACAAAAAATACGGTAATTCTATAAGAGTATTTTGCGTTTACTTGAACTGTTGGTACACTTGACAAACACACATGACCCATGAAACCCCCGAAAATCCATAATCCTTGTTAGGAACCGCTTGCCAAATGATCCAACACGTTGCAACTGACATACTGTAAACAATTTGCATATTCTCTGAGCGAACAAGACAAGCAAACAACTTCATTAAATCTGATCAAAGCATGGCCGATGAGCAAATCTGCTTGCTTAGGGGTGCCAAGACCGTTAGGATAGAAGGACCAGTCTTAAGATTCTCGATTGGTATTGATGATAAGGTATGCATTGTTTAAAAATGTTTTATAGGCTAAATTTTGACTGTAGCATCAGGTTCTAGGTTGATTGTGGCATAATTATGTAGGTATAGTTTAAACAAAATATATTTTAGAGTAAGCTAAGTAAAAGGCATAGGCTTTACATTATCTTATTTTGTCATGAATGGACACTCATTTTTACTCTACACTCTCAGCTTCCGTGTTGAAGTTGTACAGACGCCAGCACATCAAGCTATCCCTAACTGTCAAATTTTCTCAATTAAAAATGAACCTTACGTCTTTGCAATAAAGTTGAAATACTATCAAAGAAATTTGACAGATTGTGGTAACTTGATGTGCTGGCCTCTGTACTCTAAGTTAGTCAATATTAGTTATCATCACAGTCCTTGAGTAACATTGGTTATTTAAATGACATTTATTATTATTACTCTCCTTCATAGTAATTAAGTGGCATGTAATTTTTGTATATATTTTTTTAAATTGTAAAATCTTTAATATTCGACACAATGTAAAAATTGTTATGAATAAATGAAATGAAACAAAACTATTTCAAAGAAGTATTATTTGTATACCAAGCCGTTTGGCTTCCTCTATTTCAAATACTTTGCATCTGCACAAAGAAAAATACGGTACGATTCTCTGTGCATTCTAAGTCTCAGAATCATGATTCCGCTCTAGCATCCCTATTGCGAGTGCATACGTCACGAATAAATCAGGCAAGGTTTAGATAGATGCACCTTAAATCCGGCACTGATCCGGCATTAAACGGCAATTTCTGTACGTGAGAACTCCAGACTATACTGCCGGAGAGAATTGCTTTGTGACGGCTGCTAGTAAAATGTTTTTCGGGATTTTAGTACATTGTTACAAATGACAGAATCAAGTAAAGGTACAGAAGAGAACGAAATATGTAGTTAAAAATCTTTCTGTATTCAAATCAATAGGCATCACACATTTATTCCTTAACAAAATAGAAATATAAATAAAATAGCTACGCATTGTAATTATGAAGTTTATAAGTATGAATATTGAAAAGTAATTTGAAAAGAAAATAGATATTATGTTTTAACAAAGAAGAATAGATGGGGTACCCACTCAAAAATATAAACAGCATCTCCAAATAACGTCAAACACACTTCAAGAGTAAAGCTAAAAAGAGAGAATATATCAAAACATATAGGGCACTTGAAACCAGTCCTCGTTCGATACAGTCCCTGAATAGCAGAGCCTTTACACAACGCAATGTCTCAACGAATAACCTGAAGGCTTTGTTGCGCAAAATTACGCGAAATTCACAACACATGTGCACACATATTTTCAAAAGCTAACCGAGTATCTGACTCGCTTGTAAGAAAGATTCCCTAATGAAGACGGGGTGGGACGTTCAACACCCTTTTGTTTTCAACTAAGCCTGTGTTTTAGAGCTCATTAAATTAAAGGATGAGATTTACACTCGTTAGGGTGGCAACGGTCGCGTTTTTGTTCCATTGAATGTACGTTTAGAGCTTTTTCGCGGAAGTTTTGTTAAAGAAAAAATGTGTGGTAAACATTTTTGCAAGTGAAAATTTTTCGTGCTGTTTTTCGAATGTTTATTTTGTGGGATGAATAGAGGGAATGGACTTACATGAGTTTGTTAACGATGTCCCTAAATAAAAAGATAACTATGACAGTTCTAACATACTTGTTTTTTTTACTTAGTACTTTATGAAGCCAATCTTAGAGTAATCCACTTCTAACTACTTGGTTACTTCTTAACATAATAACATTATCATAAAAAGTAAAAAATACTTCAATATTTAAGCATAATTAACTATAATACCTAATATGTTACTTACTAATGAGTATCGTATTGTGACTGTTTGTCACGTACTCCTATTTAATAACAAAATATTATACTTATTTTAAAACCAACACTTGGTTCGGGACACTTAGAAACGCATAAATTCTCTATTTAATGACAGGCAAACAAGGGATAATGACAGCCGACGGGTCGAAAGCAATAATTCAGCAAATTCTAAAGAAACGAGTAAAATATCTGATTTCTAAGCGCCACTTACAATACTTGTATCACATCTGGTTATCATAAGTCGGGCCCATCGGTGCCCAAATGGACCCTTGAAACAATTGCACAAAAACGGTCATATACCTGCGAAAGTGTGGGAACATGGGTTAAGCGTGGTGTTTTGGAGGAATTTAGGAGACTGATGCAATCGGTCAGGGCAGTGGGTTTTAAACCGCTATACGAAACGGACGTCCTGGTACAGAGTAGGAAGGATAGGCAGCTTGGTGTACGCCATGGGTTATGTCCTAGTAGGCTGTTGCAAGACAGCGAGTATTAAGATTTAAGTCAAGTAAAGGTCAAATTAGACTAAGCAAGTACTTAACGTAGTATACGTGTGTGTGTGTGTGTTGGTGCGACTGGGTGAGTCTTTTACTATTATAATTATCCTAGGCTGATAGGATAGGGTTATATTATCTGCCCATCTCCTAATCCGTACCTTGACAGATAATTGTCAGTTACGTTTGGTTCTAGGGAGACGGGGAAGGCCTTCCCCTATACTTGACACTGAGCACTACTGCTCCTGACTATTGACTTTAACTAACCCTCCAGACCTGGAAGGCAGAACCGTATATTATACCATAACTATTAGGCTATAAGCCCAAACTATAATTACATAAACCAACCAAACGCTACTGATGGTGTCTGCTTCCAAAAAGGTCTTGCCACAGAATGCTTTGCGTGAGGCTTGTTGACGCACATTTCCAGGGAGCGGGGGTAGGCTTCACCAAGTACCCCAAACTGAATTGGTAGACGTCGTAAAGACGCTAGGGAAGCCTGTCTCGTTAAAACAAAACCGTCCGTTCAGTAGGACTATTACTAAATCGTCACTATTTAGCGAGACACGATACTTTGATGCAAAGCCGCTACTAGCCGCACCGCATCTTCTAAATGGGGAAGATTAAGGAAATGTGAGGTGACGAAATACCACTTCGGCGCTCACCAAGTACGATCGTAAAGCATTTTGCTAGAGACTGAGTCTACGGTGCGCTTGTGCTAGATTTGTGTTGTCATAGTAAAGAAGGAGGCTAAACCGCCGTAAGGGTAATTTCACAGGGTAAATTCACAGTAGTCTGCATTTAGAACTACTCAATACTTGTCTTCCTCAATGCAGTTGGGCTTCGCAGCACTCTGCCTTAGGATTGAGTAAGACATTTAGTTTATGCCTAGGGAGCGTGTTCTCTTAGAATCGTATTAGGGTCGTTAGAGGCTCTATGCGTCAGGTCTAGCAGAACACGTAGAATGAGACAAACGTTGTAAAACGGTTCCCGATCTCACTGAAGTGGGTACATTGTAATTATATAAATTAACGTAACTATAAATAATGAATTAAAGCGCAAGCGTAACGATTCCTTTACCTTCTCCACAGCACATTTCATAAATAATGATTATTCTCGGGACTTGATTCTCTACTCTAATAACTAGTAATTCCTGAATATTACTAGGTCTTTTATCCCAAGACTCTACTATAACAATCATTACTGAGTCTCAATTATCTACTCTATTAACTTCACCTTCTCCTCAGATCAATAATATTAGACCTTTAGGAGAGTTTTATCTAAAACTCTATTATAATTATAATGACTCTTGTTCCCGAGATTCTCAACTCTTTTATCCAGTAGTTCTTGAATATTGTATCTTTTATACCAAGCCAATAATTGAGTCTAAATTATACGAGCACGCGCCTCGCAAATGCGAGGTATCGTGTGAGTAATGTCTGTCTAAATACCTGTTACACTAGTGTATGGGTTACTCGCAAGTTTCTATAATAATATACTTTGCATTCCCCTATTATATTGTTAACTTTCTAAAACCACTTCCAATTTCATTACTATGAATTCCTAAGCTTCATTTACCATTCCTTTCAATCCTTTCCTTGCTCTATTATTGAGACAAGGTATTGGACTTCTTCACTTTTGGAATTCATTTAATCTCTATGTCGGTGGGAGGGTGGCCAGTCCGGGACGAGCCCTACAGAGTCGCGCGGAAGGCGGAGCGCGGCTCTTCCCCCTTAGGGGGAACCGACCCAAACACCTATGGTAGCTTAATTTAGGAAAAACGAAAATTTTATCAGCCTGGGGTAATTTAGGAACAGTCACATGTGGTGCCGT
Source organism: Hyppa rectilinea (assembly GCA_951799385.1). Lineage (NCBI taxonomy): Eukaryota > Metazoa > Arthropoda > Insecta > Lepidoptera > Noctuidae > Hyppa > Hyppa rectilinea. The sequence continues at coordinate 17,708,967 of OX637310.1, forward strand.
GACCAGGATTCTCGTCATTAAATGTACTGATTCACTTCAGTGCAACGAGAAAGAGCAAAATAAGGGTTACTACGAAAATAACACAACGTAATTATAAAATGGTTCTATTGATTGTTAGAGACGACAAAATATGTCATCACGGATACAATTAATTACAACTTATGTTAAATAAAGGCACGGTTTGATAGTGGTGGTTGAGTTCTTCAACTACTGGTAGTGGGTACAATTCCCACATGATTTATTAGTTCATGTGTTTAGATTTCATTGTGATGAATCTTGGGTTCGATTCCCGACAGATGTATTTGATTTTATGGGTTTTGATTCCTGCTTCCCGGGGGTTCAAGTCCCGCATGAATAGGATTGTAGGACTTTGGTTCCGGTTATTACTAGAAGTGGGTTCGATTCCCACATGCACGGACGTATTTTTAAGTAGGTAATAGTAAGTTATGATTGTTGTTGGTATATCTGTACTACTGCAATAAAGGGTTCGACTCCTTGCAAACTTAAGTTTCGTTATTGACAGTTTGTGATGTGAAACGTGTTTGAGATTGATATGTGTGGGTGGAGTGAGACACTCCCTTATTAAGGGTAATACTAATATTATTAGTAAATAAGACAAACTAGGAATGAAGCTCTTTATTTATTTATAGGAGAACCAACAGCTATAACAGATGGATAAACAATTAAATATGAAACATAAGGAAGCTAACAGGTTCTAACGAATAGAGACAGGAAAAGCAGTACAAATTTTAGGAACCAATAATAAAGACGATAGAATAGAATATGTAAAGACATATAAGGTGTTATAATAAGTATTATGCGCTCTTAATGAAGTCGGTGGTTAGCCGACTGTGTGCAGAATAGAAGTTGGTAGCAAATAAGTCAAATGAAAACTCTTTACAAAGAATATTTAAGCCCTTACTCAATCGCACCATGTATGAGGACTTTGCATGTAGTTATAGGAGGAGGGACGAATGGAGATAGGTAGATAGAATCTAAACGATTTCGTATAGCATTACAACTAAGTTACCAAGAGGGTACACCCTAAGTGCTAGCTTTTGCCCGCGACTTCGTCCGCGTGGAGTTCGGTTTTATCGCAATATTGGGAGACGATTTGGAGACAGAGAGTGGCCTTTGTCCTTTCCCAGGATGCAGTCGATCTAACTGTCAAATCTTATCAAGATCCGTTTTTAGTTTAGGTGTGAAAGGGTAACATACAGACGGGCATGTGCAGTTGCTTGCGAAGTTATAATATTAGTATGGATTGCTATAAGAAGTATAAACAATTCTTCCCAACTCTGGTGTCGGGAGCGTATGTCATATAAATGAATAGATACTCGTGTGGCCATATTTAAAAATTCCAGGATATCTTAATCTCCGCTTAACCACGACGACGCCAAGTCTGATCCATGTGCTTGGTTTAAAGTTTCGTCAAAACCGGCCGGCATTGACTGACGTCAACAGCATCTGTAGCGACACTCCAATTACGAAGCTAAGTTTCAATTCTATTTGTACATTAGGCTTACCCGTTATACGCTACGTGGTATAATTTTGTTATCTCACAAACTTATTATTTTGTGTTAGGGCTATATTCCTTAACTAAAGGAAGCAATAACTATTGCTTCAGACATTCTAGAAAATTCTTTTACCAATATACACACATCAAAAGTGTCTAGGGATCAACATATATTTTTGCAATAACTTTTCTCTTGATTGATATTAATTTAAATTTTCTTTAAGGATTCATCAAATAAAGTGTTTTCGTTTGTCACAGTAACGATAAACCAAGTCACCTTTGCATTAATAAAGAAATTTGCCATTTTCCTAATAAAGGGATTTTTGACATTTGAACCACTAACATTAAAGTTCGAAAAAAAGACTGAAATAACAGTTTTCTTTAAAATTTTATTGGGTAACTTAAACAATTAATAATCCGTGTTTCTACCGCGAACACTAACAACACAAGAACATCGGTTTGGCATACTCAAAATGAGTTCATCCAAATCACGCTGTGGAATGGCCGCCCATGTTCGTTGCAACAACAAAAAAAGGTCTTCTTGCAACTGGATACCCTCCATATTCGGCAGAGCTCTTCTCTGTAGCATATCCCATGCATGCTCAATCGGGTTCAAGTCTGGCGACTGAGCAGGCCAGGGCAGGACATTGATGTTAGCTGCGGCGAGAGTCTGTCTTACAACTCTTGCGGTGTGCGGTCGTGCATTATCATGCATTAACTGAAATAAGGGACCGATTTGCACTTGTAGAGGAACGATGACGTCAGATACAATCGTCTCAGCATAAATTTGAGCGTTGAGGTTGCCTCTGATCCAAATCAACTCAGTTCTTCCGCCGATCCAAATACCCGCCCATACCATGATGGTTCCACCACTATAAGGATGGACTTCCTGGCAGGATTTTAATCGCTGTTGGCGTCCAGGGGTTCTCCAGTGTCGTATACGTCTTGTATCCGGTCTCATACCAAAACGAGACTCATCAGAAAAGCACACGAAACGCCATTGTTCTTCTGCCCAATTTCTGTGTTCAAGAGCCCATTGATATCGAATCCTACGATTGTGCATTGCTATAGGTGGTACCCGTAGCGGTCTTCGGGAATGAAGGTTCACTTCATGCAAGCGGTTTCTGACTGTTTGGTCGCTAATTAAGTTCCCTGAAGAGTGATGAAGCCTCACGGCTAACATCATGGCGGTTATTGTTGGAGCTCTTCGAGTTAAGATTTGAATGTATCGGTCTTGTCTCCGTGTGGTGCAGCGATACCGTCCTTCATGGCGCTCAGCCACGGTACCAGTGCTTCGGTAACGTGTCCAAAGTCGACTGATAACACCTTTTTTTGTTGTTGCAACGAACATGGGCGGCCATTCCACAGCGTGATTTGGATGAACTCATTTTGAGTATGCCAAACCGATGTTCTTGTGTTGTTAGTGTTCGCGGTAGAAACACGGATTATTAATTGTTTAAGTTACCCAATAAAATTTTAAAGAAAACTGTTATTTCAGTCTTTTTTTCGAACTTTAATGTTAGTGGTTCAAATGTCAAAAATCCCTTTATTAGGAAAATGGCAAATTTCTTTATTAATGCAAAGGTGACTTGGTTTATCGTTACTGTGACAAACGAAAACACTTTATTTGATGAATCCTTAAAGAAAATTTAAATTAATATCAATCAAGAGAAAAGTTATTGCAAAAATATATGTTGATCCCTAGACACTTTTGATGTGTGTATTATAACCGGAGGGAGGAATAGACAATATTTTGTCATATAAAGCCAATAATTGTTACACAGTCTAGGATGCCTATGTTTTCCAATCAGCATCATTTTTCAACTCTTATTGGATTTTAAACTGCTCTAACCTCTTAGAATCAGAGGGGGGCGACCAATTGGAATGAAGTCTAATATGTTTATGTGCGGACTATTTCAGCTTCTCCTGGATAAGACTGCGGGCAGCTGACTAAGCTGACTCAGCAACTCAGTCGGTAGTTGCATAAGGAGATTCTTCTGTCCAGTTGGAACTTCCATATGCTGAGTTTAGAACGAGGGAATACTGTTCATGGGTATTGTACCACGATAACACAAATACTGTTAAGGAGACCCTGGTATGTAAAATTACATTATAAGCATGCACAGGTCCTCCAAACTTAATTGAAAAGAAGTTACGTAATTTAAATAATGATGCAAGAGTATTTCCAGTAACTGGAAATACAAATATCATGGAGAAATTATAGTATCAATTGAAAATGCTTCTGCGAAACGCTACTAAATTATAGCAGCCATTGCATCTTATTGGGATCTCGTTGAATTCTCGTTCCAATTAGAATACTTACAAGTATTTGTTCAGATGAGCATGGCAGATAGGTGTTAGTATTTATATTCAGTGACACTTACAGGGAGCGCATTGTTCATCCTTTTGTAAAAGCTCATCCGCTGTAGAATCAGAGGGGGGTGACTAATTGGAATTACACCTAATATGTTTGTGTGCGGACTATTTCAGCTGCTCTTGAATATGATTGCGGGCAGCTGACTAGCAGCTCAGAGTTGCATAAGGAGATGCCTCTGTTCAGCGGCAACAGCTGTGGGCTGAGATTCGACAGAGGGAGCACTGTACATAGGTAGCGTGCCGTAACTACTCAAATACTCTTAAGAGAGACTCTGGTATGTAAAACCAAATTATAAGCATGCTCAGGTCTTCTGAACTTATTTGAAGCGCGGTTATGTAATTTAAATAATGAGACAAGAGTATTTACAAGAACAATATGTCCAAGATTATGGTGAAATTATAGTATCCATTAAAGATGCGTCTGAAAAACAGTACACAATTATAGCAGACATTGCATCTTATTATGATCTGATTGGATTCATGTGCCAACTAGAATGCTTACAATTATTTGGTTTGATGAACATAGCAGATAGAAATGAGTATAGGATCCAGTAACACTTTCAAGGAAAGACACAGTTCACCCTAATGTGAAAAGTCATCCGCTGTACTGCGTCACGCGTCTGATTTTCAGAGGGGGGAATGTGACTGTTTGTCACGTACTCCTATTTAATAACAAAATATTATACTTATTTTAAAACCAACACTTGGTTCGGGACACTTAGAAACGCATAAATTCTCTATTTAATGACAGGCAAACAAGGGATAATGACAGCCGACGGGTCGAAAGCAATAATTCAGCAAATTCTAAAGAAACGAGTAAAATATCTGATTTCTAAGCGCCACTTACAATACTTGTATCACATCTGGTTATCATAAGTCGGGCCCATCGGTGCCCAAATGGACCCTTGAAACAATTGCACAAAAACGGTCATATACCTGCGAAAGTGTGGGAACATGGGTTAAGCGTGGTGTTTTGGAGGAATTTAGGAGACTGATGCAATCGGTCAGGGCAGTGGGTTTTAAACCGCTATACGAAACGGACGTCCTGGTACAGAGTAGGAAGGATAGGCAGCTTGGTGTACGCCATGGGTTATGTCCTAGTAGGCTGTTGCAAGACAGCGAGTATTAAGATTTAAGTCAAGTAAAGGTCAAATTAGACTAAGCAAGTACTTAACGTAGTATACGTGTGTGTGTGTGTGTTGGTGCGACTGGGTGAGTCTTTTACTATTATAATTATCCTAGGCTGATAGGATAGGGTTATATTATCTGCCCATCTCCTAATCCGTACCTTGACAGATAATTGTCAGTTACGTTTGGTTCTAGGGAGACGGGGAAGGCCTTCCCCTATACTTGACACTGAGCACTACTGCTCCTGACTATTGACTTTAACTAACCCTCCAGACCTGGAAGGCAGAACCGTATATTATACCATAACTATTAGGCTATAAGCCCAAACTATAATTACATAAACCAACCAAACGCTACTGATGGTGTCTGCTTCCAAAAAGGTCTTGCCACAGAATGCTTTGCGTGAGGCTTGTTGACGCACATTTCCAGGGAGCGGGGGTAGGCTTCACCAAGTACCCCAAACTGAATTGGTAGACGTCGTAAAGACGCTAGGGAAGCCTGTCTCGTTAAAACAAAACCGTCCGTTCAGTAGGACTATTACTAAATCGTCACTATTTAGCGAGACACGATACTTTGATGCAAAGCCGCTACTAGCCGCACCGCATCTTCTAAATGGGGAAGATTAAGGAAATGTGAGGTGACGAAATACCACTTCGGCGCTCACCAAGTACGATCGTAATGCATTTTGCTAGAGACTGAGTCTACGGTGCGCTTGTGCTAGATTTGTGTTGTCATAGTAAAGAAGGAGGCTAAACCGCCGTAAGGGTAATTTCACAGGGTAAATTCACAGTAGTCTGCATTTAGAACTACTCAATACTTGTCTTCCTCAATGCAGTTGGGCTTCGCAGCACTCTGCCTTAGGATTGAGTAAGACATTTAGTTTATGCCTAGGGAGCGTGTTCTCTTAGAATCGTATTAGGGTCGTTAGAGGCTCTATGCGTCAGGTCTAGCAGAACACGTAGAATGAGACAAACGTTGTAAAACGGTTCCCGATCTCACTGAAGTGGGTACATTGTAATTATATAAATTAACGTAACTATAAATAATGAATTAAAGCGCAAGCGTAACGATTCCTTTACCTTCTCCACAGCACATTTCATAAATAATGATTATTCTCGGGACTTGATTCTCTACTCTAATAACTAGTAATTCCTGAATATTACTAGGTCTTTTATCCCAAGACTCTACTATAACAATCATTACTGAGTCTCAATTATCTACTCTATTAACTTCACCTTCTCCTCAGATCAATAATATTAGACCTTTAGGAGAGTTTTATCTAAAACTCTATTATAATTATAATGACTCTTGTTCCCGAGATTCTCAACTCTTTTATCCAGTAGTTCTTGAATATTGTATCTTTTATACCAAGCCAATAATTGAGTCTAAATTATACGAGCACGCGCCTCGCAAATGCGAGGTATCGTGTGAGTAATGTCTGTCTAAATACCTGTTACACTAGTGTATGGGTTACTCGCAAGTTTCTATAATAATATACTTTGCATTCCCCTATTATATTGTTAACTTTCTAAAACCACTTCCAATTTCATTACTATGAATTCCTAAGCTTCATTTACCATTCCTTTCAATCCTTTCCTTGCTCTATTATTGAGACAAGGTATTGGACTTCTTCACTTTTGGAATTCATTTAATCTCTATGTCGGTGGGAGGGTGGCCAGTCCGGGACGAGCCCTACAGAGTCGCGCGGAAGGCGGAGCGCGGCTCTTCCCCCTTAGGGGGAACCGACCCAAACACCTATGGTAGCTTAATTTAGGAAAAACGAAAATTTTATCAGCCTGGGGTAATTTAGGAACAGTCACAGTATCGTAGGGGTATCGTATTACCCAGTTACTGACTGGGTTGTGGAGGTCAGTTAGGCAGTCGCTCCATGTAAAATACTGTTATTCATCTGCATCCGTTTAAACTAGAAACCGACCCCAATATAGTTGGGAAAAGGCTAGGTAGATTTGATTGATGTTAATTACTTATGCTTAAGTACTTAAATAAAAAAGCAGCAATTATAAACAAAAATTGTTTAGTAAGATTGTATTTTATGAAAACACTTACGTACTGAAGAACGAAATTCACCCCGCTCATGGACAGAAATTAAATGATGACTTACCTGTAAATAAGAATAAACATTATTAGAATCGTCGATACATTACAGTTGGTATATTTAACACACATGATATCACGCCTGTATTCACCAAAGGGTAAGGCAGAGATGTTCCTATACTAGGTGTATTTATGTAATACCTACCAGTTTTTGCCCGCAGCTTCACTAGCGTTGAAGTCGCAAAATATCCCACTGGAACGTACAGAGGCCAGCACATCAAGTTACCACAATCTGTCAAGTTTCTTTGATAGTATTTCAACTTTATTGCAAAGACATAAGGTTTATTTTTAATTGAGAAAATTTGACAGTTAGGGATAGCTTTATGTGCTGTCGTCTGTATTACAGGAATTAAAAGTTTCGTATGTTTCAGGTTATAAACTGTGTTCTAAATGTCATTATGTTCAGCAGTTTTTGCGTGATTGAGTCAAATACAACCAAATATAGAAACGTATTTGTAAATTTGTAAGACACTGCAGGAAGTAGGCTAGTAGAATAATAAATCATTATAATGATATCACTGAACATACATACAAAAAAACACACACACAATGAAGCAAAAACCATCTCCTGTTTGGGATTGATAAAAAGTCAGGAATTTTAGATCAAAACAGACGCTCGAAATCTCCGAGAACAGCGTTGTACGTCGGTCACCATTTACACCCTAACAATACATTATTGAGAGAGCTCAGTAATGCTCTTAACGCGCCCAAGTGCTGTAATAGCACCTCAGACGTCCCAACTTGTAATGCGATTATTTCATATTTTCACACGTATTGTGTCCTGGTCCTGAGGTAATAATGCCGGGGTACGAAATATGTAGTGGTTGGTAGGTGGTAGGTGTATGTGAATATTTAAGCTGTTTGCTGCACATATGTTTTTAATACTTAGATGTGAAATAAGCAGCATCTACGTGAACGTGGTACGGTACATTCGAGCAGAAACGTGAAATAACACAGTTGATAAAAAACGTAAGTACGTGTCTTTTTAATTAAACAAAACGCAAACAGTTTGTTTTACGTTGTTGGAGTTGTCCACAATTAGTTGTGTAAGTAAAACGCACAACAAAAACAGAATTATAAAAATTAATTAAATAATTATAGACGCTCTACGACATCGATTACAGACACAATATTATCTACATTCTGAAATAAATAAGCCTGCACGTTGACCCCTTAAAAATTACGATTTTATTCTTTAAAAATAGCGACTAACGTAGCACCGCTACAATGTAGCAAAGTTAGCTACGCCGTAGCATATTCGTAGACCATTATTTTGCTTATATTGTAATAATTTTGTACTGCATTGTACGGTTGCCAGTTTGCTATTTTATTTAAATACGTGTTCTTGAGCACGTTTTTATGGATGTAATATGTCTGTTTTACTGTACCAAAAACCTCTTTTAATGTTATCAAAATGTTTTGAAAAAATATAAAATCCATTAACTTATGCACAAACATGGCTCTCTATTTTAAATTGAAATTCTCGTTATATTTTTTTGTAATATAATTTCACTGCAATTCAGGATTGCAATATTGTGAAAACGTTTTGAGAACTTTTTCAGTCAATTTAAATATTATTATTTTCTTCTACAACTATCTTAAAATATGAATAAAAAAAATGTTAAATGAATCTGTTACATGCTATTAAGGGAATATGACCGATGTTTGGTTTTACACAGAACGCCAGTATTTGGACCTTCGTAACTTTTAGATTCTAGCACCACATGATCTCTAGATTCATTCTATACATTTACTATCTATATTATGTCTTTTCTGAAAATAGAAGTGTCGAAAACAACAAAAACACAAATTCAACATTTATTTTAAATTGAGAAAATCTCCCTTAAGTTGCGATTCAGGATGTCTTATTGTTATGCAGGTCAGTACAGCAATCAATAAGAGCCATACACGCTCTGACCAACATTTTATCCCCGAACCGCTACATGTGACATCTTGAAAGGACAAACTGGGAAGCGTTCGTTTCTCGACCAAAGCTGTGCTACGTCGTCCTTATTCAATTTACATGCAAATGGGGGGAGATTGGGGGGTATTCTGGGGGGAGGTGCGACCGTGCCAATAGTACGCTGATGTATCGCATCAGAACGTGTCTTGTGGAAAGTTGGCGTGTGGTGCAAGCTTCGGAAGTGTTCGGGCGTCATCGGATTTGGAATTCGGTTTGAGTTTGAAATTTTGTGTGATTGCGATGTGCAAGTTTCCTAGGTAGCTTAACAGGTGTGTTAAACACTAATGACGAAACTGAATTCAATTATGACTTAAAGTCAAAGTTACACTTTTGGCAAATAAGAGAAGCGACTGTCTCGTTGGTTTTGTGGTCACAAGCGCTACTGCTGAGCATGAGGTCTGGGTTCAATTCCCGGGTCGGGCAAAGTATTACTAGGTTTTTTGGAATTTCTCAGTAATAGCTCGGAGTCTAGATTTGCCCGGATGATTGCAATAGGCTCGCCACTGATTACATGGTAAGGGTATGTTTCAGGTACAACAATCCTTCGAGTATGACAGGTTATGTTATGTGTGTTATAAGGTGGTGAATTTCTTTTCGAATTCTCAGTATATAGTATAATTGCTCGGAGTCTAGATTTGTTCGGTTGAATGCAATAGGCTTGCCACTGATTTTATGGGTATATTGTAGGTACACCTCTACTTAACCCTTCGGGTATTACAGGCTTGGTGATGTGTGTTATAAGGTGGTGAATTTCCTATAAAAGAATCGTAGGTAAATAAGTGACCCTACTAAGTACATGTTTTGAATCGCCGATTAACTGCAGATGGCTAATTTTATTCATTCATATAAATTAAAAAAATCTTAGTAAATGTAAAAAAGGTTCCAAATAAAGGCCTCTCACTTAGCTTCAAAGAGGTCGATGAAACGAATACACTAGTCAAGAGCTGTTCCCAAGCCTCTCATTTCCTATAACTTGCACGTACATTGTAACGCGTGCGAAATATGACGCCACGGTAGGTATCTCGATATTGATAGGTCACAACGGACAGGTCAGCGGCTGCGACGGTTTTTAATAATGTCTCAGTTAGCCACCCACCAGATTTATTGCACCACGACAGATTGGGTACATACGGGTTTTAAAAATGTCGAATTTGACCAAATAAACTGGAGTTGGACGCGATAAAGACATTTCCTGTGTTCCAGAGCTGTCAAAGTTCTATTTTAACAATATTTACATAATTTACACATTGAAAACTATAAATTAAAAGGCTCATATTCTAATAGACCGTTGTTTCTTTAAACAAGACAAGTCAAAAAATTGGAATTCCAAATAATACCCCGTCGAAAGAAAATTTTGAATATTGCTGAAATAACTTGGTAATAAATAACTAGTAGATATAATATATCTAATCAATGTGTAAATAAGAAAATGTCGGCATACCAATCGAACAGAACGATAAAGATGTTCATTCATAACATACAACGGATGTTGTCTTACAACATCTAAATTCATATAACCAACCAATTCCATACATTATCGCCGTCCAATTTCGCGCGAATATCAGCCAGGATTTTTACATATTATATGTAGGTACAGTCAAAGGTGTATGTTAAGGTCAACATGTATACTTTCACTAAACAATTCTTAAGGATCGACATTCTGTAGTTTCTGCCCACCATATGAGGAGAAACCGTGAGTTTATGTACAGAGGCCAGCACATTAAGCTACCGCAATCTGTCAAATTACTTTGATAGCTTTTCAACTTTATTACAAAAGAATAAGGTTCATTTTCAATTGGGAAAATTTGACAGTTAGCTTGATGTGCTGCGTCTGTACATTATGTTAATTAAAACATAATATATATACAACTTATAAAAGTGATACACCTGTATTGATTGTAAATTTATGCAGTTACGAACACGAGTATTTTGGAACTAAACTATTTTGTAATAGGTCTTATCTTTATCTAGATGTTTCACCCGCTGCTCGGCTCCTATTGGTCGTAGCGTGATGTTACATAGCCTATAGCCTTCCCCGATAAATAAACTATCCAAAACCAGTAGTTCCAGAGATTAGCGCGTTCAAAAAAAAAACCCTTCAGCTTTATAATATTAGTATAGATTTTGAATACTTGTTCCACGACAAACTCGCTTTTGAATGTTGGTAAGTGTATACATATCAGTGCTCGTAAGTGTATGCGTACATTCAATAACATGGCGGCATCCGTCGTCACCAGAATATCATTAAGGACAAATTACGGGATAAAACAGTTGCGGTTGACCGTAAGCTTGTGGTTGACGAAGGATTGCGTGCGGTTGTCACGGAAATGGCAAGTGGTTGACGCGCTATCAAACGGTTGGCTCTAGTGGTTGCCGTCATTGATTTGTTGTTCTGTGTGGTAAAGGAATTTGTGTGGTTGGTGCAACCTACTAGTGTTCATGTGATTTCAAAAGGTGAATGTTGATGTGTCAGGGAACAATGCTGACTCTCGCCCGCTTGCACGGGAATATTCTCTTTTTGTCAATCGTTTTAAAATGGCTAGTGACATTTTTTTACCATATTTAGCGTTTAAAGTATTAACCGCCAAAATAGTAAACAATCGTCTGCTTAGTAACCGCATCGACCGACGTCTCAGTAAAAATTATTTGGCCAATAAAAAACGTAAGTGTCTCAAACATCAAGACCACTTTTGTACTTTTAATAAATAAATAATTGGTTTTGCGAACAAATCTGGCAGAAAAAGCGACCGAACAAGCTAGTGAGTGATAAATTTGTCAAAATGTGAACTAGATATGAACAATTTGATTACAATCTAGAACAGAGAAACAATGTATATAAACTCAATACCAAATAAACCGAAAATTCAATACAACATATCAGCTTCCAGTAAACAGATATACATCCAGCGTCAATCCATATCCCTGCAGAGCAAACACTGTCCCCGATTTTAATTAGGGATCACGTACCAAGGTCGCATAGGTAAAAGAACAAACAATAGACAGTGTTACGGCACATTTAACGCGCGCAATGTACATTGGTTTAACGGTAAATGTCTTCATTTCAGGCGCAGATGCTGAACGAGACTTGGATATAAAATTTAAGGATTATGACCGCTGCAATGTTTTGTGCTGATCTGATTGTTTCTTTTTGGATATTTTTCATTCTACTTCTTTTTGGAAAATGGCAGCAAGTGTAGCTGTAGCAACGAATGCTTTTAATAACTGGATTATAGTGTGTTGTTGTACAGAGGCCAGCACATCAAGTTACCACAATCTTTCAAAATTTCTTTAATATATTTTCAACTTTATTAAAATAGGATAAGATTCATGTTCAATTGGAATTATTTGACAGTTGGGGTTAGCTTGATGTCTGTACCATTAAAACATATCTTTAAATCTATATTCTAAGGTCAGGTTCTTCCTTCTACTAACACATTATGAACTCATTAAACTGTTTAGTGTCCGTTACATTTACTTTGTTGTTATATCACACCTTCATCATAGCTGATTAATTGTTTACTGTATTAACTTCACCATGATCCCCCATACAAAGGTAACTAGATACTTCCGCCGAAACTCCAAGCTAATATGACCCAGTTTTCTGAATATTTATAAGAACATAAGGATCAATTTGGCCTGGACACGCAAACAAAGAAAGGTTTTTGCTAATGGTGTGTGAAGTGATTTAATCTAATTTATGTCTGTCTTTGCTCCGTTTGTCTTTATGGCTGTGGCTTTCGGGGAAATAGATACTTTTAAGTTGTTTAAGACCATTCCTAATATTTCAGGTTGGTTGCTCAGTAAATTGAAAGTACGCATTACTTTGGCTTGTGTTCCGTGGTAGACAGAAATGATTACGGCGAACTTTTTTATGATGATTTTTGTTACAAAGTAGTCAGATTAACTCTGTAACCAATGATTAACTATCAATATTTTTTTTGCACATAATTTTATTTAGAATACTCTATACTCTCGGCGTTTTCTTTTCTAAATTCGAATACTGTACGCCCCATATTTTATTTAAAGCTTAACATTTAAGACTCGGGCTATGAGTCGCAAAATTCCGGTCGGCTATTAGCTGCCGAGCGCTCCGTTATAATTGCGTTTCGCAACAAATTACAAGTTAGAATGAGGTAGAAACACGGGCCAAGTGGTTCGCAAGTCGCTGTACACCATACACGTTAAGTATCTTCACGATTATATTCGCATAAAGGGCAAATAGAATTAAAGGATAGGAATATTTCAGTGTTTTTTTTTTTTTTTTTTGAATTGGCATCTCGCAGTTCAACCAAAGGGTTGTCTACTGCTTAACCGGGCTTGCCTGTGGCTGCCACAAAAGAATTGTAGCCTCCAGCCAGGGCTTAATAAAACTAAACCTAACTTACAAAACTAAGCGACTACACGCTAAGGGCACCCCCTGCGGGGTTCGGACCTCGGCTTAGGGCGTCGCTGGGGGGGGACAGCAGGGGACAGCTGGATCGGGGGTTTTTAAAACTACTGGCTCAGCGGCAACGCGGGCTGGCTCGAGCAAGGGTCTGGGGGGTGAGAGTGGACAGGGTCGTCGCGACGGGCCTCGACGGCGAGGACGGAACGACGGAAATTTGTGTCTGTGTGCTAATCTAACAGTGCTAGTAGCCGGGCTGCTCTCCTGGAGGAGAGTGGTGGCATCGTCGGGGGCAACGAGGGTATGCCGTGGACGGCGAACCTTACTGATGCGGGACGGGGTGTATCGGGAGGCGGCCGCAATCAGGGGATTGCGGTGCTTTATGGCGGTGTCAAAGAAACGCTTCGAGAGGCGTTTCATGAACTGCTGAACTGTGGGGAGTTTAAAATCTACATGAAGGTCCATGTTACGGACGTAAAAGGGAGCTCCTGAGACCTTACGGAGGAACCGGTTTTGAAGCGTCTGCATTCGATGCAGATACTTGGGTTTGGCGTGCGCGAAGACGACGCAAGCGTATGTCATAATGGGACGGATTACAGCCTTATAGAGACGCAGTTTGCACCGGAGTGACAATTTGCTGCGTTCTGTAAGCATGAATTGGAGCCTACCGAGAGCGAAAGCGGCCCGCGAACGGACCTGCTTTATGTGCTCTGCGAAACTGAGGTGCTGGTCGAGAGTGACACCCAGGTACTTGGCATGCTTCGCCCAAGGGATCGGCTTGCCGTACATGGTGATCGGATTAGGGGGGTTGGGGAGGGCCCTACGAATTCTCCTAAAGAGAACAGCCTGGCTTTTATCGGGGTTGACCTCGATTCTCCATTTCCGGAACCAAGCGCCGAGGACGTTGGCCGAGGTCTGGAGAGTCTGAGCTATAGCTGGTGGACTGGTCCCTGTGTAGTAAATGGCCGTGTCATCGGCGAATAACGCCAATTGGGCCTTTTTACTCTTAGGGATGTCGCTAGTGAACAGGGTAAAGATTAGGGGGGAGAGAACGGAGCCCTGGGGGACTCCGGCGCGAATCGGGTGGGGGGAGGAGAGAGCGCCCTCGATGCGGTAGCGGAAGGTGCGGTTCGACAAAAAGTCCCGTAAGATGAGCACGAGACGGTCGGGCACGCCGAGTTGGTATAGCTTATATATTAAGCCATTGTGCCAGACTTTGTCGAAAGCCTTCGCTATGTCGAAGAACAGGGCGCCAGTCATAGCGCCACGCTGGAAGCCGGCACTGATGTGCTCGACTATGCGGTGCGCTTGCTGGACGCACGAGTGTTGGGTACGGAACCCGAACTGCTCGTCCGGAATCAGGCTCTTCGCCTCGGCATAGTCCTTGAGACGCTTATAAATAAGCCTCTCGTAGATTTTGCCGAGCACGTTGAGCAGACTGATGGGGCGATAGCTGGTGGGGTCTGATTTGGGTTTGCCGGGTTTGGGGATACCTATAACAGAGGCCTCTTTCCAGGCTTGTGGGAACATGTTATTACTCATGGCGCCATTGAAGATGGCGGTCATGAGCATGATCAGTTGGGCGGGGAAGAGCTTGAATACCCTATTGGTAATTCCATCTGAGCCGGGGGCTTTACGAGCCTGAAGACCCTTGATGATGTCTTGCACCTCGTCAGGGGTGACGGGGGGTAGAGGATCATCTGGATCTTCGACGGGCGGGAGAGAGGCTCTACGTTCAACCTCGGCGTCGACTTTGGCGAGGTGCTTTGGGTCGACCGGAAGGGAACTGGGGGAGCATTGGGACTCGAGACTGTCGGCTAGGAGCTCGGCTTTTTCAGAGCTATCGAAAGCGATGCTCTTGTCGGGACGGATGAGTGGAGGGGTGGAAGATTCTTCGGGAGCGCGAAGCTTCCTCTGAAGGTTCCAGAAGGCATGGTGA
Organism: Hyppa rectilinea; assembly: GCA_951799385.1. NCBI lineage: Eukaryota > Metazoa > Arthropoda > Insecta > Lepidoptera > Noctuidae > Hyppa > Hyppa rectilinea. The sequence continues at coordinate 17,724,388 of OX637310.1, forward strand.
TTGGGCTCAAGTTCACCGAGTAACTTGTCCCAGTTGTCCGAACGAGCTTCCGCAATGCGTTTCTTTACAGCACGCTGTAAATTGCGCATGTGGGCTTTGTTCGCATCGCAGGGGAAGGAGTCGTAGGCACGGATGGCTGCGTTCTTCTCGGTTATCAGCTCACGTACGTCAGCGGGTAGTTTCCAGCGGTGGTCTTCCACCACCGGGACTTCCCGTGAGCAATCCGTCAAAACGGATTGCACGTGTTCTGTAAACGAGGCGATCGCGCCGGTAGTGTCATCGACAGAGACAATGAGGTCAGGAATGGATTCCAGCTGAGGTGACAGAGTGTCGGATTTAAGCTTTTCGCTTACTTTCCTCCAGTCGGTCACCAGCTGGGTGCGGGGCGGGTGGTCAGGGTCAAGCGGACCCCCCGTGTAGGGGGTGAGGTGCATGACGACGGGAATATTTCAGTGACTAAGTGTCGCTTGGTTTAGATTGGTCACAGAATAGATCCTAGTGGCAGACTTGACATATTTATTATAATTTATAGGGTGATGAATTATTTGCAAGGATATTATGATTGATCTACGAAACATCATCCAATAGAATTTAAAAAGCAAGTTATCATCAGTTAACCACTCTAATGCTTCACAAGTAATAACAGCTGGGTATCAAATGCGCATCAACAAGCTTTTTCACAAAAGATTTTTCCAAATAAATAAAATATTCATAATGTATTCGGTAAATCTGTTTGTATTTTGTCCCCTATCCGTCTTACAACGTCTGTTGGGCGTCGTGCAGCATAAACTTGTTTGTTTGTTAGATGAAAAATCAACAGGACATACACACGTACACGTTGGATGTAGTGCTATATGGAATACAGCATATATCATGTACAGCTTACTTTGTTTCATGAGCGTTGCCAGCATTTTATATAACAAAATGTTTTTAAAAGAATATTTTAAAATGATGACAGTAGCAAGTTTTTCCTTTTTTTGGCTTTACTTTGTTTGATGTTGTGCTAGGAGACAACGTTAATTTGCACAAGGTGCATCGTGTAAAATGTTTCATGTAACAAATAATTTTAATAGATTGTTTACTTGTGCCCGTTGATGGCAATATGTTCTCTCCCTGTTGCACGGGAGTTAAAAATAACTGGTGCAATACGGCTGTACAATGTCATGTAAGAACACTTAAACCCAACCCTTCCAGTAAAACACCCGTAATGTTATATTATGTTAGGTGGTTTTTTATTTCACATAATCACCCTATACAATTGATAACATCATCAACAAGCGGTTGCTTCATAGTTTTCTATATAAAAGATGACAGCTGCTGGAAGTTATCCAAATAGATTTCAAATACAGCACTAAGTCATTTCTTGACCTGTACAAGTGTACACATGCCTTGTTTACAGATGTCAAGAGAAATACATATTTCAGTAACTTGCCACTACGCCCGACATTTCATACACAGATCTCTTAATCCGGCTTTACAGTATGTATCATGACTTCTCCGGTCTGTCTTAGATACTGAACAAAGAATTTTAAACTACTATTAATCTCTCATAGATACATTGAAATAAAAATGGGTGTTTTAGTTATATATAAGTACGGGGAGGGATTTTTTTATCCGACTACAAGAAAGGTTCTGTTTTTATTGGTGACCAGTCAATTTGCCTGTACCCTCGTTTGGTTTCTTAACGAATTGTCGAAAGGTCGTCAGGGTAAGCTACACTTGCCTGGGTTGGCCGTGGATGGGTGTCTCTATCTTTACATAACAAGACTCCTCTGTGCCTCGGAAAGCACGTTAAGCCGTTGGTCCCGGCTGTCATTTGTGCATCTTTGACAGTTGTTACGGGTCGTCAGAAGCCCAAAACTGACAGTCAGTCTTACCAAGGGGTATCGGATTGCCCAGCTACTGGGTTGTAGAGGTCAGATAGGCAGTCTCTCCATGTAAAATACTGGTATTCAGTTGCATCCAGTTAGACTGGAAGGCAACCCTAACATAGTTGGGAAAAGGCTAGGCAGATGATGAAATAGATGTACCTATTATCAAGTTTTGAATCCTATTTCAAATCTATCTGTACCTGAGATACTCATATAACTTCAACGAATATTTGTACCAAAAAATTCATTTAATTCCGATACGGTCACGGTCCGCATTACGTCCGGTTCATCCGACACCACCGGTAACATATTACAGGTCAGGCGGGGCCCACTTGATCACTGCCCGCTATATATCACACGGTTCTTAGCGGATACTTAGAACAAGCGGGCACTTAATACCTGCGGTTTTGTATTGATGTATTTGAGAAATCTCGGGTTGTGGCTCTATTATTTTGTAATAGATGTCTATAGGATTTTTAAAGAATGATTTGTTAATGAATTTATTGATAGTTCCTATAGTTAGCATTAGCTATTAAGTGTATGACATTGTTTTAAAATGATAAAGACTGCTGATTGTAAGATGTTAGCAGTCAGCTTGAAAAGATAATTCTTCTTTATCTTGTCAAGATACGACAAGATAAAGAAGAATTATCCTTTAGTACTCTTTCTCGATGTTATTTTATTGAATGAGCTCAGTAGGTTGCCACATTTACGGCATCGGTGCCGGTGAACGGGAATTTAGACCCCAGTAAGTGACCATCACTTAATGGAGTCTAAATGCCCGGTATAGTCTGGTATCGCACTGGGTGTTGGTTTTATCTTATTGAAATCTGGAATTGGTCTTTATTGAAATAAATCTCTAATCTATCTCGAAAATTCCCTAAATTATTTCCTTAGGCGAAAAATAAAAGATCTAGAGGATTGGTAAGCTTCCTGTCTCCTTACAAAGGTACCTCCAACACCGCATCCTTAATTTAAAAATGGCCAGTTCAATTTAGAAGGCGTCCTAATTAATTGATCTGGAGATCCGCGGAAATTGCGCCCCTGCCCCGCCCCGCCCCTCGCACCCCCCGCCTGTGTATCTTTGGCTTTAATTTAGAATTGTTAGCGCAAAGGGAATGCAATTTACGTAAAATAATTGTTTGATTTCGAATATTCGAGCCAACCCTTCCACTGTAATTTGGTTTATGAAAAAGGTTCTTGCGATCAGTTTTGGGAGCAGGGTTGCTAATGTAATGAGATCAACCCTGGACATTTATAACGTACGACGTAATGTTATTAAATTATTCGGCTGGAACCCTGAAAAAGTATTTTAAATTTCCGAAAAGGCTGTGGAATTTTAATGATGTAAACATGAAGAATAATTATAACGAGAACAAAAAATATATCATAAGGAAAAAATGGTTACAACAACCATACAATTACGTATTTAAACTGTTATTTTGTGTCATTTCTTACCTACCTTACTTTGTTGAACTAACATAAGTGCTCAGACTGTACAGTCACCAGCATCAATATGTATACACCGAGCAAAATTCAGAAGCGATTTTCTCGTAGAATAAATATTTCATACTTTAGATACGACAGGTTCGGTAAATCTATGGATTCTAAAATTGCGATGTGTGTGACAATATACAAATTTTATTCAATAATTAAGCAGAAACCCGCTTTTGAAACTAGTTAACTGTATACATATTTTATCTCGTGACTGTACTCAAATCATAGAACATCTTATTTGTAAGTTTGAATATACTCCCTTCCCCACCGAAATCTATACAACTTTGACTACTTCCTACACTCGCACGTCTATCTGTTGAAGTCGCGTTGCCACTCGCATCAGTCGGAGCACCTGAGATGATAATGTATGCAAATTAGCGCTAACTTGGGACGCAGACTGCGAGCGCTGTATCAAACTTGTTATTTGTGTGTTTTAAGTTGGTACGATGATTTACGTTGCCGGATTAAGATGGAGGTGTAGTGGTGTGAAGGATGACGAGCTAGTTGGGTGTTTTGTTGGATTTTGATTTATTTCCTAACTGCTATATAAGGTGTTAAAAAATTAACTCTAAGAATTTCGTGGGAGCATTGTACTCGTCGTTATGAACAACTTTTACTATGGGATGAACCCTGAAATCGCGAAAAAAATATGAGCTGTTCCATACATTTTATTGAGTTACGTGTGCCTAAATGTATGGAACAGCTCATATTTTTTTCGCGATTTCAGGGTTCATCCCATAGTAAAAGTTGTTCATAACGACGAGTACAATGCTCCCACGAAATTCTTAGAGTTAATTTTTTAACACCTTATATAATGCTGAAGTTAAAAGCTCAAAGACAATTCGTTATCTAGAGACTGACCTGAAGTCATTGGGATTTTCCAACCTCTGCCCTGTAGAACAAAGGTCTAACAAAGGTACATGGATGGGTTTTAGTCAGTAAGAGTCTGGCACTCCTTTCTGCTCCAAAGGGGAGGAGTCATTTGATTAAAAAAAAAGTCTGACAGTTAAAAGCAGAGTTTACTCAACTATAACAATATATCACAATTAAAAAATCTCAGAATATTAGGTGATTTATATGAAGTAAGTACTTCAAATCCTATTTGCTAAACTTCATACTCGTTGAACTTATTTAGAAAATTTTCATCGCTACATTTTAGTTTTCATGTGATGTATAGGTAATGTCAATTATTTTAATTAGGACAGATACAAAGAGAAGAAATATATCTAGTGTACATATTTACATGGTATCCATAAGAACTCAGACTTCCTAGAAAAATAAACTAACTCTAGTGAAATGTAAGTTTTTGAGTTGGTCAAGCACCGCCACCGTTTTGCTGCAAGCAATGCTAATTGAATTCATCAGATGTACAGACGCCAGCACATCAAGCTATCCCAAACTGTCAAATATACCCAATTGGAAATGAACCTTATCCTTTTGTAATAAAGTAGAAAAACTATCAAAGAAATTTGACATTTGATTGGTGTAACTTAAAGTGCTGGTCCTGTACATAGCCAGATTGCCGGAAATAAACTCTAAAGCCCGTATTACAGAACCTCACTCAAGACCCAAGCACTACTTAGGACTAGTTTTAACCAATCAAATGGCTTTAATCGAGTGAGGTTCTGTAATACAGGCATAAGAGAAGTTTTAAATATGTAACTTAATTTTATTTTATTACTAACAGTTTTCAATTATACCAACATCCAACAAGTCTCTCCGATAAAGAAGCTGCCCGAACATCACGTCCGTGTGTCTCGCACGTTAGTACAGCAATGTTACTGTAATTGGTTCTGACTGTAGCAGGTGTTGGGCAGTGACTTACGATGTTTTGTGCGGTGAACAAAACTCACGACTTGTCGTAACGCATTTATGTCGCGGGTAGTTTAATATTATTATTATCTAGACGTGCCAGTACTCGGAGATTTATGATGGGATTAAATTTAACTGAAGCTGTTATTAATTTAATGTTTGTCTTTTTTGGTATATTCGAGATTTGACGATTTAAATTATGAAATTGAATGAGTATGGAATTGGTTAGGCTTAATTACCATCATCATATTATACAACAGATCCTGCTATGGTCCTGATCCATGTATGATTTTGATAAGTATTGCTAATATATTACTGGCTCTTGAAACTACAAAAGCAGGAAACTACATAACTTCACAGCATCCGCTGTAAAGAAAAATTAACCGGTACCTAATCACTTTTAGAAAAATCCAATAAAACCAATTTGCGAATAGAATTTAACAAAGGCTTCCAAACTGAAATAGATCCAATATAACATGATCAAACAGTTTTATTAAAGCAAGTGAATCTATTTTTAGATGAACAGTGACTAAGCTAAGTAAAAATATATTTGAGAATGAAAATAGACTTGAATTTATTTAATCATTCTTTTGATTGAATAGAGATAATATCTAGAAAGTTGTGATAACAGAAAATTGAGCGGTTTTATACGTTCTGGTTCAAATGGTGAATAGACAGATTATTATCTTATGTCAAAGAAGCATCTTTGAAGAAATACGCGGAGATTAAGATGTGTATAGACGGATAGTGACTGTTTCCCTCTATAGAGCTAATTTCTATAGAAAGTGTGGGAAAGTAGCGAGTGGAACCGTTGCTTGTTCTCACGGTGATATAGTTTGCGATTTAGTTAAAGAACAGATATATAAAGGTTACCTTTGAATCTAAAAAAAAACAAACCTTTTTATGGGTAAATCTAAGAGAAAAGATAAATAAACATTTATTCAGTGCACACAACACATGAAAGCACAAATAAACGATTACAATATAATGTAAGGACGTGGAGTTTCTTGCCCGTTCTTCTCCACAGTTCCTACTGCTTTGGAATGGGCAACTAGGTTCATCTTTCTGACTGACCGACCCCTTGACTCACGATGTTTTCCTTCACCGGTTTTAAGCAAGTGATGATTATAAATACGCACATAATATCTCTCCTGGGGATTTACGATTACGACTTAAACATAAATGGCGAAACGTGGGTGTATACCAACCAAAGGTACCTACGGTCCTGCTTAACCTTTCACACCTCATACAGTAATAATACTAAAACAGTCTAAATACGCCTCCATCCAAACAGTAGCCCGTAACAAAATGAACGTGCAAAGAACAAATGTGACAATAATCAGATCTCATAAAGGAGAAATAACAGCTTAACGGGAGTGAGTGTGGCGTTAAGAGACACTTTACACATCTCACACGGACATCTAGTGATGGACAGGGAGATAATGCGTTTATTTTTATTATTAAAGCGACTAGCAAAAGGTACAGGTGTAGCTACCGTAATCTGTCATATTTCTTTGATAGATTTTCAACTTTATTACAAATGGATAAGGCTCATTTTCAATTGGGAATATTTGTCTTTGGTACCCAAGGCACGCACGTCTGATTTTTCGGATTTATGTGCGTATTGTATAATTATCACTTACTTAAAAATCGGTGAAGAAAATCATCGTGTGGAAACCTGAGCCTATTGCCTGATGCCTGAGAGCTATTTCTCAACAAAATGTGAAGCTAAAGCAGATGGGAAGTATAAAAAAACTCTGACACCATGTTAGTTACTAACCACACGAAGAAGAATTTCACGGGATTTATTTTTGTTAAAAAAACACGACGAAATATAGGCCATTAGAATCATTAAAAATAACAATTATAAAAAATACAAGTCAAGTTACCTCATTTGTCATGCCACTCATTAAATATTATATGTATATAGTGCTTTTCCTGCAGGAATCCTTGTAACCTACATCTCCTAATTAGAGACATTCATAAACAACATTGTTTTTCGTTAATTCGTTCAAGTCCTCGACAGTCAAACGTAAACAGGTACTGTTTTAAGGATTATAAACAAGCATCTTGTTTCAAAACACCTTTGACTTAATTAAAATTTGTTTATACAACGAAAGCAAACAAAACGAAGAAAGCCAGTTAATTTCCAACCTAAATATTTGTTACGTGTTTATTATTGGAGAGAGAGAACGAAAAAACTTAATTATAGAACAAGACAGTTGTGGAAAACAGTCGCAAAAAAATAAAAAAATAAATAATATATCATACCAAACATCACGATTGCAATCTTCGAATGGTAAGGCACAGGAGTACCCATAGTATACTCGCATTCTGCCAGTCATGTTTAAGTCGCATATAGGGTGCGAGTCTACTGCCATTATATATCTATCTGCCTAGCCTTTTCCCAACTATGTTGGGGTCGACTTCCAGTCTAACTGGATGCAGCTGAATAACTGGTAATACATGAAGCGACTGCCTATCTGACCTTCACAACCCAGTCAGTAACTGTATAATACGATACCCCTTGGTAAGACTGGCTGTCAGACTTTCGGGCTTCTGACTTCCCGTAAAAACTGTCAAAGATCCACGAATGACAGCCGGGACCAACGGCTTAATGGCTTTTTCGAGGCTCGATATGTAAAGATGGTCACCCATCTACGGACCAACCCTGGCAAGCGTAGCTTAACCTGATGGATTGATCCGTGCGGCTATTATTAATTAGCCACGGGCCATAAACCGGGACCGGGTACAAATCTAGACCCCGGGCTGCTACTGAGCGATACCTGATTGTGAAACCCAATCCCATTTTCCCCGACTTGGCAATTGAACCATGGACCTCATGCTCACAGTAGCGCTTGCATCCACTAGACGAACGAAGCAAACAACTGAGAGAAATATGCACATAAATGTAAGAATAATTGGGCCCAAAGTAATATTTGTAATAGTTAATGATGATCGGAACTTAACAAGACTCTAGAACATGGCTGATGTAGATATAAAAATATTTTCTCTATAATTAATGGCTTAGTTTAGAAAGTGAGATAAACAGCTGAACAAGCCGAAATAGAAATCTCAGTTAGAACCATCACAGTAGAAAATAATGACGATATTAAAAATATAAATATATTTTAAGAGACAGCACATTTAAAGCAGCTCACAAAATCATAATTAAAATCAGTATACCAGTGTAACAAGGAAACATTAATTACAAAACACACCCTCCCTCTACCAAATCAAAACACACACACCAAAATAATGTACACGACAAAATCACTGACAAAATTAATAACTACCCGCATTCTGCAGATAATTATGATAGGGTACCGGCTGACCACACTATAGCAAATTCTGCTGGCCTGACGGGTGTGACGTCAGTGTCAGCAGCCCGTGTCGAATTTAATGAATGCTTAGGGATAAATAATAGAGTTCGTTAGATGAATTAATCAGATTTCAGATGGTCATTGTGACATTGATTGCTGGGCTACAAGCTTCGTGTTGTGAACGAAAATAACTTTGCGCCCTGATTTATTTTGTGGTGGAAAATGTTGGTAGTGCTTGCAGGAAAAACAATCCTGCTCTATTGGTGTTTGGGAGTTGAAGTAAGCAGGAAATGTATTTGAAATTACATAAAATAATTTCCAGATCTAGAACATTTTGTCTTTCGTCTTTTGGAACAATATTCATATTTCCTCCATTTTGTCTTTAAAGACTTTCTCTTTGTCTTTATTCACTAACTTGGTCAAGTATTTTAAAAAACTTCTTTCAAATTACCATTGAAATAATCTGTAAGATATTCAAAGTAATATTTTTTGCCTGAGATTTGTACGGAAGCAAATTTCGCAGCTACCTAACAAGAGCACCGCGATTTTTGCAACGGTTCCTTACGAAAATTTCAGCTTACATAACGTTATTATCCCGAGTAAAGGGCGCTCCGCTTTGAGCGGCGTACAATGCTCGTTTCACTATACTACAGGTTTATACGTAGCGTAAGAAGCCTGCAATGCACTACATCCAACCGTCTGGAGTACGCTCCCCTTGACCGGTCTAACTTAATAATAAAACCTCTTCGGTGGCAGTGACGTCTCGTTTGTGGAGTTCAGTTTTGATTTCTGTAAAACGATGTTTGTTTGTTTCATTGTATAGAAATGCAAATGCCTTTTTTATGAAACTAACTTTATTTTACTGTATTGCATTGAACCTCAATTTTTACTCAGTGGAACTAAATGACCAATTTTTTTTTAGATTGTACGTTTTCTGTCTTATTTTCAATTTGCAATGTCATATATAAACAGATATAAGACGTACTGAGATAAAATTATCCGTCATAACTTACTGAAATGTAATAAATGAAAAAGCACAAGTCCAACTCAGACTCAACCAAAATGTAATTCCAAAAACACTGAAAAACTACAGAACCCCTCCATTACCAAGAAAACATTCACCCATTTTTTCCCATCCCTCTAGCTAGCGTCTCTCGGAACGGAAAACGCTCCTTCCTTCCTTATTTGTCTAAAAACTGACGTGGACTCTAGAGGGGTATCGGAGTAACTTTATTTAGTTTTCTATTACAATGTGTATCTACATCGTGTAAATGAAAAAGGGGCAAAACCGGTGCATTTGTCATGTGTACGGATATTTTTTTTTGTGGTGGATTTATGGTCGTGAATAGGTAACGACTAAGGTTATTTTCCCGTCAATAAAGGTTGTTTAAGATTTATGTTGTGTTGAGTAAAAGCCTCTTTGATGTGTTCCTGGATCTATTGAAGGCTCTTGAAAGAAGTACGGTTAAGCATGGCTGGTTTTCTATGGTGTTATTAAAAGTCTAGTAAGTACGTGAATTTGTTTATTTGTTTTTTAGGGTAGCGGTAACGTTATTTAACGTAAAAGTGAGTTATGGTCATAAAATATGATTGTTTATAACAATAATATAAATACATTTTACTGTGTGTTTACAGTGTGTTAGGTTAAACGAGGGACATACTTTCAGGGGGTACTATAATTATGAAAATAAACAACTTTGACTATGGAACTGTAAACTGTAAACGAAAATGTATGGAACAGCTGATTTTTTTTTCACATTTCAGAGTTCATCCCATGGACAAAGTTACAATCTGTAAGTATGTTCCTCGTTTAACCTAACACACTGTTTAAATAATCAAATAAATAAATAAAAACAATTGAAAATCGTGCTTTTAAAACAATGCAAAGCCCATGGCATTAAGTCCGCCGCTGTACATTTCTGTGCTTAAAGTATTAAATAAATAAATAAACAAAGCAGTCACCAAAGTAGTACCTACGCGTAATGGTGGTTAAGTTTTAAAAACGACTTCGAAGGACCTTGGTATGCGGTGAATTAATTTTATTGGGGTGTAGATTTTAGCGTGGTGAACTGTTGGACGACACAGAATTGAGCTTTCGGGATATGATGGTTTTCAGGAATATGGATGGATGGACTTACTTGAGACTTTCTGGACGAAACACGTGGCAAGGACAGCCCTTTGCAGACGTCTCACGTGTTCCCTGATTTCTTCCTGCTTCTCCTTGATGCACTATTCACTTGTTTAAATGTCCCACTTGTGTCGGCCAACACTTATTTTATTAGTTATACAGTTTTTGATGCGGATGCGGGTTGAGTAAGCGGTATTAGCGAAGAGCGGTTTGAGGTTATGTAGCGGTTGAATGCGATGATCACACTGACACTTTGGTCGCGCGCAAATGAGCTTCCAATCTCGTTCCGAACGATAAGGAATGTATGGGTAAGGAGAAAGGAATGATTAGCTCAATTCTGTGTTGTAAGCGGAAAAATACTTATAAATAAAAAACTTGCGCGAGCACGTAAAAAAGTCTGAAATTAAAATCACTCACATCCAACCTATAACATAAGAATTTACTCTCATCCATTTCACCATTGAATATACCAATAAATGGAATAATTAAAAGCACATCGGTAACCATTACGCTCCGAGCGTGTTTTTGTCAGTTGCAGTAACACTACCGATGTATACGGAACCACTGTCAGTCTATCACATGGTTTTAAACTCAACCAGGCTTTGTAACAGACGTTGTTTCGGATATCTTGAATTTTTTATAATTGGTTCTTTGTGTCCTTTCCTTTAATGAATACTGATTCATATTGATTTAACTTTTACATTAATTAATTTGACATATCGCACTGCTAACACAAGACTGGTTGAACTCAAATTGAAGCTTTTTTCAGAAATTATGGAAAACTGATTAATCGTTTCCTATTAACGATTGTAAAAAAGTAAACACTGTTTTAAAATTAGTGATAAAATGAAAGAGGTTTTCTTTGAGTTGATACAGTCTTGTGTTAGCAGTGCGTTATTTGTTTGGCAGGTAGGCTAGTGACTTTTGGATCGTTATATTGAGTATTTTAAAGAGAATTTGTGAAGCTGATTTTAGTTAATTTAGTTAGGTAATTAGTACATACACACAAAAACGTATAAACACTAAATCACTTATTTATAAATAAGTGTTCGGTACAATATTTTGCTACCAAACAGCTCAGCATTTTTGCCTGCGTGCATTTCCATATATGCATGTATCGCAACTATCGCAAGTTAGTGCGTGTTCGGATACTAATCGCGTTACTCGAATCTAACCATCTTAGTGCTACTTTAACTTAGAATTACCATTTCTTAGTTCAGTAATATTCAATATAATCTTTAAACCATATAATTGCGTATCATTAAACCAGTGATCATAAACCAATAACCAAACCAATACAAGTCCGGTATAAAACCAATCTAATTTACCGTTATATCAACCAACCCAGAAACTACTGCTAAACCAATCAAGAATTACTTTCTAGAATAAGTATTTATAAAATTTATAAGTACTAATATAATAATAGTCACACCCACTTCAATGTATGCTATTTATTCTAATGTACTGCTACTTAAACAAAACTACTTGATAATTTGCTCAACACTTTCCCTAGTTCCGAACTCATCTCCATCAAGCTGCTTCCAAATATTGTTGAAAAGTAAACTACTCGAATCAGCCACGTAAGTAAAGTCACGGGATCCAGGTAGTTATACAAATATACACGGTATAATGAAATGCCCGTTTTAACTCAGATCTGTTACGTTGATTAAAATTTCACATACAGTTCCCCGCGCACAACGTAACAGTTTTTGACTGGTTCCGATTACAATTTTTAAAAGGTTTCCTGTAGGTTTTATTTTACAGCAGTGTTTTTTGGCTGAAAGTTTCATATTTTCATTCTGATGAAACCTTATGTTAGGTAGTTTAGTTTCACATTAGCTACATGCTGTATACTTGACTTTTTTTGTTTTACTAAATATAAATGTACAATAGCCAACAAATTCAGTTAACTTATCATACGAGTAAATATCTCACGTGTCTACATCGCAATTCCTCCCGACCCGTGTAACATTTATAAAAGTGTATTCGTTGGAAAAACTCAATAACCGTCAAATGTTTCAATAGAAACTGACGGCGACAACACCAGAAATCTTTCGAACAAAACGGAGCAGATTGTATGGCTGGCCCAGGACGCTGCCTTGCGGGAGCCCGGGCGTTCTCCTACATCTGTCGCAGTCGACGCGTAATGCACATTTAATCTCCCAACCACTTCAAAATCTGCCAAAATGCTTTATTGCTCTTGAACAAGTTCTCAAGCTGGTTCCCGGTGCTCAAGATAAAACTTCACAGGCATAATGAATCTTAATCGCGCCGCCAATTCCCAAAATTGTTCGAGAGTTTTGTTTTAAAATAAAACTTGAATTTATCTCGTTTGCTCGGAATTAATTTTGCCTTTTGTTGTTGCGTAATCGGTTACCTGTGTACGTTCAACGTCTGTTCCTTTTCAATTTTGGCTATTTTTTCATGTACCTACTTAATTTTTGGATGGGCCGATCTTCAATTATTTGTAAAGGACAATTTTTTCATGATTTGAATTTTATTTCAGTATTAAGATTTCAATTTCTAACGTAATTAAATAAATCAAAGTCTACAAAAACTTAAAATTTGGTACCATTATTTCCCCTATCAACCAAAACATGAAAGTCAAACTTTATAGGTACACGAAAAAGAAATCGTCGTCATAAAATTCAATGTTAGGACAGAACCTGACAGTAAAACCGAAATTCCTTGGATTCTTAGATCCCTAGATTTGGTTCGTTCCCTCGCCTCGCCCAGAAACCGGCTGTCTCAATGGATTAGGGCTAGAAAACTTTTAATCCTTAATATCCTTTCCTAGGAAATGAAGTTTAAACGCCGCACATCCGTTGTGAATGAAATCGGACTCAAATCCTTTGGAGACAGCGTTTTTGTGCCAAAATAGAAAGTTCAGTTTGTGTTTTGCTTTGTGCTATAATGATGTTCGACCTTTGTGCAGATGTTGGGAGAAATTAATATTGGAAAAAGTTTTATTGGTAATTAGTCTTCCGTTTATTAATTAGACTATGCTTTGAACTGATATTTCGTTTTATGACAAACACACCGTAAATTTTCATTGGACTGTCTTCAACTAGTTATATAAAAGTAATTGAGTTTATTATTTTAGTGTATTTACACAACTATTTTATTTATTGGAAAAAACAAACACGTCATTATTACATAGGCTGCACTAAAAGTATCGGGAATGGAATATTTCCATTGTTCCTGGCATATTAAAATCTTTTTAATTGAAAACTCCTTGGTTTTAAAAATCGAATACCATTTATTTATTTAAAAAAAGATTCTCGGTCTTGTCACAAGGTTTTGTCAAACTTGTTTAGTCGTTGAGAAAATGGAATTGACTCGAGAAAATTCAAGAGCGATGATTTATTATGACTTTCGAAGTGGTTTAACACAAAAACAGGGTGTTGACCGGATGATTTCTGCATTCGGTGATGAAGCCCCATTCAAAACCACAATTTATCGCTGGTTTGCTGAATTTCAACGCGGACGTGTCAAGCTCAGTGATGATCCTCGTCACGGTCGTCCAAAAACTGCAGTCACCCAAGAAAACGTTGATGCTGTGCGTAAGCTGATTGAGGAAGATCGACATGTGACATACCGCGAAATTCAGGCAACTTTAGACATTGGCATGAGTCAAATACAAATAATCTTGCATGAACAATTAGGTGTAAAAAAGTTGTTTTCCCGATGGATACCGCATTCGCTCTGTGAAGAGCAAAAAGCGGCTCGCATTACTTGGTGCGTCAGAACTCTCGAAAGATTCCACGCAGGATCCTCAAATGCTGTATACAACATCGTATCAGGTGACGAATCTTGGATATACGCGTACGAACCCGAAATAAAAAACCAGTCACGAGTTTGGGTGTTCGAAAATGAGTTAAAGCCAACAAAAATTGTTCGTTCACGGAGTGTTGCAAAAAAAATGGTGGCCACGTTTGTCACCAAAACCGGCCATGTTGCGACTATTCCTCTTGAGGGACAAAGAACTGTTAATGCAGAATGGTATGCTAGCATTTGTTTGCCACAGATCGTTTCTGAACTCCGTAAAGAGAACTGCAACCGCCGCATCATCCTCCATCACGACAATGCGAGTTCTCACACCGCGCACAGAACAAAAGAGTTTTTAGAGCAACATAACATAGAATTATTAGACCATCCGCCGTACAGCCCCGACCTAAGCCCTAATGATTTTTATACTTTCCCTAAAATAAAGAATAAATAGCGTGGTTAGAGATTTTCATCACCTGAAGAAGCTGTGGACGCCTACAAAACGGCCATTTTGGAGACCCCAACTTCCGAATGGAATGGTTGCTGCAATGATTGGTTCCATCGTAATAAATAATGTGTCAAATTTCGCGGAGAATACTTCGAAAAGCAATAAATACATTTTTAAATAGTAATGTTGTGTCACTTCCTTGATTCCCGAAATTTTCAGTGCCGCCCTCGTATTATGATCTTTTTATCTATAAAAGGAAATCACGTACACTGACTAATTTTATGTACAGACGCCAGCACATCAAGCTATCCCTAACTGTCAAATTTTCCCAATTGAAAATGAACCTTATGTCTTTGCAATAAAGTTGAAATACTATCAAAGAAATTTGACAGCTAGTGGTAACTTGATGTGCTGGCCTCTGTACGTATCAACACATAGCTCAAACTATTGAACGGATTTGGCATACAGATAGAAGACACGGGCAAAAAGCGAATAAACAAATGAATACGAGTGAGAAAATTTAGTTTCCATATAAGTTTTAAAAATAATTTATATTTGAAATTATTCAATAAAGGTTGTTAATAACTAATTATACTGTATAGTTATGATTTCAGCACTTGCAGGTAAAATATTACTCAACACAGGTAATCCTGAATTGGCTATTACAATTCTCGAGGGATACTTAGCACACACGGCATTACTGACAGCAAATGACATTAATAATGGCGTGTTAGGACTGCATTCCGCACTAGTAGCGCCGATGCAATTAATGATGCTACCACTGTATCAACACCACAATTACATTAGCGTTTAAGTTATCCCTAAAGCGAAAAGAGATATTAAACATTTCGACACGAAAGTTATGTACTTTAGAATAGTATGAAAATATAAATATTTCAGAAGCATGACTTTAAAAATATCTTAGTTGGTCTCCAAGGAGTGATTATGTCAACTAAGTTTATTAATTTATGCAACGAACAAATTAATGCATAAATATTTTTTAGTCTAAAACAAAGGGAATAAATAATTAACAAGTATCTAGAAGGGTTAATAGAATCAAAGCTGTATTCTTCAAGTTTATGCAACACTAGCTTCTGCCCGCGGCTTCGCTCGCGTGGAGGTCGGAAATTATCCCACAGGAATGTTCTACCGGGATAAAAAATATCCTATGTGTTAATCCAGGATATAAACCATCTCTGTGTCAAATTTCATCCAAATCTATACAGTAGTTTTTACGTGAAAGAGTAACAAACATCCATACATCCATACTTACAAACTTTCGCCTTTATAATAGTAGTAGGATTTTTCAGCAGGTCCAATATCAAACTATCATTAAAAATAATCACCATACTGAAACACGTACACAACTATTTTGCAACTACCTTCTACTAGAGAGGGATCCCGAAATTGTGCAAATTTCGGTCTGGAATCCATTAAGGAACGGTTCCGTAATGTAAAGAGATGTAGATAGATGCATAGTTTTCGTGTAAGGAACATTTAAAACTATTGGTTCGGAGAGTTTAGAGAATACATTAAGTCAAAGCTATGTAATACTTCAGTATCATTAATGACTCATGCATAAAAAAGTTAAACCAATTAACTGCAAAAACAACCAACTTTCATTAATTATAGTTCTCGTAAAAATGACAAAAACGTAAATAATTCAAGTGTTATTTTCAAATAGAATTCAAACTCACAAATAATTTCAACCCGTAATACCTTTTATTGCGTTGTTCCCTTCCAAAAAATCCGAATGGTGCCTAATAAAAACTTTTTGATACCGACGCGACGAAAAATATACTAAAGCGCACAATACGTTTAAAAAAGTTTTAAAAGTACACAATGGCATCCCATCCTCGGTACCGCTTTAAAGCAATAAGTCAGGTGGTATTTCACACCTAACTTTTGCATGCCATAGTACCTTTAAAGTGAGAATAAACAAGCTAACTTTTGCCATTCCACAATGTGAGGATGGGACCCGCTTTTATTCACACTCAAATTAAACTTGCCAGATTACATGGCTGCACCAATGCTGCTGTTAAACTATCCTGCCGAAGAGTTTTGACAAGGAGTCTAGGATTCTTGGAAGAAAGGCCAGGTATTATGCAATTCAGTCACTTTATATGACTGAATTTCTGTGAGCTTGTGGTTGATATGAAAGTTTGTATATATGTATACGAGAAACGAAGTCAGGTTTGGATATGATAAAACACCACAATTAATATAAAAGTAATTGTTTGTTTATGGAACGTTGGAATGAAAATTTAAATCTGAGTTAGCTTGCCAGATGTCATACATTTCAACAATTAAATACACGTCACCAACTCGAAAAGAAACTTATGTAATATCATCACAGGAGATATAATTACAAACAAAATATGTCAAACTTATACAAAACTCATCATGTCACACTTCTAATGTTTAAAACAACAAAGATGGATTCCAGTAATTATAATCGAGGAATATAATACAGACTCCTTGTTATATTAATGTGTACCTCAACAAGTTTTGGTAAATCGATACAATTTGTATTGTACTTTGTTACAGTCCCATTCAGATTTTAATTAATTGTCAGAAACTGCGGACCGTTTGATTGAAACACTTCGAAGAACTTGTTTGACATTGTTTAGACAGGTTTCTGAAACAATCCGTGTCTATTCGGATTACAGGCTTCTTATAAGCATTTTGGATTAATCAGAATACGATTTGTCATAAAAGTTAGGGTTGTCTTCTTCTAACGCGGCCCGAGCATTCATTCTGGCGGGAGTGTAATCAAATTCACTGGTAGTGAAGCTCTTTGTTGGTGATATATTGAATTACCTAACGTTTCTTGTGTATCTTCTTTGTCATCTTATACTCTATCTGGCGTCTTGCCAAAGGTAGCTTTACTTGTAGAGACTGATTTTCAGTTCATTAATTTTAGGATTCTTTTTGTGCTTCTTTTTGGTTTTATTTTTTAGTTTTCTGTACACAGCACAGTCTTAAAATTTACTTGCTTTGCTAAATTTACCTTTTTAAATTAATAGATTTTTAAGTACAGAATTACGTTTTTTCAATTGTCTATATAAGTTTTAGTATCATTTATGTATGGTAAACATTTGACAGGATCACAAGTACATATACTGTACATCAATGCTGCCAATTGTGTCGTTCAATGCATCTACAGCCAACATTGTAGGTATTTGCAGTAACTTTTAGTATTGTAAATACGCAATCACAAAAACCATACAAATCCGCAGTCAAATAAGTACCAGTACCAGTTATTTGGGTAGTAAATTTCAAAGGGATTATAATAGATGTTACAGCACTTTGAAGTTCCAACGCAATGAGAGAGGCGATTTATATGTGTCCGCAAACAGTCTAATTTGCATGTACAAGGCAGACGGATGGCGTAATTTTCCCTGTCTCATATTGTATAAGGAGCTTATACTGTTCTTATTAGGTGTTAGGTGATCGCCTTGAGGCGGTGCCGCTATGATGTTATGTTTAGATGAAGCTGTAATGGGGCATTTGGGTGGTTTTAGTATTAATTTACAAGATTTGAATAACGTGAACACCGGCTAAATCTATTTTATGTTAAAGGAAGAAAATGAACCTCTTAGCTACCTTAAAACTGGCTATTCTTAAAATGATCGAGTTGTTTTAAACCAATAAACATTTCTAGCGAATGGGAAATTTGAATCCGACCAATTCAATTTCGAATATAAGTACCTTTGTAGTTAAGTAGATTTAGTTGAACAATGATTTACCATAGATTAACCAAATCGTTATTAATGTTATTCTATTAATCAATGTTTCTGCCACATAACTACAGATTTATAAACTATACTACGTTTATATTTTAGCTAAATAACTCCCGATTAGAGCGCCTAGAGACTCCTAGCGCCACATCGTAGCATTTTCCGGAACTAAACTTTCTTTTCAGTCATCGTTCTTACAACGTTGTTTGTGGATAAGTACACGTTAGACGCACATGGTCTTGGTTTTGTAAATAGTTTGTGAACATGCAGTAATAGAATAAATGGTGTACACAAATGAATTAAATGGTGCCTTTATAAGATGACGTGTTTTCTTTTTTAATATTCTCACAAAATGAAAGATTCTGTCATGACAATTCAACAAAAATAAACACAATTATCGGCGAAAACAACGTTTTCTTTTTAGGCAAACGTCAATCCGATCACAGGAAAAAATCTCAGCTAAATTTAGATGAAAAAAAAATCAAATGTATAGAGACAACATTTAACAAATCTCGTTACGAATCCCTTATTTTCGTCGGGATTTTCATTTCAACATAATGTCATTTAGATACCTGATGTCGCAGGCCTTCATGAACGCGCGAGCGAGACGCAGGCACGTTGTCGAGTGAGAAGAAGCGAGACAGCCTGGTAAACTTCACGAACAAGTTTTAAAAGTTCAACAGTAATAGCACATTAAAAATTGACTTTGATAATTTTTAAATCATACGTTTGTCATGGAACTTTGAGCCTTATTGGCGTTGATTTTAGTATTTACGGGAATGATATTGTTTTGGATGTAGTACCATGAGGGCCGAAAGGTAACTGGCGTCCGGCATATACGGCAAGCAACAGGCTGTCGTAGGGGTGGAGTCTGAAAATGACGCGCCTGCGCACAGCACCGTGCGTTGCTATGACGACGCCTCTTTCAATGTTTGTGATTGCGCGAAACTCGAGGAGGTTTTTGAAGGAAAACTTTCGCCTGTGATTGACGCGTAATGTTCGTAATTGTGTTCGCCTGTTGGCGGCATTTTAGGGCTTTATCGATGTATGGCTTCGGCTATGATTGGTTCCAGTTATTCAATTTGATATTGTTTAAAATATGATTCTATTCGTTGATGATTTCAACAATTTTTTTTTTTTTTCCTTGAAGCGATATGAAAGTTACACATAATCTTATGCCCTGTATATACAGTAATGAAAAAAAAAACAGTCTTTTAGTATTATTTTAAATAGAGAAGTTTGGAAGGAAAATGGGGAGGCTTTTGCCCAGTAGCAGGACAATACGTAGGCTAACAAAAAATGCTAATTATTTGACTATTATTAAATGATTACTTTTCAACAGAAGTGGTAGTCGATGTCTCTTTTGATCACTGCCTAATCATCCAACGTCATTTAAACCTACTTCTCAAACACTTTCACTTACTATCTTCTACCCAAATGCTGTTTTATTTTATAATTTAAATTTTGACATACGAGACTTCTTTGGAACTACTATAGTTTTTTCCTATGTTCTACCGAAGCCGAGTCAATGTCACGTTGAAAGACTGCGTTATAGCTTGCTGGCCGCCCCGCTAAGAGCATCGCGCTATAAAGTTTTGTTCACTTTGAGTGAGAGCCTGTAGTCTGTAGCCTGTAGTGTGTAGTGCGTTCAATTTTGCATGAGTTGGTAGTGAGTGTGATTCGTAAAGATATTCTAGAAAGTCAATAAAAGTTTATCTCTATGGTAATTATTATCTACCAGCACAGAGACAGTGATAAGACTATATTTTTTGTCAATAGCAAAAAGGAGTGTTTATGATAAAATAACAGGAAATGAGATTTAAAATGCAAAACATTACTTAAATTCAAAAAAAAATCATCTATGCTATTTTCACAGACACCTTAAGCACTGCGATGCTTCAACTTATCGTCACAAAAACTCACTAAATGATAAAAAGGGTATTTCCCAAATTATCGTACATTTTCCTTTGTAAGTACAAATAAAGTCATCTGTTTAAAGAAATAAAGAGATCTGACCAGATCAAAAAAACCTTTTACACCTTGACAAGAAAACAACAATTAATTACCGTTTGTTTCAATCTGATAGCAGCATGATAGCGTTTAATTAAATACGATAATCCGCTCTCTGGTTACAAAACAATGGCGATGGCTGTAAGCTATGTTTTTTTACCCGACGGGCCCAGAAGGAGGGTTAGGCCCTTTGTACACACAAATATTTCATGCTGTGAAAATCTACGGTTTATTCGCAGCGCTTAACAGGCACGGTCGTCAGTGTAGTATGGATCACTCATCATCTGCCTAGCCTTTTCCCTACTATGTTGGGGTCGGCTGCCAGTCTAAGCGGATGCAGCTGAATCCACAACCCAGTAACTGGGGAATACAATACCCCTTGGTAAGACTGGCTCTGTCGACGACTGTCAAAGATACACAAATGACAGCCGGGACCAACGGCTTAACGTGCTTTCCGAGGCACGAAGGAGTCTCGGTATGTAAAGATGGTCGCCCATCCACGGCCAACACCGGCAAGCGTAGCTTAACCTGATGGATCGACCTGTGCGGCTGTTAGTACTTAGCCACGAGCTCCTCTGTTGTATGGATCACTATGGCAGCTTATTGACAAACATGTTTTTTCTAAGGCGCGGTTTATTCACCGTGTGTAGGCACGGGCTTCAGTGTTGCACGAAGTGGTCCATACTCCGCGTCGTAAAGAAACCGTGCAGTGTAAAACGAGCCTAATTCCTCTCATTAAAGTCAGTGTCGTGTAGTCAAGGAGATGGTATAAGATACAAAAAGAATGGAATTGTTGAAAATTATAAAATGTTATTCTTTTTTACTTTGCTTGTAACTTGTTTAATTCTTAAAATGTTTTGGTAGAAAGTTTTTGTGAAGCTCTGTTTTAGAATGATAATATTTCAATATACGGTATGCATTTATGCAATTGATTGGGATAAATAAAAATCACTATGTATGTTAAATGACGATGGCGAGAAAACGAGAAAACAATTACTTCAGTTTATAGAATTATATTTCTATCGCAAGTTCTTAAGTATTTTTTTATTATTTCATAAAAATGACCTAAATTGCAGCACCGATAGCCTAGCGGTGTGACCGTCGGACTGCCAAGTCATAGGTCTCGAGTTCGAACCCAAAACCTAACCTCTGATTTTAAGGATCCATGTGCGTATTGTATAATTATCACTTGCTTTAAAATCGGTGAAGGAAAACATCGTGAGGAAACTAGCATGTCTAAGAGATATTTCTCAACAGCATGTGAAGCTAAGTCAGAGGCCCATGGGCAGCATAAAAACTCTGACACCAGGTTAGTCACTAACCACAGGAAAAGAAGAAGAAGACCAACATTTGTTTTTGTGACAATCAAAAAATACTATACATTATTATCTTCAAGCTTCTTCAAAGTAAGTATGGCGTAAGTATGCAGATATGACAAGAATACCTATTATTGTGAGTTGAATTCCATAACGTGCTTGAATCTTTTATTGTTAAAGTGATATTGCGAGGAATACGCAATGGATTATAAAATGAAACCTTGATGTGTTTTGTGGATCATACATGTATGCAGTGAATGTACAGTCAGCATAACAGTATCATACAAATTATACTACAAAAAACCGGCCAAGTGCGAGTCGGACTCGCACACCGAGGGTTCCGTACAAACCTGTAGGTATATAAGTAAAAGTTCACCCATCACGAGAATCGAGTCATAGTTATGGTATTTTTATATTTTGATAAAAAAAACTTTTTTTTTTTTATTATATGATGTAACTAAAAATTTACGGTTTTCGCAATTTTTCCTTTATCTGCACTGTAAGACGTTACTTTGTACCAAATTTCAAGATTCTAAGTTCACGGGAAGTACCCTGTAGGTTTCGATTCCCGTGCGAGTTTCGAAAATTTGCGGCATAAACAGCTGTATCTTTTGATTGCTTTGGCTTAGAAGTTTGATTTTTTCACAGCTCTAAGGGACAGTAGACCTAAGTATTAGATATAAATTTCAGTTTGATACCTCCACGCGTGCCTGAGAAAAACGGTCTTGACAGACGAACGGACGGACAACAAAGTGATCCTATAAGGGTTCCGTTTTTTCCTTTTGAGGTACGGAACCCTAAAAATTTAGATAATAAAAACATGTGTAGGAGCTACTTTTATGTAATTTCTAAGTCATTACGTAGCCTTCAGCTATGCTATAATAATTACTATATTTGGTACAAGGTTTGATGATATGGTTAAGATAATCATAATCGGTAGTTACTCCCTGTAACTACCGATTATGACGACTTATAGAGAAGTATGGAAAAAAAAGATATGTCATGCCGACCCCAAATAAAATGGGATAAGGGCAGGCGAATGATGGGGGTGTAGCGCGTTAGACGGATTTATAACAGTATTTTGTTGTTATTGGCAAACAGAAGGACGCGTCTATCAGGCATTTCGACATACACTCACAGTTAGCCTTGACGACATCAATGAGAAGGTACGTCTCACTAACGAAATTCATACTTAGAACATTGTCACATTATATCTACAATGTATATAGAGACGCGACGACATAACAAAATGTGACGTGTACATGAATCGGCAAGTACCTAACCCGTTGGCTGATTTGATAATAATCTGCAGAAATAACGTTAGATACTAGCCGGTTAAACTTTAAAACATGCTGTACAAGTGTACAAGATCCGACCAACTTCTTAAATATTTAGAACAAACTTGTGAACTGTTCTTAACTGCTACAACACACTGTATAAACTCATTTCACAAAGATTGCAATATAAACTTAGTACATCAAATGTTTAACTGTTCATTAAGATGTTTAAAATAGCACTACGCCGTACATTACTCGTTTTGTACCGGGTTTTATAACGTAACTTCTATTGTTACCGTCAAGGTGCATGGCGTGAGTAAAAACTGTCGTCTGAGTTACGAAGATTGGAGATCATACAATATTTTCATTTGTCTATGATTGTTTTAGTAAAGAAGAAATTGAAAATGTACAGCATTTCTCAGAATCGTATTTATGATATTTGAAGAAAACTGTTTTTGGTTGTACCTAAGCTATAGAAATTGATGTGTAAAAGGTTTATTCTAACTGTGACTGGATCATGGATAAATTAGAATATAATTTTGTACCTGAATTTAAAAAAAAAGCTACTAGAAAAACAATTAATCCATCAAGCTAATCAGCTAGTTGCGCCATTACTATTGCATCATTTCAATTTGTAAACAAAAATACAACAAACACTACGTGACTTCCAGCCATACAAACTATCCAGCGAATCCCTCAGAGACACATTCGCCTTGATGCCTTCCAGCACGCAACCAAACGAAAAATAAACAAACAAAATCCCACAGGATCTTCAAGTAAAAAATCTTAAGTATAACTTGTTTTTAAGACGGTGTCATTAAACCGGTAACCTCGGGGTGGCTGTCCACGTAAGATTGCAGGAGTATGAAACCTTAAGGAGAACTTTCTTCATTGCCGATAAATTACGGAGTCACTTTTACAGCTCAAGAGAACATACGGCGAAACTTCCACATGTGCTGTCCAAGTTATAACAAGATAGCGTTTGGACGTGTTAAAGAATTTGAATGGCTAAATTCTTTAGGAATTTTGTGGAGTTAGTGGAGTGGTGTTAGGCTAAGTATGTTGGAGATATTGAGCGACTGGAGTAAGTGTTAAGTTGTAGTATGAACGGATTTTGGTAGTGTCTTATTTGGTGTAGATTGTAGTGTTGCTGTAAATACTCTTTCTTTATTTGTAAATCATTGGTGCTAAGTGCTTTCAGGGTTTAAAATGAACTATAAACAGCCACAGAAAAAAAGATTTACAGCGCATAACCAAAGTGATTTTCGATTGCCTGAAGTTGGTGGAACAACTAACTTGTTTCCTAATCGTAACAAAACTTACAAACTTATACTAATATTATGATTAGGAAACAGGGCGTAACCGAAAGGGTATATACATACAAAAGCACATGCTACAGACCACCAAACTGAACAACTTTTACTATGGGACCAACACCAAATTCGCAAAAGAAAATCAGCTGTTCTATACATTTTTAGTCACGTGACTCGTCGAAATGTAGGGAACAGCTGATTTCTTTTCACGATTTCGGAGTTGGTCCCATAGAAAAAGTTGTTCAGTTTGGTGGTCTGTAGCATATCCTTTTATATGTAAATACCCTTTTTGTTACACCCAGTATAATTATTATATTAAAATAAAAAACAAAATTTCATCAACAAAAACAATACTTCCGAAACATTTCCACGTAAAATAATCGCTTCAATAATATCGCATCCAAAAATCGATAACACATCCAGCAACACACCGCTACCTCCCACCGCACATACCACCACATAAGCCCCAGTTGCATTAAGTGGATAATCCCCGAGTTCATACTTTCATCTGTTTAATGGATGCAGTGAAACCCATCTATTGCCGTTAGGCGCTTTTTACGCGCACTCCTATGGCGATATTGAGAGGAAATATAAGTGCTCTGTTATGGCAATCGTTTTGAGGATTAGCGCAGGTCTCATGATGAAGAAGAAGGGGGTATTAACGAGAGTGGATACATGTGCGTTGTTTTAGTTAGGGATAATTATTATTGAAGAAATATACTGGTCAGAGGTTTGTTCGATTTTGTTGTTTAGTTTGCATGTCAAGAAGGAGCTCGTGGCTAAGTAATAACAGTCGCACAGGTCGATACATCAAGTTAAGCTACGCTGGCCGGGGTTGGCCGTGGATGGGTCTTTCATGGGCATCTTTACATGCCGAGACTCCTCCGTGCCTCGAAAAGCACGTTAAGCCGTTGGTCTCGGCTGTCATTTGTGCATCTTTGACAGTCGTAATGGGTCGTTAGAAGCCTGAAATTCTGACAGCCAGTCAGCCAAAGGGTATCGTATTCCCCAGTTACTGGGTTGTGGAGGTCAGACAGGCAGTCGATCCACATAAAATACTGGTATTCAGATGCATCCTGTTAGATTGGAAGCCGACCCCAACATAAATGGGAACAGGCTAGCGTTTTTAGCCATTCGCCCTGCGACTGATCTCTTTACGATCGTGTGACCTGCCGGACTAAGAGACAGGGGAAAGAGAGACTACACCTGTGTCTGCGCACATACTTTTGCCTATCTCCCACGCATAAGGCTGATCTCCGATGTGTAGTCTGGAGGACTAATATGCTATTAAAATGGTTTGTAATAAATATAGTTTAGGAAGTAGATGGAAGGTAAACAATGTTAAAGTATGAGTTGATGACCACAAAACTATACTTCCAGATAATCCGCCATTTCAGTTAACAATAGAAGGAAAAAACAGACTGAATACATTGTAGTTTATAAAAGGATAAAAATAGAGGTCAAATTCATTGTTACTTGTAAAGTTAGAACGGTTAGCTACTTTTGTTGTATAATCGGTATTTTATTTAAGGCGCAGATATATGTCAACGGCCTTGAATGTATAGCTTCCGCGTTCTGTTCTGAACTCACTCAACGCATTGTACGTCTACTTGGTAATAGAACTCGCCCATCAAGGAGCGTTGTCCCAAATTGCCAATTGCTTTTTTTTAAAGTAACAAAACCAAATCAATTTATTTTGTATTGCATAGCAGTAGATATTTGTTTTTTACTAATTTGATTAGAAATAAAGGAGTAAAATGGTTTCATCTCAACGATTTAGAGGTGATTTGTTGATTTTTTTTTCTTACCACGTGTAAATGATAGAAAATTTATGGTTTTAATTAACCAAATTACGTATCATATCAAGTAGATTACTAACTATTTTAATCAAATGTAATTTCTCTGTAAATACCGACGAAAAGCTGCTTCATTTGCACGCATTTTTTAAGCTTTTGTCGAGAGATCAGCCTTAAAGCAACAAACTTGCAGTTTATTAAAACATCGTATCCACATTGAACCTCATTACTCCTCAGATATGAACTCCTTCCTAACTTCATATTAGTCTGGTGCTGTGGCACCTGTTCATTTTTCAGTGCCAGACTGCGATCGACTCATGGCGAAAGTCCTCTCGGTAGAGTAAAAAAAATAGATGGGTGGCGATAGATTGAATATGATACTTTAAAAAAATAAAACCGACTTCCAAAACAAACACTACAAAGTGAAAAATAATTTTGATTTCGGAAGTCGGTGTCTTCGGTTTTGTATTTTCATTTTTTGCCACCGACTTCCGAAATCAAAATTATTTTTCACTTTGTAGTGTTTGTTTTGGAAGTCGGTTTTATTTTTTGTAAAAAAGTTTTTATTTTTCACTTTTTAGTTGTGGTACCTACACAATCCCTCCCCCCCCCAAATTTTAATACCACTACCTGGTATGTAAATTACAGTGACAGGAAGTTATTAGAACATCATCCACATATATTAAGTAGGATTTTTTTAGATTTTTGTTGATTTTTCAAAAACCGCTTATCCGATTTCGATAAAAATTTTATGGGACCATTTGGGAAGTATACCCTTTCCATCAAAAAAAGAATTTTTCAAATCGGTTGGCAAGCAACGGAGTTATGCGCGAACAAACATAAAAAAAAAAAAATACAAACATCCGAATTGACAACCTCCTCCTTTTTGAAGTCGGTTAAAAAGGTGATACACGTGCCCAGATTGTAGTAAATTATACTTATGTGCATGAGGTTTTGGGTTCGATTCCCAGGTCAAACAAAAAGTTATTGAGTCTGGATTTTTGCCCGGTTTGTCCAGCAATAGGCGCGTCCCTGTTCTTTCTTTCTTTTTTATGTGATTTTTGATTAAACCTGGTGTAAGAGTATGCTGCCCATGGGCCTCTGACTTAGTTTCACATGCTGTTGAGAAATACCTCTCAAGCATGCCGGTTTCCTCACGATGTTTTCATTCACCGAATGAGAAACATTCACAATTTAGAAACGCTTTGAAGAAATTTTAAAGAATGAGTTATTTTAATATGCTGGCCTCTGTATATACTGGGTGTAACCGAAAGGGTATATACATACAAAAGGATATGCTACAGACCACCAAACTAAACAACTTTTTACTTATGAGAGAACCAACTCCGAAATCGTGAAAAAAAAATCAGCTGTTCACTACATTTCGACGAGTCACGTGACCAAAAATGTATAGAACAGCTGATTTTTTTTTTGTTTGTTGTTGTGTCCTTTTTACAGCTACGGTCCACTAAGTTATACAATAACATATTCCGATCTATTTCCAAAGATTCGCGAATACCACCGCGCTTGCGGCGCTGCAGCCACAATACAGTTGCTGAAATGCACAGAAAACACATTTACCACAATCCATCATGGCGGATTTGTGGATTCCGTACGTCATACAAACGCCCGTTTCGTCCCTGCTAATGCTGTCGGCAGAACAATCTTGGATACGAAACCCTAAAATATTAACCTACATAGTTTTGATTAATGAAAGTTTTTGACTAGCTTTTGGGACCTTGTAAGAGGCTTATTAAAATGTACTTAAAAACACAATTGAGAATAAGACCTACAATTAAAGCAAAATTTTGATCCTGAACATACATCCCCATATCTAATTATAATTAATGTCTTTGTCTTAAGTTTTCTATGTGACTGTTATTTTGAAACCCATTCGATACTTCAATTAACTTCACTCATAGCACAATAACAACTGTGTAGGATGCTTTATAAGAATCATAAAGTACCACGTTGTTTGAACTAATCTATACTAATATTATAAAAGGAAAGATTTGATTGTTTGATTATTTGTTTGTTTGCATTAAATAGGCACAGAATCTACTGAACCGAGTTGAAAAATTATTTCACTGTTTGGAAACTACACTATCCCCGGGTGATATAGGCTATATATTTTTTTTTTTATTACTTAAACTCCAATACTAATGCAATAGGGCAAACCGCGAGCAGAAGCTAGTTACTTATAAGTATCACCTACACTCCCTCCAAACATTTCATAACACCTGCAGACTGGAAATTTCATATAACTGGGAGGTAGACTTCAAAGGGCTAGGATATCCGTCGCATGGACGCATTTATCAAAGAGGAGATATAAGTTTTCGATGACACAAATGCTACAGATTCTGCTGGATACGCGTGCAGGTATGTGACACACAGGGTCACACAAATGTATCTCAGTAACTAGGAATACCTCACAGATGTCTATAAAAATATTGTGCTTTGTCTGTCAGTCCGTATGTCTGTTACCTTTGACGCTTCTACCACTGAACTGAAATAATGATGATAGACAAATGGGCAACCAGGGGCTTGGGCATAGGCTACATTCAAGGTTGGCGCAGTGGTTGACCGATTGACTGCTTCGAAGCATGTCGCAGGTTCGATTCCCGCACGGAACAAATATTTGTTCCAACACAAAACAAACAATAATTACATGACAATACCACAAAACAATATATAAGTGGGTATTATTTTATTTGTAATTAAACTTATGAAATTAATATCAAGATGAAAATAGGTAGTGAACTGAACCCACATAAAACAAAAAAATATATTTTAAACACTCGTAATATTAATAGTAATTTAAACAAAATCTAAATTAAATAGTTCATATTAATTAATTCGTGTTACAATGTTGATGAAGTTGCATAGAATTAACTGAAGTTGAAAATTAATGATGACTATGTTTTCAATTTCAATCAATCTGCCTAGCTTTTTGCCAACTATGTAGGGGTCGGCTTCCAGTCTGACCGCATGCAGCTCAATACCAGTATTTTACATGGAACGACTGCCTACCTGAAATCCACAACCCACTCAGAAACTGGGTATTACGATACCCCTTGATAAGACCGGCTGTTAGACTTTCGGGGTTATGACTACCCGTAACGACTGTCAAAGATCCAAGACTTAACGTGCTTTCCAAGGTATGTTTTTAATTTAAGATAATTATAATATTTAAAGAGTTTTTAAATAATTAAAGTTTCACTTAATGTCTGTTTGTTCACCCAAATTTTGCCAGTACACACAGTTTCACATAGCTATTATTTAAATAAAAATACACCTTACCACACCGTACTTAGACTTCATAGAAAAAACAAGCCACCTTTCCCAGGTCCTCTTGTTAGCTCTCAATTTTTGTGACCCGCCATTTTGAAAACGTCTGGCTCCCTGACGGGCAAGACTTAAGAACTCCACCTTTTTATTCTTTTGCGATGTTTTTTTACGTTTTCTCCGGCTTTGAAAACAAAGTCGTACAGCCATTGTTGACTCAGTCCATCTTACGTCAAACTCGAACTTACCTGTAAGGAAAAAAGAAAAAAATGTAAGTACGTAAGCCTTCTTTATTGTTGTGAAAAAATAAATCTTTTTTTTTATAAGTCGCTTGTTTTTTTATTGTATTTTTGTTACCTTGTGATTTAAAAATGAGTCGTAAAAGGTTCTCTGATCAAAATTGAATTTCTCTTTTATTTAATTTGTCGTGAAAATATCAATGAAAATGGAAAATACGGGCTTATTAATGTGACAAGAATAAGAAAATGATGTTTATGATAATAAGTAATTTATTAAAAATAAACAAAGAATATTTTCAGTGATTATTTTTCAACTGAGGTAGGAAGCAATGGAAAATTAAGATATTGGCTTCGTAACTTTTTTGATTCCGGAACTTAGGTCTTTTATGTATGTGTTTTAATTGTAAGATAGGTGAACTCTTACTTAGATTATAACTTACGTCATCATGTTCTCATAGACCAATTTTAAACGATTTCAGGAACATAAGAACATAAGTGATTATAGCTTATGTTGTGTTATAGATTTTTTGTTAATCACTTTTTCACTATATTATCAACAATTAAATATTGCACCTTTTCTAATTATCTAATTAACCTATACCTTATTGCAAGGCAAATTTTTTAATCCCAAAAATGAAGAGCCTATTCCGAAAGAAAAAAATAATATGCCCTTCAGACAAACTTCCAACCAAAACAATTGAGTGCCTTCAAAACAGTATTCATATAAGCCAAACAAACAAACAATAATTATTCGTGTAGCTGAGATTGTAATCATTATAATTATAACCGTTGGCAGCACACATTGAATATTTTGTGCGAGTCGAGTCATTTATTACGAGCTTATTAGCGGCCCCCGCCGGGAGAGAGCTTAAGATACGTTGTCTAGGGAACCATGGATAATGAGTTGAGGTACTGGATGTGCCATGTACTGGTGTGTATTGTATTCATCTGCCTAGCCTTTTCCCAACTATGTTGAGGTCGGCTTCCAGTCTAACCGGATGCAGCTAAATACCTGTATTTTACATGGAGCGACTGCCTATCTGACCTCCATAACCCAGTAACTGCGGGCAATACGATACCCCTTGGTAAGACTGGCTGTCAGATTTTCGGGCTTCTGACGTCCCGTAACGACTGTCGAAGATGCACAAATGACAGCCGGGACCAACGGCTTAACGTGATTTCCGAGGCACGGAGGAGTCTCGGTATGTGAAGATGGTCACCCATCCACGGCCAACCCCGGTAAGCGTAGCTGAACCTGGTGGATCGACCTGTGCGGCTGTTAGTACTAAAATATTGCATATGCAAATATTTTCTATTCCGATAAGTGCTTGGTACTTGTTGACAGGTCTACACTGTCCCCCATGCATATGAACATACTGTAATTTGAACACATTTTAACATCCAATCATTTTTAAAAAGGGTGTCAGTGGAGTTTTTTTCCAGCTCTTCTTCTTATGAAACGACCAATCGGAATCGTGTATCTAGCTTTTGACGTTTCTAATGTCAGATTTATGTCAAAAAACGACACTTTTCTGGACTAAATTAGGTAAAACAGTAATTATCGATATTTAAAAAAACTGTCACTGTGTCTTTTCAGGTGAGGTATTGGAATAAACGAATGTTTTAAATACTAGAGGTAAGTAATTTTAAACTTATATCATAATTGTGTTTACGGGTAGTCAGAAGCATGAAAGTCAGACCACCAGTCTCACCAAGGGATATCGTACTACACAGCAACTGGGTTGTGAAGGTCAGATAGGCAGTCGCGGTTAGACTGTTAACACCATCATGTTGGGAAAAGGCTAGGCAGATGATGATCATAATTATCGTGTTACAATTGATTCACTTTGTTCTACTGTGTAACCGCAATTAAGTTTTGTAACTGAGGTAAAAACATAATCACCATACTTTTACTAATACCATAAATAACTTATTATATTGTGGTTAACATAGATACTATAGTAGGTATGTACAGAGGGCATCACATCAAGCTACCCCAATCTGGCAAATTTATTTGATAGATTTTCAACTTTAATGCAAATGGAAAAGGTTCATTTTCAATTGGGAAAATTTGACGGTTTGGCATAGTTTGATGTGCTGGCGTCTGTACATAATGCATGAACAAAAACCTATATAATATACGACATAACACAATAATAACAATATACTTGCTTTATCATTCTCTATGATGAATGAAAATGTAATCAATAAAGAAGCATAATTTCAGACGATGACAAACTGAAATATAAATACTTATTTAGAAAGTTGGTAATTAATATTGTGATGTAGTTAGTTTAATAAAGTTAAGTAACTGTAGCTCTACGCTGAAGTAGGTAATAGTTACAATGAAAATAGTTACTTTCTACTTAATATCGTCGCTGAAGTAAAGTATATTCATAAATTCTCTTCTATACATACAAATTAATAATATTTAAGTGTTTGTTCCTAATAACAAAATGATAGTCTATTACTAAATGCAAATGAAAGTAAATACAATACACATCAAGTTACCACAATCTGTCAAATTTCTTTGATAGTATTTCAACTTTATTGCAAAGACATAAGGTTCACTTTTAATTGAGAAAATTTGACAGTTAGGGATAGCTTGATGTGCTGGCGTCTGTACCACAAAAAGAAAAGTTTATCTGTTTGTTCCGACTAATCTCCGAAACGGCTGTGGTGACGTCACTTGTAGCAGCTAGTTATACGTTACATAATGTATAAAATATGTTACAAAATAGCTATGATATAAATAAATAATTTATGGACCCTCAGGGGCCCCAAAAGAGGATAACAATTAAAACTATTAAAAGTAAAAAAAAAATAGTAATTATTATTTTTTTAATTTTAATTTGAATAATAAAAATAATAATTACTAAGATCAATGTCAGGTGTATTTTATTCATTACAACATTATCTAGTCATTGTAAAGTAAGTAACAACCAAGACATGAAAAAATATAATTTTACAACCAACCATTTTGCTAACACAAGCAAATAATTTAATTTAATTACGCCACAGCCCATTCCAGTGAAAACAATCTTGGGTCTAGGTTTTAAGTGACTCCGGGCCAGATTGTTAGCAGTTTGCATATATCGTTGTAATTGTAATTGGTCGAGACGGATGCCCCACGCCAACGAATTGGTCGGCGGGATGTACTGCCTTGTTTATTATTATTTTGGGATGTTCTCTTGTTGGTCGGGGTTATGAAAAAAGAAAATTATGTACACTAACTAGCTACACTTGAAGAATGAAAATGTTCAGTTATTTTTTTAGACATTCCTACTGTTGCTCCTATTATGGCCATCTTTCTTCAGTTCTTCATGATTTAGGTCATTCTTGAAGATTGTTTTTTGTTGACTGTGACTTTGACTTTTTGACTACATTCAAAGTCAAAGTCAAATCATTTTTTTTCAAAGAGGCACAAGAAAGGTTCTTTTGAATGTCAAAATGAACAAGAAATGGAATTGATTCTAGTCGCCCCTTCCAAACGGTAGTTTTGTAAGGAGAAGAATGGGCAAGAAACTCCACCGTTACTCTTTCTTCTTCCTTTCGTGTGTTCTTCTTTTCGTTAGTGACTAACCTGGTGTCAGAGATTTAAAGCTGCCCATGGGCCTCTGACTTAGCATCATATACTGTTGAGAAATATCTATCAGGCCGGTTTCCTCACGATGTTTTCCATCTTAGGTCTCGAGTTCGAACCCAAGACACGCACCTCTGACTTTTCAGATTCATGTGCGTATTGTATAATTATTACTTGTTTTAAAATCGGTTACTCTTTTAAAAAGTAAGTTTTGTAAGTACAAATTACAGATAACACAGCAGCTTTTATGTTTCACTGTATGGAATCTACTTGTTAAATAACATCGAAACTTATAAAATGCTAATATTAAAAGGTTACCCAATTTGACAATAATTAAAGCACCATAATATGATGCTTCATTTATTGTGTTATTATAGGAAACCCACATTATTTTAAAGTTGCGTATGCAAAATTTGAAAGCTTTTTCGCTACAAAAGCGACACAATAACAGCCCAACCTCTTCCAATATCCGAGACCACAGGTAAATTATTCCTGATTAAAAGTTAATTGATTCTCCATACCTCAGTTAAGTGCATCAGCAGCCTGTCACGCTAGTTAAAAGAATCAATTAATGTCGAAAATAGGTCGCACGACCACCGACCATTAAATTAACAGACAATATTTAAAATATCCACTGATTTAAATATCAGAATATTTTGCCAGGTCAATCTATCTTCCCAGCCTTTTATCAACAATGTTGGGGTCAGTTTACAGTCTAGCCCGATGCCGCTAGCTCACATACTCGTATTAAACAACTATGTGTTTGACCTTGTGCGACTGCCTATCTGACAAAAAATACGTGTCTAATATTTTTTTATTATCTGACTAACTACTAAATATAGTTTCAAATTTTTTACCCTGTTATCATTCCTATTACACACACCTTTGAATATCTCAATATCTTTTCAGATTAAAACAAGTGCCATCCTTCAGCATATTCACTCCATTCAGAAATCCACAAAAGTTATCTCGAAATTCCATTACACCTCCACAGAAGGTTCCATAAATAATGAGAATATCGATAGAATATGTATTATTTTGTTAGTGCCAGATATATCGTTATGCGCGGTTCAATTCTGTTTGGTACCAGTTCTGATGACATACACAAGGAGTTATATTTGATCTATGTGTGCACCTAGTTCCAGCTAGTGAATTTGGGACCGAATATAAGTCTGGTGTGGTTGTGAATTTGTATTGGGACCTACGGATGCCCTGAATGAGAATATTTATTCCTAATCTTACAAACTATGCATGTAAAAGGTATCATTCAGATTTATACCAGAGATTTTTTTCAACGCATATTATTTTATCATAGTCATTGTTAACCTTTTGAACGCCATTGTCACATATACGTGACAAGCAAGCGCGTGTTCTGTATGCCAACGACATAAATATGTGACAATTGCAACAACACTATAATTCGGTCGTTTCAATTTTTTAGATATCTTTATCTTAAAAATTTAACGAATTTAATGACATAAAACAAATTAAAAGACACCATGGATGTTGGGAAATTAATGATAACAAGACGAATTAAATTTGTAGCTTGGCGTGGAGGGCACGCGCGTACGTTTATGCTCTGGCGCTATTCAAAAGGTTAAATTTACACTTGACACCACTGCGATACGACACCACGATAAAGATGGCTAATCACATAAAATAGTTTGATAAATGATCTAATTTGATGATATTAGTGGATAAAGGAATAACCACACTTATCGATACGGAATCTGGGGGCCTAGACAAATTTTTACTAACGGTAACTAAATCAGATAAAACCGAAATGTATGAAATTGGCGGAAGCTTACGAAATGTCACGTGATCAATCGTTTTCGATCGCTAAGTGCTAGACAATATCAAATTGTGTACGGAACTCTATAAATATTCCTATGCGTCGACAAGTGGCGTTCTTGATCATCTGAATCGCTGAGAATATAATAAATAACGAATTGTTCGATCAACAATTTTCGAAATCCAATCGATACGGAGCGATTGACACTTGTCTAGGCCCTCTGGTGAGCCGATCACGTACTACACTTGTTTTATTCTGACTGACTCAAGCCGATTCCGCCTCAATAATAGTGTGGTCACTACCGAAAATTTGACAATTCTTCGCGCAATTTTCTCGCCTATAATCACCATTACTGCATCAGTTGCTAAAATCTTTGCTGTGAAAACTAATATACTTAAAAGTTTTCCGCCTTCCTTATCTGCAAGTATGTCAGCGCTGAATAATATTATACCTTGAGCATCGTTAGTCTGCTTTGAGTCGTCACCTATTATGTTAACTACGTATAAAGAACTTCATTAGACCGAACTGTGGACCCCCGGGCAGGTATGATTGCGTCAGGCTTCCATTTTTCCTTAATAAATCTATGGGATTCAAATTATGTAAATGCCTCAGTATGTGGTATGTAATGAGTGGCTTTCATATCATGAAAGTTGTTTTAATGGAAATTGTCAAGAAAGTATTGGAGGGAAAATATTCTTGTTATGCCGTATTACCTAAATTAGAATAACCCTAATTTTGATATAGAAGAAGGTAATGAAAACACGTGATCACCCCTGCTGTTTAACTGCCTTAAAATAACTAAAGAACTCTAGTTGACAATCTTAGGGACAAGTAATAAATTTGGAGTTTGTTCCTGACAAATTACAAAATTTATTGCAATGCCAATAAAATTTAAACAGCACCACAAAATCTAAATCTGTATGTCCCACACAGACCGTCCAAAGTCTTCTATACCATCCTAAAATTAACCAAAACGACGTGCACTAAAAATCTAAACCAGCAATGTCTCAACTATTCAGGGGCGGAGACGTATCACCCATTTCGTTCCCGCGTCTTTCAACTCAACTGTTTTATGGTATGAACGTGAGACCAAGGCTAGTACTTAGCCAGTCGTAAATCCAGCCAGACGATATACCTAGTTTATGTACTTAAACTTTGTTATTTATATGTGTATGTATTAACGGGTGTAGTGGCTTTTATAGGAAGGGATGTTTTTGATTTTACGGGGGTCGAAAAACTAAGGGCTCCTACGCACTATGCGGTTAGCCGGAATGCGGCCAACCGTCCGGCTAACCGCAAGCGCAACCGGAACGTGCGGTTAGAAACCGTCGTGGTTTTGCGGTTGGATCGACTCATTTCCAAGATGGACGTCGAAGAAGTCGCAGCTATTTATTATATTTACTCGCGGTATATAAAGAAAAAGAAACAGAAAAAAAGGTTTTCGGTATCGAATTCCATTTTACCAGACGTACCACGTGCACACACTCACTCAATGGCGGGCAGCCGCAGACTGAACCGCACAGTGCGTATAGCAACCGTCCGGCTGGCCGTCACTCGGGCCGCAGCCCTCCGAGCGACCGGAGCGGTCTGCGGGTAGCCGCATCGCAGTGCGCATAGAAATGAATATTACGTACATAATTGTGCTTGCGGTCAGCCGGACGGCTAGCCGCAATGCGGCTACCCGCATAGTGCGTATGAACCCTAAGGGCTCCTACGCACTATGCGGTTAGCCGGAATGCGGCCAACCGTCCGGCTAACCGCAGGACGCGGTTGCGCTTGCGGTTAGCCGGCACCCGGCTAACCGCAAGCGCAACCGGAACGTGCGGTTAGAAACCGTCGTGGTTTTGCGGTTGGATCGACTCATTTCCAAGATGGACGTCGAAGAAGTCGCAGCTATTTATTATATTTACTCGCGGTATATAAAGAAAAAGAAACAGAAAAAAAGGTTTTCGGTATCGAATTCCATTTTACCAGACGTACCACGTGCACACACTCACTCAATGGCGGGCAGCCGCAGACTGAACCGCACAGTGCGTATAGCAACCGTCCGGCTGGCCGTCACTCGGGCCGCAGCCCTCCGAGCGACCGGAGCGGTCTGCGGGTAGCCGCATCGCAGTGCGCATAGAAATGAATATTACGTACATAATTGTGCTTGCGGTCAGCCGGACGGCTAGCCGCAATGCGGCTACCCGCATAGTGCGTATGAACCCTAAGAGGATTTCTCTTATGCGTAAATCTGTTTCGATATTTAAATTAATTGCATTTAAATCGTAAAGTAATTGTTGAGAGTCTTCAATGTGCCTAATCATTTATTTTTTTATTTATGCGATAGTCTAGTCACACACAAAATGAATAGTCCTGACGAAAATCTTGATAATAATTTTATTGGTTTCATATACGGGTGCATACCTCCAAGAAGTAATCTTTCGATAATCTACAAAATAGTGTTGGAAATGTTTTGTTTTATATGATTTAACG
The DNA here is from genome assembly GCA_951799385.1 of Hyppa rectilinea. Lineage (NCBI taxonomy): Eukaryota > Metazoa > Arthropoda > Insecta > Lepidoptera > Noctuidae > Hyppa > Hyppa rectilinea. Next base: position 17,762,064 of record OX637310.1, read on the forward strand.
ACATTCAAATTTATAGTGCTAGTAAAAGTATTTTTATACACTAGTACAGTCACCAGCACATCAAGTTACTACTAACTGTCAACGTTTCTCAATCGATTTTGAACTTAGCAATGAACGTATTAAGGTTTAAAACCATTTGGAGGAATTTGACAGACTAAATATAAGACTGTTAGCTTTTAAATGATGTAAATAGTATCTGAATTAATAAGCAAATTAAGACAAAACTAACGCGATTTGATACAATCTATATTAATCGCAGATAAGCTAGAACTGGAATTTTGATCACTACAACAGACCGTAATAGATACAAATTAATTCATAATTAGAGCAATGAAATACGTGAATATAGACGTAAACTCAATGAAATCAGCTTTCAAGTTATGATCTACGTAATTAATACCTGAAATACCTTAATTTAACAAGGTGCCACTCAAACAGAGATGTTAGCGATGATATTGATCAAGTATAATATGAAAAGGATGCTGTGTCAACATTGCCTGGTGATAGGAACTTGATCTGTACAAAGACGCTTTAGTCAGCCTTGTAGTGCAAGCGTTAAAACTCTAGTGGAGGAAAAAAATATGGATGAAAGAAGTAACGGTTTAATTTCAAGAAAATCCTCTGAAATCCACACTAATATTATAAAGAGAAAAGATTTAATTGTTTGTTTGTTTGCATTGAATAGGCTCCGAAACTATTTAACCGATATAAAAATTTTTTTCACTGTTGGGAAGCTACACTCTCCCTGGGTGACTTAGCTATATTATTTTAAAAACAAAATTAGAATCCTTACTAAAACTCCAATAATGTAACAATTTCTGACATCCACGTGGACGCGGGCAGAAGCTAGTTTTAAATACATTGATATACACCAAGCATAGCTATTATCATAAACTTTTAAGAAAAAAAGGTCAACAACGCTTGATTCAAGAAGCCATTTGCATATCTGTATAATCTATTGGCTGCCTCATCGGTTTCAAGCGCTTCTGCTCAACATGAGGTTCTGGGCTCAATACCCATATCAAAATCTGCATAGCCTTTTCCTAACTTTGTTGGGGTCGGCTTCCTGTCTAACCGGATGCAGCAGAGTACCAGTATTTTACATAGAGCGACTGCCTATCTGACCTCCACAATTCAGTCAGTAACTGGGTAATACGAACCCCTTGGTAAGACTGGCTGTCAGACTTTCGGGCATCCGACTACCCGTAACGACTGGTTCAATACCCATGTATCTGGCAAACTGTTACTGAGTTTTTCTCTCTGGAATTTCTCAGTAGCAGCCCAGAGTTTGGATTTGTGTCCGATTGATGGCAATAGGCTCGCCTTCCATCATGGGGCTGGAACATAACTGCCAAAATGTTCGTGTACATAATAGGTACACTTTTTCTTGTTGTTATATAATTATCACTTGCTTAAAAATCGGTGAGGAAACCAGCATTCCTGAGTGAGAGATGTTTCTCAACAGCGTGAGAAGCTAAGTTAGAGGCCCATGGGCAGGTTAAAAACTCTGACACCAAGTTAGTCACTAACCACACGAAATGATGATGATGAGGTACACTTCTGCTTAAATATTCGGAAATTACAGGTGTTGTTATACAATATTACGTGTATTATCCTGTACGTTCTGTAGCAAACTCCAGTCTACAATTTTACATCCCAACAACTCACTACGCCGAACCAAATAAAATCTCCACGAGTTCCAATAATGTTAACAAAAATAAATTGACCTCCCTGCGAATCGCTTTTAAATTGCCAGATTCTGCCTACCCAGCACGGTTCGCGGTGTGAAACGAAAAAATCGCCGGTGAAGCCGAAAGCCGACGGCTTCGATTTTATTCACCTTTTTGGATGGTTCCGAATCGACTGGAGCAGTTATTATTGTGTTTTGTAGACGAAATGTAATAATGCTGATGCGATGACTGGGCGATTTTGTTCGAGTGTATTTTTTAGTTTCTTTTTATGAGGCGTAGTGAATTTACTCTGTGGAAGTTATGAAAAAGTGTCGCGGGGAATAAGTAATAATCGTTATGCGTAACGGTTTAGTAGGGACGATTTAGTAGTTACTTCATTCTGGCTCTTGTGTAGGAGGCGATTCTAAAAATAAGTGGGACTCGATTTTGTTAATCGACTTGAAAATGAATTGCTTGATTTCTGGGAAATGCGAGATAACAGGAAATTAAATTGAAACGACTTCGTCTGTAAAGGTTGTTGTTTTTTTTTTTGTAGTTAACAATATCTTTTAGCATTAGAGACTTACATTTGCAGTTGGTGATTGACCGTGACGTATTATCGATGTCCCATACATCGACAGCATTTTATCAACGGCAATGTTGTTTGATTTTGAGTTAAGCATTAATAAAAACTACGGAATACCTTTAGTGCGTGGTCTTCACTCGCACTTGGCCGGTTTTTTATAGGCGGAGAACTTTAAATTGAAATATAACATAGGTTTTTTTTGTTATATCCGAGAAATTGGGTTACTGTATGTTGGATTATAATTTCGGTCGCCAGAGCATTAAGTTATACGAAACTGTCAAATTTCTGCGAATTATTTAAAAACCTCAAAATGATGACCGTTAAGTTCAAAATCGATTGCGAAAATTTTACAGTGGTAACTTGATGTGTTGGCAACTGTACAACTTTATTTCATAAATAATCTGAAACATTTTACTCCGTATTTCTACTAAGTTCATTTAAATTATGTCGTGACAAGTCAGACGAACTTAAAACAGTCCCAAAACTACTTAATAGTTTCTGAAAGGCACTAAGTTAATTCTCAAATTAAGAAAATGAACTGAAGACTAAAGAGGCTAGCGCTTCAGCTAATTCGATTCTAATCGTTCTAGTCTCATGAGACAGGGATCGCGATTGTATGGTTTTAGACTAAAGTTACTAAAAAACGTTGATATACTTACAGTTTTGTTCGTTGATTTTGATGGCCAATGTGGTCCGTGTAAATAATCATACAAACAACAAACAAATTTTAATGTACATACAAATCAATTAATTTTTTTAATACAAAACGTTCGTCCATGTCTTGTCCTCGTGGTAATGGTGTGGCTGAGATACGTATGATGAGGCCCTTATTGCACTGGTCAACCGTAAAACCATCAGTTTTTGTAATTAGAACTTAAATCGAAATACAGTTCGAAATTCGAACTTTTTTGATGTTTTAATCCTGGCCCTAAATGTAAAACTTGTTTTGTAATAAGGCCGTCCGTCTTATTTTTTTTCTAACTGTTTTTTTTATATTTTATGTTTCAGAGTTGGATAAGATAGGAATAATGTTTTCTGTTACCTTAATTTATTTATTTCATTATATATTGTTTTGAGTGCCAAGCTTATTTCGTCTAGAACGAAGACGGCTGTTTGAAGATCGGTACAGCTGAAGTACGTATCTTGATGTAAGTACCTGAACATCTTCAGTGGGTAAGTAGCTTTATGTAAGATTTTGCAAAGCTATTTGCATTTTAATATCAACGGAAAAGATTGAACACGACTCTCAAATTTTTTTTTGTACTTCTTCAGGTACTGAAATTTCATCTCTTTGGTAATTTATGGATTGAATGCTGACTCATTCTTCAGGTATTTTATTGAGAACAGTATCGTAGTTAGTCTTTTTTGGTTGAGGGTTTGCTGGACACAAGCCAAAGCAAGTAGAACGTTTTATTAACGCTGTTTATCACTAGAAAAACCACTACAACCTATTTCAAAATCAACCAAACTTGGACCACGAAGGTTCGTTGTAAACTCCACGGTATAAAAATTTTCATAATGCTGCCGTCAGCTGATGCAATATTAAATTTTAAATATCGAACGCTTGTGTCGCCCGACATTCAATTTGCCGCGAAATCTCTGTTCGGAGCCGCTGAACACACGACAAATAACGGTTTTGATGGCGGCTGCAGGCGGGCGATTTAAAAGATCGTAATATAGTTAATGGCGTTATACGGTTTTACTATTGTCTTGTGTGACGGTTATTTGAGATTTAGGTATGAAATACGTACTTTATATTCTTAGACGAGAATTATAGCAATTGTTTAATAGATTATTAACATTAATTTGGATATAACTTTGAGCCATCATGAATGGTTTGACAATAACAATTATACATTTAGTTATACGTACTCAACGCATTCTCACATAGTACTGGTTTTTAATAAATTTAACCAGTGAAAAAGTTTGTATGTCCGTGTCTGTGTATACTAAAATGTTGCCAATGGAAAATATAAATAAAATATGCTCCAAGGCAACAGCTGTTAAGATTAGTATGTCATGTATAATATTCTTTTATAACATCAACAAGATATACAATATCCAAACCTGTTGAGTAAGTACATCTTTATACTTTGCTTTTATCCAAGTCAATACAATTTATTACAAAGCACTAGAGTACTAAGTGCTCACAAAACATCATAATAATATTCCTGTGAGCCTCAAGGTATTGACATACAAGTTTATATTTATTATTCTGTATAGCGATGTACTGTCACTAACAAACATTTTCATCAATTACGGTTTCATGGTACCAGGTAATGGCGAACGCAGTTTTTAAACGAGCTTGAAAGCTTTTTGAAAGGCATAATGTATGGAATATTGTTTTAAAATAAACAATGAATGAAGTGCCCTTTTTAAAATGTTTAAGTTGGATATTGAACCCAGGTAACATACTTTATACCTACTTGGAAACAATTTTGCGTTGAAAAGACTTGGCTGTTGGGCTAGACTAAGTAATTTTCAACGAAAAGTAAGTTAAACTTATCTAGTAAAGAGTTTATTTTCAACAACTTATTAGATCAATCGGTCGATTTGTTGAGAATCCCTTTAAGTTTCTCAATACGAAAATAAAATCAAAGAGCATTTTTCTCGTGGCCCACATAAAAGAGAGTACTGATCAAAATTCAAAAGAATTTTCCTCCAATAGAGATATTGTGGAAATACCTCATATTAAAATGTAATAAAATTCTCCATCGCTAATATAATTCTGTGGCGTGGACCGGGCCTAACGGTGGCAACACATACGCTTGTCAATTCGCATCCGACGGGAATATTTATTTGACCAAATTAAGTTTTGGTAAGCTTTCTGAGAAGCATTTACTTTTAAAAAGCTCGACGTGTGTCTAACTGCGAGTTATTTCCTTAAAGAGAGCGCGTTTTATTTGCTCAGTTATTTAACAAATAGGACAACAAACAAATCCTAGTTACACGCCCTCAAAATTGATCCAATATTTACTAGCCCGGCAATAACGTCGATTAATATCTCCACTTTATTTTTAAAACACCATCATATTGCTCGAGTGCGCTCACTATTTACGTCAACAAATTAAACAGAGTCGGCGGGCACGTACGCAATAAAGCTTCCTGTGTACACACGACGCTCGCAATACCCGCCGGCGGCGCCACTGTCGACTAATCGATATGCGGCCGGTTGCCTAGCAACGATCATGTTGCAAAATAAACAATCAGATTCGGGCCCCCGTCTAGAACAAATTTACTTAGTTATTTTATTACTTGTGTCAACATTTTAGATCGATATTATAAGTTTATTTACTCGTTGGAGTACGGAGCATGTTTTTGTGATATATATTTTTTTGTGAGTGAGTGAAAATGCGCGAGAGGGTGTTGTTGCCGCCTTGCCTCCCCGAGCGTTGCGGGAAAGACTTTCGTCAGTCTCTGAAGAAACCGAGTCCCAATTATCCTCATGGATACAAGACAAAGAAACCCAGGATTGTCCCTGCGTTCACCATACAAGGTACCTGAGATTAATTTTGTTTCTTTTTTAAGCGCATGTTCAGGTACATATTTAATGTCACGGTTTAAGTGCGTATACCAAAAGTTTTCAGGGTAATAGGATTACCTCCTCCTCAAACCCGCCAGCACAATATTTTGTAACAAAATAATAGTGAACCCACACCTGCAACAGTGTGCTACTCAATCACGCACATCAGTCTGTAGCTGAGGCATCCCTTCAGTTAAAAATCCAATAGAACTGATTCTCAGTGACGTACGAAAAATTATTTGTAGAGCAGTAGGTTACTACTAGGTGATAGCCTAGTGGTGTGACCGTCGGACTATCAAGATATAGGTCTCTAGTTCGAACCGAAGGTCGGATTCATGTGCGTATTGATTAATAAGTTAGTCACTAACTACCTACATCAAAAGAAAGAGAAGGAGCGTGTCGATAGCAAAAATAGTACCTACATAATATATTTATTTTTTAAATTTGTTCGGCCCAAAATTCAGCAACGCGAGTACCGTTCGCTGACGCAGCCATTAGGTCATCACGTGTGCATGTGACGGGGCATGCGGTGCAAGATGGGAGGTAGATAGATAGATACTATGATGTTTATTTTAATTGTCTTGCAACATATTATTTGGTGCCTTCATATAGCTAATAGGTAGGTTTTGCATTCGCTTTAAGCACGGATGTCTTGTATTCACAAACGAATATTGTAATTCTTATTCTGGAGCAAATATCTTGAAAATGAGGTCTTTGTAAGTTGTCTTGCCACGATGTCTTCTGGGAGTACACTTAGCTTCACTCTTGTCTTCAGCAAAAAATATGTTTAGTTTTTTGTTTTAACCGCGTGTTGATAATCTGCTACAAGGAAATAAGTCGTTTACTGAGCAAAACTTACTGGCATATAGACATTTTGAAATGTAGTAAGAAAGTGGCAAAAATTATTGAGGAACTACTTATTATAAATGTATAGATCTAACGTTGAACGCTGGTAACTTTCAGCACTTCTTTAGAATTAACTTTTAAATAAACCTCAAAAGATCCTAATCTTTATCTCACATACTTATGTTGTTCTCTTTCCAGCCTTGCAAAAGAACACCAGAGTGCAGCCCCCACCAAAATGCGGCGTGTTCGACCCCCTGCCCATTCGCCCGACCATGTTCAGGAAGTGCTATCAACGAGGAGAATTTCCCGTTTGCATCGAGTTCACCAACTTTGGCAAGCGGTTGGCATGGAAGGTGATTAAGCGCTGACTCTTAATTTTCGAAGGACGAATTCAACCAAATATCTTCAAAATATTATGACTACACGTTCCCATTATATTGCAAAAAGAGTATGAGAACAACGTGAGCGAAGCTGCGAGAGCAATAATACTAGAAACTTATATGTTTTATTGCTCGAATCTCATTTAAAGGAATTAACTGTTGGATGCTTACCCTCATTTGGATTCCAATGAGATTTGGAACAACAACATAAATGAATAATGAGAAATTTTAATATCTTCGAGCACGTTTTCGTAGTCCAGCTTTGCCGGCCAATTCCGTAGACACCTGAATTCGGGAAGGCTCTACCCGAATGCGGGCTAAGGATCATGTGTAATTTTATTCCACCTATAGTTGGTCTGTATCGACAAAGGTCTAAGTTGCTCTACGAGCTCGTAGCTACGTCTTATCATATTGCTACGAAATTCGCTACGACCGCTGCTACGGCCTACGAAATTGTCATCCAACTCCAAATACGCTTTTTCCTAAGGTTTGCTTTTGAAACTATAGGTAGCCAAGTTCGGTGTTCTCTCCGGAAGCGTAACCAGGTCGCCTATTTATGTCAGTTAGGGACGACACCTGAGTGTTCCGGTACTTATCATAATTGCGCGTTGATGGTCGCCTACGCAAGTATCGTGTGGAACATCATAACCTACTTTTATGACACAAAAAATTATAGAAAACAAGTTTTTGATCAAGGATATTGTTTGATTAGTGTGAACTATCGGCTTGGTTTGGTGTTAAAATTTTCATAAATACCATTGAAATAATATTTCATAAACTCCAATATTAAAATAAAAAAATTAATAAATGAAAATATAGTTGTTTAGCTTTTTTATACAGGTATACTCATCTTTTTAAGCAACTCACTTAGAAGAATATTAAATAAAAACATTATTTTTATCTGATAAAAAATTACCATTACGTAGATAGATCAAGCTTCTCTGAAGGAACCGAGTAAACTCAGTTATATATTTTTTTACCGCTTTTAAGAAGACATCTTCTTTTGAGCCTTTAATTTCTGATTCCGAGAAATATACTACAACGGTGGATAAGGAAGATTTTCTCGTCTAAGGAATATGGAATTTAATCAATTTTACGCTCTATTTATATGAGCGAATGGGAAAATGAAGTAAGCCCTAGATTTATTGGATGATAATATTATGTTCAACTAAGTGGAAAGTGGCCGGAATATCCATTTATAGGTTACCCTCTGGAAGTAATAAAATTAAGTGATATGTTATTATTAGTATTTTAGGTACTTGTTAGTAAATCGCTTTGAGACTTCCCTTGTTGGGTATCTTTTAAACCCTAGCACACAGGGTTCTTTAAAATCATTATTTAATGCCCTCAAATGTATGAGCTTCTAACTATGTTTCAGTTTTGGCAGCAACATTAAAAAAAAAACTCGAAAAAGTTCATAATACAACTAGATGATAAAAACAATCAAGTGTGACTTTTTTTTATTTCAAACTCAAACTCAAAGCATATATTTCAAATAAACCAATTACAGGCACTTTTGAATTGTCAAGGGGTCGGTCGGTCAGTTAGAAAGATGAAGCTAGTTGCCCATTCCAAAGCAGTAGGTACCTATGAAAAATATTACCCTGCACTGTCCCACTCCAGGGCGTCGAAAATAATAATAATAATCGTTTATTTTATAAAAAGGGACATATTTACAATAATAATTATGTTAAAAATTAGAGTAGAGCACAGTTGGTTATTTGCCTGAACTAGGTAGGTAGGTTCCTTCTTGTCTTTTACAGATAACAGAATTTAATAGAATACTTTTTATTATGTACACCAAATAGGTGCCGATTGAAAAGCTGGACTTCCACCACTACCTGCCGATGTTCTTCGACGGCTTGTCCGAGGCTGCCTACCCTTACAGCTTCATTGTGGAGAGAGGCATCCAGGACCTCATCACCAAAGGATCCTACAAGGTCCTGCCTGTGGTGCCGCAGCTAATCATACCGATTAAAAGTAAGTTTTTTTTTAAGAACAAGATTTTTACAGGCAAAGATGTATAAAGCTCCATACATAGTTTCTATTTTAAAATCTCACTGCGGTATTTTATGTAAAATAATGGGTACGAGGGCTTAAACACTAATTATAAAAATATTTCGATCACCAGTCTGTGCATCAATGTATTATTTTATAGACCTTTTTTTTGAGGATGGGGAAGCACCCAATGATTTCTCCCGCTCTGGGTGGAGCGGAAAGGAGTGTCAGACTCTTACTGACTAAAACCCATCCAAGATCCTTCCGTACTTCCGTAGCCCTTTATGTTCCGGGGTAGCGGTAACCCTTTCGGACAGTCCCGCTTACCCGGGTTCTATAGACCTTTCAATGCATTTATTTGATAACTAGCTTCTGCCCGCGGCTTCACCCGCGTAGATGTCGGAAATTGTTACATTATTGGAGATTCAGTAAGGATCACAATTTTTTTTGAAAATTTTATAGCTTATGTCACCCAAGGATAGTGTAGCTTCCCAACAGTGAAAGAATTTTTCAAATTGGTGCAGTAGTTTCGGAGCCTATTCAATGCAAACAAACAAACAATCAAAATTTTCTTCTCTATAATATTTGTCGTGATAAAGGCCTAGTTTGGAATTGCAAATGAATCCTTAAAACTTAAACAAATTGTTAATATTATAATCGATGGATGGGGACCAATGGATTTAGTTAAAACATTACCCACTACATAAAAATGTAGTCTTCCTACCCGGAAGTCTAGAAAATAGTACTCTACCCAGATAATAACTTATAAGTATTTTAAGCACCACAGAGCACTCCCGTTTGAGAGTAATTTCCAGTGCATCTAAACGAAACTCCTTGAGCACGACGTTACATTTTTCATACTGCATTTTCTAGTCTGCATTAATTTCTAATATCTGCCTTCTAAGGCTTGCATGATCAGGTTTGCTTTAACGGGTTTAGTTTGTTCAGAGGACTTTTTGATGTAAGAATATTAAAATGCACAATATTGTCTTTTAAGTCATCCATCTGCCTTTTCCCAATTATGCTAAGGTCGGCTGCCAGTCTAACCGGATGCAGCTGAATACCAGTATTTTACATGGAGCGACTGCCTATCTGACCTCCACAACCCAGGAACTGGACAATACGATACCCCTTGGTAAGACTGGCTGTCAGATTTCCGGGCTTCTGACGACCCGTAACGACTGTCAACGATGCACATACGACAGCCGGGACCAATGGCTTAACCTGCTTTCCAAGGCTAACCCCGACAAGCGTAGCTTAACCTGACGGATCGACCTGTGCGGTTGTTAGTACTTAGCCGCGAGCTCCTCAATATTGTCTTCAAGTGATGAGGAAAATCTTCTTTAAACTGACTGAAGATTTTGATCAAACGATGACTATAAGACATTTTGTTAAGAATGAAAAACACTTGATTAAAAAAAAAATAGTAATGAATATGATAAAGAAATGATCTACCTACATATTACTACAAGTTAGTAGCCTAGTTATTATCTTCAACTGTGTGTACATTAAGAATAACATAAATATAGTTGTATGAATTTTATAAAAAAAATGGTGGATTAATATAATACTGTAAAAAGCTTTTTGTTATGAATATAGAGGTAGTTGTGACAGCTAAAAGGTACAGACTCCAGCACATCAAGCTATCCCAAACTGTGATATTTTCCCAATTGAAAATGAACCTTATGCTTTGTAAATAAAGTTGAAAAACTATCAAAGAAATTTGACAGCGCCAACGTGTCTTCATCAATTTCGTTTTATCATTCAGCAAAGCATAGGGGAAGCTTATTGATCATTATTGAAATTCCCCTTTTTAAAACGACGTTATATAATATAACAAAATTTATATTAATATTTCATTTATTCACAGACGCACTAGCAACAAAACGTCCTGCAGTGATCTGTCACGCACTCAAATGCATCAAAATGCTGGTATGTGGCTGCGAGAGAGTCGGTGAAGCCTTGGTGCCCTATTACCGGCAGATACTACCCACTCTCAACTTGTTCAAGGATAAGAACCGTAAGTTAAATCTTTGTTTTTGGGTTTTCTAAGATTTATGAATATTTATTGGCATGCCCTCTTTCATTATAAAAACTAAGAGGTTGGTTTGGCAGATACCTATTTGAAAATAAACACAAAGGGCTAAGGAAGAAATATGGATGGGTTTTAGTCAGTTAGAGTCTGACACTCCCTTCCGCTCCACCTAGAGCGGGTGGAGTCGTTTGATGATTTCCCAACCTCAAAAAAAAGCGGGGCGCAAGACACGTACAAATAGTATGGTAATTGATCGCAATTCCCTTATTTTGTCAGTTCAACCATGTTCATTGTGTTATAGTTTTTTTCTAACCGATGAAGCAATGTATTAGAAATTTGAATTTCTTTCAAACTTTGGATTGTGATTGAAAGTATGTTATGGGAGGTGTGGTCTGTCACTCTGACAATTAATTTTAATATAATTTAAGTAGTAGTAGGTTATATTAAGATATTACGAGAACATCTGCAGAAAAATAGTGGTCAGACAAATTTTACCAACTAGACAAAAAAGGACAAAAGAGACAAAGCCTCAAAAACTCCAATTAAAAATCCGAAACACGCCACAATGACAACGACGTAGATGAGCTACACTTCGGACCCTAATAAAGCTCATTAAATTTGTTAAAACACAGGGAACTATGTTAATGACAGACGATTAACAAAGGATTAGCTTCAGGTAGGAATGTAGGACACTTAAACGACGCGCCACAACTAATGTAAGTTCAGTAATGGTGTCTAGTATAGTTCCTTCGCCAATTTTGTTAAAATTAATAACGCTTCTTCTTTAAACTTTATCTTTTCATAATTATTTGTAATCAAGTGAAATCGTGGTGGTTTTGTCGCTTGGGTTAAGAATGTAATTTTTACATATCGATGGTTTTATTTCCCCTCGTAAAACGAGAATAAAATATCTCAAATTTCAACCTGTCAGGACCCAAAACAGTAACAGACACCAAAATATCAAAATAGCAAGTTAAACAACAAAAACTGGAGACGTGGAACTCGGTAACAATGCGGCGTTGTCACCGCCGGTGAAAGGGCAAAGCCGACGCGCCAAACGCCCCGAATTTCACAGCCACATGTAATTAATCTACCCCGGATGCCCCGACAAGTCTATTAGGCTGAAAACAATATCTTCTCGGCCCTCCACGTGTCAATTATGAGGTGAAAATGATTGATGACGTCATTGACGCAAATCGGGCGTAGTGACGTAATTAGGTTTTGAAATTGGAAGCTTGTGTGAAAAAGGAAGTCTCTTTTTTAACACGCGTGATGTTGGCATTTTATTGGAACACTGACTGAGTTTTGCGTGAGCAAATTGTGCATGATTTGTGGGTTTTTTTAATGGTCACCCTGGGTGTTTTTGCATTTAATATCTTGTTGCATTTGCGTATATATGTAGGTATATTGTGTGTTGTGTAACAGACAGATTTTTTTACTTTTGCAAGGCTAAGATACTATAGTGCATAGAAAAAGGTAAACTTCCAACATTTCATTTTCCTATCTATATAGGGCTCAATTGAAGTCATAGTCAATATTTTTAGGTGTCAATGTACTCATCATTATGAACAACTTTTACTGTGGAAACACACCTGAAATCGCGAAAAATCATGACGACCCTACATTTTGACGAATTATGCGAGCATAATGTATGGCACATCTGATTTTTTTCGGGCTTTCAGATTTGTGCCCATAGTAAAACTTGTGCATAATGATGAGTACAATGACCCCTAAAATATCGCCCATGAATTCAATTTCACCCTGTAAAAACAAACTGAATTACATCAGCGAACGCATTCATTATAGGCTACAAACTACAGAAGCGATTAGAAATTACGGCAATCCAAATTGATCGTTGTGTATCTACGAGTATGTTTATATTTATTCAAATAGGTTTGTATTGCAACCTATTTGAATAAATATTGGCTTTGCTGTAGGTATTCCCAGTATACGGCCAACTAAATTAGATGGGTTGGTACCAAAATTATATCAAGCTAGCGGCCAGGCGATAGTTGGAATCGTACCAAAAAGGTATAAATTTTTTTAACAGGTTTTTTTATGGGGGCGTTAATTTATTTTAAACTTTAGTTAATTTATATTTAGTTTGTTTATTGTTCTTATAGTGGATATACATACTCTTTGTAAATTTCAAGTGTCTATCTATTACGGTTCAAAAGATACAACATGATAGCAAAGCCTTGGTAGTGGGACCCGTAGGCACCCTTTGTATACGGAACACTAAAATAATTAAATAATTCTCATACATTTTATTGACACCCATTATATTGAAAAACCAATAAAGATAATTTTCAATACCATTCAAAAGCGTTGAGAACGTGAAAAACCTTTCTGCACACGTAATCAAATACGCAGATTTTAATAAAATGCAAATGCGATAGTATAGTACATTCATTTATCACGTCAATTTTAATTCAGAATAGCAACAAAAAAATAAATCCCAACATTTTGCGGTTAACTGTGCATGTCGGAACTTTTTTCCGATATTTTAATTATAACTAGTGAGCCGTCACCGACTTTGCACGCGTTAAATTAATGTATCAAACCTCCTTTCATTTTTTGAAGTGGTTTTCAAAATGGTTATTTCATTCAGCTAGTGTATTTTCCAGATTTATTAAATTAAATGTGGTTTCTAGGCTAATGGATTTGTAAGCGGGATTGTCCGAAACGGTTACCGCTACCCCGGAACAAAAAGGGCTAAGGAAGGAACATGGATAGGTTTTAGTCAGTAAGAGTATTACACTCCCTTCCGCTCCAACCAGAGCGGGAGAAATCATTTGATGATTTCCCACCCTCAAAAAAAAAAAGGCTAATAGATTTCTGATAATCTTGTATTCATTTTCATAGAGCTACATTATTGAACAATGTTTACTTCCCGCATCAGACTTAGTTCACCGAGAAACGCATACTATGTAACCAATTTGTACCGGCAGCTGTCTTGCGCGATGACAGCGGCGCCAATCAACCCGTTGAACACAAAGCCTCTGTGTTGAGATGTTCGGGCTATGAGAGTTGCACAAAGGCGTCACCGGTCAGATTCTAAAATGGTCTATACGGTACAAACTGCATCGAAGTCAATCAAAACGTACCTAATGTCTGGCGTTTTTAATTATGCCAAAAATATAAACAATACTGGCCACTTTTTTTTTGTTTTTGTGATGTGTTTGTATGAATTTTAAGTTCATAAGTCGACCGATGTTAAATTATTTCAGTTTGTTTTTAGTATATAAAATAGATTTCGAATAAAAAAAAATGTTGATCACTTTCGTAAAAAAAGTCAGTCATCCGTTTATACCTACGATATTAGTATTGTTTCCATTATTGTGTATTACAGTATTGTATGTACAGAGGCCAGCACATAAAGCTACTCTCAATGTGTCAAATTTATTTGATAGATTTTCAACTTTATTACAAAAGAATAAAGTTCATGTTCGATTGGGAATATTTAACAGTTTGGGTTAGCTTCATGTCTGGCGTCTGCACACAATTCTTATGCTTCTTCTATAATAATTACGTATTAACTTCCTGTTATTGTTTCCAAGGTAACATGGGTTCGGGCATAGACCACTCGACAACGCGAGGGGAGAATGTAGCAGATCTCATAGAAACTACCCTACAGCTTTTGGAGCGATACGGAGGGCCGGACGCGTTCATCAACATAAAGTACATGATACCAACATACGAATCGGCAGTTCTAAATTAACTTTTAAATCTAGTTTGCACTTGTTCGCTTTTGCAATGCCAGTTCGATGTTGAACTTGGAACGTTTTATTTTTAATTAATTATTTTTGTAGTTTTAATACTTAATTTTAATGCACTCATTTTTATGTAGGTTTAGTACTCAATATATTAATCAAGTAGGTACTTAGATATTATGTAATTTATATACGCTTTTGAAATAATTGTTTTAGCCTTAAATTCGTGTGCAATTTTAGCTTTAACAAAGTACGTTTGACTTAAAAAGTTGTATTGTCTGTAGAAGTAGGATAATTGTTTGGTTTAAAGATTAAGTAGCGGCGTGCCGTGACCAAATTCAAATACCACGCGTTTTCAATTAATGTTCAGCATATTTCAGCTTCAACTTAAACAGTTTTCAATTGTGTCGGTGTCTTTAGAAATTTAGAATAAAAGCAATGCCTGTTAAAATTAAGTGTTATTCTAATACTCACTATTGTGTTTATTATATTCTATTAAATTGTTAATTTTTGTGATTCTATTTATGCCTTCGTAAGCCTCAGTTGGTTTCGTTCAAGTTTATATTATTTTGTCGTAACGTAATTTTAAGTTTTGATAAATAAATTCTGCGTAATATTTCTATCTTTATTTGCCCTTTCAAGGAGAGCCTGTAATATCTAAATTTTGTTTAACGGCGAAGATATGAAAGGATTCCTTTAATACTATTGAACAACCTTTGTCTTCTTTTACCTCAAAACTCTCACTCTTATATTAACAAAACACTTTCAGTTTATGTACTTACCAACATTATCAAAGCAATAAACATATTATATATTTAACACAGCAAGTGGTTGCAAGCACTACTGCTGAGCATGAGGTTCCAGGGTCGATTTCCCGATCGGGGAAGTGTTATTGGGTTTTCTACCAGGAATTTTTAGTAGCAGCACTGATGGCAATTGCCTTGCCCTTTATCAAAGGGGACTTATACAAGTTAAAAAATTAACTCTAAGAATTTCGAAAAAAATATGAGCTGTTCCATGCATTTTTTTTCAGTTCATATTCTTTTCGCGATTCCAGGGTTCATCCTATAATAAAAGTTCTTTATAATGATGAGTACAATGCTCCCACGAAATTCTTAGAGTTAATTTTTTAACACCTAATAACTAGTGAAAACTGGGTGAACACCTCTACCCTACTCTTCAGGGAAACATGGCGTAATGTTATTTTAGGTACCAATAATTACACATCACATCTACCCTCTGGTAGAGCACAGTCAATATTGAGATCAGCCGGGCAAAGCAATTTACAATCTGCGATCCCGAATACAGGGTGCTATGTATGCATGCAATTTGCATGCTCTGCTTCTGTTTGGGATAAACCGGACGCAACGTATGCATGTAAGTGATGTCAGATCATATGCGTAGTGTATGCCTTGATTTGAATTTGACGAGGCCTTGGTTTCTGGTGAAAGTTATTAAGATGTTGACTTAGTTGAGTAACAGCATGTTCAGGGTGTAATCGAAAGGGTAAATACATACAAAAGCATAGACCATCAAACTGAACAACTTTTACTATGGGAACAACTGCGATATCGCAAAAAAGAACAGCTGTTTTTTTGGTCACGTGACTCGTTGAAATGTAGGGAGCAGCTAATTTTTTTCACGATTTCGAAGTTGATCCCATAGTAAAAGTTGTTCAGTTTGGTGGTCTGTAGCATAGGCTTTTGTATGTATATACCCTTTCGGTTACATCCTGTATAAGCAATACTGTTACTTGAAGCGTTTCGTCAGTCACCATGCATTTGTTGAATATTGTGCTTTGGCCAACATTTTTCTTACTTTGTACAGATGTCAGCACATCAAGCTATCCCAAACTGTCAAATTTTTAACAATTGAAAATGAACCTTATGTTTTTGTAATAAAGTTGAAAATTGATCAAAGAAATTTGACAGATTGCTGTAACTTGATGTGCTGGCATCTGTCATTGGTATAGAGTTGACATTGATAGATATAGACAAGACTGCTTCTAAGCTTGATCTGTTATTTTTAATGGCATGTAATCCTGAATGAAGCGCTTTAAAGACATTTTTTAATAAAGGTAACTGCCTCAAAAACTTGAATACATTGAAAAAAGCTCATTTATGAGTCTACGATCTCTATTCTATAATATAGTATCAATGTGAAGCCACAAAACATTTGACATTGGGTACTCAAATTAAATTGTAGGCAGTTCATAAATACTCGATGTATTACCAGATGTGAGGAAACCAGCATGTCTGAGAGATATTCACAACAGCAAGTGAAGCTAAGTCAGAGGCCCATGGGCAGCATAAAAACTCTGACACCAGGAAACCACACTAACCACACGAAAAGAAGAAGATTACAATCATGTTTTTGAAGAAGACTGTATTTTTGTCACAGTTAGACCAGGTATACACGGGTGAATTTTTATCGCGGCGATTTTTGACTCAGGATTTTCAGACTTGGAAAATTGGAGAGCTGATAATCCAACAGTGTGACTTTTCGAAGCGCTAAGATGAAAAGAGAGTGCACTCTTTAATTATCATCATCCAAGAGTTGATAATTCGTTTATTTTTTACGTCCAGAAAATTACTTGCAACATTATCCACAAGTTCACATTAAAAAGAATACCTACATTTTACTTCAATATACAGGCTGCAAATAAATACACGAAGAAGTAACCGCCCGCTTCTCAATATCGGGTAAGGCCATATGAGATACGTGACGTCAAAGCCTTGTAGAACACTATTGGTGCTCTCACCCCACTTGTAGCGCGATATGACGGGAACTGGTTCTTTTACCCTTTGCCGTAACTTTGAAAACTTTTTGAGTGTTACATTATTATAAAACGGTCCCAATATGTTGGATATGTGGGATGTTTATAAGTATTAGTATCCATAATAGTTCTTTTTTGTGTTACCAAGTCAGTCTTACCAAGCTAGTCTTACCAAGGGTATCGTATTGCCCAGTTACTGGGTTGTGGAGGTCAGATAGGCAGTCGCTCCATGTAAAATACTGGTATTCAGCTGCATCAGGTGCATCCATAATATTGTCTGTTTTGTTTTTAATTATTGCTGCATGTTTAATGTTATTGCATGTCACTTAATTTATTTTAATATTATTAATGATGATGTATCAAACACAATTTAAATTGTTCCTGATAAATAAATAAATCCGGTTAGAATGGAAGCCGAACTCAACATAGTTGGGAAAAGGCTAGGCAGATGATGATTTTTTTTTTATTGGAAAATATTGCAACCAAGACGATTTTTCGTAATACAGCCTATAATGTTCACACTGCTGGAACACAGGCCTCCTCTCTAAGAGAGGGGGGAGTGGGCCATAATCCACCACCCGGGCCCGGAGCAGGTTGGCGAATATCCATGTCAACGAATTTTTGGTTCTAGGACATGCCAGTTTCCTCACGATGTTTTCCTTCACCGTTTTGAAAGCAGTGGTGATGAAATTAAATACACAAAGTAAAGCGCCTGCTTGGGTTCGAACTCACGACCTACTACACGTAAGTAAAGACCGATACTACTGGGCCACCAATGTTCTAAATCTACTCTGCTACATTAACAAACATCATCATCTTCTTCTTCTTTTCGTGTGGTTAGTGACTAACCTGGTGTCAGAGTTTTAATGCTGGCCATGGGCCTCTGTCTTATCTTCACATGATGTTGAGAAATATCTCTCAGACATGCTGGTTTCCTCACGATGTTTTCCTTCACCGATTTTTAAGCAAGTGATAATTATACAATACGCACATGATCAGAGGTGCGTGCCTTGGGTTCGAACTCGAGACCTATGACTTAACAACATATCATATGCCAGTCTAAATTATTTACGGAAGTTAGGTTTTTGGAAGCAGAGCATCGAAGGGCCTCAATACCCATCGTTTTAACGCTCCTGGTTCGCAATGTTCATTGGTTCAAAAATTCTTTCGGACCGTTCCGATTATGCGACATTGCTGACGTATATATTCGTAAATAAGAAAATAGGGTTAAACATTGAGTAACGCACATATTTCAGTACCTACATTAAAGCAAAAATATTGTTAAACAAATTGACACTCTTGCTATGAGCACAGTGTGTGTGTGTCTTGTGTGTGTCTATGTGTTTTGCGTGTGAGTGTGTGTGCCTCTCATTTTAACTGTAAAAGGGCGAATTTTATCAACAAAACCGAACGCGATCAGCTAATATACCCCGTTTGAAGGCTGTGAGTGTCATAATTTTATGTAGAATATTGACAGGTTTTGAACACGGTTTAGAATGCTGATCGCGTTCAGTGTTATTGGTGAAATCAGTCCTGAGAATGAAAGTTGTGATTTGAATAGATCGATAGGCTTAACATTTTAATGACTTTAGCCGTACTTATGTTTTTCGGGACTCAGTTTTCCTCAGGTCATACAATTTTTTTTTATAGCAATTATGGTAGTTCAACCATAGTGTTGTGTACTGCTAAGCCGAGCTTGCTGGTGGGTTCCACAATAAAATCATACATAAATTTGAAGTCTTCGATTTATTTATTTAAGTAACATGGGAGACTTACAGCTAAAACGAACAGATCAAGGACAGTGCGATAGTCAGAAAGCCAAAATAAATATAAAATAATAATAATAATTTGAATAGATGAACAGTCTTTGACTCATTAGGTATCCTTCACACACCAATAAATCATTGTTTCCAACCCACAGATCCTGATTGACAACTCCCCAGAACGTCCATACACATAAGAATACGTATATTTATATAAGTTGAGCAGGGACCGACCGTCTTACTGAGTATTTATCAGTTGACTGCAGCCGCGGTCTGAATTCAAGGCGACACCTTTTTAGACCCTCAACATTTATAACTGGGGGACGAAGATATATGGTAACTGGATACGATAGTTACCTGAGATAAAGTACAGGTCGTAAAAACTAATCTACGAAACATACTTTAGAAAATTTTAAAGATATTGCTCGTAGTCAAACCAGTGTCTGTTATTGACGCTTTTTCCATCTAAACATACACATGTTTGTAATATTGAAATAACCGTATTTTACTACATTTACATGAATATAATACGGTGCTTACACCAAAATATTTTTTTTTACTATTTTTGTCTGTCTGTCTGTTTGTTCCGACTAATCTCTGAAATGGCTACACCGATTTTGACGGGACTTTTATTGGCAGGTAGCTGATGTAATAAGGAGTAACTTAGGCTACTGTAGAAAGATTACCTACATTAAAAAGCATTTGGTTTTTGTTACGCGGATCCTCAGCTAAGTGTTTGAATCTTACCAATAATATTTGTTGTTCAAATCAATACTCAATTCTTTATTGCATTCCACAAAATAGGCTAAGGTGGTAAACATTCGCCAGGAAGACAATTGTGGGCCCTATCGGGCACAGCAAAAGAGATATGTAGAGGTATAAGGACACTAACTCTTAAAAAATAAAACATTATAAAATTAATTTTATTTATTCTCTTAACCACTACTACCATTAAAATAAAATACATTAACATTACAATCAATATGAAAAAAATAAAAAAATAAACAACATTAAAATCAATATCAAAATTAAAACTTACTAACATTTCAATCAAAATTTATATTATGGACTTTTTAAGTCAGTTTTGTATTGCATCTGTTATTACAACAATAATGTTGTGGGAAAACCAAAGATGCGACGTGCACACGTCTTTCTTATTATTTGCAGACATAATTATTACCTTTAATCTTTAGTCTATATATATCATTACCAAACTTTTAACTCATACCTTCTTATATTTACGTTTGACCGCGTGACTCATCCAGTATACCCCCGCATCCTAGTCGCAAGCGCCTTCAGACACGAATAATTTATCTTGGCAGCAATCAAGGGGGTAATTTTCGTGAAGACTGCGCTCCGAAACTATTTCACTAGTATTCACTGTTTCATTATTATAAGGGAAATGAGCTTTTTTATGTAATTTATGTTCTCTAAGCCGTGGTTCTTTTAGCGTGTATCTTTCTTTGACGATCATATCTTGTCATGCCGGTATATAGGAGCTTTTTACGGTATCCTATGCATAAGACGAAAGATGGGTATCGATTTCGAGCTTCATTATCCATATTATGATAATTGTACTAATATATCAAACCTTTGCCCAAAACTATGTGCTGGCAGTATGTAATGCGTAACAAAAAACATTAAAAAAAAACCCAAACACTGTCATTATTGACCATCATAATATTAATAAATACACTTTTCCAGGTTCGGCATAACTCCACATTTAATTAACAAGGAGAAGAGTGCTTAGTTAAATTACCTACCCTACCCAATTTGTTACATACGTTACCAACAATTCCACTAGAATACCGCCTTTTTAACATGGAAAAATTCCCCACTAAAAAAAAATGCCTTATCAAATCTCCAACGTAATCTTCCATTCAAAACTCTCCGAACACAAAACAGATTGAATACGCAACTAGACAGCCAGACAGAATTATCTTCCCTTTTTTCGTGATCCGATTTCCTGACGTTGCTTCGTTTAATGAGAACATAATGATGAAAAATATGATGCTGCAGTCTCCCTCCTGATATTAATCGGTGCTATTTTTCTGAAGGCGACTTATATCGTACCGTCCACAGAACACGGAACCGTTGCGCTGGCACCGGTGAAGGAAAACATCGTGAGGAAACCAGCATGTCTGAGAGATATTACTCAAAAGCATGCGAAGGTAAGTCAGGGGCCCATGGGCAGCATAAAAACTCTGACACTAGGTTAGTCACTAACCACACGAAAAGGAGAAAATAAGGCCCCCATCATAGCCATTCCGTCCGTTTATTTATTTATTTATTCAAACGTAATTTATTTATTAATACCGTACAAAGGCGGACTTGGTGCTGAAGGCGTTTTCTACTACCTTTGGGTGATGCAGACAAAAAACATGGCAGGTGCAACATGGGATAGATAACAGGAAAATAACTATAATATACAGGAATAATTAATACATAAACAGATAAGCTATGTTTATTATTCATTCGTTTCGTGGTTGTTAAGCCACTGCTTCCGGCTGTTATTCCTAGATCTTTAACGGCCATTACAGGTCGGTAGAAGCCTGAAAGACTGACAACTAGTCTTACGAAGAGGTATTGTGATACCCAATAAATGGGTTTTGGAGATCAGATAGGCAGTCGCTTCAAGTAAAATGGTATTCAGCTGCATCCGTTTAAACTGGCATCCGACAATAACATAATTAGGAAAAGGTTACGCAAAGAATGATTAGTGTTGACATGTGAGTAAACGGCGTCACGTTTGGTTTTTATACTTGTTTTGTTTGTGCGGAATAAACATTTTTTTTATCTTCTTTCTTGTATGGAAAGTAATAATGCCGCTACTAGCTGCCGGCGCTGCGGCTTCTTCGTGCTCTATGGGAGCGTGTTAGTGCTTTTTACTGTCGGAGTTCTAGCTTTAGTTTCTGATTGTATTGTTACGGGAATTGTTATGAATATGAATGATTTTATGTGATGATGTGTGTTTCTTTTGAGAATAAAGGATTTTTATTTTCTATGAAAAGTAGTTCATTCAGAGATCTCATTGGTTTCATTTCAAACTTTGAAGACTACTAAAGTCTGTAAAGTTTTGGTGTACACAAAAAATAGGAAGAAAAATTGTTTTATTTGTTACAGAATCATTTGCATACATGCATATGAGTAAGAAAAGATGTTTTTAGGATGGTTATGCGCAGATCACTTCTTTTATCTCGGAGGTGAAGATTTCTTCATAAGCTTAGTAGGTAAACTAGGACTACCTAGTCTACCTACTAAGTTTAAGATAACCCAGCGGTTATCGGGAGACCCATAGTCTCCACACAATCGTGAAACATTCTGTCGGCCGATTCTGTAAAAATCTCACCATGAAAACGTAACGACGTGAACTTAGCGTAAATGAGCTGTTATAACACCTAATGATTGAGATTGAAACTATTGACAGCTCGCTGTATACTCACTTCACTCACGTATTCAAGGTGAGATGTTTCAGAATAGCACTACTGATTTGATTAAAAACTTAAACAATTGAATAATGCTGGATTTATGCACTGTTACCAAAAAATTCAGAAACTCCGACATTTCCAATAATAACTATGATTTCACTCACAACCAAACATTGGATTTAAAATTCATGGAAAAATCGGTATGCAGCAAAATAAAGCGGAGCATTGGAAACAAAAAGCGAATAAAGCGGTGCAACGTACCTATTCATACAAACATGTTACATTGGAGGGACTTTGATTGCGAACCATCCCAACTAAAATGCAGATAAAAATTCCAATACGAATTAGTTCCCGAAAGTAAAACACAAAATTGAACCCCAACACTGTGCAATCAAATAATGATACTCGAATTTCAACGTTTTATTTCATTCAATTGGATGTGTTGTCGTGATAATAAACATTGGGAAGTATTTTGTGTTTGTTTTAAGCCTCATGGGGTGGATAGAATATCGATACTGAAACTTTACCTCGTTTATATCATGATAGTAGATGTTACCGGACTTCATGAAATCTCAGATGTGAAAGACAGAAGTTTCTTTGAAATGTAATATATGGCAAATTATAGAGATTTTAATAGAAGTGGGATTGAAAAAAAAAAAATTATTATTAAGGGTGCAGCAGTCATAATAGAAAAAGTATTGTTCGCAGTCACCAGTGACCGGCGTGGCTTGACGTGAAATCAATTTTTGTCACCATGGAAGAATTGCAAAAAATGATATATAGTATAATCGCTTTCAGTAAGGCTTGATAGAGATCAAAAGCCGATGTTTTAAGACCCTTTTTTCAATAGATTTTATTTTTTTTTTTTTTATTTCTCCTTTCAGTCAATACAGATTGTAAACAAAACAAATCAACACCTTTATTACAAAAAAATAAAATAAAGCAGCTTAATCGCCAGATGTTTACAACCAATTAGGTATTTTTCCATCGAGTTATAAGAACTGCGTAAACAAATTTGCAGTTTTCTCGTTTCGTTTTAGGGTACCATTAGCTTTACATCTCAAAGTCAAAGTATTTCATCAGGTCTTTTTTTGTTTGTGGAACTGAGTTTCTATTTGTATGAAGTTTTTTTTTATGAATCTTTGTAGCTATGTTTTGGCTAAAGATGGGTGTAGAAATAAACTTAAAATTAGCAAGTTAAACTTAAGTTTGTATTCGAAGAGAGGGTAATGTCTTTAGCCGGCTAAACTGCACGTTAGCTTAACGCACATAAGCAGGACTGTCCAAAAGGGTTACCGCTACCCCGGAACATAAAGGGCTAAGAAAGGAACATGGATGGGTTTTAGTCAGTAAGAGTCTGACACTCCCTTCCCACCCTCGAAAAAACAAAAAAAGCTTAAACGCACAAGCTAATGACTATTCGATCGATACGCGAGGAGCAAGCGATCCCTTCGCCGAAGAATATCATTTTCTGAAAACCCGTAAAAAATCATTATGTCAAATCACTTAAAATCGTAAGTCATGTCAATCAATGATCAACATTCGCAAAACATGTCATCATAGGCCACATCACACAACGCATGTATTGTGTTGGCGAGTGCCAATATAAACAAAAATATAACTTTTGACTTATAATTTATACAAAACTACATTTATGTACTTACTGAAATTATGGAACCTATCTAGCTTTACCTACTTAAATAGTTTCATGTAAGTTCCTATAGTTAAGTTGTACAAGTTAATTTGTTGATGAAAATAAACATTTTGACCTACCAGTTACCTAATATAAATTTACTTAGTACCTGAGCATCATACGAGGTGTACTGCAAGTGACGTATGTCTACCCTTCTTAACAACACATGTTTGTGACGCGTCATAATGGTCGAGATAAATGTATCTAGTTTATTTAGGTATTGCTTAGTGACCACAAAGGTTCAACATAACACAATCTTCTGCTTTTCGTGTGGTTAGCGACTAACCTGGTGTCAGAGTTTTTAAGCTGCCCATGGGCCTCTGACTTAGCTTCACATGCTGTTGAGAAATATCTCTCAGACATGCTGGTTTCCTCACGATGTTTTCCTTCACCGATTTTGAAGCAAGTGGTAAGTATACAATACGCACATGAATCCGTAAAATTAGAGGTGCGTGCTTTGGGTTCGAGCTCGAGGCCTATGACTAGGCAGTCCGACGGTCACACCACTAGGCTATCACTGTTATTTATTATACCACAATAACAGTAATTTACAATATATTTCACTCGCTTGATAAACCATGATGACAATCATGGCCTCATTATTAATAAACCAAGGCAATAAATAACCTGCCGGGTAAGCGAGATTGTCCGAAAGGGTTACCGCTACCCCAGAAAACAAGGGCTACGGAAGGAACATGCATGGGTTTTAGTCAGTAGGAGTCTGACACTCCCTTCCGCTCCACCCAGAGCGGGAGAAGTCATTGGATGATTTCCCACCCTCAAAAAAAGGCGATAAATAAACAACCGAATAAATTAGTCATATTCGATATTCATTTGTCTTTATTTGATAAGCAACCCAACTTAGCAACATTTTAATCTCCCACAAATCCATTTGCAATTAAGCAAATTAGAATATGCATTAATTTATATACGGAGCATCCAACAAGCTTCTTTATATTTTTATTATTATGAGAGTCAAGCTTAGCAGGGTGGGTCACTAATTGAAGTGCAATGGGAATGCACACTTTTGTTTGATAATTAATCTTTGAAGCGTGCGCATGGAGAATTTGTTTCTACGACGGGAATGGGCGCGGTTGCAATTTATTGGTTTTGCTATTAGAATTGTGAAGTGATATTGATTATTCTCGGTCGATAGTTATATTTTGAAAAATCCGCTTTTCTTTTTAAAGTACCTACAATAAACATATGTATATAGTTTTTGGTAGTTCATTGTAGTTAGAATTATTGCTGTGTAGTTCAACATTAAAGCCAAACAGTCTCTACACTGCCGGGTCTGAAAGAGCTACCGCTACCACGGGACATAAAGGGCTAAGGAAAGCAGACTCTTACAGACTAAAACCCATCCATGTTGGATGGGCAGTCAGTAAGAGTCTGACACTCCCATCCACTCCACCCAGAGCGCGAGGAGACATTTGATGATTTCCCACCCTTAAAAAAAAAACGATATGAAATATCTTTCATGGATTTTGTCATAGGTTTGTATTATAGAAACTACTTCACTTTGATGTCAAACAAATCTTTCCCAAACTCCCAACCACAAACCCAGCCAACTTAAACCTTTTATATCGTGATACTCATTAGTTAAAAATAAAATAAATACAAAACAGTGAGACGTTTATAACAAGCGCGGCAGTAAAGGCCCGCTGCAGCTCGCCTGAAATAAATCGTGGGAGAGCCCGTAGGTATCTGCCACTTAAACTGACCGCAATTACAATGTAGTGTTACATTCGACATTGTGAGCACTTTGGAGTAATGAGAATGTTTTAGGAGAATGGGTTTGTGGAGTTATAAAGCTTTGTGGGTTATTGTATTGAAATACAGTGACTAAAGCAACTTTGTTGCGTTGGACGGGTTAGTTTTTCAATCTTTAAATAGAAAAATTATAAATATTGGTATTTATTTTTCAGGGAGGTAATAAATTTACGTAGATATATACATAAATAATAACATTCTTATATTTTGCACTTAGTAGTATTATCTATAACTATTTTACAAAATTTATATTACTAGTCAGTTTTAAACTAGAGTCAGATCTTGCCGCTCAGAATGGGGCAATGGTTTCAAGATTCACGATAAAGATACCTTCTCTATATAATTAATTAGCACTTTGCCCGCGGCTTCGCTCCCGTGGTCTTTCCCGTGGGACCCGTTATTTTTCCCGGGATAAAAAGTAGCCTATGTTACTCCTAGAAAACTAAGCTTTCCAACGGTGAAAGAATTTTTAAAATCGGTCCAGTAGTTTTTGAGCCTATTCATTACAACCAAACAAACAAACAAAGTTTTCCTCTTTATAATATTAGTATAGATGATTGACGATGTTAATTCTAAGTAAACTAATTATTGTTGTTACACAAACATGTGGCCGTATCTACCTACCATTGTATCAGTCATATGAAAACGTCATGAACAAAATTAAAACTTATCAGTAAAGAAAGTTATCTTTGTAACACGATCAACTTACAGTTCGGTGTAACAGTCGGTCACTTTTAGACTATTTTACAGCATCGCCTAGACAAATTTTGCAGCGAGATAAGAAAGAAACAGGACAAAAGGGGCATTACTGCGGCTTGTGGCTCTTAATGTGGATTATGGGAGAACGAATGACGGGGTCGAAACCACCCCGATTAGTTTTACGCCGCGATAATCGAGATTAAACGAATTTCGTGGCTCCCGCTACGGTGTGACTGCGATTTTACAGTTTTATGGTGCAGTGTCGGGCTGATTATATTTATGCTGGGTTTTCTTTTAGAGTTTTGGAATTTGTTAGGCTTTTTGCAATTTCAGAAGTTGTAGAGCTCTTTCCGCAACTGGGAAACTATATTCATACATATGCTGTCAAACCACAACGCTGTTTTTCAACCTGTAGAGTATCTCTGAGGTTACAGACTGCTGATAAATATAAAATTCCAGATGTTACCTCGACTTATAAATATATATTTTATAAGAAATCGTATAAATATTTTTTATTTGAGGCCTTTTCGGTGAATTAATTCCACTCTTCCCACACATGTTACCGTCAAATGTATACCCAAAACCAATATTGCACAGAAAAACAGATAGGTAGGTTCACGTGTTATCAGAAAAAGAAAACATTACAGTCAAAGAGGGAAACCTAAGCAGGTGTGGGATTACGTCATGGCAATGTTTTCCACTCGATATGAATAGTGTGGAGATTGGTTCGACCCGTCGGCCCGTCGGCTCGTCGGCCTCGGCCTGTCTTGTGGCCCAGCCTGTCTTGAGGCCCGGGCCAACGGCGCGGAAACGTAGCCGGGACATGTGTACGGATTCCCATTCAGATGGGAATAAGAATAAACAAGGTGGAAATGAGAGACGCTTTTTATTGAGAGAATATTTTTGTTTTTTGTTTTTGAAATTGTGTGGGTGCTTTTGAGGTGTATTAGGTTTTATTGGTGAATGCGTTTTATTTGAGTTATAAAGTTCGCATTTAGGTTTTCTATGCTGCAAAATAATTTAGAGTGAGAGAACAGATTATCGACAATATGAGTGTTTTATAATTACTGTTATCGGTTTGTGTAGGCAAAATACAAAAACGTTGTTTGATCATTTTTGAAAACATCTTTTATGGGGTTCTGTGTTAAATGTTACAACAAAATACCTTGTGACATTCTGCAATTAAATGAAAGAAAATTTAAAACTCTCATTAAAAATACACTTTGTAATCAAGCATATTACAAATTAGAGGATTATATAAAGGATAAGGATGCTTGGAAACATGCTGGTCCTGCTTTACAAGGCAATCTAGTGTCTAGACAAAATCAAACTGGTTGCTAAGTAAATTAGGTAATAATTTATTATTTGTAAAATACTATTTTAACATGTTGAAATATCTTCTCACACATTGATTGATTTATTATTATTAACTTTTAGAATGTTTGTAAATATGTGAGCACCATGTACTTTTGACATACCTACTTAAGTTTACCTGCCATTAATAAATGTGTTTTTCTTTACACTTTTGATGGTGTAGTGTTTTTATTCTGAGTGCATCGTCTTCACATATAATGTTATAATTCATGTATACAAAACATTGTAAAACATTTTAAAAGAGTAACGGTGGAGTTTCTTGCCCATTCTTCTCCACACGAAACTACCTCTTGGAAGGGGCGACTAGAATCAATTCTATTTCTTGTTCATTTTGACGTGCAAAAGTGCCTTACTTGTGCCTATTTGAAATAAATGATTTGACTTTGACGTACTTATAGTGGTAGAAAATTACAAAATTATTCACAACATTTTTTTCTGCTAATGATTAAGTTAGCAAAAAATATGTATTAGGTAAGTATGTAGCATAACTGACAAATGTATCTAGTATTAACAGCCACTACAATAATCAATCCAAAAGGCCTTCCACCCATCAATAACCACTTACCACATAACAAACGCACAAATACCTATAGGTACCTACCGTTGCAATTATTAGAGGATTACAACGACACGTGCACAAAGCGCGAAATAATTAATATGGACCAGGTAATGGCACAGAATAGTTATGTGCAAAAGTTGAGTTTCATACAAAGAGCGATTTCAAACCCACACCATAGACGTCTTGTACAAGCAATTGCGATTGGCATCTGTTTGACATAGTATAAGACCGCGAGAGCCCATCCGAGCCAGCCGCGTGACGACTCCCGGCCACCAGGACGGTGAGTAATGGGTAGCTCACCGTCCGATCAGGACTAGGCCCGTGCCGAACGGCGCATAAGTGTTCCACGCGCGTTTCAAAAAGATGTCAGCATGTGAAGGGGACCCTCAGGGCCAAGCCTGCCGAGTAAGCGGAATTGTCCAAAAGGGTTACCGCTACCCCGGAACACAAAGGGCTAAGGAAGGAACATGGATGGGTTTTAGTCAGTAAGAGTCTGGCACTCCCTTCCGCTCCACCCAGAGCGGGAGAAGTCATTGGATGATTTCCAGCACCAAAAAAAAAAAAAGCGTGTATGCGAATATTTTAGCCCGTTGTATTAAGCCGTCCTTCTGTGTGAAAGTTGTGGTGACGAGTGATGACCACGGACTACATGGCTAGGGTAACCGATCATGCAGTTGACAGGAAATCAAACGGTACCTCATAATGATGGCTGCTACACGTAAATTAAACGTGGACGGGTAGCCAGTGAACTTACATTACGTACAGCGGACGTTTTTAATCATCATTTTCATATTCGACGTGAAATAAAGGATGTGATAGTTGTGAAATTCAATTTAAATTTTCTTCGAACAATGTAGATAAAGTGGGAACTTCAGAAAAGCTTTGGGAGACAAAAAAAACAAGTAGGTAATGTGAATTAATTCGTAGTAGGAAAATTCAACTTTGTAGAGTTTCTAACTAAAAAAACTTGTCGAGGTCGGTCCGTGGATGGCTGCCCAACCATGATATTATACTGAGAGTCTGAGACCCCACCGTGCCTCCAAATAATTTTAAGCCGTTGGTTGGTCCCGGCTGTCATTTGTAGGTCTTTGAAGGAGCCCAAAAGCCTGAAAACCCGTCTTACCAAGTTTTACCCTGTACTGGGTTGTGGAGGTCTAAAATACTAGTATTTACCTGCATCCGGTAAAACTGGAAACCGACCTCAACATAATTGGGAAAAGGCTAGGCAGATGATGATGATGCACTAAGGGCGCTTATACATTAGGACGTTAGCAGCGAAAGTAGCGCGGCAGAAGCACACGCCTTCACCGCAGAGGCCCGTTACACGGTTTGAACGAAATAATAATTATTATTCTTAAGGATAAGAATAATAAATACGTTATTATTCTTATCCTTGAAGAATTTGAAATTTTGTATCCTAACATCGAGCTCACAATAAAAAGCTAAACACTAATATCTATAAGATAAGTCTTTAAAAAAATTCCCTTTAATCACTTTCTCATAAAAACATCTCAAGTTTCACAACAAAATAAAATGGATAGACGAATAAATTCAATCTCTAACAATTACAGAAATGTCAACAAAAGACTAGAGTTACAGAGATACTCGTATATTTTACAATAAAATTGTAGATATATTTTACAATTGTTAGCTACTGATATCGAGAACTGATATTTTCCTGTAGAATTGCAGTAACTAAGTGACATCGTTCACTGGATCGAAGGAAATAATGAAACGTTGAAGATGTTATGAATAGCAGTTTGCTAGCTACACAACTAATGGACTACGATTTTGACTAAACAATAATTTAAAAAAAAAACTCACATATTATTAGTAATCAGATTTATTTTATTCTCTTCGGAAAATTAAAAGATTCTTAGGACCTACTAAATGAGAGAATATTGTTTGTTGTTGTAAAATCTCTTTGATAGTTTTTCAACTTTATTACGAAAGCATAAAGTTCGTTTTCAATTGGGAAAATTTGATATTAGAGGATAGTTTGATGCCCTGGCGTCTTTACATAAATTTCTTATAAAGGCATGAATATTGATGTGTCTATCATAATGTATTTACCAAAAACACTTTAGATGACTCGACAAAATCCAAGATGAAACCAACGAGAACCATGTTCCATGTTCAAGATTCCTAGAATCAATTTCTTGAAGTCCGTTCTCAGTGACTTTCGATCTAGAATGTGTAGTAACGTGGGTAGATAAGAAGATGTCGACTTCCACGTGAATGCACACACTAACTACGTGTAAACGCTCCGCTGTGCCTGCTTCGCTGTACTATACACATAGACGCACCGTCGTTATAAGTTCCAAGAATATCTGAGTTCTAGTCGTACCTATAAAATGCTTTACGTACTATAAAATGTCTGTTAAAAGATGGTGTAACTCTGATGAAAGGTACAGAACTTTACCTTTGTTAAGTATGAAAAATGTAGTTAATATTTACACAATTATGGACTTTTAATTTTCCATTTACCTTGTTTGTTATTTCATGTTTATTTTTTATATTTCGCATTAGTAAAGGTTTTGGAGGTCCGATAATATAGGCAGTCGCTCCATGTATAATGGTTGCATCCGGTTAGATAGGAAGCCGACCACAACATAGTTAGGAAAAGGCTAGGCAGATTTATTAGTGAAGGTTGAGCGTTTTGGGGGACAGTTTGAATAAATTACTTCTGATTTTGATGCAGGCGTGAGTAATTTGTGTCTTACCAGTATTGGGCAAAATTGAGTTTCATTACGTAAAGAAACTCAAATTTTGCTCAACCAACACGAAGACGTATAAAACAAAAATATTTTCACCCTACGTGTATTTTATAATAATGTTTCATTAAAACTTTGTTTTAAGATGTGAAAATCCGTTTATTCAGCCATGTTTATCACTGTTTTCCGATCCTGGTTCAATACTTATT
Organism: Hyppa rectilinea; assembly: GCA_951799385.1. Classification (NCBI taxonomy): domain Eukaryota; kingdom Metazoa; phylum Arthropoda; class Insecta; order Lepidoptera; family Noctuidae; genus Hyppa; species Hyppa rectilinea. The sequence continues at coordinate 17,793,803 of OX637310.1, forward strand.
CATCCATATCATGCAACGAACATGATATAGCCTTTCAAGACATAGTGCACACTATTGCAAGATGTTTAACGCTCCCGACAATACAACATGGAGATAATTGGTTCCAGATTCCAATTAGTACCGATCGATACACAGACTAATTGTATACACAAATAGCCGTTTGTCATATTACCCGTATTCGCGTCTTCGTCTTTGAATTATTTGCGTCTGTGACTTCGTTGAACCCTGGATATTGTTTTATTTGATAATGAGAGGTGTATTTTGTTGAAGTTTATTTTAGTTCCCAAAATAATTAGTCTTGTTTAGAAAACAAAATGGTCAACAATGGATTCATTTCATTAACTTGAAGGCAGCAATATTTTTTTGGTTTCAGTCAGAAGCACAAATAATTTACCTTAATTAAGTTTACAAGTAAAAATTAAAATAACTTATGTACGAATAATTTCCAGTACAAATACCGCAAAAAAATTCACACCTTGAATTTGTAACAGACGGCAATAAGGTAGCTACATAAATACGTTATCACAAAAAACCGGCCGAGTACTCCGAGAACAAACTTAACATTGTAGTTAAGAAACATGTTCTCCGATACATTGTAACTGCAACTGTAAGTTTGTACGCACAATATTACGGTATTTGCGAAAGGCTAGACGGATCTGGGTGAAACTTTGCAGAGAGGTAGTTTATGACCTGGATTAGCACAAATAACTTTTTATCCTGGTAGTACGTTCCCTTGGGAATTACCCAGTTACTGGGTTGTGGAGGTCAGATAGGCAGTCTCGCCATGTAAAATACTGGAATTCAGCTGCATCCGGTTAGACTGGGACCCAACCCCAACATGGTTGGGAAAAGGCTTGGCAGATTGAGTACGTTCCCTTGGAATTATTAACAACATCCACGCGGATGAATCCACTGGCAACAGCCAGTTCTCAAATAAGATCGAGCCTTACAATACAACGATACCCCAACACTACTCTACTTTGGAAAATCATAAATTCCTATGCCAATAAATTCATACCATACCTAGGTACTAACAACTGATAACAGTGCTATCTCGTGCAGGTCAGGCTGGAATTAGGTCACCAGGCCACTCATAGGACACGGATTACCGGGCTTTCAACGCTCACACAATACTGTGGCGCTTCGAATGCATTAATCGATTCGGAGATGAAGGGATTGCGGTGTCCTTGGAGGTCTAGTTTCGATTATATTATGGATATCGGAATGATATATTATGGATATCGATTTTGAGTTGAGGAATTTGGATTTCCGTATTTTCGGTCATGTCTTCTCCTAACGTTATAAAATTAACCAGTCAGATAGGTACTCTTTATTATGAACAGAGGCCAGCACATCAAATTACACCAATCTGTCATATTTCTTTGATAGTTTTTCAACTTTATTACAAGAGCGATTTATTTATCATTTTCAATTGGGAAAAAAATATTTTTAGTTTGGCATAGCTTGATATACTGGCGTCTGTACACAACATCATACTAATATTTTGAAAACGTGAAAGTTTGTGAGCATGTATGGATGTTTGTTACTCTGTCGCGCAATAAATATTGAACGGATTAAAGAAATTTGGCGTAGGGATCGTTTTGCATCTGGATTAACACATGGAATATTTTTATCCCGGTTGTACAGAGGCCAGCACATCAAGTTACCACAATCTGTCAAATTTCTTTGATAGTATTTCAACTTTATTGCAAAGACATAAGGTTAATTTTTAATTGAGAAGATTTGACAGTTAGGGATAGCTTGATGTGCTGGCGTCTGTACGTTCTTGTGGGATAATTTCCTACACGCACGCGAGTAAAACTGCTGGCAGAAGCTAGTAATATATATAACAAATGTAAACTTAAATGGATATGGTACACTGGAAAATCATTTAAGTATCACGTCACTTTTTTGAAAGCCTTGTCTATTGGTAATAATTTTGTTGTTATCAGTCATACCTATTTTATTCGTAAAAGAAATAAACAACTACATCAATACTGGTTTACCAAGCTTTCAAAGTGTAAGCTACAGTTTAAGCCTAGTAGTCTATGCATATGACGCAGCCGTCACGTGCCGTCGGCTTTTGGATCCAGCGGAAATTGACGCGCTGAAAATAATCGACTTCCCTATAGCAGAGATTGTTACTTTGTTAAAACTGTTGTTTGTTGCGATGCGACACATTTAAGGTTCTTTGTGGATTTTGATCTTCTTTTTCTTTTCGTGTGCTAATGACTAACCTGGTGCCAGAGTTTTTATGCTGCCCATGGGCCTCTGACTTAGCTTCACATGCTGTTGAGAAATAACCCTCAGACATGCATCTCAGACATGGTTTCTTCGCGATGTCTTCCTTCACCGATTATTAAGCGAGTGATAAATAATACAAAATTAGAGGTGCGTGGCTTGGGCTTGAACTCGATACTTGGCAGTCCGACGGTCACACCACCAGGGTATCACTGCTGACAAAGTGGTTTTTGATGAATTTTCGTCCATAACTTATGTTTGATAAATATCCCACCAGATTTTGAATGACAACTAAGAGGACATAGTGTCAATGTTCAGGCAAACGATTGTAGAGCCGTCAGTGTGATGATGGTTATAGTAACGGTCTGTTACGTCACGGCATTTAAAACATCACGCCTTGTTTAACCAAAGGGTTAGGCAGAGATATGCGCATAATAGACACATCCACATTCCACCAGTTATGTTTCAGTCCCATTTAATGGGCGGCGAGCCTATTTCCATCAACTGGGCCCAAATCCAGAGTCCGGACTGCTACTGTGAAATCCCTAATAGAAAAATCCAATAACAATTTGCTCTACCTAGGAATCGAACCTAGAACATCATGTTCAGCATAAACATTTGCGACCACTAGACCAACGAGACTGTATTGTACAGTCATGGTATTTGACTAGCATCTAGTAAATAGCTTTGTGAAAGTTATTTGCCTACGTTTTTGCCCATTTCACATATCAAAAATGGGTAAAAACATAAACTGAAGCCAGCGAATTGCAAATGCCAACATACACAGCATAGTTTCACCGCTATTGACCCCCGACACATCGCAAACAATTTTTAAACCTCCCGCCACCCAGTGACCTAATTTCGTACAGGTGACCTGCATGTATCAACCAATAGCATCCAAGTGCTTGTCAATTGGTTAACTTTATTAACCAATGGTGAGTGCTAGGCGTGGCGTGGCAGAATGCCAGCCATCTCGTTGCATCTTTACGCCTACAGTTCATGCTATAAGAAAGGAACGAAGGCCTACTCTTGCGAACGTTGCTAAGAAACCCGCGCATGGACCCTCGCAACGCTATTGGTCAGCTAGAACGGTGTCAAACTCACACAGCGTTACATTCGACGCTACGTGTTATTGTGGTTAACGTGTATCTATGTGTGGCTATCTACGTACCTATTATGATACTTCTGTATGTTATATTTATCTTGCACTTGTTGATACTGCGGAAAAATTTTACTTGCCGACGGCGGGGCGGTTCTGCCGAATGGTTGGCACTGTCTTTAAGGCTACGAATGGAAGTCTCTAACGCCTTATCAAACGATTATAGGCTATAATAAAGAGAAGAATGGCTATTGGTTGAGACCGGAATAAAACTTGCTTGGTCTGCGCATGCAAGGAATTTCACAGGCCGTCGGTAGAGACTATTAAAATGTTATTGGTGGTCAGGAATTTTATTATTAGTCCAGGCCTTTAAAAAGACGAATATGGACTCATCCATTTGGATTAGTATTCAATCTATAGATAAAACAAATATATTTTTATTACCTTAAGTTGTTCAAGAAAAAACTTATTTAAACACAATGCAGCATTACAACTAAGAAGAAAAACGAGTTTTCGCTGAACTCTGTGCTAGATTTAACGTGTGTTTAGGGTGCCAATGTCCTCGCCTATGATTTGAACAAGTAACAGAAGTTATAAGACAGTACTATTCGTATGCTATATGACATAGATCTTATATTGTGAAGTCAGGGAATTTAATTGTTAAGTTTTCCATAGGTATTATTGTGACCATAACTGTCAATAATTGGCAGTTAAATAAAATGGCTGTAACACGAAAAATCAGCAGCACAATCCCTGTACCTATTTTATCACTGTAAAAATCGGCCAAGTGCGTGTCGGACAACACACAATGTTGGGTTCCGTAGTGTGGATGAATTTATCCCAAGAACGGACTTTGTGTTGAAAAACATGTTCTCCTATAGATTCCAACTGCAATTGAAAGTTTGTTCGCACAATATTGGGAGATTTAGTATGTATGTATGTTTTTTGTTAAGAACGTAGACTCTTCATAGGTTTTCCTGTAATTTGATACAATCACTGTATTTTTTCAAAACTTTAGGCTCAAAAGCTTAGGTAATAATATAAAACTATTTATTTAAAAAAATGAATATACTTGAGACCCTCACAGTAAGCCTTTTCATCTGATATGTCACTGTAACTCGTTTTTAATTTTTAATTTGTCTTCCTAAAGTGAGCCCCATATTGAAAATTAATTTACTAACGTAGGCACCACGTCCGTGTCCGGGTCACTAAAATAAAATTGATGACACCCTACTATGTTGTTTGATTTTATTGTCCTTGTTTGTTAACTACTAACACTTGTTATAAGATATTTTACTAACAAAATGGACTAAATTGTTGTCTGAATTTTGGTAAATAAATAATAATACCGTTTCACTTAATCGGTCCATTCAAATTGGAGCAAATTGGTTGTGATAGATGAACAGACAGACACACAATAGATCATTATAAGGTTTCCATTTTTTTTATTAGATATATTTTAAAAGAGTAGATAACGGTGAAGTTTCTTGCCCATTCTTCTCCATACGAAACTACCTTTTGGAAGGGGCAACTAGAATCAATTCTATTTCTTGATCATTTTGACGTTCAAAAGTGCCTTGCTTATGCCTATTTGAAATAAATGATTTGACTTTTGACGTTGACTAATACGGATATACGAAACACCAAAAATTTTTCGACTTTGTCCAAGGGAAAATCGATGTCCTTATTACTCCGTGCACCTTCCATCCCTATCTACATTTCCCAGTCCCCGTACATCGTTCTACATAACTTCCCCAAATGCAATTACCATTATTAATTATTAAGCTCACTCGGCCCTCTAAAGGTTTTCGCTTGGCTCATAACGAGGCTTTTTTGCCCTCTTAAGATCCTATTATCGGATCCATATTTAATAAATACTGGGATGCCTCCAGTTCACTGTGTTACATTTTTCCGCTTTTAGCTTAGGGGTGCACTTGGTAGGCGTACTGGTGTACTTGTAGGTATGTGCTTACTATGTAATAGATAGATTTAGATATTTGTGTTTGTGAGTTTTTTTGCCATCATAATGTACTGAAAAAGGAAACCAAGGCTCAGATTTTCGACATTAAACACTGGAATTATATTTTTCAAAAACATTATTGACATTCAGCCTCATATTACTATCTAATGACTTAATTTGAAGTTAATTTGAAATAGGCTTTAATAAAAATCGACAACTAATTTTGGTGTTGACTGTTACTCAAACTCAAAGCATTTATTTCAAACTAGCTGACCCGACAGACATTGTCCTGTCTTAAGTATGATACCTACCTACCATAACTACTCTAGCTACCCACCTACCTAACGTTTAAACCTTTCTGGACTACGATAAACATTTCAAAACCAAAATCAGCTAAATTGACCCAGGCGTTATCGAGTTTTAGCGAGATAAACGAACTACAATTTTTATATATAATAGATAAACCAATTATAGGCACTTTTGATTTGACAAGGGAGGATTTTTTTTATTACAACATAACTAACTACATGTTACCTACTGGGCAAATGCAAACTTCCTACGACCTAAAAACTTCCTACATTGTCACACAACACCTGTGTCGCTAAACAACATTCAATCACCGACTCTAAACTATAATACTCCTTCATCATCATCATTCTCTGCTGGAAAAAGGCCTCTCCACTTGTACGCCATCATACCTACTCCTTACTAAATAAAAATGAATCCCCCTAACCAACACTGAAAACAAAAACGAATTCGAACAAAACACAGAAGCAGGGAGCCAAACAGATTCACGTTGCTAACACTACCTGTAGTGCTATTCCGTAAAAAATCTCACCGTGATCTCTACGTTAGGTGAAGTGAGTTTAAAGAGAGATTTTATTTGAGTAATTTAAAGAGTAGTCAATATTTACTTTTTATGAATTATCAATACGCGGAATTTGTACGTGATTTGTATACAGAGTTGATACGACAGAGGGGCTTTCCTTTAAACAGCTTATACTAGGGACCATTTTCAAGCTCCGTACCAAAAATCAATTAAATAGGAGCAGTAGTTTAGTCGCAAATGTTTTTTTAAGTTTTTGCCCCGTTTGCACACGATGTATCTTTCCTAACAGCGCTCCGGCGCGCGCGCGTCGGTGCCGCTGCGTTACAAGGTCAGTTTTTATTTACAAAGGGCGGTTGCGTTTTACTCTGATTTGTAAGCTATTTAGTTGGTTTGAAAAAATAAAAACCTCATTTTTGGTGCTTTTTATTTTTATACCGTACCGAGTTAATACTAAACACGTATAGTATACGTAGTGTAATTTAATGCCCCTCTGTCATATCAACTCTGTATAACAATATGACGTCAGATTTTTTTAATCAAATGGAATACTTATTAGCATTCAATACAATTCTACAATTATATCTTTGCATAATATTTAATTTCTGTACGGTGATGGACGTTTTTAAGAGGAGCGGTATTTTTCTATGTAATTTCATATTTCATTTTTGACCGTTTCAAATACTCAATTGTGACAATCCCTAGTACAGAGGCCAGCACATCAAGTTACCACAATCTGTCAAATTTCTTTGATAGTATTTCAACTTTATTGCAAAGACATAAGGTTCATTTTGAATTGAGAAAATTTGACAGTTAGGGATAGCTTGATGTGCTGGCGTCTGTACTTGGTGGAATGACAGCGCACTTCACCTAAGTTTTCGCGGTGAGAATTTTACAGAATCGACCGACTCAACTCAAACTCAAAGCATTTGTTTCAAATAAACCAATTACAGGCACTTTAAAATTGTCAAGGGGTCGTCAGAAAGATGAAGCTAGTTTAAGCCCATTCCAAAGCAGTAGGTACCTAAGGAGAAGAACGGACAAGAAACTCCATGGACACTCTTTTAAATCAAAACATGTTTACAAAAGCTGGGTTACATCATTCATGTTGAAATATACACGCGAGAACGATGCAGTACTTAATAAAAGCGTCCATAGTTAGAAGATTTAAAAAAAACAATTCCAAATTCAGTTAAACTTTAAAGCAGCCGTGGCGGACTAATGGACGCTAGTGATGGTACCAAACACGTAGACGAATTTTAGGCCGAGTCCTTTAAATTCCCATCGACATGCTGAGAAGAACATAACTTCGTTAAATTTCAAAAGTAAGGAGAAACCGATGCCTCTTAAACTCACGTTCAAGATAAATTAAAACTCAACTTATACGCTCTCAAGTTATACTCGGCATTTATATGATATCTCTCGACTGCGTTATATGATACCGTTTGTCTATTGGCGGAGAGATTTTCTTTAAATGCGATTAAAGTAAAGATGTCTGTGTTTTTTATTTCTTTTTGCTGAGAAATCTTTGCCTAGATATTTGCTTTGGAGTATACAGACTGGTTTTATCAGGATGAGTTTTACTTAAGAAAACTGGTATGTTAGAACCTGATATTTATTTACCCGTAAACTTTATTCCCGTCGTTTTTATTACTGAGCCAAAGTCTGCTTTATGGGGCTAATCTATGTAGCTATTATGTATGGCTCGCGCTAAGCTAGGTTTAAACCGTCGGAGTGTTTTGTTTTTAAGAAAGTCGACTAACAAAAGCTTGTCTAGGTTCATTATCATTAAGATAACAAGGAGTGCAGCAGTGTAGCGCTTCAATGAATGAAACCCAAAAACTAAATTTAATCAATCTGCCTAGCCTATTCCCTACTGTATTGGGGTCAGCTTGCAGTCTAACCGGATGCAGCTGAATACCAGTATTTTACATGGAGCAACTGCCTATCTGGCCTCTACAACCCATTAACTGTGTAATACGATACCCCTTGGTAAGACTGGCTGTCAGATTTTCGGGCTTCTGACTAGCCGTAACAACTGTCAAAGATGCACAAATGACATCCGACACCAGCGGTTTAACGTTCTTTTCGAGGCACGGTGGCGTCTCTGTACGAAAACATGGTCACCCATCCACAGTCAACCCCAGCAAGTATAGCTTAACCTGATGGATTGACCTGTGCAGCTGTTCTTACTTAGCCACGAGCTCCTCCGAAACCAAAAATAAATACCAGGAGTATTCACATTAACGTAAGCACCAATAAAAAGACGATGGCATTAAACAATTTTGCTCAGACGCCAGATGAAGACACATAACGAACGTGGTTTGGCGCTTTGCCTGGATGACACAAGAAGTGCAATCTACCGCGACATTCTTTTACATAAACGTTGCATGGCTGGTGCAAGTCATGGGAGGAGCGGGAGCGAGTATTGAAGTGGATTAAATCGCTGACTGTACCCACCGCCTTCACTTATTAAAAAAAAAAAGTGTATATTCACAGATATAGGTAGTCATTTTTAAACTACAAAATTACCTCAGGCAACAAACTGATTTGCGGAATGTATTTTGGATGCATAGCTCTCTTATGAGTGCTCATAAGTCTATTCACATTTTTTCACCCACGAAAATAAGATAAAGGTCAGGATTTACTGCGTTTACCTACTTAAGGATTTTTACTAGCTTTGTGTTAAAATAAATGAAATTCTACTTATAGCTTTATTGTAGCCTGGCAGCCATAATGACATAATTAAGATTTAATTTATAAGACCTCATTTTCGTAAAGCCAATGGGAAGGTTTCATGATTAAATGTGAACTCGTGTTGAGTTCACATTTAATTTTTTTTTGTAATGTGAAATAGGACGGTCATTGTTTCAGAACTTTATAGATGAAAAAACGGGCAACAAAACAAAGCTTACATCAACATGCAATCTTTAACCGCTTATAACTTGCACCACACAGTGAGATCACATGCAAGCCATTTGTTGGGGAAAAGCTATGGGGTTGCAGTTTTTATTATGAAGCTTGAGTTTTGCCTGCAACGTTCTAACAGATGCTTTTTTCTTATTTAATACCACGCCTCAGTGCATTCGCAACGTAAGGGATTAGAACCACTTTACAAACATGCACAATTAGTATTGGGATTTGGTTTTAGTGAGAATTTGTATACGTATCTAGTGAGGGGGAAATGACCGTAAACTAAAAATGAAACCAGTGACTATATGCCTTTTTCTATTGATACTGCTCATAGTACTATTTTAAATTTTGGGTGACCTCAATTGAACTCGGTCTATTATTTACAAACATAGTGCGAATTTCATCAGTGAAACTGAACATGATCAGGGTATCTAAATCGCGATCAAGAATTGTCAGTGTCAATATCTATGGAAAATTATGATACTGACATCTCTTAAGTGTGGTTTATGCACTGATCGCGTTCAGTTTCAAGAGTGAAAATCGCATGTAAAAGACAACTCATGTACAGTTCAGACGGAATAGTGATATAAAGAGATAGACTAATTATTACTATGGAGTTATGTGTGAATGAAGATGCTAGAAGAAACTAACAACAATTTTATCAACTAGAAAACTCAATACAATAAACAAGACAGCAAGCTTTAAGGGCAGCTAAGATGGCGTCGTTGGTAAAAATATCAGAAAGGTAGCCAAATCGGTCTCCGAAATACCCCTAGCAAGTGGTTTATTGATTGATGTTCCCCAAACAAAGCACCGCGAGCTTCCGAAGATATGCTTGATGGAGCAGGCAATCAATATGGGTACCTAGGTGAAGATTGAGATCTCCAGAAATGTTCTCAGATACTATCGTTTCAGTCTATCGGGCCGGCAGACTGCATTATTACAAGCTAGAGGTGTTTCGCCTGTATTCGATCTTGCGTCGAGATTTGACTGTCGAATATTTGAAGCAAAGATGATTGGGTTGTCAATTATTGGAAGATATTCTAGTAGAGCGAAATGCTTTGTTACAAAATGTTGCTTGCAACAAAATACTGCAGTGGATAAATCTAGCTACGATGCATGAATCGTAAAAGCTGATAGAACGCTTGAGTAGCAAGGTCGTATCGTTAGTTCAACCAAACCGCTTCATCTATACTAATATTATAACAAAGAAAGTTTTGTATGTATGTTTGTAACGAATAAAAAAAAAACACAAAAACTACTTCAAAACACTATAAAGATCTAGATGAAACTTGGCACAAAGATAGATATATAGTCTGGAATATCATATAAGCTACTTTTTATCCCGGTAAAATGTACGGTTCCCGTGAAATAATTTCGTACATACACGCGGGCAAAGCCACTGGCAAAAGCTAGTTATTGATAAAACTTAGGTATAATTTATTTAAAATTGTATTTATTATTTCTAAAATACGTCTTAGCCTATTACAATTTGATTTAAGCCACACAACGAAAACCTCTCAGTGCCTATCTGTGTGCTGGCAAGCCGCCCATTTAGATTTACAAAAATATTATTTACTAAACATAAAATATTTTTATAATGATGATAACAATTTATTGGTACATTTAGAGAAATTTTGTGTGAGGAAACGTTTATACTTTACCTTTATTTCATACACCAAAATGCAATTTTATTGGAACCTAAATCGCATCAGTTTAATAAAACAAAGTCCCCCGCCGCGTCAGTTTGTACACAACGGGTTTTCATACAGTTTTCATGATTGGCGGAGTGATTCTTGAGGAAGGTTAAGGTATATAGTTCATTATGGTTTTGTGTAAATGTAAAATACTCCAAGGAGGATAACAATCAGTAAGATTTTAATCGAACTCACATGCTCAATGCAAGACAGTCTTTTTGTGTGGTTAGTGACTAACATGGTGTCAGGAGAAGTTTTAATGCTGCCCATTGGCCTCTAACTTAGCTTCACATGCTGTTGAGAAATATCTCTCAGACATGCTGGTGTCCTCACGTTGTTTTTCTTCACTGGTTTTTAACCAAGTGATAATTACACAATACGCTGTTTATCTGGGTGCGTGCCTTGGGTTCGTACTTGAGACCTTGAGACTTGGCAGTCCGGCGGTCACACCACTAGGCTATCACTGCTACTAGAGCAGCAAGAGGACAACTACGACAGAAAAAGTGTGGGCATATAATGTACTCTGTTAACTAAGTCTTTTTCAGAATGAGATGTGTACATATAATATTTTCGCCACCCAATAAAAATCCGCTCCAACGCTTTTTATTCCTTACAAAAAATCCTCAAACGATACAATATCCTGACCTATTTGTTCAGAATTACTGTACACCAAAATCAACCACCAATTTGTCAATCCGCTGCACACAAATTCAATCAAGCTACACACATTTTTATTTCCACACGATTTCCCTTGTAAGTTGATTTGTGAAATATTCAATCGGGGCGTCTCAAGTGGTGGCTTTATTGTAAAATATTTCGAATATCATGGAGATTATTGAGCACTAGACATCCCACGGGGTTCCGTCTCGCTATATTAAAGACGCTCTATCAGTATATAAGGATACCCTTGGCAAATCTTTAGTGAACATGTTGGATCACATTGTTTTGCTTTGGAATATATATCGTTGAAATTTTTTGCGTAGTTGAATAGACGAGTAAGTCATCATGTCATGGGTTGGACCCGTTAGGGCTGAAGCCTGCCTTGTAAGCGGGATTTTCCGAAAGGGTTACCGCTACCCCGGAACATAAACGGCTAAGGAAGGAACATGGATGGGTTTTAGTCCGTGAGAGTCTGGCACTCCCTCACTCTGAGTCTGTCTTTGATGATTTCCCACCCTCAAAAAAATGAGTTGGGCAACAGCCACAAATAATGATGTCTGCTGGTCTACTATGTGTAATGAATAAATATTAGAATATTCTATGATGATTCATAGCCATAGCCATTATATTTTATTTGCGTAAAACAAGGTGTATAAACTTATTTAAAAATACATTATAAAGCATACATATTTTGTTTATATCAAAGCAAACAAATATGCAAAATATTTTCAGTCAGTTAATTTTTGTTTAAAAATAATTTAATGAATAACCATTTACTTAGTTTTTTTTAAAAACTAAGGCGGAAAGTTTTTAAATCACTTGGAATTTTATTAAATATCTGAATGTACATGGTTAAGCAGCTTTAATTATATTTCGTCAGTCTTGTTAGTCATTTATTATTAGTCTTTGAGGATTTCACCTTTTAAAATAAGTCTAGAATTGAGAGCCATATTGGTTTACACTGTTTAATAAACACATACTACAAACTTTAATAGAATTCGCTCTGCGATTACTGCTATCCTCGTTTACAAACAACATGGCTTGTAGAAAATGATGTTAAGATTGGACGTGAGGAAATTTTCAGTGATATTAAAACGTCCTTTATTAGAACAAGCAATATTTATTAGACTATCACTTGAAAACGCTTCAAAACCTGAATTGTTTAGGCACAATATTTCGCTAACAATATTCGTTTTAATTAACTACAAAGTCGAATGTTCGGACAAAAGATAGTCGGATATCCGCTCTGGGGTGGAACGAGTACTTTAGTGTCTACGACTACGTGACGTCAGCGATTCGGCGAACAGTTTTTATTTTTGAAAAACTTTTGGTGATTACTGGAATATTAGGTTTGAGAGTGTAATTAGTACTGTTATTCTCATAAGAAAATGAGCCTTAACTTTTCTGCAATGTTTCTGTCAATCTGTTATATTTCTTGTATCTATGCATTGGCATTTTACTGACGCATAGTCTTTTTTGTTGTCAGCGGAAGAATTTGTATAAACACGTAATTATTGGCCTGTAGTATGAAATAGTGCTCCTAAAAAACAATAAAGCTTCAATTGTTTTTGAGAAATGAATTTTTGAACTTCAGATATTTTTGAGATCTCCATAATCACTCAGAATGCAAACATTCTCGACCAACGACAAAGCGTCTTAATTAGTGTGTGAGTGTAGTGGCTTGTGGCCATTTTATTTAATGAAATAGTTACTTATTAATATTAATTGTGAATATTGACTGTGATAGTTACAAAAGACAGGCTTCCGAAAACCCTTGTATTTGCATTCTCTAACATCGTACAGCATAAACAGCTTTGGGGTTAAATAATTCGGGATTTGGTAGCGGGGCGTCAGAGGCATTGACAAAGGTCATTCATATTGTACTTCACGCTTCGCCGGCCACACTAATTCCGATTATGTCTATTTGTGTCTATAGCCGGCCAGTGTCTATACGTGAAACGTGACTATAAATACGGCTGTACGCAGTCTTATGTAGGTTTATTTGTTGAACTCTGCGTCTGTGTTGAACTTTGTATAATTAATACGTTTTAAACTTGTCATCTGCTCGAAATGAAGCCTCAGCCAAATAGCATTTTTATTTATGTTAAAATATCTCATAGCTTTGAGTCTAAGTATTTACTTCGAATCTTTTTGACAACTTAACTAATGAAGTCGCTCATTAGCGTTGCCTTGAATTAGATTTCTTGTGAATTTTTTTTATTCAAGTTACCTCTTTTAGTACACATTTTGAGAGGCATTTGCATTCCAATCTTGGTCTCAATCAGTCACGAAATAATTCACCAACATTTTTGTCAAGTTGTTGGCATTGATTGTCGCTGAAATAAGATTGTCTCGAATTTAAATATTTTTTTAAGTAAAGGATTGTCCTAGGAATGTGTCAACCTTTGTGTATACCCTAATTGGCTATACTGACGTGACTAATAGATGCGGCACAATGCACTCTTGTTAGTATAGACGTGTTTGTTTCGAGAAAGTGGGACGGAATATTGATGTTTTGGTACAAAGGTCCGTTGATGGAAGCTTTTAAGGTACCTATGGGGCAACAGCTATTTTGTTAACAGTGGGATTGACGAAGTTCAAAACTCATTTATTCTCGATTGAAAAACGATGTTTTTAGTGATGCTCGTCTAAGAAAATACTTTAAACAATGATTGGAGAAATGTCTATGTTAGGAGATTATGGTTTCCGCACTTTAGGCGGACCATTATGCATGTTTGGCAAAATGTCGTTATAATCTTGTTCCATGCCAAAAAATAGGTATGTAACATATACCAGGTTATTTTAAATTGGCTAGCTAAACTCCGCAAATAAGATTAATATCGATATCTAAACATGATAAAACAAGAAATAAATGAATTTGATGTTTTTTTTTCATTTTTGGGGTCATCTACCGCAGTGTAGTCACTTTGAAACATTGCGTTTAGAAAATTAGTCTTTTATTTTAGTAATTTTTCAGACGTGTTATCTCAACATGATAAAACAAAAGACAACCAATTTTCCAATATTAAATAACCGTTTAGAGTGTATCAAAACATGAAACATTCGTACCAAACCACATAATCCCGATAATCAAACCAAGCCACGTCAGCAACTAATTACCAAAATATTTGACATGAATAAATCAAAGACATATTCATGTCATATTACGTCACACTAATCGCATTATCTGACACTCGTGTGAACACAACGTCATCTGCATCAGTGTGTGTGTGTTGTGTCTATGTGCGGGTGTGATGACGTTGATGACACGGCATTGTGGTGGCTTAATCATATCAAGGGCTCATTAATTATTCCCATGGGGTGTGTGATGCCGATTCAATGCTGATGAATAGTATGTTGTTATTTATGTGTTTGTGGACCGAGGTGGTATTAGCGGCTATTGTTTTTGGCGTCTTAGTTTGTATCACAATTTTTGGTAATGCTTTCTTTTGTTCCGGCTATAATAATAAAATTAGTGGGTCTTCTTCTTTTCGTGTGGTTAATGACTAACCTGGTTTCAATTTTTATAAGCTGCCCATGGGCCTCTGACTTACCTTCACATGCTGTCGAGAAATATCTCTAAGACATGCTGGTTTCCTCACGATGTTTTCCTTCACCGTTTTTAAAGCAAGTGATAATTATACAATACACACATGAATACTTAAAATCAGAGGTGTGTGCCTTGGGTTGGAACTCGAAACCTATGACTTGGCAGTCCGACGGTCACACCACTAGGTTATCACTGCTATATATAATATATAAATTAGTGGGTAATCAAAGTGAGTGAGGATAATTCTGGGGAGTAGCAATAATATCCTGAAAGTCGTGGCTGAGGACCCAAAGGCTCCTGTACTGAAGCATCTCATGCAGAATCATTGTCCGCATGAATTGCTTCGTAAGTACATGACTCACTACCTTGTGAAAAATTTGTTACTAACCCTAGTATGTAAGTTGTAGCACCTAAGGTGTACTAACAAAAAAGGTTCCTTTGCTGTCCCGAATAAAGAAATTTATTATTATTAAAAAGGTCCCAGGCCCTGTAATTAGTAATTAATAGTAGGTACTTGTTCATACCCTTAAGTCGTTTGTAGCAGCAGTAGCAGAGAAAAACTTAAAACTTACCTGTAACAAAAAAACATAATAATGAATACTAGTACTCAAATTGAAGTAATATTGGTAAATATGTTTAATGAACTAAACGGTTGTTATACAGAATCATAAAGAGCCCAAAGTGTTCCCTCTGCTGGGACAGGCCTCGCTGTGAGAGGGAGTGAGCCGTAATGTACAGACGCCAGCACATCAAGCTATCCCTAACTGTCAAATTTTCTCAATTAAAAATGGACCTTATGTCTTTGCAATAAAGTTGAAATACTATCAAAGAAATTTGACAGATTGTGGTAACTTGATGTGCTGGCCTCTGTACCACGCGGGCTTAGTGTGGGTTGGTGGATGATATAACTTCTCTATACACAATTATTACACAACTTATTACTTTATATACTACTAGCTTCCGCCCGCGGCTTCGCCCGCAAAATATCGACAAATTATACACATAAACCTTCCTCTTAAATCACTCTATCTATTAAAAAAACCGCATCAAAATCCGTTGCGGAGTTTTAAAGATTTAAGCATACATAGGGATATAGGGACAGAGAAAGCGACTTTGTTTTATACTTACTTCAAAATCAACCGATGATGGTGTTAGTTGCAGATG
The DNA here is from genome assembly GCA_951799385.1 of Hyppa rectilinea. NCBI lineage: Eukaryota > Metazoa > Arthropoda > Insecta > Lepidoptera > Noctuidae > Hyppa > Hyppa rectilinea. Next base: position 17,809,913 of record OX637310.1, read on the forward strand.
ACACATCATTAATCTTTAAAATTGATAGACGCTCTCAAAATCTTGACGACGTGAATAACTCTATTCTTCAGGTCCAAGATTGGTTTACGGTAAATAATTTGGTACTAAATGAAAAAAAAACCAAATGCATTAGATTTACATTACCTAATGTTAAAAGTAGCAATTGTGACATCATATTGAACGGAGAGAAGCTGGAATGTATTAAGCAGACGGTTTTCCTGGGAATCACGCTAGACGACAAGTTGCAATGGGGTCCCCACATAACAACTCTTGCGGGATGGCTTAGTTCGGCCGCTTATGCTGTTAGAAAGATAAGGCAGATGACAGACGTAGAAACCGCGCGTTTGGTCTATTTTAGTTACTTCCACAGCATTATGTCGTATGGCATTTTACTGTGGGGTCGGGCTGCTGACATTGAATCCATTTTTATTTTGCAAAAGCGAGCGATCAGAGCCATTTACAATCTTCGTCGTCGCGAATCGCTTAGGGAACTATTTAAAAGGATTAATATTATGACGGTTCCTTGCCAATTCATTTATGAAAATATTATGTATGTAAGAAAAAATAGACATCTTTTTAATAAAATAAGTGATAGGCATAACTTTAATACTAGAAATAAAGATAAAATAGTTCAACCATTTTTCAGATTGTCCAAAGTACATACATCTTTTATGGGGTTCTGTGTTAAATGTTACAACAAAATACCTTGTGACATACTGCAATTAAATGAAAGAAAATTTAAAACTCATATTAAAAGTACACTTTGTAAACAAGCTTATTACAAATTAGAGGATTATGTCAAAGATAAGGATGCTTGGAAACATGCTGGTCCTGCTCCACAGGACAATCTAGTGTCTAGACAAAATCAAACTGGTTGCTAAGTAAATTAGGTAATTTGTACCATATTATTTTATTATATTGGCATAACTTCTCACACATTGATTAATTTATTATTATTAACTTTTAGAATGTTTGTAAATATGTGAGCACCATGCACTTATGACATAATTAAGTTTACTTGCCACTGCTACATGTGTTTCTCTTTTCACCTTTTGATGATGTATTGTTTATATTATAATACATGTATACAAAACATTGTGAAACATTTTAAAAGAGTAACGGTGGAGTTTCTTGCCCATTCTTCTCCACACGAAACTACCTTTTGGAAGGGGCGACTAGAATCAATTCTATTTCTTGTTAATTTTTGACGTTCAAAAGTGCCTTTCTTGTGCCTATTTGAAATAAATGTTTTGACTTTGACTTTTGGCTTTGACTTTGACTTACTATGTAGTGATATTAAATAACTAATAGAAAAAAAATACAAAATAATACTTTAGCGTCGAACTACTAAGCTTATAATAGATACACCAACAGCATAATATATAAGGTGTTAAAAAATTAACTCTAAGAATTTCGTGGGAGCATTGTACTCATCGTTACGAACAACTTTTACTATGGGATGAACCCTGATTTCAGGGTTCATCCCTTGAGTTGATTTTTTAACACCTTATATATAGTGCGTTAAATAGAAATATTTACAGGTACGGGTTCTTGTATTATACATATACCAATTACAGATGTACACGACATTCTTACAAAACAAAACAACAAAGTAAACTATATAAAATTTAAATACATTTAAATGAAAGTTAAAAAACAAAATAAAATAAAATAAAATGGGCAGCCTTGACCTAACACTGAAAAAAAGAAGTTAAGTTGTTGTAATTGCAAAATATATTTTTCACTACAATAACAATTTGCTTAACCATACCTACAAGATTTAACTGAGGATTCAACAGACTGGGAAACACGAGACAAGAATCACTCAAATTTCTGCAGCGACTGATTAAAGCAGTTCACAGTAAACAAATCATCATTCCAACCAGAATATTCACCAGAAAATTGAGACATATTATTATGTTATTAAGTCCGCTCGTGTGTTGCACACCTATTAACCCACACACACGACCCTGTAACGTTAGTATCAAAGAGATGGTAACCCGAGAGTACCTAATTAACGAGACTCGTATCAACGTATCTAACCGCAATAATACTTGACTTGTAATTAGCAATGTCTTGTATTACTCTCGTAACATAACATACACTGTAATCTATGATGCACTTGAGAAGATTTCTGAATATTATAGTTGAGACTCTTCAAAAGGATAATGTTCCAAATAATATTACTTGGAGCATTAATTTATCGTCTGCAAAACAGATTTTAACACGTTAGCTGCGGCACCAATTTTTGCAAACTTTCCGTTCCTGCGGCACGAGGTTTTATCGGCCCGCACCGTGACCAGACGTTAGGGCGACACGCGGTCTATTAGACCCCACCTCCTTTAACAGGCCAAAATCCATTTTCTGGCGCGAAATCAAAGATAAATGAAAAATTTGGTCCTTATCGATATAGACAGTGAATTGATGAACCCTAATCTACCGTCGCCCCGGGATCTGATAACTAGTTTAAGAATTATTGGCAAAACAAAGTATGGAATCTTATACACCTCGTAACGCACTGAAATAGGGTAAATTTTCGCTAAGATTAGTGATGGGAAAAATAATATCGACGCAACGACGTTTATCTATTTTTGTGTGAAAATCTTAATGCGGTTCACAGAATAGAAAAAAAAGAAAACCAGAAGTAGAAAAGAAACTATCCTATGTATTCTGCCTCGGGCTTTAAAAATACACTTATTAGAACTTTAATTAACATAAAAATATCAGTAAACAATATACTTTTTTTATAAAAAATCGCAATCGTTCTGTTTCTGGGTTTTTTTTTAAATTAACTTCTTCCGACATCGTTTAGACATGTTCGGCGATGTAAAAGGACGTGCTCTCCAATCGACGTGATGCACAACACTAGTCGCGGGAAGCTCGCGTTGGGTGCGGTACGAGGTCCGGGAGGATATGGGACGTTTTAGCCTCGTTCCGCGCGCATTAAAATTATATTAATTCAGTGCGGTACGAGGCCTAAGACATCCGGTACCAAGGTAGGTATACCATCGAGTCCGGGACCATTAGCGCGTCTCAAATATACATTTATCTCTTTTCTATATTGGACCAAACCAAAGCTATGCCCTTCGCACGACAGAGATGTTCACGTTTTTCCTTGCCGCACCATAAGGAAGTTGCATGTGGGGTGATTTAGGCCTCGTTTCGCACTTAACGTGTTAAGCTGTTGGTTGCAAGAGCATGGAGTGGGATGAAATAAATGAACATTGTTATAATTTATGGTGAGTTTCTTCATATTAAGTACATAAGCTTTTTATGAATTGGAAACTTCTATTGCATCTGTTTATAATTGAAGTGCTGGAAAAAGCAAGTAAATATTTGTATTGGTATCCTAGAAAATGCCCGTCACCTCAGCACGATCTAGTCTTGCGTCTGATGTATATTTATAACTTAAATAGCTTAAAAACGAATGAATAAAGCAACTCTTTTATAGATTTTTTTTTCAGCCTTTTGAACGCCAGAGCATAACGCACGCGCGTGCACGCCAAACAACAAATTTATTTCTTCTTGTTATCATGCATTTTTCAATATCCATGGTGTCTTTTAATTTGTTTCATGTCGTTAAATACGTATGTAGAGCTTCAATTTTTAAGATATTATCTATATGAACACTTACAAAAGTAATGATTTAATTTTTTATTTCGGTTATAGTGTTGTTGCCATTGTGACATATATTTTGTGTCATTGGCGTACAGGGCATGCTTGCCTATCACGTACATGTGACAATGACGTTCAAAAGGTCAATAAACTATTGTAAAGTCAGTCTCGAAAATTGGCCAAAATTACAAATATAATAAGCCAATGTACAAATACTCCTTTTAATTTTTGCTATGTCAGTTATTGTAAAGAAGCATGAATTAGAAGCTTCAAAGGGAAGGGAAGGGAAGGGGAATCTATGGAAAATACCCAACAAAGTCCCTGGTCTCTAATGAGTAATGTAACTCATACCTTTGTATACAACCTGTGTTGACGTCAATGATAAAAATATCCCATTGATACGGTCCATTATCGAGGGGATAAAAACATGGTATCACATTGTGAGATCTCCCATGTATAAATGTACCTATTGAACACTGCTAATGAGCACTTCCAATACACCCTTATCATGTTACGTGTTGAAATGGAGTTTGTTGTCATTAATAATGAAAATGAGAAAAAAAACTTTATTCAGTTCAGATGGCATGGTACAATTCTAGGAAACTAAAATTATAGTATCAAATGCTGACATCTTATGGCGTGTGCACAATGGGTCATGTCGTAGTAGCATGGTTTTAGTAAACAAAGAGGTAAGCCGTGAGGAACGTGGTGGTTTATTTTATAGAAAGAAATAATAGGCTTCTGATGGAGAAAATATATAGGTGTTCATTTCATTCTTCGACTAGGTTAAAAGTATTCATTAAATGTTTTTTTTATACTCCGTACGTCATGATGATTCGTCTTGTGATGATTTGATTTTGATTTCATTTTTCAATCTATCCAAAATAAAACTGGCCTATGAGAAGACTCCTACATGAAAATATGCCTAAGTACCTAACTTTATCTTCAATTAAGTGTTTCTGGAACAATTCGTATAGTATACAACTGAAGCCCACTCACTCGTTAAGGGGCAACCTACGCCCTGATATAATCGCCTAACCTTGTTTCTACCTGTTCGCACACATTAGAAAAAAACAAAAGGCCTACTTCGAAATACCCGTGATATTTTGGCAAAAACTTACAATACAAGGCTTTTCTCACTAACTTCATTTCAAAAACGATTATTTAATGAGAAATTGCTAGATTACTTTGTATCACTAAAAAACTTTTTTACAAAAAATAAAACCGACTTCTAAAACAAACACTACAAAGTGAAAAATAATTTTGATTTTGGAAGTCGGTGTCTTCGGTTTTGTATTTTCATTTTTTGCCACTGACTTCCGAAATCAAAATTATTTTTCACTTTGTAGTGTTTGTTTTAGAAGTCGGTTTTATTTATTGTAAAAAAGTTTTTATTTTTCACTTTTTAGTTGTGTCACTACCTACACAACCCACCCCCCCCAAAATTTTAATACCACTACCTGGTATGTAAATTACAGTGACAGGAACTTATTAGAACATCGTCCACATATACAGGGTTACTGGTAACTCGACGTATTCCTTGCAGGACGTCATAGTAGGGTTAAAATGCAACAAATTAAGCCACCAAATGTTCTACCGAAATTCAGTAGTTTTTGAGTTAGTTCGATTTTTAGAGTTTTTATGAATAATCCCAGATTAAATCATTTGAAACCAATTTAAAAATTATTTACGGCGCGACAGTACAGAAATTTTAAGTTATTATCGTAGTTGATGCCGTAGCAGATCTTTGTTAATAATTAAAAGTTCAAAAATGCCTTAAACCTTGGCAAATATCACTAATCAAACATTTTTTTTTTTGTAATTTTTGTTATTACTCCATACAAATTGTTGTCTAGTGCAAAAATAAAATACTACGCCTGATGTACAAATTACTAGGAAAATATCCTTATCTTATCAGCTATCCAAAAAGGTATGAATGTTAATACAAAGTCATGGACTACATTATGAAAATCGTTTTTGATTTAGTACAGGAAGACGTGCGTCTCACAAAAAGGTGATTATTCGGAAAATCAAATAAAACAATTTCGTGAATGTTATTATTATTTTTAATAAATTTCAATTTAATAACTTTTATGACATACATTTCACACGTCTTGTTCGATGTGCTGCCCTCGGTTTCGAATACATGTTCTTATTCGCTTCCTCATTTCAGTTTTTGTGATTCTTGATGTGATTGTTGCCCTCATCTGGTCCGCCGCATCTGTTATTCTCTCCCTTAGTTCTTCAATTGAATTTACTGGGGTCACATAAACTAGGTCTTTCATATGACCCCAGACGTAAAAGTCTAGGGGCGTCAGATCAGGGCTTCGCGCAGGCCACGGAATCGGCCCACCGCGCCCTATCCATCGGTTTGGATAGTTTTCATCCAGCAATTGTCGAATTGTGATTCGGAAGTGGGCTGGACATCCGTCATGTTGATAAATCATGTTTGCTCTTCTTTCTTCCGGTACATCCGCGAGCAGTGGTGTTAAATGATTTCTAAGGAAATCTTCATAAAGTTCCCCATTTAGTGTTCGGGGTAAAAAATGTGGGCCGATTAATTTGTCGTCGATAATACCCATCCAAACATTAAGCGAGAACCTACGCTGGGATGCGGTTGGTTTCAGTTTTTTAGGGTTTGCTTCTGCTTTCGGTGCCCAGTAATGTAAGTTGTGGTAGTTTGTGATACCATCACGGTCAAAACATGACTCATCGGTCCACAGAATGTTTTTTAAAAAGTTTTCGCCTTCGGCGTCGGCACTCAGCATGAAACGACAAAATTCAAGCCGTCTCGGCGGATCTCCCTCTTCTAATGACTGGACTGGTTGGTAGTGATATGGATGTCGGCCTGACAAGTGAACTACAGACCAGACTTTCCACTGTGACATACCAAGCTCACGCGCTACGATGTTTGTCGATATGTTGGGGTCGTCAATAAAACGTTGAAGAATCAGCTCTTCGTCGTCAGCCGTGTATCTCCGGGAACGACCAGTGTCAATTTGCCTGGTTCTTTGGACGCTGCCAGTTTCAGATATTCGCCGATAAGTCGATCCGAAGACACTAACGTGTGGGAGTCGGCGGTTGGGAAAGCGAAGTCCATATTCTCTCCGCGCTTCAGCAGCGTTACCGTCACAAAGTCCGTAACAGTAAATTATGTCAGCGTATTCTGGATTAGAATATGCAGCCATAGTCAGCACTTATGAAGGCACAGCACAGCACGAGAGCAAGATACGCGATAGGGATAGCCAGATAACAAAACACGAGCTTACGCGACGTAGAGTTGAGACTGACTAACGCTGACGACCAGAAAATCGCACCCCGAGTCATGCCGAGAGAACAATAGTAACCAATCACAAAGCTTACCGTGTGTTTGGAGTTCAAGCTCAGGTAAAACTACGAATACTACGAATAACAAACAAAATGTTGATTGTCTTACAATTTTACCTGCTCCCCATAAAACTCTTCTCTACCCTGTCATACATGCAAAAGTATTGACAATCATACCTTTCTAAATAGCTGATAAGACAAGGATATTTTCCTAGTAATTTGTACATCAGGCGTAGTATTTTATTTTTGCACTAGACAACAATTTGTATGGAGTAATAACAAAAATTACAAAAAAAAAAATGTTTGATTAGTGATATTTGCCAAGGTTTAAGGCATTTTTGAACTTTTAATTATTAACAAAGATCTGCTACGGCATCAACTACGATAATAACTTAAAATTTCTGTACTGTCGCGCCGTAAATAATTTTTAAATTGGTTTCAAATGATTTAATCTGGGATTATTCATAAAAACTCTAAAAATCGAACTAACTCAAAAACTACTGAATTTCGGTAGAACATTTGGTGGCTTAATTTGTTGCATTTTAACCCTACTATGACGTCCTGCAAGGAATACGTCGAGTTACCAGTAACCCTGTATTAAGTAGGATTTTTTTTTTGATTTTTGTTGATTTTTCAAAAACCGCTTATCCGATTTTGATAAAATTTGTATGGGACCATTTGGGAAGTATACCCTTTCCAACAAAAAAAGAATTTTTCAAATCGGTTGACAAGCAACGGACTTATGCGCGAACAAACATAAAAAAAAAATACAAACATCCGATTTGAGAACCTCCTCCTTTTTGAAGTCGGTTAAAAAGCAAGAAAGGGCCTAGAGTTGACCCTTGAAGTACTCCAGTATTTTTCTAGATTTATGTACCAAAAAGCGTAAAATTAGTGCTATAAACGACTTTTTAACTCGGAATCAAATGCAAACCCTCAAACTCATGAGTTTCTCACTGTTTTAGTATTAGACAGTACTTGTTTATTATTACCTATCTGTATTGAACCTTCTGCCAAAATCTTCTTCGTACTGTTTGAGCCTGCTCCTTGAATATCTTGTACAAACATGTCAATACACGCCTATTTATGTGCCCTTGCTACGTAAAGTAGGGCATTGTTGCTAATATTTTCTTATACAAAAGGCTTGGGTTCGGAGAAATTTCGAGAGATCGTATTGTACTTGGTACGTGGAATAGTGACAAAGGTGAAATTATGTGTGTACTAATTAGGTCTTGCTCTTGCCAACGGCGTAACTTAAATAAGAAAAACAGTACAAAAGCTGATCCAACAGCTAGAGAATTCATTTGGGTTCCTAATGATCTGTTTATAACAATTCTCTTACTTTTTCTACGATTTCCTTCGCATATTTACAAAGCTTTATGTTTATTAAGATGTCTCATGTGTTTTAATACCTTTCTAGGAATATACAAATTTTAATAATTCCTTTGTGTATTTGCTATTTAATAGAAAATGTGTTCCTACTCAAATGAAAATAGAAAATCAGAACAATCAATCTACAAGAATTGTTATTTCTTAACACAACGAAAACTTAAAACATCTTCATCAAGCTGACGCAATTCAATAAAAACGACCATTCACCAACAAAAACTAACAAAGAAACTTAAAATCCGATATTATTTTCATTTTCCACAATGAAATAGAACTGCGTTCGGGGTGAAACGACGCATTTGACTTTAACAAATGATATTATAGTAAAAATGCAATGTCTGAAAGTTACACAAGTCGCCCAGAGAAAATATAGCGCAGACTCGCTCTGGAACCTTTTCGGTGATAAATTACATTACCACTTTCTTTAAGTTCAATCGCTTTTAGAAATGGTTTTAAAATCTTTCGGCCAATTCGTGCCCTGGGAATTTGTAAGTGCATTAAAGTTAAGTAAATTTCGTCTAGTCCCAGTTCTTGTCAATGTAGGTTTAAAACTAAACTATAATAAGAAAGAGTTCTACCCCAGGGATTCCTTGACCGTATTATTCACACCTTTATACTAATCCGTAAATTGCAATCTGTCTAGCCTTTCCCAACTATGTAGGGGTCGGCTTCTAGTCTTATCGGATGCAGCTGAATACCAGTATTTTATATAGAGCGACTGCCTATGTGACCTCCACAAGCCTGTAACTCATGAGTAATATGATACCCCTTGGTAAGACTGGCTGTCAGATTTTCGGGCTTCTGACGACCCGTAATGACTTTTAAAAATGCACAAATGACAGCCAGGACCAACGGCTTAGCGTGCTTTCCGAGCCACGGCATAGGAGGCACGGATAGGAATATAGTAATCCCTAAAATATCATTAGCGAACATTTATCTCTCGCCAAGAAACCGAACTTCATTTTAAACTCAGCATATCTTCATTAAACAACATCAATGACAAAAGTAGGAAGGGACTCAGCAGGGGGTTGGGAGGGGTGAGAGGGGTAATAGAGTGTCATCTTGGCATTATAAACGATCACACTCAACCCTTGACTGCAGGTAGAACCGTCTACACTGTTTTTACATTAACCACATCGGATTACGTTACCCTTTTTCAGGCCACCATAATAAGAATGGAACGGTTAAACCTGATTTTGGTCCATTTATATTGTTGTTTGTTCGGATTTTTAAGGCACCATATACAAAGGTTGGAATAAGCACTTACTAAAAATATCTCGAGTTGTAGAGAGCTTGTGGCTTAGTAATAACAGCCGCACAGGTTAATCCATCAGGTTAAGCTACGCTTGCCGGGGTTGGCCGTGGATGGGTGACCATCTTTAGATACCGAGACTCCTCCGTGCCTTGGGAAGAACGTTAAGCCGTTGACCCCGGCTGTCATTTGTGCATTTTTGACAGGCGTTACGGGTCGTCAGAAGCCCGAAAATCTGACAGCCAGTCCTTACCAAGGGGTATCGTATTACTCAGTTACTGGGTTGTGTAGGTCAGATAGGCAGTCGCTCCATGTAAAATACTGGTATTCAGCTGCATCCGGTTAGACTGGAAGACGACCCCAACATATTTGGGAAAAGGCTAGAAAGATTGATCTCGAGTTGTAGAGAGCATGTGGCATGTTTAGTAATTTTCATTTTGTAATGTTGTGAGTGAACATTATTGTTGATATCCGAATGCATAAACGAAACCTTTATAAAATCAGTGTCTGCCTGTCTACCCGTTTGTCCGTATGTCACAGCTTATTTACTGATGGCCCTATTTACTTGAAGTTTGTCTTCTTTCAATTTCTTTAAATAAAACTTATGATAACATCTTTACAGGAAAACCTATACTTAGTCTCTGGTGATAAAAGGACATTGTATATTGTGCATACAAACTTACATTTTCATTTGTGTGTGTTTGAATGTACGTGTTAACATGTTTTTCAACTACAATGTTCTAATATTATTTCCGGGGACAAATTCATCGTAACTAAGAAATTCTTTGTTGTGCCCTTAAATTTTTTGTATTATTACTATAAAAACAATATTGATTATATGAAAATAGCACTTATATGCAGGTTAAGTTATTAAACAAGAAATATTACAATAAACATCAATCACAACCTTTTCCCAACTAAGTTGGGGTCGGCTTCCAGTCTAACCGAATGCAGATGATTACCAGTATTCTGTATGAAGCGAATGACTTCCACAACCCAGTAACGGGGTAATACGATACCCCTTGGTAAGACTGGCTGTCAGATTTTCGGGCTTCTGAATACCTGTAACGATTATCAAAGGTGCACAAATGACAGCCGAGACCAACGGCTTAACGTGCTTTTCCTAGTCACGGAGGAGTCTCGGGTTGTAAAGAAGGTTACCCATCCACGGTCGAACCCGGCAAGCGTAGCTTAACCTGATGGATCGATCTGTGCGGCTGTTAGTACTTAGCCCCGACAAAACCTATTGTTTAACCAAACATCGATATCTAAACTAAGTAAAGACTTATAGGAAAGAAAAAAAGTCTACACAATTCTAATAAACACAACATAAAATTAACCAACAAATCTCATCCACAGCCAAAAGCAATATCGCCTTTGCGAACCAAAACACAAAATATCATAAAATGAAATAATTCAACCCGACCCTTACAAAACAAACGCAGGGAGACATCAAAAACATACAACGAAATGTTTAAATCTGTTCGAAATATGCGCACAGAAGGATAGAGGAAGCCTTGTACAAAGAGGAGGAAATTGCCTATCAAGAGTTGGCAGTAATCAAACCTGCGCCAATCTAAGTTCACTGCGGACGGTATATTCTACTTAATGAGATATTTCCACAAAGTTATAATGTGGAGAGTTTAGTTCGGTCAGTTTTGGTTTCATTGCTGAAAGACTTTAGGTTATTTTGTATTTTAAAAGCAATCCTGCTGATGTCATCTCTGTGTTTTCCTAGTGTATTTCAGCGTGAATTTCCGAAAGGGTTACCGCTACCCCGGAACATAAAGGGCTAAGGAAGGAACATGGATGGGTTTATTTTTTGAGGGTGGGAAATCATAAACGACCCCTCCGCTCTGGGTGGAGCGAAAGTGAATGTCAGACTCCTACTGGCTAAGACCCATCCATGTTCCTTCCTTAGCCCTATAAGTTCCGGGGTAGCGGTAACGCTTTCGGACTATCCAGCTGAGTCAGTAAGAGTCTGACGCTCCCTTTCGCGCCACCCAGAGCGGGAGGGCTTACGATGGTTGATAATTTCCCCACACTAAAGAAAAAAAATCCAAGTGTGTCGATTGTCCAAAGACACCTATGTATTTTATATGAGGAGCTAGTATAGAGAGTCTTTCTTGGTGTTTCTATGTTGAAAATCATGCTATGAAAAAGCATTTCATTTGAAACACAGCTCACAGGTCACAAAACCCAATCTGATTTCATAAAATGTAATCTCATTGACCACCAAACCAAATACATTATCTATTTCAGTAATAGCAATATGAATAACAGCTGATTTGTAAACATTTTATCCACTAAAGGGTTTTTTTTCATAATAAACTTTACTCTGTGTAAATAGAGTACAATATTGCCTATCAAAAATGCGGTAATAAAAGCTGTAGGTACTTCAATCTAACTTTCGTTTGGATGGTATATTCAGCTTAATGAGATATTTTCAGACAGTGACTTAACATGGAATACTCGTAGAAGAGTTGTGAAATAGTTGACTGGAAGTGGTAAGTTTGTTTGCATATCATAGAATACAGTCTATAATGCTACCACTATTAGGACACACCGTTATCCACTTTCGCAACCCGCACTGGTCCGCGTGGTGAATTATAGCCCACTCCCTCTCACAGCAGTGGGAAAATTATAGGTAGATTATGCTTAGTCTTAGACATCAAATGAAAAAATAAATCACGACTACCTTATGGGCATTTCCATTGTTAAAAATCTCGTTCCCTTTCGCACCTTTAAACCATTTTAAAGCTACTACATTCACCATATCAAAACTAAATAAAATGTAGATGCTACTTACATAAACGTAGTTGCTGATGCGATTTGATGTTTTGATTTGGTATTGTTTGGTTGTATGTGGTAATAACCTTAACATCAAAGTGCCATATCTATACTAATAATTAATAATAATAATTATTATAAAGAGGTAAAATTTGTAAGTTTGTAAGTTTGTATGTAGGGGGTAATCTCCGGAACTAATAATCCAATTTAAAAAAATCACTGATAGAAAGCTACGTTATTCCTGAGTGCTATAGGCCATAAATTATATTTATATCATACATATTAGCCGAGCTATCGCAATTTTCGTCTAGCAAGTCAGTGAGAAATACCTCCGAAAACAGAATTATTTGCATGAGCTGCCTAAACAGTTACAGTATATCGCAATTTTCCGCGGACGAAGTCGCGGGCAGAAGCTAGTAATATTATAAAGAGGTAAAATTTGTAAGTTTGTATGTAGGGGATAATCTCCGGCAATAATGATCCAATTTCAAAAAAAAATTCACTGATAGAAAGCTACGTTATTCCTGAGTGCTATAGGCTATAAATTATATTTATATCATACATATTAGCCGAGCTATCGCAATTTTCGTCTACCAAGTCGGAGAGAAATACCTCCGAAAACAGAATTATTTGCATGCGCTGCCTAAATAATTACAGTATATCACAATTTTCCGCGGACGAAGTCGCGGGCAGAAGCTAGTTCACCAATAAAACTGAACGTGATTAGCAAATCTAAACTGCGTTTAAGAGCTGTCAGAGTCAAATTTCCAATGATGACACGTACAACCGCTGTATCTCACCGTGAAAACATAAGTGAAGTGAACACTTCACCTAAGTCATCACAGTGATATTTTTACAGAATAGACTGGCAGCTCTTGATATGCTGATCGCGATCAGTTTCATTGGTGAAATCCGTCCTTAGTCTCATCCAGTATCATACTTCTAAATCGTCGTCTCGTTCAAATATTGACAAACTTTCCTGAAGTGAAGCGGTGATCGTCGCCAACTTTTAAGTGTCTCAGATAAATTAAGATTTCGGTTTAGTGTGTCTTATAATACTTCGGCCGTCGATAACCGATTGCTTGTTTAGGATTTATCGTTTTATCTTGATGATGATTGTTTGATCTTAGTTTTACCTGGCTGAGCAATTTTGGGGAAATGATCTAGGTTATAGAATATTTTGGTTTCTTTTTTTATCTTTTTTATTATCAATAGGCTTGCGCTTGACCATAATCTCACCTAATGGTTAGCGATAGTGTGGTCGACGGCGAAGCATGCTTGCCTAGAAGAAACCTAATTACTCTTGACTTAAAGACATTTTTGAAGGTAACTCAGTATTAATTTTCAGTGACTTCTTCGTCTTCTTATTGTGTGGTTAGAGACTGGTGTGAGAGTTTTTATGCTGCCCATGGGCCTCTGACTTAGTTTCACATGCTGTTGAGAAATATTTCATCAGACGTGCTGGTTTCCACACAATGTTTTCCTTCACCGATTTTTAAGCAAATGATAATCATACATTACGCTCATGAATCCGTAAATCCAGAGGTGTGTGCCTTGATTTCGAACTCGAGACCTGTGACTTTCAGTGACTTGAACGAATATTAATAATAACTTTCCAAAAATGTACAGTGCGAATGCCTATTGTTGAATAATGGGACTACGAGCGTGTACCGTACAAACAAAATATGCAGTAGCAAAAAGTACTTTAGTAAATACCAAAACTTACCATCCTAACCTTAGCCTAGCCTTTTCCCAACTATGTTGGGGTCGGCTTCCAGTCTAACTGGATGCAGCTGAATACCAGTATTTTACATGGAGCGGCTGCCCATCTGACCTCCAAAACCCAGTAACTGGGCAATACAATACCCCTTGGTAAGACTGACTATCAGACTTGCGGGCTTCTGACGACCCGTAACGACTGTCAAAGATGCACAAATGACAGCCGGGACCAACGGCTTAACGTGCTTACCAAGACACGGAGGATGATGTGAAGATGGTCACCCATCCACGGCCAACCCCGGCGAGCTAGCTTAACCTGGTGGATCGACCTGTGCGGCTACTTACTATCGTACTTAGCCACGAGCTCCTCGAGATACCAAAACTTAACAAAGCTCATTGATCAAACGGCTATAAAATCAGAATGCAATATATTCAACAGTACCACAACTAAACATAATTAAACCTCTCCTACATAGTAACGACACGTTTCCATAACTTTTGCATGTTCAAAAATATAGCAAAATAGTTTCACCGAATATTACCGGTCCCATAATGGTGAAGAATGCTTTTGTCCCCATGGCTCGGGCCTCGCGATGACATATTGGTTAACATATAGCTGTAACATGTGTACTATATATAGAGTAGTCGGGTTATACTATTGTCTCGTGGTAGAATGTAGAGTCGATTCAAAGTCAGTTGGGTGGGATTTTGAGATGAAGTGAGGTTTCATTATCATTTCAACTAATAATTTACAAATTTGGGTCCTGTTGCTACAACTATAAAGTATGTTTTTCATCGATTTTTGCGATGACACAGTTAATAAAACGCTGTTATTAGGTATTTGAAACGGTACTGAATAACGTTACTTTTTATGAATTGTCGAAACGCGAAATTTGTACGTGATTTGTATGATATATAACAATGTGACGTCACAGATTTTTAGAATAAAATGGAATAGGTACCTACTTATTAGCATTAAATGCAATTTTACAATTATATCCTCTCATAATATTTAATTTCTGTACGGTGATGGAAGTTTTTAAGATGAGCGGTCATTTTTCTATGTCATTTCATATTTTATTTTTGACGATTTTTTTTCATTATATATCCTTTAAATTATTTGAAAAAAATATTATTCACCAAAATGTAAATTATGTTATTTCCTTTCGACTTACAATCGAAAACCCTGAGTAGTATTCGGGTCGGAATATTCAAATACTTTGCCATATCCGATAATACCCCTCTCATACAAAATGCATACAATATCATTCTTTACTTCATACACGAATGCTTCCCCAGCGTAATTCATGTAAAACTGGCTTTATTTGAATTTTATGCGACCAAATTTCTGGTTTTATTTTTACCCCGTGATAATACATCAGGTTTATTGGAAGTTTCCCCGTCTAATTTCCGATTGTATTTCGGGACAATATTAAGTCTGTGTTTCTTGGGTTGTTTTGTTTATATTCATGAGTTACTTCAATTCATAACAAGTGATAAAATTGAAATTAATTATTATAATCAAGCTATTTATAATTATCATCCTTAAAGTCCTATTTTCACTTGAGTTAGGGTAATTTTTATTCATATTACTCGATTTATTAAATCTGTTTTAGACGCCATTGTATTTGTAATGACACATAAAGCCACGAGCAACAATTTAGAACTAATATCGACAACCTTTATTTTTTAAGGAGGGTAATCGTCGTCATGACCACTCCCGCTGTGGGCGAAGCGGAAGGGAGTGTCAGACTCTTACTGACTAAAACCCATCCATGTTCCTTCCTTAGCCCTTTATGTTCCGGGGTAGTGGTAACCCTTTCAGACAATCCTGCTGAATATCTACAACCTGTCGTTTTATTTCACGCTGTTTTACATAACCTCTAATGCCTGCTGAATTGATAAAAGCAAATCGTCGACTACCTCGTTGGTCTAGCACTCGCTACCGTTACCTACTGCTGTTCAATTTCCAGGCCAGTTGTAAGGTTGTATTGAGTCAGGAATGCCTCAGTAGCCTGTAGCCCAAATTTGTACCCCGTTGATGGGAATACGCCATCACAACGCCGCGAGGGTACGCCATCACAACAGGAGTATTCCACACTAAAATATCACCACATACAATAAAATTCCAACCACAACTCTCCCAATATAAAGTTATTTCAAGGTACAAAAACATCCCTAAAATACCCTCTAGCACAAAATAATAACGACAAAATAATATTTACAACTCAATTATGAAAAGTTTCGCTGGAAAGGGGTGCGTCGTTTCATTTACAATTTTATTAGGGCGCGCTAAACTACATGGGATTACTCCAATGGGTTCGTAATGGATGTTTCTAAATGCCTGAGCCCCTTTGCAAAGCTCTTCGATTTGAGTGTCTATTGAAGTGCAGGATTTGTTGAATAGAGCTGACTGTGTTCTACGGCAGCTGGATATATCTTTCAATTAAAGTACTTTAAGAAAATGTACGTTTTAGAGTACATTTTGCTAACAGGAACATGACTAAATTAATTAGGCTTATATATACCAAACGTGATAAATATCAGTAAATATGATTCATTTACATAGGTATTTTCCGAATTGGTTACCGCTACCCTGGAACATAAAGGGCTAAGGAAGGAACATGGATGGGTTTCTGACACTCTCTTCCGCTCCACACAGAGCGGGAGGGGACATTTAATGATTTCCCACCCTCAAAAAAAAAAACTCTTCATAAAGCAATTTTAATGAACTGTTTATTCTGACCATTGTTGGTTCTTAAAATCCAGCCAGCAATAATGAATGCATGAAAGTAATCCATAATTTCCACCTCGTAAAAACAACTGCACCACTCACCTACTTTATAAACAAAACAATAGACTAACCTACTAAACTCTAACACGTTGAAAGGTTCCAACTTCACAATTAATTCTAACTAGTACAGGCTTCACGGCTCAATAGTTCCCTTAAATTTACAGCATAGTTGCCTGTTATTAAATTTATTCGTTCGACGGCCGCGAGCTTCATAAAGACTTGAAGTGGGGGGAGTTACCATAGATACTGGGGAGAGGCTGTTGCTATTGGAGATCCCGTTGCCTTGGTTCCCGGCGAGGTACGGGGATGTGGTCCAAGTTGTGAAGGTAAAAGCTGTTTTTTTTTTTTGCAGGGATTTTATTTAAGAGGCTTTGAAAAGGGAATATGGAAGGAAATTGTTGTTTACGTTTTAGTAAATATCATAAAAACATTTTCGTGATAAATTATAGCTAGGCAATGTCCGAAAATATTGGGAATACAACTAAATTTATTTAAGTAGTCATTATCAATTACAATTTAGTAAGTAATACTTGATGTAAAAAATCAAAAATAGGTTGAACCTAGTACCACTACATGATGCTGAAACACGTAATTATTATTTTAATTAGCATTAATTAGGTATTTAGTAGTCATTTTGTCTTCCTAGCGGAGCTCGTGGCTAAGTAATAACAGCCACACGGATCCATCAGGTTATGTTACGCTTGCCGGGGTCGGTCCATGGATGGGTGACCATCTTTACATATCGAGACTCCTCCGTGCCTCGGCAAAACACGTTAAGCCGTTGGTCCCTGCTGTCATTCATGGATAGTCGTTACGGGAAGCCAAAAGCCTGAAAGTCTGACAGCCAGTCTTACCAAGGAGTATCATATTACCCTGTTAATTCAAATTACCTTGTCAGATAGACAGTAGAGGTCAGATAGGCAGTCGCTCCATGTAAAATACTGGTATTCAGCTGCATCCGGATAGACTGGAAGGCGACCCCAACATACTTGGGAAAAAGCTAAGTAGATTGTTTTTTTTTAGTAGAAGTCTTCCGTGACGGGGTCTTGCGCGGGTAGAGTTGCCCATGTACCTTAATTTTAACACCCAACTATCAGCAATGTAATCGTAAGTTGCAGCGTACGTATACAAATATTGATCAACCCCTGGTTGTTGTGAGTGTGCGAAGGGGTAGATTCACACCGCCAAGTGTTATATCGTCGACTAGTTTGTCATTTTTATAATTGAATAGCCACTTCGCCGGCGCACCTTCGCACGTGTGGATTCCGATTTTCCCCCTACAAAGTTCAACCCCGCTCAACCCCTGTGAACGGTAATTTTGAAAATCCATGATTGCGTGTATTTATGTAGCTATTAAAACCACTATCTATCTATATATATAAAATAGTAAACTGACTGATTGGCAGAGATTTGAGATTTGAAATTTGACACATTGATAACTTTTATAACGTAGGCACCCAATATTGAAGGATTTTTGGAAATTCCACCCCTTAGGAGGTAAAATAGGGGATGAAAGTTTGTTTGTAAAGTCTTATTCCTTGAGTTAATAAACTTTAAATTTTGCATAAATATTTGTCTAAATAAGTGATAAAGTTTGCCCTTTTTAACACGCTTTTATTAGCTCGGGTTGTATCTATGTATGTATGTATATGTATGTAACGGAATCTTTGAGCTTAATTTTCACCGGTTTCTAAAAGTCTGATCAACTTGAAATTTTGCACACGTCTCAAGGACCGATGACAATGCAATAATTTGATAATAGTTTTTTTAACACGCTTTATATTAGCTTCACTTGTATGTATGTATGTTTGTAACCGACTCCTTTAGACTCGATTTTCACCCACTTTCATTCAAACTTTGTAGATGTATCGAGGACCGATGACAATACATTAATTTGAACTAAAAAGTAGGAAATAAAAATAATAAAAAAGCGTGGGGTGCATGGTGATGGTGAATATTACCTTAAAAAGCACCCCACGCTTTTTAAAAAGTAAAATGTATTTTCTATTTTTTATTTCGGTTTTCTATAAAAAGCGTGTTTTTTAGTGTTTTTTAACTATTTTGTTTTGTTTTTCTGAACAACCCCCTAAAGGGGGGTTATTTATACAATTATATACTTGATACCTAAAACACTTTTTTTTATTGCGATTTAACTGAACTCCACGCGGACGAAGTCGCGGGGAAAAGCTAGTAGATAATTTGCGAACACTAGGGCCTTTATTCATACAAAGTTAAGTAACGATTAGCGACTGATTAACCATACATTTTTGACGTTTAGACGTCTCTTAACGTTATCCAGCGTTTATAAATAAAGGGGTTTGTGTTTGGCTATTTCATATTTGTTATATTTCTTATAATGTGCGTCTTATTTGTGCAGAATAAACAAGTTTTATTACTTTCTTTGTTTTACTATGATCTTTATACATCCTAAATAAGTATCCTCTGCCTTGTACCAAGCCCCTCGATCTCAAAGTCCTCATTACGAGTTGAACAACAAATAAACATTGCTATCGCTGTTTATTGGACATTATTTATCGAGATCTCTTTGCCGTGGGCTCCTGTTTCGTTTTATAACAGTCCCGCTGAATGATGGTGACCTACCTACGTCTTTTTGTTCGGTACTTTATGATTTGCTTTTGAAATTATATTCTAGGTTCACGTATAAGATAGGATCTGAGGTTTTATGTTCTGTCTGCTTTTGGAAATAAATATATTTTGCCTAAATAATTATTCAAAAGTGTATCAAAAATATAAAAAAATGATTGATGTGATGATGTTATATCCAAATGCAAATTGGCGTCTTTCATAATTATCTTCAAATGATAAAAAATGAGGAATATAATTTATTTTTATATTATAATGCGCGTACAAATTAAGAAGCCGTAATTAACCAAAGGTGTCAGACAGTTACGTGAGAGGTCCTGAGTTCGAACCTCGTTGTTGTTTATGGGAACCCAGTTCTGTTGTAAATAATATAACTTACTTATCTTAGACGGGTTAGCAAGATTAAGATTTATGTACAAATTACATTAATAATAATTAACCTAGTACCTACTTCCATAGTCCTAGATAACCAGTTCACTTTAGCCTCCCAAATTCATAAACTAATATTTTTGTTTCCATATCCTACAATATTCGTAACAACCGAGGGTTGGCCTTGGGTGCACTTGCTTAACCGGCATTTTTTTTTGTTTGAGGGTGGGAAATCATCAATCGACTCCTTCCGCTCTGGATGGAGCGAAAGGAAGTGTCAGACTCTTACTGACTAAAACCCATCCATGTTCCTTCCGTAGCCCTTTATGTTCCGGGGTAGCGGTAACAATTTCGGACAATCCCGCTGAAAGAAAGAAGATATACTTAAGTATATCATAAGTATACCGGGTTATTTTTCAATGACCGGCCAAATTTTCACTGGGTGTTCTACCCATAAATATGAACAACTTTCACTATGGGACCAACTCTGAAATCACAAAAAAAAATCAGCTGTTTCATACATTTTAGTCGAGTAGGTATTGATATTTTGTAGGAAACAGCTGATTTTTTTTCGTGATTTCAGAGTTGGTCCCATAGTGAAAGTTGTTCATATTTATGGGTAGAACACCCTGCGAAAATTTGGCCGGTCATTGAAAAATAACCCGGTATAGATATACTTTGACGACATGGTTGGCGCAGCGGTTGAGCGATTGACTGTTGCGCAGCATGTCGCGGGTTAAAAAAAATGTAAATAAGTAGTTTATCAGCCATCTCGTTACCATTACACAAGCATTAGGTTGCTTAGCTTGGCACGATACGGCATTGTGTGAAATGTCCAAGGATATTATTATTATTAAGTTAAACATTTATGTATTATACACGTGAACTTTCCGAAAAAAATCTAAATAACGGTCAACGAAACCGCATCAAAATCACGCACACTGGGATAATAGACGGTTGGTGCTTCATTTAAAAACATCGAGCGGATCTTTGCAAGTTCGTTTCCGCATCTCGTGCGCTTTCCGAAGGTCCGGGACCCCAAAGTCCCGAGAAATGTCTTCTTGCAATAGAACTCTTTCGAAAAATGCTATAAATTGAGAATGCTAATATATTTGCGTAAATGGAATAACAAACCGATTTTGTTTAAATAAAACATAATGAAATTAATTAATATGCAAAGAATATCAAATGACCCACGTAGGCATCTTTATTTTTAATAATCCATGCGTCAAGTGAATTAAAGGATGTAGAGAAACGCACAATACGAGAAATTAGACAAAATCGCAAAATTAAGGTTTCAAAGTGAAGGTGGGATTCCATAGATATCAAAAAATTTGACATTGTAATAAAAATTGTTCGTTCTACGAAACAAAATAACAAGGGTCATGACGCCATCTAGGTATTGAACTACTAATTTCAAGCTGGACACCTGCCCTAGAAATGATCAACCTTCTGTCACTTTCATCCCTTGAGCAACTCAATAACAACTCAAAAAGCATATTGGTTGAGGCTAAAAACACATTACGTTCGTTAAGCAAATATAGTTACAATCTAAAATCTCTATAATTACGAAAAAACTATTTGCAATTATTTATTTATCAAGGTATTCCAATAATACTCACAAGGGATTGTTGTGAAAAGATACAAAATAAAATGAACCATAAACAACATGAATACAAACCCAAAACACCTTTAATTTTTATTTTAAAAAATCCCCAACGTCATCTATCGGGAATATGGCGCACTACCAAGCTTTGGCGGCTCGCGTAGGGCGGGCGGGCTCCGTAGTTCCACAAACGTTGGTAGGTGTCGCCACCGTCGGGGAGTAAGTTCTAGTCTAGCTAACTTGTTTCATCCTCGTAGACACCGTTTTCGAAGAGATGGCGCCATAAAGAGGATTGAAAAAGGGGGTGATTTTCAGAACTTCGTATTTTATAAAGATTTTTTGTCCCTGTAGTAATTTTATTTTTACATTGTATGTATTTAAACTACGGAGAATCTATTTTACGTTTAGTGAGCCCCAAGATTGGTGATTAATTTATCTTCATAAGACATCATTCATATTTTTGAAATTATTTTGAAAGAAATGAAACCTTGCTGATGAATGCTACAAGAGATTATTCACAATAACTATTACTCAGTCGATATATTTGTTTGCTCAGTTTGTTCGTAGTCTACTGCGGAGATAGACCTTTTTGCTCGGGCCTCATGAGGAAATATCCATTCACCCTGGGGAAACAGAGGGTTACATCAGACTCCTTCCGACTAAAAACACACACGCTTTCTTCCATGTAATGTAATAAGATCCAAAAGTAAACATTTTTCCAGTATTATCGTCATGAAAAATGTAGAATTAATTTCTTTTTTTTTTTGTAACAAAGTAATTCCAGGTATAGTTTTCAGGCATATTTTATTCTTTTTCATGTCAAAAAAAATGCGTAGGACCTCATTATCAAAGTACCCAACGCTTCAAAGGAGGACATTATTTTACCCGCTTTTGAAATACATTCCCGAACGCCATTTTTTCTCGAAAAAAAAAGCCTTAACGAGTTTCCTTTCTAAGGTTTTCTTTTCGAGACGTACGTAGATAATATTACAAAGTAAAATCTGAATACATTATACTCGTTAGGGCGCTCTTTTGAGCATGATATTTATATTGTCTTCATAATTATAATTATGAAAAACATCGTTTTACTTCTTAATGGTTCGGGGGCAAAAGAATACTTGTTTTTCTTGTTCCCGAAACGTAATTAAGACTTGTTATTAAATGGTAAGTAACTAAAATTCTATTACTTTGAGAAGCAGATCTGTTCATGATCGCTAAGTATGTATGTTTTGCACTTTGCCAGGTGTTGGATAACACACTCTGACAAGACAGGAAAATATTGATTTGCTAACGTCAATTTTAGTAAATTAATCTTTTGACAAACAAAGTAGTGAGAAACTAGACTATTGATATATTTTCTAGGCATTGGGTGTGTTCGGTTTTAACTTTTCTAGTTTTGCAGATAAAAACTAACAGTGTCTCCAAATAAGTTGCAGCGGTATAAAGTTAATGTCCCACAAAACACGTTACTGAAAACAAACACATACAAAACACACGAATAAATTACACTAGGCACGTGCCGCGGGTTGCTTGCAATTTGTGCAGGTGTCCCGTCTGCGGTGTCAGACACTATCAGTGTCGCGACATGGTTGCCGAGAGCGCTCCCACCGGCGGCTACGATTTCACAGCCCACGAACGGTGTCCAACACTATTTTGCGACACTTTAGTGTTGTTTATTTTCTCTCTGTGTTATTGGGTTTCGAATTTTCGTGTCGTGTTGAATGTAAATTTGTACGAGTTTCACGTACCTACTGCGGCTACCTTTGTGAAAAAAAAGGTTCGAATTTAAAAAGGTTGGTGGTGGCGCCGCGGCGAGGATTATCAAATACAGACGTTGATTCAGATTTGCGTTTGTTTGGGGACTGAGTGAAGTTAGTACACGGATTATGTACACTGTACTCATATTGTATTCCAATAACATGGGAATCCTTGAATTTTTTGCATGGTTAAATAAAAACAATATACAAATCAATTGATTTAACGATTGTACTCTGTGAAACAGCTAGATATCAAATGCGTCAGGAAAACATCCCTGTCCCATAAGCTGTTAGGTACAGTTCGAAGTTATTTAATAAACAATTGCAATTTATTACTACAAAAATATTACCAAATAGATTATAAAGCGATTATCGGGCGACTTAAGTAAGTTTATACACGTTTTTCAAAAAAACAGTGCAGTCATGAATGTGTAAATTCTTTCATTAAAACAAACATACAGAATAAGAAATGCGTCATTGTACAAAAATCTTTACTTCAATAAAAATACCAGAATTTACTGCAGACATTCTGCAATCGATTGCTTAGATTTGACATCACGCCGCGACACCTTTCACCTCTGGCTAAATCATAGGTCAAAGTTAGAAAATATCGAATTTCTGATTACGTCCTCCAATTGCATGAGCAAACGATGTAACGTTCGAAAAAAAAGTAAAAATAGGAATTCTAAGAAGTGTTACTAACGGTTTCTAAAAAAAAACAGGGTTCCTAACGGTTTCTCGGAAACACCAGGTTTCCTGAGACACTATTTGAATAAAGGCGCCGAATTGATGTCTACCCCAGATTACTTCGAAACTTAGGATACTTAATGTAAAACCGATTTTCCGGAAGCGTTTTTAAAAGTGGAATGCATTTTTGTGGGATATTCGATTATCGAACCGGTTTTTATAACTTTTGGAAGACGGAGCCAGATAATGGGTATTTGAATCGTAACATTATTTTCTCTTTTATGTGGTTAGATAATGTTCTTACAGTTTTGCTGGTTATGAGTAAGACGTTCAGCGAATTTTTTCATACCTAGGGTTTGGTTTTGGCAACTGTAAATGGACGTATTATTTTATTCCACACCTTCTTGCCCAGAAAATCACGTTCAAAATTTATTATTTCACCAGCTACATCCGAAAAACACATCGTATGTAATAAAATTCAATCCGTCCTGACAGTAACCCATAAACAGTGCCAAAAAACCTTATGCAAAATAGTGTTGGGTTCCTCACTTATCGCTAGACGTTTTTCGTCCTTGTCCGTTTCGCCCAAATTCCGAGCGTGTTTCGTCGACATAAATCCGCGTCCGCATGCGGTCGCCGAGGCATTAGAGTTGTTGTTTCGGCGATTCGTTTTTTCGTGTGTCCACGGCTTAATTTTTCGTTTTCGACCATTTGATTGTTGAGTAATTAGAGCTGCGGTAATTTGTGGTTACTGCGACTTTTTTAATGCTGAGTCATCATCTTGAAGTGGTTTAGTAAAGATGGGTTCTGCGCATCGCGTTATTTATATTCGAAAGTCTATCGTAATATTTAAAAACACCTTTTCAGAGATTTTCTGAACTTACAATTTTAATGCAGCAAAGGACAACTTTCTCAAGTGAAGGTTTTCATGGAGGGTTCAGATTTGTGATGTGTATGTCGTATCTCTACACAGATATTGGCTCACCTTCCATCTGCACCATACCCTATCACCTGCACACGTGAGAACCTAATAACTGAGTCAGCAAATGCTATTCGAAATGCTGAATTTCGGGCCAAACACATTAAAAAAAATATATTGTTTCATGTTATTTTCGCCATCGAGCAACAATTATCAAACTTACTGGGATAGCTTATCGGGAATCGCCAACATTTTGAAAATAAAAAAAACCTATGTCACCGCTAATCTGTTCCAATTTTTTGTCCCTAGTAATGGAAAATTCAAGCTTAAACTATTACCCAAACCAACACAGTACATTTACCTACATTATGGATTAACAAAACCATCGGTTACCTTCCAACACCTCCAGTGTGAACCGATCCAAGACAAAGAGCGAGTCATTGGTAATTAACACTTGACATTTACAGCTATTGTCGCGGCCCTGTTTAAACAAAGTTCATAGTGACACGACGCCATTTTGAGATTGAATGTCAGTGGTCGGTATATGGGGTGTATGGTATGGTATGGGTCGTTCGTTTTGGAGGAATAGGTACATATTTATGAAAGTCATAGTATTTTGTTTCTGCCTACTTCTCTGGAAAAACGGTGTGAGGATATGAATGTTTGTCTATGTTAGTCACATCATGTGGTTTTGAATATTGTAGGAATGAGAGAGCGTTAACCAAAGTCTAATACAAAGTCAGATCATTTATTTCAAATAGGCACAGAAAGCTACTTTTAAATGTCAAAAATAACAAGAAATATAATTTATTCTAGTCACTCCTTCCAAAAGGTTGTTTCGTATGGAGAAGAATGGGCAAGAAACTCCACCGTTACTCTTTTTAAATGTTTGACAATGTTGTATATATATGAATGATGAAATAATAAGTGAGGACGTTGCACCCGGAATTAAAATTTTACCCCACAAAAGGTGAACAGAAAAGAAATATAACAATGACAGGTAGCAATTCTGTCATAAATACGGTACTCACATATTTACAAACATTTTAAAAGTTAATAATAAATATCGGTGACAAATAAATAAATAAAAATCCTCAGAATTGGTATGTCTCCATTTATTCTATCTCTTTTTTGTGAATTAACAAATATACGATCAGTAGATGACTGCGATAAACAGCAAAAGAACTTGCCTTTACGTAACATAATTATTCTTTGAATCATTCAAATACTATATAATACAAATTATGAAAAAGTCTCAAAGATTGAAGGCCTAAAAAGTTAGCCAACTAAGGACAGCTCTGTCAGCCCACGCAATCTGAATTCAAAAATAAAACTCTAATAACGGTTTTAATTAAAACTTTAACTTTCGACTATTTAAAACATCAATTATCTCTTTCACCCAAAACTCAGTAATCCCGGACGGTCCCGAAATAGGCCTTTTATATTCATATTCTAAAAGAATTTAACCTACAAAACCTTTTAATAACCCATATATCATAACGTAATTGATATTTTACATTGAAAATTTCCATAAGAGATTCCTTGGGGTAATATCTACGCAATATGGGGTGCCATTGTACCCCGAATTCTGTGCGAACGGGGCATTTGAAGGCTCCACTTGAGGGTACTATCCGAGGCACTGAACCAATTCGCTATCGTCGACCTTGTGATTATTACTTTTTGTTTTAGACTTGTAAATGCGAGTTGGGTGTGAGTTTTTTACGCCTTTAACCCTCTGTGACTGTAATGCTGATATTTTATTGAAAATTATAAATTTGGTAAACAACGTGGCGCTACAATGGTGACATTAATTTAACACACGGGTAGGACTAGTGCCCATTAATCATATAAATGTTGATAGGTTAAAATAAATCACAAACAAATTGAAAAATAAACAAATTCAAACAAACTAAATAATAAAAAAGTTCGCCTACTTCTTGAAGATGTTAAAATTAACTACTTCTTGAAAATCCTAATAGTATTGCTTATTCGTTTTAATTTCATTGATGCGAATGTTATAATCCGTGACCCCGGCAAACGACTGCTACTCGACATTTCTTTAAGTACAGGTTGCTCTAAGATGCTATTTTCTAACATTTTAAATAAATCCGTAAAGAATAAAGTTTAATGGAAATATAATGTCTTCATGAAACAAAAATATGAAGACGTATGTGTGTTAAATTAATGTCACTATGTGTAGCGCCACGTTGTATAATAATGCTGTATTTTGTAAGTTGAATATTGGTTACTGCATGTATTGCTACCAAAATAATGTTACGTAATCTTTATCTACATATATTCAAGTTCTGTGTGTTAACTTCAACATAATAATAATCTCCTTGCACATTCCACACAACGCCATAGAGTCCCAAGCTAAGCAACTTAATGCTTGTGTTATGGTAACGAGATGGCTGATATACTGTTTAAATACATTTTTTTTAATACATATTTCAGAATTAAATCCAAAATGGAAACACCAACTTCTTTAGTCCAGGATCTAGTCTTCAAGACCAAAGTAACTATCTAACCTAATAACAAAATACCAAACGACCGTACGTGCGCCAATCGTAGGGAAATGCCAAAAGCCAGTTAGAAAATGCCAAACGCTAGACACAGGGGCAAACATTTGTTCGTTCCCATACCTCTTTTGTAGCCCATTGTCGAAGGTGGCAAGGCTGACTCGGCAATTTTCTTTATTCAATCAGGGAATACCTCCTTTATACCTACAATGGGCGCTTTTGAATAGTTTGCGTTGCGTAATTCGTGTTTTCTTAGTAATTGAGGTTAAGTTTGCGTTTGTTTGGCTGATTTGGTTGGTAGCTGATTATAATGTTGTTAGAAGCGGTTTTAGGGGCTGCGTTTTCAATTTATTTTCTATGTGGTTTAGGTCTGCCAATTTGATGACAACCCGCTTTGTAAGCACCTTAACAGAATATGACTAACCCCAATATCGAATGAAACCGGTAGTATTAATAATCCATAAAGGTCAGTGTATATATTCTTCTATTTTATTTCGATAAGTACAGAGGCCAGTACATCAAGTTACCAAAATTCTGACCAATCTGTCAAATTTCTTTGACAGTATTTCAACTTTATTGCAAAGTCATACGAGTATCTAAGGTTAATTTCCAATTGGGATAATTTAACAGTTAGAGATAGCTTGATCTGTTAGCGTCAGAACATATAAAATATATTTTGAAATATAAGAATATAAAAATAACAATAAGTAGTAGCCCACTGGTATCGGGAATAAGATCCAAAAGATGGTGGTCAGAGCTCTAGAGAGAGGAACCTAATATTGCGAGCCGTGTCCAGTGTCAGTACTGCTTTCTAAATGAAAGCCTTATTCTATCTGCCCAAAGAGAACCTCCTTAGGGGTTTGTCGAGGCTCTTGGCAATTAAGCCATTGGTTGTTATGATTATCAGTACAATGATCATTAAGTCCATATTCCACATGTCGACGACTTGGCAAACCAAATCAAATCTTGACAAAATTATGTCTTATATTTCATTTAAATACATCTATTAATTACATTTTTTAATATGTTAAAAAAAACATAAAAAATACCTATAAAAAATAGAAGTAGCCCACCAGTATTCGAGATAATGGTCCAAGTTACCGGTTGTTGTCTGAACATTCATACCATTTTTATTCATTTATACAGTAAATCAGAAATATATAAGGAGTCGGCACAGATAAATCTACTTATATAACTATACCAACTTCACTACTATACTAACTACCACTACCTACTACTCTTCTTCTACTATACTAACTTCTATATCTTTAGTGTCCTAAGCATGGTTGCCAGTCGCCTGGACTGTGTGTACGTTGGTCACTGTTGTGCCGTCTCTCATGGGATGTCGCAACGGTGACCAACCGTTATTTATTGTATTTTATTTTATTTTATTTTTTGTTGTGCTTACTAACATAGTCTTAAGTTTTACTAACAATCTTGTTGAGTCCTGGTTACTTTTAATAAATAAATATTCTATTCTATTCTATATCACCATAACCCACAGAAACTCCTTCGCTAGATAAACCCCTTATCAGACCAATCGATCGAACCTAACACTATATAACTAAATAGCTTATTTACGCGTCAAAATATAGTTTTATGATCCTTTTTACGATCCGATTTACTTACAAATCGGAACAGTTTATGGTTTATAAAACAGGACTCGTAAAATACTGTTTTAAGACGGTTCGGGCCTTGCTGTGTTTTAAGGGTTTTATTTGAATGCTGATCTGTGCGAAAAGTATTTCTTACATTTCAACGATTTGTGTATATTTGAGGCTGATTTTTCAATCTTCACATCACAGTTTGACAGCTTTTGCATAGAAAATTTGTCCAATCGCCGTTTTTGTTCCTCAGATAATTGTAAATCATCCGTTAACTGAACAATCGCCCTTAAGTAGATCAAAAAAAAAATCTTCGAAAGTTGTTGAATTATCTGGCTCAATCCTAAAATATTGCTGTGAATCCTATAACCTATGTGACCTATATTGTATTATCCTAATAAATCAATCAAATTGTCACTAGTTATTACCGGTTTACCACATAGGTACATTTAGTCAGCATTATTTGTGATGGCCATCGTTCAATTTTGTCAACGCTCTACTTTGGCCGCAAGTTCTTTTAATTAATGCTGTGAAATTTATGTTCCCTAATTACTAAATTGATTCATGGATGCAATATATATTGACAACGCCATAATTGATACTGACGTTCTTGATGAATGATTACTTCGACATGATTTATGTTTGCATCCATAACTCTGTGACTAGTTTGATCAATTTCAAATTGAGAACACACAGAATTTAACATTGTTATAATAAAATACTTTACAGCCAGTTACATTGCGATGTTAAAATAAATGACAAAGGAGTTCATATTTTATGGAACTCGTTGACTACATCCACACTATCCACACTAATATTATAAATGCGAAGTGACTCTGTCTGTCTGTCTGTCTGTTACCTTTTCACGCCTAAACCACCCAACCGATTTTGCTGAAATTTGGTATGTAGATAGTTTGCATTCATGAGAAGGACATAGACATATTATTTTTTGGAAGTTCAACCCCTAAAAGGGTTACAAGGGGTGGCAAAGTTTGTATGAGAAAAATAATTTTATTGCACATTTTTGCATAGGTAGGGTAGGTAGGGTAGGTAGGGTAGGTAGGGTAGGTAGGGTAGGTAGGGTAGGTAGGGTAGGTAGGGTAGGTAGGGTAGGTAGGGTAGGTAGGGTAGGTAGGGTAGGTAGGGTAGGTAGGGTAGGTAGGGTAGGTAGGGTAGGTAGGGTAGGTAGGGTAGGTAGGGTAGGTAGGGTAGGTAGGGTAGGTAGGGTAGGTAGGGTAGGTAGGGTAGGTAGGGTAGGTAGGGTAGGTAGGGTAGGTAGGGTAGGTAGGGTAGGTAGGGTAGGTAGGGTAGGTAGGGTAGGTAGGGTAGGTAGGGTAGGTAGGGTAGGTAGGGTAGGTAGGGTAGGTAGGGTAGGTAGGGTAGGTAGGGTAGGTAGGGTAGGTAGGGTAGGTAGGGTAGGTAGGGTAGGTAGGGTAGGTAGGGTAGGTAGGGTAGGTAGGGTAGGTAGGGTAGGTAGGGTAGGTAGGGTAGGTAGGGTAGGTAGGGTAGGTAGGGTAGGTAGGGTAGGTAGGGTAGGTAGGGTAGGTAGGGTAGGTAGGGTAGGTAGGGTAGGTAGGGTAGGTAGGGTAGGTAGGGTAGGTAGGGTAGGTAGGGTAGGTAGGGTAGGTAGGGTAGGTAGGGTAGGTAGGGTAGGTAGGGTAGGTAGGGTAGGTAGGGTAGGTAGGGTAGGTAGGGTAGGTAGGGTAGGTAGGGTAGGTAGGGTAGGTAGGGTAGGTAGGGTAGGTAGGGTAGGTAGGGTAGGTAGGGTAGGTAGGGTAGGTAGGGTAGGTAGGGTAGGTAGGGTAGGTAGGGTAGGTAGGGTAGGTAGGGTAGGTAGGGTAGGTAGGGTAGGTAGGGTAGGTAGGGTAGGTAGGGTAGGTAGGGTAGGTAGGGTAGGTAGGGTAGGTAGGGTAGGTAGGGTAGGTAGGGTAGGTAGGGTAGGTAGGGTAGGTAGGGTAGGTAGGGTAGGTAGGGTAGGTAGGGTAGGTAGGGTAGGTAGGGTAGGTAGGGTAGGTAGGGTAGGTAGGGTAGGTAGGGTAGGTAGGGTAGGTAGGGTAGGTAGGGTAGGTAGGGTAGGTAGGGTAGGTAGGGTAGGTAGGGTAGGTAGGGTAGGTAGGGTAGGTAGGGTAGGTAGGGTAGGTAGGGTAGGTAGGGTAGGTAGGGTAGGTAGGGTAGGTAGGGTAGGTAGGGTAGGTAGGGTAGGTAGGGTAGGTAGGGTAGGTAGGGTAGGTAGGGTAGGTAGGGTAGGTAGGGTAGGTAGGGTAGGTAGGGTAGGTAGGGTAGGTAGGGTAGGTAGGGTAGGTAGGGTAGGTAGGGTAGGTAGGGTAGGTAGGGTAGGTAGGGTAGGTAGGGTAGGTAGGGTAGGTAGGGTAGGTAGGGTAGGTAGGGTAGGTAGGGTAGGTAGGGTAGGTAGGGTAGGTAGGGTAGGTAGGGTAGGTAGGGTAGGTAAGTTGGTAGGTAGAGTAGGTAGGTAGGGTAGGTAAGGTAGGTATCATAGTTAAGACAGGACAACGTCTGTCGGGTCAGCTAGTTATTACTAAATAAGCTAACCATATTTCGTAAAACTAGCTGTAAAAAAATCAAAAAGAAAAAATATACCGGGCACAAAATGCCAAAGGAAAGGTGGAAAGGCAAAAGAGCTTTTATGGAGCAACTTCGGCGTACTGTGTCGTAGTGAGAGCGTTTACTAGGTATGTTTGGGGTACGGAATCAGTGGTAGCGACTGCAGGGTTGAATTACGGGTTGAATGTGTTTTTGGGGGTAAATTGGACTTTGGGCACGAATTTTCGGGTATTAGCTGGACGTTTGTAGAGGTTGGAGTTTTCTTTTTTTTAATGCATTAAATCGAGCACAAAGGAATTGGTTAGTAATCTAAATCTAGAAAAATCAGTTTTTCTAGATTTAGATTACTAACCAATTCCTTCGAATTCCACCGAACAGTTCAGACTGTTCGGTGGAATTCAGCAGTAACTTAGGCGAATTAAATTGATTGAAAATAACTGTTGAAGAATAGTCAATATAATTGTGTATTACTAACACAAACTTAATTCGATTTCAATATTCCTGTCGGAATCTCTGTTTCCGGATAGCTATGTTGTGGGGGTCTTTAAGTCAAGAGTGATTAGATTTATTCTAGGCAAGTGCGCTCCACCGTTGACCACATCATCGCTTACCATAAGGTAAGATAGTGGTGAAGCGCGAGCCTATTGATAATAAAACAATAAAAAAAAAAATTCAAGACCACATCGACGCTCACCATCAGGTAAGATAGTGATGAAGTGCGAGCTTATTAATAATAATAAAAAAAAAACACTAAAGTTTTGTAATGATTTGTTGTCAAAGTCAAGGTCAAATCATGTATTTCAAATAGTCAAAAGAAAGGCACCTTTGAACGTCAAAATGAACAAGAAATAGAATTGATTCTAGTCGCCCCTTCTAAAAGATATTTTCGTGTGGAGCAGAATGGGCAAGAAACTCCACCGTTACTCTTCTAAAATTTTTTGTACTTATACATTAATTATAACATTATGTTGACATTTGGTAAAGACAGTCACAGATCATTATCATGAATCATGCAGTGATGCGAAATGATTTTGCCCTTTTATGCGTGACTGCTGCTTACCTACATGCGTATAACCCTCGTTATAAATCCCTCTCCCTTCGCACTACCCTCGAGAGGGGACCACACTACACGACACACGAATGTACTGACATTAGCATCTTTGAGTCTCCTGTAACTCGTTACGGAAAGAGGGGGAGAGGGAAACATTTTCTAGCCTTTTTCAGTGATTTAGCGTCTTTGCGTGTCGTAATTTATTGAATAATATTTTTTCATCGAATTAGCCGAAGAGTTAGCAAATGGATTATTAAAGAGACAGAAGATGTAGAAGGTGCTTACCTTACCTACAGTAAAACATAATTGGCATAAGCAGGGATATTGTGATATATTTCGCATTTTGTGTACTAGTGTTTTAGGTGCACAAAAAAAAAAAGAATCGATTATCGAAGTGCTCAGTTTTTATTTCGTGGTCATGTTGTGTCTCATGATATGGCGAGCAATCAAAAAAAGTTTAATAAAAAATGTCCTAAAAAAATCCTATCGGTCAATTCTGTTCAAACTCAAACTCAAACCATTTAATTCAAATAAACCAATTACAGGCACTTTTGAACTGTCAAGGGGTCGGTCAGTCAGAAAGATGAAACTAGTTGCCCATTCCAAAGCAGTAGGTACCTATGGTATGTACCCTTTTAAATCAAAATATGTTCACAAAAACTGGGTTTTATCATTCATGTTGAAATATACACGTGACAACGATGCAGAACTTAATAAAAGGGTCCATAATTACAAGATTTAAAAAACAATTCAAAATTGTTTTAAATTTTAAAACAGCCGTGGCAGCTAAGATGTGGAAACTTTGGTGAAGTGCGCGTAAAATGAGGCGTCGCGTCATTCGACCTATTGACACTATTGACAGGTCACTTTAAACCCACTTCATCTACGTTGTCACGTTGAGATTTTTACAGAATATCACTACAGTTCCGCGAATGCACCAAGACCAACCCACCCCGCTAAAACTGCCACCGCATAAGACAAACGCGAAAAAAGAACCGTCCAGAGCAAAACATCGTACGACAAACACCGTCTCCTCCAACGATCTCCGCAGATATGCAAAACACAGTCCTTTGTAACATGATCTTATTGTGTTCGCGAATCCCGTCGCCACACTGCATACGGAACGACTTATGTCGATTTAGAAATTTATTAGAATGCCACGAGGTTTTGTCATGCGAAACGCGAGTTGCCGACGTGCACCAAGGAGTTATTGTTGCATTATGGGGTGCATTCTGAGCTATTGTGGGCAACTTGGTGGCTGGCTTGATGGGTATGAATTGTTGGTAAGGTAAGAGGTGGGTTTGATAGTTATTTGTTCGGGACTTGCATAAGTTGGCGTGTACGTGTCAGAGATGATGCGTCGGAAGTAAAATAGGTGTTTAGTATCGTACGTACATTTGCAGCTTACATACCTACCTGTTTGCGCCTAAGCTTTCAGTTAGTTTACAGTATACGTATCAAGAGGCGCTCATATTTGTCGGTAGTTCACATGCGTTATTGTCTAATCAAACACAGTTAGCAGCAACTTGACACGGATATATATATAGTACAATATGGAGATGACAATGCGACAATGAATAAAAACACTAACAACACTAATACATAAGAGTATTTTGGAACTATTAAACAAATCCTAACATCGAAATAAAAAAAAGTGATTTTTCAAACAAACTAAATACCAGTGACGGCCTGACTATGGGTTTTGCTAATCTTTGACTAGCTATAGTGACTAAACTATTGGATATATTTGGTTGAATTTTGGTATGCAGGTTGGGGACGGTATTAGAGTTGCACAGTCTAATTTATTGTCGTATTGTTGTCACCACCCTGTATATTAAAAGTGCAAAGAAAACTACAACTCACTGTCTTTAGTCAATTCATTCCTGAAGTCTAGCTTGCAACTGTAATTTTAAATGAATTATCATGTTCTTTGAAGTAAATAACAGCTTAAATTATTAGGAAGAAAGCAACCAAACTTACGATGGCTTATACAGGGTGTAATTGAATTCATGGGCATTATTTTTAGGGGTCATTTTACTCATTATTATGAACAAACAACAACATTATGATAAGGGAACAAATCTGAAATCTCGAAAAAAAAAAAGCTGTTCCATACATTATGCTCGCATCACTCGTCAAAATATAAGGAACAGCTGATTTTTTTCACCCCTTAAAATATTGCCCCTCAATTCTTGCCCTGTATATAATCCCTTTTAGCGGTAACTACCCAAGGTTATACGTATAGC
The DNA here is from genome assembly GCA_951799385.1 of Hyppa rectilinea. NCBI lineage: Eukaryota > Metazoa > Arthropoda > Insecta > Lepidoptera > Noctuidae > Hyppa > Hyppa rectilinea. Next base: position 17,844,723 of record OX637310.1, read on the forward strand.
CGACGATGACACCCCAAAATTCCTTCCAGACACTTCCAAAATGAATGGGAACCCCAAATAACAGGGTATAGGAACCGCAAACCTGATAGCGATTCCTATGTCAATCCCGCGGACCTCAGCGTGACAATGACAAGTCGAAGATTGCAGCGCTTGCAAATCCCTGGGGCAGAGCGCAGAAATTGATCGGAGTAATTTGCTAACGTTCGGACTGGCACGGCGCGACGATTCGTCTTGGCCGTGGGTTAAGATGGGAGGGAATGGCGTTGAATGGGCGTCTATTGTGTGGAAATTTGAGAAGTTAAAGATATAGTTGAGGTATGTGTAAAAAAACGTATTGCCTCGCTGATGCTTCGAGTGCGTGAAAGGTCCTGTGGTATAATAATCTTTCGTTTCATGTCATAATTACAGACACAATTAAAAAGTCATTGTGTCTCGCGTAGATCTGCGTTCTGTTACTTCTTCTTTTCTTCTTCTTAATGGGTCTTCTTCTTCTTCATATCGTGTGGTTAGTGACTAACCTGGTGTCAGAGTTTTAATGCTGCCCGTGGGCCTCTGACTTAGCAACACATACTGTTGAGAAAAATCTCTCAAGCATGCCGGTTTCCTCACGATGTTTTCCTTCACCGATGTTTATGCAAGTGATAATTATACAATACGCACATGAATCTGAAAAGTCAGAGGTGCGTGCCTTGGGTTCGAACTCGAGACCTATGACTTGGCAGTCCGACGGTCATCCCACTAGGCTATCACTGCTTTTTAGTCAATGGGTTAAACACCATTATACCTCCATTATAGAAAGGGAACAGCGTGCACACGGAATGCAGGCCAATTTTTTTTCTTCTTATGTATTGGTTGATTTTGTCTCTCACTTCTTGGACCTTAAATCCCGTCAGTTGCGTGTTATTAATTATCCGCGGTACACAATAATGTCTACGCTGAAAATATAAATTTAAAAAAAGAAGCAAAATGAAGAAGAGAAGTGTTAAGTATTATATTATAGCAATCATATTAGCGGTTTACGAAAGCATTTTTTTAACACCAATGTCCGACTTCAATAAACCACATATACCAATGTCAGGTATTCAATATTTAAAACGCTGTCTAAGTGAATCCACTGACTGATTCAGAGAAATATCGCGAAAATCCACACTGAACTGGAGACAGCAGTTTCTCACAAGACTTTTTCTCCTCCATGATTAATTTCAACTGTAGCCAGTAACGTTTAAGATTAACTTTTGAATGTAAATTCGTTCCTGAAATAACGATAATCCCATCCCGCCTCCATCACAGCTAAAAAATACAAGACCCACGAAAACCCATTAACAGTTTTAACGAAATTCAAAAACTAAAAAACGCTTACGGCACCACCCGTTATAAAAGCAAGAGGTGTTTTTAAATTTTCTATTAAGCGACGTAGCTACACGATGCTAGGAGAGATTTGAGACTTGAAACGTCAATTTTACGGAAGATTTCGTATAATACAGCCGCTGTGCCGCTTCGTACATGCTTGCTGGTCGAGTTCACTCGTGTCTGGCTGTATTATTCTGATCGCTGAATTGTATTGATGGTTACTCTGAATTGTTTAAAGTTATGACCTAACACGATAGCTATATTCGTTGATTTTTGATTTTGTTTAGTTCAGATAGTCAAACGACTTACATATATTTGCAATATTAAGCAAGATAGAGAAGTACTGAGTCTGACTACATAATTATATTCCCGAGATTATACTTGAACTTACCTTTTATTACCTCTCAGAGTTTGACATCGCTATATCGAAAACCAATCCCCATTCAAATGACATCCACATAAAACACAGGTTAAAAATCCTTCATTTCAACAGACAGACAACTCTATCACACAGTTATATGTTCGTAAAAGCGCTTCCACGCTGGCGTTTAAATGCTAAAAGATTTTATATCTAGCGCGAAAAATTGGAGTAAATTGCCGCCACTGGATAAGATGGGATGTTTTTTTTTTATTTCTTTTTTTTTAGACTGCTGTATGGCTGTGTTTGTGTGTCTGGGGAATTTTAGGAATGGATTTTGTAAAATTTTGTTTTTTGCATGCATGCAAATTTTTGGCAGCCTTTGACTATTATTTTAATAGGGGAAAGCATTGCATAATATGTATTTATAGTAAGTACAATTTATCAAATGTTTGTTAATGCTCAAATTATAGTCACTATTTGTAGTATGCGTAGGTGCTGCTTTGGTACCTGCTTTGGTTTTATCGTACCTACACGCTTCGCTGCTCAAATTATAGAATTATTTTCTAAACATAATTTATAAATCTAACATTAATCAAACTAATTACTTATTAAGCCCGTCACAGACGTAGCTATAATATTTATTAATATATCGAGATATAAATTATAGTATAGCAAGCTATCACACACGAGAGCTATACTATAATATATATTTTGCCCTCACACGGTCGGCGGTCGTCCTTGCAAGAGCGCACGGTTTTAAAGCTTGTTTTGTGTACAGGATGTAAAAATTTTGAAATAACACTATAAACAATCTAGGTACCCAAATGACACACATACATTTAGATCTAATTGAAAGTTCCTAAGAGGATGATTCCGATGCTGAATGTGATATGCATATTGCCTTGTCAGGAATGAACAACAGAACCATCTAGGAAGAGTCGCATATAAAACAAAAGAGAACTCGTGGCGAATTTAATTTGTATCATGATTTATCATCGAATAAATTTGCACCGTATTTTAGAAGTTCAAGATCGGTAATCAAACAAATGGAACATCCCGTATCCTAAAAATATATCAAAATATATATTAATATACTAAAATTGTCAATATGCCAAAATATACTGAGATATAATATGTCGACATATTTTTGTGATGTTATAGAAATATAAATATTATAGCTGCGTGTGCGGTAACTCGAAAATTTATATGGAAAATATGTCGTAATATGCCTTGCTATGATTCATATTAATATATATTATAGCTACGTCTGTGACGGGCTTTATAGCATCCCGCCACATGCATTCAGTTAACTTAGAATTTTAAAATCGTGGGAAAGATTTTTTTTATTTATTTATTCAAAATCTATTACATAAAGTCTGCCAAACTACATAACTAACAAAATGGACTATATTGTTGTCTGAATTTTGGTAAATAAAATAAAAATAACAGTTTGTCGGCAGATTAATAAGAATCGTCACTGAAAATCTGCATAGCCAAAAAACGTATATTTAACCGGATCTTCACCTATCTTTAACTGAAAACTACACGTACATATTAAGTAGAATATATTCAAAATATCGTCAAATCGTGGTGGTTTGGTACTGCGTTGCCAACTAATAATAATAATAATAATATCCTTGGACATTTCACACAACGCCATATCGTCCCAAGCTAAGCAACCTAATGCTTGTGTTATGGTAACGAGATGGCTGATAAACTACTTATATACTTTTTTTTTTTTTTCGTAAATACATACATATTATAGATAGAACTACCCCAATATAACCTCTATCCGTCTTGCGGGACTCTCTGATTGGTCGGGAAGATAGGCATTTTATAGAGTGCCTCTCCAATTCATGTGGCACCTTCATTCTTTACGTTGTCTCTAGGAGAGATAGATTTCTACATATTACTTATAGTCTTGATAAAAGAGTGCCTTTTCTTTCATTTGAATGGTGACTGGCCGTGACTGAATGACTAAAAGCAACGTCAAGAATACAAATCAAGTATAATAAAATACTAGGTACATAAATATATATCATATTCTTTTACCATGCTGTAGTAAAGTATGGTCTGTAATTATATTGTTTAATTAATAATTTCTCTTTAAAAATAATGAAATAATCCTTAAAAGTTGATCTGATTTCATTATTATACATATTTATATCAAGGGGTATCGTATTGCCCAGTTACTGGGTTGTGGAGGTCAAATAGGCAGTCACTCCATGTAAAGTACTGGTATTAAGCTGCATCCGGTTAGACTGGAAGCCAACCCCAACATAGTTGAGAAAAGGCTAGGCAGATGATGATGACTTGTAGAAATTAGGTTTAAAAGTCATGTCAAAGAATATTAATTTATGAACGATATTCAATATTTTTATCACAACCACTTCGAATGCCTGTAAAAATGTATATAAGTAGTTTATCAGCCATCTCGTTATCATAACACAAGCTTTAGGTTGCTTTGCTTGGGAGTATATGGCGTTGTGTGAAAAGTCCAAGGATATTATTATTATTTATTATTTACATACACAATCACTACCACACACACACAAATAAAGTTACCTAATCCTCCACAAACGCGCGAACAACATGAACGAACCTAGATAAAAGAATATTATGTGAATAAGATTAATTAACGTTATAGCCAAGTTATTAGAGAGCGCCTAGCCGACATTTTATCATAAAAGATATAATCCTGGCTGGTAATCCCTCTCGCCGCTTCACAGATAGCGATACCATACGATATGTATAAGCCGACAATGATACTGGGGCCGTGGAAGTGTTTCGGTAAAGCTCGAAGTGAATTTGGAAAACAAGGAACCAGCGATCTACCTTAGTTTAGATAAAGAAAGGATATTCCACGATTGTCCAGACTTCTATAATTCAAAAACAATTATTAAAGCCTCCTTTAACACGTTGAGCGCTAACGCGGTCACCGGTGAGCCGCGAACAATAGTTTTTCTATTGTGTCTGCTGCGTGGCAGTCAACGACTTAAAATAAACTTCATCAAATAAAATCAGTTATACAGTGTGTTAGGTTAAACGAGGGACATACTTTTAGGGGGTACTATACTCATGATAATGAACAACTAAGACTATGGAACTACACAAAAAACACGAAAAAAAATCAGCTGATCAGTACATTATGTTCGCATAATTCGTCAAAATGTATGGAACCGCTGATATTTTTTTCGCATTTCGGAGTTGGTCCCATGGACAAAGTTGTTGATTTTTATGAGTACTATGCAACCTGAAAGTATGTCCCTCGTTTAACTTAACACACTGTATAATATTAACAGTTATGTTTGCATTTCTTATTGAAAATTCTAATTATCAACAGACTATAAATAAAACAGGTTCATTATGAACCACAGTTGAATATAAGCCGTCCCATACAGTTGCTCACAACATGACATAATGACAATCACTACATAGTATAAAGCAAAGTCGCTCCCCACGTCCTAATGTCTGTATGTATGCTTAGATCTTTAAAACTACATAGCGGATTTTGATGCAAACTGCATCAAAATCCGCTATGTTACTAACTATTAAAAGTTAGAGTGATTCAAATGGAAGGTTTAAGTGTATAATTTGTCGACCTATTGTGCGGGCGAAGCCGCGAGCGGAAGCTAGTAATAAATAAATCACCGTTTGTTGCCATCACTGCATACAAAACGATAACGTTGTTCTTCCCCCAACTTCAACAGACTCACGAGGGCACGTCTGTCCCAGTCTCAAACAACAGCCACTTCGCACGTCCCTCCGCCCGGCACAGACACATCTAGCAAACAGCATTTAAATCCACGCGGGCCCCTATCAAACGCTCGTTTGCACAAAGTATATACTCCAAGTATATCTGGAATGGTTGCGAACACCGAACCGAACGGTTTTCGGAACACTTTTTCCCTATTTCCACGGAATAAAAAGGAGTCAAAGAGAACTTCATGACTTTTGTTATACCGTATAGCTTTTTACATCGGAAAACGCGGCGAGGCAAATTTTCTAAAACCTTTTGTTGGCAATCAGCCTTTGTAAGTGTCGTATTGGCTGTATAATGAATGTGTGCGTTATTGAAGGCATTTTTGGGATGTTCTAGTGATCACAGAGTATTTACTTCTTCTTCTTTTCGTGTGGTCAGTGACTAACCTGGAAAAAGTCAAAGTCAAAGTTTTTATGCTGCCCATGGGCTCTGACTAAGCTTCACAATATACTGCCAAGTCTTAGGTCTCGAGTTCGAACCCAAGCGACGCAAGTCTGAAATTTCAGATTCATGTGCGTATTGTATAATTATTATCATTTGTTTTAAAAACGGTGAAGAACTGACAAAAACCGGCCTGCCTGAGATATTTCTCAACAGAGTATTTACTTAAATAATGATGAAGTATTTAAATTTTAGTAAAGTTACGAACTTATAAATAAGAGTGTTCAGTTTTGTCACTGAGAGTTCGGTACAATGGTGCGTAGGACTCGTCAAAAAGAGGCGTTTATATAACCTACGTGTTATTACAGTCAACGTAAGTAAAGCCTACAGCTTAACGGATGATGGGCTTTGTAAAAGCACAGTCACATACCCATAACAAGTTCATTTTCATTTCAGCGTCGTTAAAGCTTTGCTCACCAATCCGTGTTTAACTACGGTGCTTCTGATTTTAAAGAGAGCTTTGTATTTCAGTAGACTGTATTATAATATATTTTTTGCATGGCTATCTCGCAGTTTGACATAGAAGGTTGTTTACTGGCTAACCGGGCTTGCCTGTGGATGCCTTAACAAGTTTAAGGCTTTCAGCCAGGGCGGAGTGTATGAAACTAAGTTGGACCGCTTAAATTGAACGGCCACATTATAATTGTCGTACATCCTGTACTTTCTTAAGGTAACGCTTCAAGAGGAAAAACGGAACCTTTATAAGATTACTGAGTTATATTCGTCTGACACATAATTTTATCTCAAAACCTATGCAACGTAGATATGAATGAATTTTGGCATGATCTTAGGTCTTATGACCAGTCAAAGTCAATTTTTTTTAGATGCCAGAAAATTTTTTACTTGCTTCTATCAGCGGCTTTGCCCGCGTGAATATTGAAAATTATTCCACGGGATAAAAAGTATTGTATGTGGTAATTAATTCGGGATATAAACTATCTTTGTACCAAATCTTATCCAAATCCGTTCAGCCATTCTAGCGTGAAAGAGTAACAAACATCCATACAAGAAGTTGTAAGTTTGTAAAGACAAATTTTCATGTTATAATAATAGCAGGATACACACATAATATCACACCTGAGTTTCCGAAAGGGGTAGGCTGTTACCTATATTACACACCTACTTCTCGCGAATAACTGAGACTGATACTCTCCGTGCTTGTGGCTAAGTAATAACAGCTGAACAGATCAATCCACCAGGTTAAGCTACGCTTGGCAGTGTTGATCCATGGATGGGTGACCATCTTTAAATAACGAGACTCCTCCGTGTCTCAGAAAGCATGGTAAGCCAAAAGTCTGACAGCCAGTCTTACCAAGGGGTATCGAATTACCCAGTTACCGACTGGATAGTGGAGGTCAGATAGGCAGTCGCTCCATGTTAAATACTGGTATTCAGATGCAACCGGTTAGACTGTAAGCCGACTCCAACATAGTTGGGAAAAGGCCAGGCAGATTATTGAATCGCCGTGCTCTTACAGTCAATATTATGACTGAGAACTGAAAGACGCACTAATCCGTACTTAGCGCAGTGGCGTGTGAATACAACAATCGTTCGTATTGGAGACTGTTTCGTCCCGAAACAGGTTTTTTTTGTTTGTATTTTGTTTAAATATTTCTTTATTCGTGTTAGGATAAGATGACACAATTTGGTTCATATATGTGGTTCCTTTTCATTTTTTTGTATACTGGGTCGACGATAAACTGCGTCGCCTGGAACGCGTACGTCCCTGGAGGAACGCGTGGTGGTATGATTTCTCGCGCCCCCACCAAAGTAGTCAAAAAACGGACACCGACGCGAGCGCATGTGACAAGCAGTGCTACGTTCCTCATTTGATCGAGCTCATCATAATTAAAGTTCCCCTTTCATCTTCCTGGAAGACAGTGTATTGTGACCTATGGACTATATGTTTGGGATTATTGACTGGATATTTCCTGTGTGTGCTGTGCCGACCATCTCCGACTTTCTACCAGGCCGGACCCTCGGATCGTGGCTGCGGGAAGGTTGAAGCGGGTGAGTCGTTTGACCCAGTTAATTCCCTACATAATTGTTTGTTCCTTCGAACCGGATAATATCTTCCAAATTGTGTCGTCTTGTATCGCGTGGGTACGGTGTGTAAAAATCGCCATCTTTGTTTCGCAAAATGCCGATTGACGAAGCATCGTCTTGCCAACAAGACATCTTCGAAAGGGATTTAATTTTAGATGAGCTTAAACGTATTCTTTTACTTGCGAATTCAAATGAGCAACAATTTCGGTCGCGAACAACCGATTTATTGGCTCACCAAAGAAAATTCAATAAGGTTCAGGCTAAAATTGAAAAGACGCTAATAAAATCCGACTCTTTTTGCAAAGATGAGAACATAAAAATTCGTAATGATTTTAATGACTTGTACTACGAAATACTCGGTCATTTAAACTCGTTAAAAGCAGACGAGGACCGAAAAAGGCGTTTTAATCGTTCAAGTAATTTTTCTTTTGAGACGGTAGGTAACGATAGGCGAAACCTTCCTACCTTACCTTTACCAGAATTCAAAGGCGATGCTACAGATTGGCCATCATTCTACGATTTATTCAAATCACTCGTGCATAGCAACAATGCCTACTCGAATACGGAGAAATTTAGGTACCTACTTCTCACCGTTAAAAATGAACCTTATAACTTAATTAAGTCGATACCGATAACGGAAGATAACTATGTCATAGCATTAGACGTGTTGTTAACTCGTTATCAAAACAAACGGGTTATTGCATCAAAACATTTAGATCGAATTTTAGACATAGAACAGTGCTCCGAAAAATCTTCGTTGAGTGTACGAAAATTACTAAATACCTACCAGGAAAACATCAAGGCATTAGAAGTCATGGACTTTCCGACTGAGCAGTGGAATTTCGTTCTGTTACACATTTTACTACGTAAAATACCTTACAGTCTGAGAAAGGGTTTCGAACGTTCGGTAGCAACTGCGTCCGATATTCCTGATGTGGACACGCTGATTTCATACTTGCAACGTGAAATAACCGCGGACGAGATTGCATCATCTAGTTCCCTATCTACCTCCGCACCGCAAATTAATAAACAATCTACATTTCGGGTAGGTAGCAGGGACGCAAAGCGCTCGTTCTCCGCGAATGTTCAAGCGTCAGACGAAACTCAACCTACGCTCAATAGAAATAAGGCGCGATCTTGCGTGCAGTGCAACGGTTCGCACTTATTGACGAAATGTTCAGAGTTTTTAAATCTGTCACCACATGATAGGCACGTTTTCGTACAAAACAAAAAGGTGTGTTATAATTGCTTGAACGTCGGGCACGACGTAAAAAACTGCAAATCAAATTTCGTGTGTAGAACGTGTCATAAAAGACATCATAGTTTAATTCATTTTTCACCTCAAGCATTACCGATCATAAACGAAGTCGCGGAATCTGTAGCTGTCCCGCTCTCTCCTACGGAAGAAATACCCGCTTCCGTCGCGATTCATGGAAATTGTGCATCTAACTTACCTCTCGCTCGCACACAGACTGTTTTATTATCAACCGCGTTAATTGATGTGTGCGTAGATCACACAAAAGTGGCCACGGTGCGCTGCCTAATTGATACCGGTAGCCAGGCGTGTTTTATTACGGAAGCATGTGTGCAGCGGCTCGGCTTAGCGCGTAGGTATAGCAATGTGCCGGTGTTCGGTATTGGTGACACCAAGCCCGTCCATTCAAAGGGTATAGTTTCGTGTTCAATTACGCCGATAGGTAAACAACAGCCCGTCATTCCGGTTAATGCATTAATATTGCCTGAATTAATTTCGAAAATGCCAAGTGTACCACTGCCTTATTCAGGATGGTCACACATAAAAAATTTAAACTTAGCCGATCCAGACTTTCATACGCCGCAACCCGTAGAAATGTTACTAGGAGCGGATATCCTATCCCACGTGTTACTAGGCAACATTATATCGGGCCCGCCGGGTACGCCGATCGCTATGAATAGTGTGTTAGGTTACTTACTTTTAGGTAAATTAAATTTCGATAGTGGTGTTCCGAGTCCACTCCAAGTGTGTTTTAGCTCGTTTGACAACGACAATCTTCAGAAGTTTTGGGAGCTGGAGTCAATACCGGAGAAGCGGAGTTACACTCCCGAAGAAACGATATGTGAATCATTTTATCAAAATACGCATACTCGTGACACAAACGGGCGATATGTGGTCGCCCTCCCATTCAAGCCCGACGCACCGCCCCTCGGCGAGTCGCGGCCTACTGCGCTAGCACGATTCCGTAAACTCGAATATCGGCTAGAACGTAACCTTAAGCTGAAGAATGAATATCACGCGTGCCTCCAGGAGTACGTGGACCTCAACCACATGGAGCCCGTCGATGCTCAACCTCCAGCGGACAAATGTTATTACATTCCACACCACTGCGTGGTCAAGGAATCTAACACGACGCCCACTCGTGTTGTATACGACGCCGGGTGTCGCTCGACGAGCGGTTATTCGCTGAATGACGTTTTACTAACGGGTCCTAAGCTTCACCGGGACATAGTAGACGTACTTCTTAAATTTCGTGTCCATTCCGTCGCGCTTACGGCCGACATTAAACAAATGTATCGTAACATCCTAGTTCGTGAAAGTGATAGGGACTTTCAACGTATCGTGTGGCGTAAATCACCAGATGATCCCATACGGGACTACCGCTTGCGTACAGTCACCTTCGGCGTGAACTCGTCACCTTATCTCGCTTTACGTACTATTCAACAGCTCGCTCACGATGAGGCTGACCGGTTTAAACTAGCCTCGCCCGTTTTACTCAATGACGTCTTCGTGGACGACGTCGTCTCTGGCGAAGACTCAGTAGCCAGAGCACTCGCTCTGCAGCAAGAATTAATCGGTATTTGTAGGACGGCAGGATTTGAACTGCGTAAGTGGCATAGCAATGCGCCCGCGTTACTCGCTGCGGCATTACCGCCAGAGTTTCATGGTGAGCGGCCGGAGAACGTTACGTTCGCGGAAATGGAAAATGATAAAAGGGTCAAGGTCCTTGGTCTACAGTGGAATCCTAATTCCGATTCATTTAATTTTAAAGTGCAAGTTTCATCTCAAAAATGTACAAAACGTGTAATTCTTTCTGAGATAGCAAAAATTTACGATCCTCTGGGATTATTATCACCGGTTACACTTTTTGCCAAACATTTGATCCAACTTTTGTGGATAGCCAACGTGGACTGGGACGATGCGCCGCCCGTTGACATAACAAATTCGTGGACCTCTTTCGTTTCTGAGTTACCACTCATATCACAAATTTCGTTCCCGCGTCACATATTTAAAAATGATAATTCAACGCCAATCCAAATTCACGGTTTTGCTGACGCTTCCAGTAAGGCGTATGGAGCGTGTGTATACATACGCTATCGTAATAAGGATGGTTTAATTCAAACTCATCTAATTATGGCAAAAACCCGCGTTGCACCGTTGCGTGTGTGCCTTACCATTCCGCGCCTTGAATTATTGGCCGCTGTCCTTTTATCCAAATTACTCGAAAAGGTAATACTTACCTACAGTAATCATGTAAGCCTCGACCAAGTCTACGCTTGGTCCGATGCTTCCATCGTGCTAGCATGGCTACGCTCATCACCGCACGAGTGGAAAACGTTCGTCTCGAACCGTGTCAGCGAGGTCGTATCTCGCGTGCCCGCAGATTGCTGGCGCCACGTCCCGTCGGCCGACAACCCCGCCGACGCTGCGTCACGTGGCCTGCTGCCCGCCGCGCTGGTATACCACGACTTGTGGTACCATGGACCCCCATGGCTCCATCTAAGTCCAGACTCCTGGCCAGTTCAAACTCCGATAGCGGACACGTGCGAGGAAAAACGTAACGTAACAATGTGCTCTAGCGCGTCTACGTCACCGCCTATACAGGATGTTGATTTTATCTCGCGATTTTCGTCGCTCGGCAAACTTGTTCGCGTTACAGCGGTTATATTTCGTTTCTTTAATAAATGTAAAAGAGTAAAACGAGTTTTTCCGATGCACATTACTGTGCCCGAATATAATTTCGCTTTAACGCGACTTATCAAAGTAACACAACAGTCCATTTTTTACGAAGATTTATTAAAGATCTCACAGGGCAAATTACCGTCCACGCGTCTACGACGTTTAACGCCATTCGTAGACAATACGGATGAGTTACTTAAGGTGGGTGGTCGAATCCACAAGTCGCTTTTACCATTTGAATCTAAGCATCAACTGATTTTACCTAAGAAACACCCTTTGACTGATCTTCTTATTGATAACGCACATTCGTGTAATTTACATGCGGGGCCGCAGTCCGTGCGACATGCACTTTTGCAACGGTATTGGATTTTATCGAGTCGTGACATCGTTCGTCAGCGCATCCATCGATGCGTGCCGTGCTTCCGCGCGCGACCCGCTAGTAACCAACCGCGCATGGGACCGCTCCCTGCAGTTCGCGTTCGGCCCGCGCGACCCTTTATAAAGACCGCGGTAGATTTCGCCGGACCATTCTACGTTCGCGCCAATAAAGTGCGCAACGCAAAAATTATTAAATGCTATGTGTCAGTTTTCGTATGCATGAGCGTTAAGGCGATACATCTCGAGTTAGTTTCCGAGCTTTCGACAGAAGCCTTTTTAGCAACCCTGCGCCGTTTCACGGCCCGACGTGGCTTATGCACTGATATATATTCAGATTGTGGAAAGAATTTTATTGGAAGTGACAATTATTTAAAAGAACTTTACGCGTTTTTACGCAATGACGCGGTGCAAAGTGTGCTTAATCAGCAGACCCTTCAGCAAGGTATCACGTGGCACTTTCAACCCCCTTATGCGAGCCATTTTGGGGGTCTTCATGAATCCGGAGTTCGAACGTTTAAGCACCATCTTCATCGTGTAGTAGGTACACGTACTCAAACATATGACGAGATGCATACTCTTCTATGTCAGGTCGAGGCAGTTTTAAATTCGCGTCCACTCTGCGTTTTAAGTGCGGATTCGTCGGATCCCTTACCGTTAACCCCGTCTCACTTCTTGATCGGAGAACCCATGACGGCTTTGCCTGATGTTTCATAATTGATGAGACGCCGAACCGTCTCACTCGTTGGCGCTGGATTCAACAATCAGTCCAGCACTTCTGGAAAAGATGGAGTAAAGAATATCTCCATGAGTTACAGCAGAGTAGCAAGTGGCTTCAGGACAGAGGCACTGCCCTTCGTGAAGGCACTGTTGTGGTGGTATGCGATGACCATTTGCCTCCGTTGCAATGGAAGTTGGCGCGCATCCACGCATTACATCCCGGCTCTGACAATGTCACTCGCGTAGTGACTCTGAAAATGGGAAACTCCCTTTATAAACGACCAGTCGTTAAAATATGTCCTCTTCCTCTAGAGTAATTAGCATCATTACGAATCCTAGCTTTAAGTTACACTTTTATTTTTTTTATTTTTCAATATTAGTTTGAACTTTAGTGACTTTAAAAGTAACTACGTACTTTTAAGGTGAGCGGCATGTTTCGTCCCGAAACAGGTTTTTTTTGTTTGTATTTTGTTTAAATATTTCTTTATTCGTGTTAGGATAAGATGACACAATTTGGTTCATATATGTGGTTCCTTTTCATTTTTTTGTATACTGGGTCGACGATAAACTGCGTCGCCTGGAACGCGTACGTCCCTGGAGGAACGCGTGGTGGTATGATTTCTCGCGCCCCCACCAAAGTAGTCAAAAAACGGACACCGACGCGAGCGCATGTGACAAGCAGTGCTACGTTCCTCATTTGATCGAGCTCATCATAATTAAAGTTCCCCTTTCATCTTCCTGGAAGACAGTGTATTGTGACCTATGGACTATATGTTTGGGATTATTGACTGGATATTTCCTGTGTGTGCTGTGCCGACCATCTCCGACTTTCTACCAGGCCGGACCCTCGGATCGTGGCTGCGGGAAGGTTGAAGCGGGTGAGTCGTTTGACCCAGTTAATTCCCTACAGAGACCATTAACGGTATAGACGTATAGAAATGGGAGGTATAATTATAATCTATAGATATCGCTGTACGTATGATGATATTCCTTTTAGAGCCAAGGATATCATCTTTAAGCGACTGGAAATATCTCTAAGCGCTATTGAACAATTTTGCCTGTTCTTCCGTATAGACTGCTTTATATCCGTAATTATGATGATTCATACACCGTATGGTCTGGTGCCTATAACGACCCATAGTTAAGGAATATAGACATACACCACCAAAATAATAAATGCAGAAATTTCTTCAATCTAAGCTATGCGCAGTAGCCAAACTGGCGATTGCAGTTTGTCATTTTAGAAGTCTGACGAATACTGATATTTCTCTTGACATATAATCCCTTTTTTTTTGAGAGTGGGAAATCATCAAATGACCTCTCCCGCTCTGGGTGGGATGCAAGAGAGTGTTAGACTCTTACTGACTAAAACCAATCCATGTTCCTTCCTTAGCCCTTTATATTCCGGGGTAGCGGTAACCCTTTCGGACAATCCTGCTGAGACATGTCTAACCACTAAGGTCGTTTTATTGTTTGACCTAATCCATTATTAAGTTTACGTGTGGAGCGTCTTTCATGGCTGCGGAAGAAATAGCCAAACAAGTAGGAAAAAAATATTACATAGTTAAATAAATATTAGATTAAATGTACTGAACCCAAAGCTAGCCATTATTTTTTGTATCTATCCTTCAATGTCTATCTATCAGAGCTCCCAAAAGCATAGTTTCAGTTAAAATACAGCTGTCTTGTGTTCGAGTACTTAGTAAAGGATTACTTTCTTCGCGACGACGGAGGAGTGACCTTGAGCTTGCCCTTAGACGCAATGCAGGTTCTAAACGTGGTGAGAAGTACGTGAGGCAGTGAGGTTGTGAGGTAGGCTGTAGGTTTATTAATCTTTAGAAATGATTTTGAGAAATCTATGCTATAATATGAATCATAAAAGTCGCACCCTTTCTTTCATGAGGGCTCAAATAGAGGTCAATTTTTGTTTATGTTTTTTTTGGCAATGGTTATAAAGGTCTGTCGTGTTATTAATACAGACATGAGAGTGTATATTATTGCGTCGCGGTGAATATTTACAGGATTATTGTTAAAGGTTTATTCCGCACATAATAATATACAGTTGACAAAAAATAAATGAGTCTATGAGAAAGATGAATGTTTAAAGTTTGTTAGTTCTAATTGGAAGCTCTAATGAACCATCACAATATTTATTTAATTTGTTTCAAAGAAAAGTTTTTATTGACCAAGTTCCAGACAACGCAGTGAACTCTTATTTACTTTTTTTTCTTAAGAAGAATAGTACACCACATAACAAAAAAGTTCTATATAACTTGATTAGCCAACCTTCTTCTAGATTTACAAGCAAGGTTGAACCGTGCGTACGCAGTAATCAAGTCAAGGGAATCGAATTATGGACGTACAGTCGCGGTCTAAAAATGTTTATCAGTTTTCAAATTAGATCCTTTATCACTCTGTGTGCAGTAAAGTAAAAAAGGCTTCCGTATATTATACTTTTTAATAGTTGTAAAGCTTCTATTCTTACAAAAAGATTATTAATGACTTTCTTACTTTAAAAGTTGACGCTTTGACATCATTCCATTTATTACAATGACATTTTCAAAAATACTAGGTGTATTATTTATGCATTATAGTAAAAACTTATTGACTGAAATAACATGGCAAGTTTAACTCTGTACCAGATTTGGCGTCACGACAAAGATGGGCAAATAACTGATAATTATGGATCAACAAACGCCTTCACACCATTTAGTACATTACTCCGCGTACATCACACTAATATTATAAAGGCGAAAGTTTGTATGTTTGTGCGTCCTTCTTACTCAAACGGCTGAACGAATCTGGATGAAACTTAACACGGAGGTATTTTATGACCTGGATACTTTTATATCGGGAGTACGTTCTCTTGGGATAATTTCCGAGACCCACACGGGTGAAGCCGCGGGCAGCAGGTAGTCATGATAATAAAGTGGAACTCAAACAATACCACGAAACTCCCAGACTTAATTTTGCGCGGCAATAACTTGATTATGATTGGGCGATTGTTAAATTTAAATATTTTGATTTTCTATTTGATTATTTCTTACTATTTTTGCGTTTTGTAATAAATTCTATCTCGCTTGGTTAATGCTGTATATGTAAGTAAGTATTTTATCGTATTTTTTTCAAAAAAGCTCGTTAAATAAAAAAAATCTATGCTCTGTACGTAATCAAATCACATATTTCATCGATCTTATGACATAGGTGCGAGCATGCAATAAACAAACCATAAGGTGGTAAGCATTTTCTGACCGTGACTGTACGTTCTGAAACTTTGATTACAGTGGTCAGACACAAATATGTGGCTGTGTTAGAAATAATAGTCCTTACTTGTGTAACTTTAGTGTCTCACTAATGAGGGTTAGGTCACAAGGCGACCTTGGTAAGCTTTGAAGATAATTGGAAGCAGGATTCTTAGAATTTGTTCCGACTAACAATCTAACCATGTTTCTGGTTACTTCTTAACCCGTGGGTTTTGTTGAACACCATAATTGAATGGTTACGTCAATAGACGCAATTATTGTGTCCATTTTATTTGGTTTTGTGGTTTGCTAACTGGTCTTTAAGTACTTACATTAATATGGATACTCTGTAATAAATACTTTGAAATAAAGTTATTGTCTAAATAACTAGCTTCTACCTGAGACTTTGAAAATTATCCCATGGGAACGTACAGAGGCCACCACATCAAGTTACCACAATCTGTCAAATTTCTTTAATAGTATTTCAACTTTATTGCAAAGACATAAGGTTCAATTTTAAATGAGAAAATTTGACAGTTAGGGATAGCTTGATGTGCTGGCGTCTGTACCAACAGGATAAAAAATATTGTAACACCGCTTTCAAAACGGTGAAGGAAAACATCATGAGGAAACCGCCATTTCCTTGAACTAAAAAATAAAAGACATGTGACATCCGCCAACCCGCACTGGGCCTGCGTGGTGGATTATGGCCCACTCCCTCTCTTAGAGAGGAGGCCTGTGTCCCAGCAGTGGGAACAGTACAGACTGATTAGGTTATGTAAGGCCGAGATCTATAAACGCTACTTAGCTCTTGTTTAGACTTAGTTATGTTACCGTCTCTATTGCCTGATAGTCCTGATAGACTAGTTATTCCTCCAATGAAAAGGCGATTATATCATAGAAGTTGTTATCCAATGGTTATAAGGATATATAATAAATTACCAAAATCGTATAGGGAACTTCCGATCAACCGTTTTAAAACCTTGTTATTCAAATGGCTCATAGAGAAATCATTCTATTCTGTGAATGAATACCTCAACTTCAAAGAGTAATTTAATATGTATTGACATTGTATTTACTATAACAATTACCAAATGATTGACATTCTGATTCTTAATTTAATAATAATAATGATAATTTGTGTTCCAATTGTATTAGATCTATTTATTTTAATGTACCGACATGATTAATATTATATGTTTTGCATGCTAATTTTAGCGAATTGTGTTAGACACTGTTAAGAAACCCGACCATCTGTATAGTACTACAATTCATGCAATTAAATTTCATTTAATTTAATTTAATTTCATTTCTATCTAGCATATGTAGTTTCCCAGTTATACAACGGTGACAGAAATAACGCTTGGTCAGAGTACCTATAAAAGTCTAGTATAGTAGTATCCTTGAAAAACTATGAGACCTCTCTTAAAATCAAGGCATAATCAATCTCTATCATAAAGCGTTTTAGTTTTAAAACCTAATCTATGCAAAACATCGCTCGTCTGCAAAACTGGTAAGCGAACAAGCGCTTAATCAACCGGTTGATGAGGCACTTACCTTAAAATCGATACTCTTATCTGAAGTAATAAGTTCTGCATCATTAGTGTCATTAATAACGAGAAAGCAGCGGTGAGCAACATTGAGCTGAATTAACGTTCATTTTTTATTTTTTCAGGTTCATTTCCTGGCATACTAAAATGTGGCATGGATGCATCAATTTTAAAATATACTCACTGTCTACAAAATTCATAATTACAAACAAATTAAAGAAATTCAGTCTTTTATTCAAACTAGGGTGAAAATCAGCACGTTTTGAACGTCAAAATTACATAAAATGGCCTGCCAAAACGCTCGCACTTCAACGGCGCAACAAACTCCCTATAGTACACAACAACTATGGCTCCACCTAATTAATGTTCCAAATCTAACATTAATCTACTACCTACTACTTACTAATCGTAACTACTCAAATATGTACCGAAAACCGATAGTCTAGCCTATAAAGTAAAATACAAGCAAGTACAAACGCCAGCACATCAAGCTATCCCAAAGTGACAAATATTCCCAATTGACTATGAATCTTTATGCTTTCGTAATAAAGTTGAAAATCTATCAAAGAAATTTGACACATTAGGGTAGCTTAATGTTCTAGCCTCTGTACATTACTTTGTCCGGGAATATCCTTCTTAGTCCATTATTCTTTTCAGACAAAAAGAACTCATTCCATGCAAAACCATCTATTTCTCAAAAGCGATTACCCCGTTTATCGGTAACACCTGACGAGATAATTTAGTTAATATCAATCGCCTGGGGATTAGTCGCCAACAAATTGTCCAATCACCGGACAGGTAATTGATTTCAAGCACCTAATATTGGATGCTAAGCTTTTGTTAAGGCTACGTAAGTCTAGACTTAGCTTAAAATGTTAGCTTATAAAATAGGAGGTTGAACGTGGTGACATGTTTTATACAGTGTATTAGGGGGCTTATCTTTTAAAAGGTGAGCTGAAATTTAGAGGAGACTGGGTGATAAAAAGGTACGATGTAGTACAAGTAAGTAGGTACGCTTTTGTCGCGTCGTACTGACGTCTAAATATCAGTGCAGATTATTTAAAAGGGGTCGATAATACTCACGAATCTTATCCCTCTATCTATACTAGTATTATAAAGCTGAAGAGTTTGTTTGTTTGAACGCGCTAATCTATGGAACTACTGGTCCGAATTGAAAAAATATTTTTGTGTTGGATAGTCCATTTATTGAGGAAGGCTATAGGCTATGTGACATCACGTTAACGAATAGGAGCCTAGCGGCGGGTAAAACCACGCGGGATCAGCTAGTAAAGTCCCTCCCCACGGTCTGTCCTGCTTAGATCTTTTAAACTACGCAACGGATTTTAATGCGGTTTTCATCAACAGATAGTTAACTCAGTTTTGCCCGCGTAACAGTATCTACATTGCACTGTTGCAAAGCTGGGATCACTTGCATGATGGAGGATCAGTTGAGAATGCCACGACTCATTTGGCCGATTTTATTTTCGTTGTATTTGTAATTATCTGAACAAGATTTATATCAAAAAAATTGTTGGAAAATCCAACGAAACGGTAGGTAGGTAAGATATGTAGTTAGGCAGGTATGTAGGTTAGGTAGTGTAGGTGGTGTAGGTAGGGTAGATCTGTAGGGTAGAGAAAGTAGGAAAGCCGTAGACAAGAACTAAGTACTAAACGTGTGAAGCCGGGCCGGGTGAAGTTAGTATAACAATAAAATTAACAGTGTTTTTTTAAGAAAATATTCGTATTCATTCCTGATATTACAACAAAAATGTATCATTATGTATGGTTCTTCAGAAGGTGCTACACATATTTTTGTTGGACTTTACGAGTATAGATGGATGGTGGATGATAGCGTGCAATAGTCTAATGAAACAAAATTAGAAACCTAATTTAAACGGTTTAATGATTGCAGAATGTAAAGCCAAGTTCAATGCCGGTTGCACGGGTGTATTTAGTTACTAAGCAATTTTGTTTTTAGAAAAGTGCGTTTTGTTTGTCTGTGCAGAATAAACGTTTTTTCTTTCTTTTCTTCTCTTTCTAAAGCATAAACTTTTTCTGTTAACTTGTCGGTGGGTTATCAAGTTAATGTCCATGATGTAATTTCGTTCAAACACCTGTGTCTACATGGTACTGATTAACAAGAGTTTACATTTTCAATAAAACAATAGTTTTAGGGATTTTTTTAAATTCAAAATTCGGTAGCGGTGGAATATTCTGTGCTCAAAAAACAAAGTGAAATGCAGTTTTTCTTCATGTTAAACAGCGATTAAAAAGCACACTTTCATTTTTAATACTTTCATGGATTTCACATTCGCAGCATTATGAATAGAAGTCATATATTACCAAGAATGTTGCCACATTTCATTTCCTCCCAATTGAGAAGAAAATCGTAGCTCTGAGAGTGAAATTCTTCCCACACTTAGGTTATCGTGACAAAGTGTTATTTAATCATGTTTTGCTTATTATCTAACGTAACACAGGTATTTAATTTTAAGTTACTAATATTATAAAGAGGAAAGTATTGATTGTTTGTTTGTTTGCATTGAATAGGCTCCGAAACTACTGAACTTATTTGAAAAATTCTTTGACTGTTGGGTAGCATACACTATCCCCGGGTGACATAGGCTATATTATATTTATAAAAAAAATGAGGATCCTTACTAAAACTCCAATAATATAACATCTCCCTCTCCCGCTCCGCAGCCTCCTTCTGCGAAATGACTTCTTCGCAGAAGGATACCACCGCGTCCCAGGCCTGTTCACTGCCGACCATAGCGTTAACGACGGCCGGCAGCGACAGGTCACTGCCTACTTCAGAGATGAGGGCACGGCGCGGCTCCAGCCATGCGGCACATTCTGCCAGCGTATGCCGTGCCGTGTCCTCCCGACAGTGCCCATGGGCCCCTGACTTAGCATCACATACTGTTGAGAAATATCTCTCAACAGAAACCGCTGAGTTTATCTTACGTGTAAGAGTGTCTTAAAAGATATACTAATAGAAATAAACTTTTCATTTCATTAATCGTATCAGTTAGAGGGACAGTAGTAAAGGTCACCATTTACAACCTTTCAGAGCTCCCCGAGCAAAGGTGACCTCTTTCACCCCGATAAAATCTCCAAGAACTTTACATCCATTCAAATATTTTGACGAAATTTGCGTTCTTCGCTTTGATTACGAATTTAAACGCTTGAGCAATTAATTTAATTGGCACTTTGATTTGGGTTCATTTGATTTTACATTGTTCTCATTTGGAGGTGAAGAAATGGAGAACATAGTTGGTGTTGGGAATATCTTGAGCTTTGTTAGTTGAACATGAAGTTGGATCAATGTCATGTAGGACATATTAGGGACACTGCTCTTGTGAATTAGAAAAAAATCGAACTTCGAACCTCCTCCTTTTTTTTAAGTCGATTTTAAAAACAGAATAATAAACTGTAACTCAAAGCATTTATTTCAAATAAACCAATTACAGGCACTTTTAAATTGCTCCACCCAGAGCGGGAGAAGTCATTGGATGATTTCCCAGCCTTAAAAAAAAAAAAAAGGGGTCGGTCAGCCAGAAAGATAAAGCTAATTTGCCATTTCAAAGCAGTAGGTACCTATGGAGAAGAACGGGCAGGAAACTCCACGGACACTCTTTTTAATCAGAATATGGTAACAAAATATGTTACATCATTCATGTTGAAATTATACACATGAGAATGATGCAGAACGTAAAAAGTGTCCGTATTAAGATTTAAAAAGTATTTTTGATTACTTTTGAAATCTTTTATTACGGACACTTTTTGAAAACAGTTACACACAGTTGCAAAATTAAATTAAAGTTTTAAATGTTTTGCAATAGTGTAGTTATTGTTTCTTTTACATAATAACGTTCTACTCTACACTAATACATAATACTTCCAACGTAATATGAAACGTTTTCTGTTTCATATAATAAAATATAATCACTAAATGCGATCAAAATAACAACTCGTAAATTAGGTACCTTATTGCAAGGTTCAAATCAAAGCCCATCTCCATTCTCCGACACCAACAATCATAAACCACTCACAGACTAAAAATAAATCCATACAAGATGGATACATCGCCTCTCGATCCATATCAATCAGTGCGCTTTATGTTCAGCTATTAATATTTAAACTTGTAGACTGCTATGAACTAGCTCGGTTTATGTAACTTTTAAGTCAAGCAATAATCCATTTTTCACTTCTACACATCAAGACTATATTCGATAGCGAGGTTTCTAAGAACATTTTTTTGATGGCTGGTTGCCTGGTTTAACTTATGTAGGTAAAAATTTGGATTTGGCTAGGCAGATGATATGAGTAACTGTCACGCTCCAAATTTGAAAATGATATCGCGATTCATTGCTACCATTAGTAGGGCCAAAGATAATTTCGATTCTATGCTTATTTGACTAAAGTATGTAATATAAATACTTTTTCAAATAAAATACTTCTGTCCAGTCCCAACATAAAACAGGAAACGTCTCAATTAATCAATATTCAGAACGTAATAACGCAAATAAAAACACACTTAAGAAAATAAGATATAGCATATTTGGAGCCATCAATTTTATGGGACCATAAAAAAGCAAATTTGTTTTGACCGTGGAAAATCCTGAAGGTAACTTGGGACCCTTATAAAACCCGAATAATCTACTGGCAGTGGATTTTCGTCGGGGTACTGAACTCGCCTAAGTAAACTCCGGGGATGAAACAATTTGTGCACCCTAATCAAATAAGTGTAAAAGGAAAATTTAAAATTCCCACCCTGAATTTACATAATTACCAACGCGTTGAAATAACGGCTCAATCTGGAAGCACGGGTATTATTGTATTTTACGAGTGTACAGTCACAAGCAAAAGTGAAAAGATAGAACACAAACTTTCATTTTAAATAACTCTAAACTTCGTCGTCCTTCGTGGTTCAATTAGTACATTTACGTGGGTGCATAATTCTGGGAGATTAGTCCGTGTTATCACTTGTGCATGTGACTGTACGTAAAATGAAATTTCAGGTGAATAATAAGTAGCATTCAGTCATACGAGCGGAGTGGAGTAATAAACTTGTTAATGTCTCATTACGAGGCGAAACCGTGTCTGGATGAAGTCACAGTTTTACTGACTTCGTGCAGTAAGTTTAAAGATTATACAAAATATGATCGTAATACAAGTATGATGAGAGAGTCAAAGATTTTCAGAAATATTTGCTGAAGTTTGAAGATTTATTAAGATTTTTAACTGTGTAGGTAAAATAACTGTAATACAGATGCTAAACGTCAGTTTTTAGTGTTTTCATAATCTACTTAAAATGAACGTTTAAAAAGAGGAGAAAAATTTCATTGGTACTTTTAGTGGGAAATAGGTAATGTGCCTTCAATATTGGTCATCACACATTTGAGTATAGGTACTTTAAAACAAATATCAATGCTTTATGCATACTAGTATTTATTTCAGCTTTTGACCACTTATAAATAATTAAAAAAAAAACAAATACAATCCAATATCAAAATGTCGTCGACTAAACATTATCATAAACCTTTCCGCGCCATCAACACTCCACAATAATTATTATAAAAATGTAGATTCTGTATAACATTAACTCGCAAAGTGCCCAATGAACCGTACTTTTTATTCAGTTATGAGTTATTTACGGATGCGTAACATAAATTTGAATGGAAATCAATTCCCGTGGAACACAGCTGACTGGGCAAATGATGAAAATTATAAATCAATTTGACGGTAATAAATTGGCGGTCGCGGGTGCCCGACGCGGGCCGTAGCGGGTTGGATGCAGTGATGTACGGCGTTCCGTATGGCTCGATGTAATTATTTTGAAATTGAGTGGTTTATCTGAAGATGTATGAAAGATTTTGTTACTTAATAGGGGTGATGATAGGGTAAACAAGAATAAATAAGTTGTACTGTAGGGACTGCTGTCTTTTTTGGATGGAGCGGAAGGGAGTGTCAGACTCTTACTGACTAAAACCCATCCATGTTCTTTCCTTAGTCCTTTATGTTCCGGGGTAGCGGTTACACTTTCAGAGAATCCCTCTGACTCGGCAGTGTAGAGACTGCTTGGCTTTATCATAAGTTAACCTCTCAAGGCCCGCCATTATTTACGTCAACTGTCCGTCAAGCCCCGCGGGCGGCCTCTTAGCGTAAGCGTAATCTGACCCCGGTCACAAAAAACATTATCGCTTCGTTTCTATTGCTTCTATTCACACACTCTAAACGGTGTCGGGTTCTACAATGATGTGGCTATGAAATACAATGTAAACAAGATTCTTATTAGACCTCAAGAAATAAACATATCATATTGAAATCGGAGTACTTGCCGAATATAGTTATGTTGCTGTATTATGTCGATTTCTGACTAAACTGCGTGATCAATTTACATGAAATTTTGGGAACTGACTCATGAATAGACTGGTAATCTAATTAGAATGTTATTTTACGAGTTCTGTATCCGATTCCTGCAATATTCAAACTCGAACTTCATAGCGCGCGGCGCAGTTTTCATGAATTTGCATTGTTCGATACACTACTTTGTAAACGATCATCAGAGGTATAACAAACAGATGCCCTTTATAAATGTTTCTAGAATACTACTTATATATTCAACTACTCATTAGTAACAATAAATCGTTAAAATATGCCACTATAATTGTAAAAATTCAAAATAACCTAGATTAGGGAACAAATCTGATAACTTTTTTGTAGGCTTTTTTTCACCAGGTAATTTAGGCTTTTGAATTTGAATGTTACTTGAAAATGAACAAGAACAAAGTAGTCTATCGATTTCTACCCATACTTACCTTACCTTTCACAGAAAAAAACAAAATTATCAACCTCTGAAGTGGTCATAAAAAAGTATGAAATTCTAACATTCCGTAGGGTTGGGACCACACCACTATAGTGTCGATAAGTTTGACTGAGTTCAGGAAGGAAAATAAAAAACAATTTAGATTGACTTATGTACTTTTCTTTACTTATCATGCATATTAGTAAAATAATAATAATACTATTTATTTATTTATTTACAAAATACTCGGGGAACTGCGGAAACACTAGGCAGACCGAGCGGCCGTTCCAATAAGCCTAGATAGAACTGCTAGCTTTTCTTATAATTGTAATTTATTAGATTTACATAGGAATGATACTAAAATGTATAAGTACAGCAATCATGAATTTATTTCAAATCAATCTTTTATAGGTACTTTTGAGTTGTCAAGGCAGTTAGTACAATCTTTGACGAATACCCATCCAGAAGTTCAAATGGCGAGGGCTGGACTTGATCTGTAAAAAAAGATTTGCGTTATTCCTGATGTAACTCAAAATCAATTATTTTGATGAAAACATGTTTTATTACTTACGCCTGAATGACTGCTGGCGCACTCGAGGAAGGGTGCGGCACACTCCAAGTCGAATTCGATGGATTTCCCCTATCAAAAAAGGTTTTCGTTTTAAAAAAGACACCTAAACAACATTACATAAAAAAAAACATTTTGATAAAAACATTGACTTACATAAAGATAGGTGACGAAGCAGTCGGCGAAAGTGGGACTTCGACTCCCTCCTGGGTATATAACCCGAGGATAGTCGGTGGCGGCTCAACATACTGAAAAAAAAACACATTTATAAACCTAACGCCTCACAAAAAATTACAAGTTCAGATGAGTTTTTCATTCGAGGTTCACATTCACATGCAATTCCAGACCATCACCCTTCCCCATATAAAACGTGTAGATAAAAACACAAACATACTGAATAAAATGTTATCCATTCAGGTTGCTAAAAGACAAAAAAGATATATTACTGAAAAAAAAAACAAATACTGATTATTCATCATGTATGCCAATAGAAACAATGTCCTTCTTCAAGTTTTAGGCTAGCTTTGTGCTTAGCCTCATCACAACAAGGTGAGTAATTTATTAATTATTCATGAAAGAGAATATAATGATTTACCTCAGGATCCGGCTCCAAAAATTCCTGGTCCAGGTATTCTGGCTCGTCCGCCTCCTGCTCCGCGGGTTCTTCCTCCAGGAGGTACTCGGCCCTCGTCACCCTCGTCCTCCGAGTCGGTGTCCCGGAGGAGCTCATCACAGTCCTCCGGGGCATCCTCGCGTCCAACGCACCAGTTTCGGCTCGCAGCCATCTCCAATCTATAAGAATACCGTACACATAAGTTACAAAAAATTTAAAACTAAAATAAATTATTATTATAAAAAAACTACAAAGTACGAAACACAAACAAACTACAAACTATAAAGTACGAAAAAAAAACTTTCATTTTATATAACCGAACAATTTTACAAAAACAATCGATGTTATCAATAACTTTTATCGACATGACCCTATGCACTAGCTGGGCTAAGAACCATTTTGACGTTTGACAGTTCAAAATTCAAATAGGAATTCGTGACATACTAATGGAAATTTCATCATAATATGAATAAATTATTGAAATATGCATGGACTACGTGTAATTATGAATTATCAATAGATTTTACGTTACTTCTGCCATTACAAAGATGAAATTTCGTTGAATTATCTCAAAAAATCGTACAATAACAATAGCGAGTTCGACGAACCCGGAACGATGTAA
Source organism: Hyppa rectilinea (assembly GCA_951799385.1). NCBI lineage: Eukaryota > Metazoa > Arthropoda > Insecta > Lepidoptera > Noctuidae > Hyppa > Hyppa rectilinea. Next base: position 17,871,119 of record OX637310.1, read on the forward strand.
ATTTTGTTTGCTCAATAAAACAAGTTTTGTGATATTATTTCATGCGAAAAACTATCTACAAAGTTGCGAGAAACACTTATAAATGATTATTCACCCACTTACCGTACAAAATCAGCGAAAAAACACGAAAACACGGGAATTCACTGGCGCGCGACGTAATCGTGAACACGAAATTTTTGTACTAACTTGACACTTGTTTTTTTAAATGTTGCATACAATATTTTTAGTTTCTATCTTTGTCTATGGTCGTAAAATATTATCTGCCGTCGAGAACATTCGTCACAAACGATTTTAAGACTTATCTTAAATAGAAATACAGTTTTAAATCGGTCGGGGTTTGGTGGCACAAATTTGTGCCAGCGGTACTCAACGGTAATGCGTGTTTACTGGAACGTTTTCGTTCCACTGGGGCTCAAGAGGTGGCAGTTAAGAGACAAACTTTGAGTTAGATTAATAAAGAAGAGATAAAGAGAGAGACAGCCGTCAGAACCGCAGATATAAAAAAATTTATTTTAAATAATAATAAACGAAATAAAAAAATATATTTAATAAAAAAAAAAACAAAAATCAAATGATTTTAATTTACGACCCGGTACTGTTAGCGCTTACCACACAGCCACTAGGATTATTTTAATTTAATGTTTTAAACCCTTTCTATAGTAGACTGTCACTACATCCACTGACTCAGGCATTTCAAAATGAATTCTTGATGTAATTACTTTGAAATGGTTTAAAAAATGGTCCCAGAAATAGTAAGGCGTGAGTTGACCCAAATTTTAAATGAATCTTAAAAAACTTATCTGTTAAAAAGAAGCCTTGAGAGGCAGCTATCAATTTCAACCATCTTGATGTAACTTTAGGTTTCAATATTTGCAGAGAGATATTTAAAATACCAGGTGCGGTTTTCTTAGTTCATAAATTAAAATGTAAACCAGTTTTAATTTAAGCCGAAATTAACTTTCGTGAAAGTTATTTCACATAATATGCTCACAAATTCTCAAAAGAACCTAATATTACAAAGAATTTTCATTAGAAATTTCGCTTTAAATCATCAAAAATGTACCAGACTAATAATAACGGACTGCCCGCTCAAATAAAACATTTCTCTCCGAAAAAGAAAACTTAAACCCCTGAAACATTCAAGTACATTTTGAAACAACTTTGTGCATGTTTCCACATCTTAGTAAAAGTAAAAAAAATATGCAGAGTACTTTAAAGAGAAAACTTGTTTTTTTATCTTTTAATCTAGACTTTCCAACCCTTTGCATAAGAAAATTTTAATGTAAATCCAAAAATGTAATAATTTTGTGAACCCTCTTATTTATTTAATAGCACTTTATTTCAAAAGGGACATAAAGTAGAAGCGTCAGGTAAAATTTACAAATTTACTGTCCCCACAGAATTTTAACCCCACTCAGTCCACGCCGAGTAAGTCGTAAAGGAAAGTTTTGTACTGTGCGAGTTACTTGGATGTGGGCCCCGTAGCTACATGGCCAAATTAAAAGATTTTTCGTTAAGTTTGAATTAGTAAGTGAGTTCCAACTTCAAAATTACTATGAGTCGTCTTGACTAAGTTGATTTCAAGAAAGAATTGAGGTGAGAATGTTGTGAGATCCTGAATAATTCATTCAATCTTCTAGCCAACTGAACCAGTATGAATGCTTTTCAAAATGCTTTAATTATTTTTCATCATTCAAAGAACATACATTTTATTGATCAACTGTTATAACCACAATATAAACATTGCAATAGGGCTACCTATTGCGAAAACTTTAACAAACATTGCTGATAAACATACATTTATAACAGTTGGGTTACAATATTTAAATTATCCTTTATCTACATTATCACCACAATCTCACCTGTTTCTCACAATGCGAAAAAATTGTCAATGCTTATTTGCATAATTGAATATGGGGCTTTTCAGCTGCTTTATAAGGGTGTAGTTTCTTTGATTGTGCGTTTTGTTTGTGTAGAATAAACTTTTTATTTATTTCTTTTTCTTGTCTATATCCTCAAGGCGATAAACCCGTGACCTCTTCCAATAGTACTTGACAAACACGCTGGAGTTATTACCGCTCGCAAAGTTCGCTTCGGTTTTAAGTTTAAATAATTTTGTGGACCACTTTAAGTAAATACACTCCGAGGTACAGAGCCCACCTATATAACTTTGGAAATTATGAGGCCCAGAATATTTTTGTTTAAGAGAAACGGGACAAATTATTATATTAGTGGAAGAGAGTTTACGGCGAGAGAAAGTTGTGGGAAAAGTTTTTTTTTTATTGATACTTACTGAGAAGGTTTATGATAGTGTTGTTTGATAAAGTGGGGCTTATGTTAAGATGGCGCCAGCAGTTACTTACCTGAAAATAAAGAAAGATTATGATTAGTATGAATAATATTTTTTTATTAACTTTGACGTTATTGTATAGTTACTCAATTTCGTGACTCCATTATACGGTAAATAAACGGGGTATCAGACGAGACAATGGTTTATTTTTTTTATGTAAAACTAATATTTGCCCGCGTCTTTGCTCGCGTGGATGTTAACAATTATAGCACGGAAAATCACTATCGAGACAAAAAAAAAGTATCTTAATGTTCTGACCCAGGTCATGCACTACCCATGTGCCAAATTTCATCTAAATCCTTTCAGCCATTTTAGCATGAAAACGTAACAAAGAACGAAACTCACTTTCGCATTTATAATATTAAAATAGTAAAGAATTAGGATTTATAACTCTTTATTTAAAAAGTTAATATAAAAATCTCAGCTTACAATCCTTCCATTAGCCAAGACAATCTTAAATATACCCTATAGTCTGAAAACTCAGATCCTTAATTACATAAATACAAAAAAGCAGTTAGCGACTGCATTAAGAAATAAACTGTACCCATTATTACAGAATAGAGTTAATGGTAGGGAAATGTCATGGAGTGTCATTCCACAACCATTAAAATGTAAATAAAAAAACTATAATGTCGGTTGTAATCGCACTAAATTGCTCAGTACATATTATTTCGTTCGGTCACGCAATTTTTTTCAAGAGCTACAAGTTATTTTACTGGAAGTGGTTGTCTAGAATGCTTTTCAGACAAAGTATTCTAAACAACCACTTCCAGTAAACTTGTGTAGGGTTATATTGTTGCAAATATGCATTCATTTATTTACTGTGAAGAAAATCTCGTTTGTAAAAAACCTCAGGGCCTAGACAAACTCACATTTTCACTAACGTAAACGAAATTAGATAAATCCCAAAACATGGAACATAAGCTTTCTACATGTCACGTGATTAATCGTTTTCGATCCCTAAGTACTAGACAATGTCAAATTGTGTAACGAAACCCGATTAATATTCCCATACAGATGCGTTAAAAAGTGGCGTTCTTGATATTCCCAATCGCTGTGATAAGGAATTTTTCGATCAACGATTTTCGAAATCGATTCGACACGGAGTGATTGACATTTCTGTCAATAGTGTGCGTGATCACTTAATAAGATTTGTGTTTCTGCCCATTGGTCCCAACTCGCAAATCTTTTTTTTATTACCTTAAAAAGAGAGAGCTGAGAGAAATAATAAAAACGAAGAAAGAGAAAGTGATGAAAAAAAAAAAGTAAGTAAGTAAGAGGACAGTGGTATAAGAATCTATACCCGATCCAGCCTGTCCCTTGCTGTCCTCCCCCAGAGACGGCCTAAGCCGAGGTCCGTACCCCACAGGGGGTGCCCTTAGCTTGTAGTCGCTTACTTAGTAAGTTTTTATAAGCCCTAGCTGGAGGCTTCAATTTATTGTGATGTCCACAAGCAAGTCCTATTTAGCAGTCGACAAGCTACCTATGGTTGAACGGCGAATGCAAATAAAAAAAAATAGTATTAGAATCGAAGGATTGGCTTTCTCTTTCAGTTTATTCTAAAAGCTCACAGTATATAGAAATCAGACGTTATTCAAAACCTCAACAACAATATAAAATTACGGCCCTAACAATGCCCCAAAATGGCAGATTGTTAGACCGATGCTACCGTCAGACGAACCGCCTATTACACACTGAAAAACAAATGCAATTTACGTTCGACGTACTAAATTGCCGGGTACCGCCGTTATTACAGCTTTAGCTACAATTACGGTGTAATTGAAAACGGAGTGGTCGTTACAGTTCGGTGTGACGGGCGGTGTTATGCAACTGTGTGGAATAAAAGGGGATTTTGGGGTTAGATGATGATTTTTTGCTTTAACTCCAGCTTATTTGAGAAAATTGCTGGTGGATATTTAAGTACGAATTTTTAAATATCTCGCTCGATGCGAGATGAACAGAACCGGTCGAAGTGACGGTGCTTGGGGAAGATCTATGACCAACAGTACGTTTACGCTAGCTTTTTTTAATGGTTATTGGAAATCTATATAGGTTTTCCTTTTCGTGTATAGGTACTGCGAAGGTCACAGGGACCAACACAAAGGGGGCTCAGTTATAGAGCTTGTGTAATTTGTTGCAAGGATTTCTTATCCTATAAAATACAAACACACGGGCAGCAGTTATTCAATTATATTTCTTAGTAACAAATATATCCTATCAAACTATTCTATTTATTTGAAAGGTCAAATGCTGTCCGTTATTTACCAGCCAGGCTCAAAAGAAGTTGTCACTTAGGCTCTACAGTAACTACTTCTTCTTCTTAGCGAGTAAATGGCAATCTAAATTGACTCAAAAGCTATGTTTTTTATTCTAAAGATCATGCTGCGAATCAAAAATGGCCTATTCTCACAGCATGTAGTGAGTGAAGATGATTGCTTGCCACTCCCGCCTACCGTAATAACCCCAATTACCTTTGTTGGATGTCGCAATCATATTTTTTTTAAAATTAATTATATTAGAAATGCGAAAGTGGTTAGTTTGTTTCATTTTCAGGTCTTAAGTACTCAATCGATCATCATAAAATTTAGCATAAACGTTTCATCCCGAAAATTATACTACTTCTAGTTTTTGACCGCGGCTTTGCTCGTGTTAATGTAACACGATCGAAATCGCGGGCAAATACTAGTTCCTAATAGCCTTTGAAAATAAGCTGGTATTGTTCTATGATTTCCTTGGCCGTAGCTTTGTTTAGATTAAGTTTCGAAATATAAAGTTAAGAATGCAAATCTATTTAGTGTCAATAATGAGTAATTTCAAATCAGATAAATTGTAGAAACGACGATTGCTTGCCAAGTTATAATTTTTTTACCCTTTTTAAATTGTAATAATAATTTTCATAATAATGTAATTAAAAGTCTACTCATAGTTGTCTTCTGTTCCATGTGCGTTGCTTTTAAACAAAAATGTATGTATGTAAAAAAAAAATACCCATGTTTACAAAACTCAATACTACTTTACAAAAGACAAATTAAAATCAATACTCAGTTTTCAAAATAAGTTATAAGTAATTAAATATATTAGGGATCCAATCCGTATGTAACAATGGGTGCCTGCTCAACTTATGAGCGCTCAACACTGACTCGAGACGAGCTTGAAGAGCTGTATTTAGCGAATGTTCATCGCGAGCGCTTCTAGTCTCTGATATGGCCTGAGTTAGAAGCGAACCAGGAAAAATATTTAAAACACAATTTTATTGATTTATTTACCAATACCTCGAACAACATTGTTGGTATATAAATATTAGGGATCTAATTCGTAAATCTGTATGTAACAGTGGGTGCCCGATCAACCTATGAGCTCAACATTGACTCGAGGAGAGCTAGAAGAGCTCATTTAGCGAATATTCATCGCGAGCGCGAGTAAGAAACGAACAATAAAACGTGTTTAAAACACAATTTTATTTATTTACCAATATTTTGAAGCACAACGGTGGTAAACAAGGCAGGCTTAATGCCATAAAGCATTGTGTCCTAGCCTTTTTAAACAATCGAAGCTTTTAAGTATAAAGCAGTACAGCTTCTTAATAATATCTTAATCTCTTCCATGTTCTTTTTTGTAGACTATTGCGGTCCTTTTCAGTTAATAAAATAAAACTTAAAAAAATTCTAGAAAACAATCCATGTGTGCATTTAAATGTAAACATTTATATACCTCATTGTAAATTTATTTTTAATCAAGTGTTTTGACAAATTAATTCAACCTTAATGGTCACTCTAAAAAAATATTTGCACTAAATAAAATACGTAAAAATTTTAAAATAAAAAAAGCTAAACCCTGCTACTTTAGAAGGACGTGGCATGGCATAATGTAGATTTATCAAGTGCCAAGCTCTCGCCACAAATTGGCACCGACTCAGAATTTTTACAAGCAAAGACACTTCGACGATTCTTATTTTTTTGAAGTAGTACTAAGGAATAACTAAAACAAAATTGTACCTGCATTGAATAAAACATGATGAAGATGATGAGTCAAAAAATAAATAAAAATTGATGGTTCTAAAAAAAAACAACCCTCTGACAGACGTTCCGACAAGCCTACAGACGGACGGCTTTCGTTTATGCAAAGGTTCCGGTGGCACCCTTTGGGTATGGACGTTAAAAACTATTTGGGAATTGAAGGTGCGTTGTTCAATAATTTAGAAAAAAATCTCAAATACAAAAAAAATGCTGATTTTCTTTTAAAAATGCCATAAAGTATATTCCCAATATATCAATACCGCTGCCTCCTGTCCCTCAGATCGCCCACTTTAGATGGCGGATGCTGCAGTTCCCCCACAAACTTTCCCTCGAACAAGCGAAGGGTTTAATTGTTTTCCTGCACCACGAGAAGCTGAGAAAACGCGACTAAAACGCGTTTCAAACGTGGAGTGTTCTCGTTCCACTTTCCCCGAGCCCCTTTGTTTAAAGTACTCTAATTTTTAATTGAATGTACAAGTCGGGAATTGCTTAAAAACTATGAACTCTGGGGAGTCGTGAGTGGATTACGTTGGAGATGCGGTCGGCTTGAAATGTAAGGTGTGTATTCCTATTGTTTTGTGGATGGGCGGAGTGAATCTGAGTGGTGAAAAACAGTTGTAATGTCGACTAACAAAAAAAAACTAACAACAAAAACTAGTCACTAACAACAACAGAAAATAATTAATACTATCAATGAAAGAAAGAAAATACGTCCATTTGCGGCAAACATGACGCAGTAAATAACAAACAATAAAAAACAAGTTGTGGGGAAATATGCGTCACATCCGCGCAAAACGGCCATCGCTCAGCATAATGCTTCGACCCCATGCGAGACAGAGCCACGGCGCTCACTATAATGAGCCCACTTTTGCTAGGAAGAAACGAACATAATTATCAAAATTCTTACAAACTGCGAGTTAAAGGATCGAAGACTGTCAAGTCCAGATTTCCTTCCAATTGGACCTTCACCGTTTGAAACCCTCACCCCTTATTGTGCCTTCACCCTTCAGTTTGACGAAGCTGCCTCCGGGCTACTTCGACTAGAAAATACAATATAACCTTTTTTCTATGTAAGATTGAACAATCTCAATGATCATTCATCAGCCAATAACAGTCGTTGCTGAAATTGGCCTCTTTAATCGCTCGCCATTTTACTCAATTCTTGGCTACTCTCATCCAAGTGCTACCAGCCATGACTGTATGGCAAGGAAATTACGAGATTGTGTTTCCGTACCCAACCCATTCGTTCCACCTGATGAACATCTTCCACCAAGACGGGAGTTGCCTTAAGTTGGTTTACCTGGAAATTTTTGGATATACCCAGATTAATCGAAGCAACCATAACCTGTGCAGGTGGAGATTCACAGATGACTTCGCCATGCAATATAAACTTTATCCACAAAAAATTAGGCATATAATATCGTGTCCAGCATGTCCTGTTCCCTTCACGCTGCAGGAGCTGATGGACGCTACTGGACTAATGGAGGAGTCAAACTCGTAGCGAAATTATGGCCCTTTTTTTCCAGGATTGGAAATCATCCAATGTCTTCTCCCGCTCTGGGTGGAGCGGAAGGCAGTGTCAGACTCTTACCGACTAAAACCCATCCATGTTGCTTCCTTTCCTCCCTTTATGTTCCGGGGTAGCGGTAACCCTTTCGAACAATCCCGCTTACCAAATTCTGGGCTGACATTAAAATTGCTATTGACACGCTAACAAAACGAATGAAATTGTGACAAGCCAATTCCAACCTGTTAACTAGTATAAAAGCTCGGTCTTTAAAGGTTAAAGTGCAATCGATACATGAATCTTATATCGTCACGCTTCTGATAGAGCAAGCGGTGTAATACCCCTCGAGCACACGCGAGCATGCAAGCCACAAAGATTGCTTTAATACATTAACAGAATATTTAGTTCGCTGAGTGCATTAAACGTAGGTAAATATTAATTATGCATGAGTTTGTTGAGAGTTTGAAATTGTTTTGCTGTTGAAAACATCTCAACTATAACAGGTGAATTTCAAGCTAAGATTTTAGATCTTAGAGTCGATGTAGTTTTTGAAGGTAAAAGTCCATTATGCAAAAAAGGTGTTATATTAATTTGATAATGTTGCACTCAGTTCACATATCTCTGAGAGATATTTCTCAACAGCATGTGAAGCTAAGTCAGAGGCCCATGGGCAGCATAAAAACTCTGACACCAGGTTAGTCACTAACCACACGAAAAGAAGAGGAGAATAAAAAAAAACTGTAACCTTTTTTGCGGTCAACTACAAAAACCTTTGCTCACACGCTCTAGAAAAGCACTCAATATACTTAAATAATAAATAAAACAGGTTAGTAGGTAGGTGACCTCCCAATATCCTTAAAAATAAACACACCATCCATCTTTCATTAAAGTTTTGGCACCAACTTTTGGGCCTATCGAATTTATTATTAAAAAAAATAAAGAGAAAAAATCCCAAGTTATACCACCCCGGGATTCTTGTAAAAAGTGAGTGACTCTTTGAGACAGCGCCATAAATTGTAGGAGGCGACGTATCTTGAAATTGTGTTGGCAAAAGTGACTTTTAACGGGCAACGAACCCTGCCAGTATGGCGGTAGCGTTGACGCCCGCTAAGCTCCTTTTTGTTACCAGATTAATGCTGCTCCCCTAGTACATAATATTTTCGGGGCTGCTGCAATATTCAGCTTAATTTGAAACGCCCCTAAGTTTTTAATTAATATCCACAATTTTGTGGTTGTTTTAATATTATTTATGACATTCAATACGATTTTATTTTACATAATATGTCTTTTAAAAGAATGAAGTCACATGAGAGTATAAGAGAGAAAGACCTGAATCTGATCTTTATTTACGAGCAGGGCAAACCAAGCACGGAAATGGATGTAAACAGTATAGCGATATTTATCGAAACAATAGCGGGAAAGCTATGACAGATGTTAGTAGAAACAACAGCGTATTTTCTAAACGATCAGAATTATTAATATATTACCGTAACATACATTTCTGATACTGTTGTATGAATATTATGTAAGTTACGACTTTTAAACACATGATTGTCTATTTTGGTATATTAATAATAATAATAATAATAATAATAATAATCACTGCGTACCGTGTTAGGATGCTGTCTCTGTTTCAGGTACTGGAACCAACCGTCAACGTATCGGCCCAGCGACTGTCGGATCAGGTGCGTGTCATCCAACGAAATCATAGGTTGGACGATGCCGCACTTGATAGGCTGCGCTCAGAGGTATTGAGCAACCATATTATCGTCCCAACTCCGACACAAACCGCGGTACCAGCGTCAACCACTGATGTAGTTCTACCGCGGTCCAATCATGGTGTTGAAGAGGAGGATGATAGGGTTGCCACAGTAAGTAGCCAGTGCAACGACAGATTGAGGAACGCTCTGGAGGATGCATTCCGCGAGTATAGATCCATTCCGACCGGACTTAGACCTCGATTACCACGCCTACCTATGCATAAACAAAATAAGGCGCTGGTGTGTGCCTTGGACTCGCAGCTTGAGAATTTTTTCAAAAGCAGCGAGGATCTTGTTGATACACACTCGATCCTGTATTGCGCGGCTGTTGCGGCGTGTCGATTAGCTAACGTTAAGTTTCCAAACAGTGACGAAGCTAGTCGACCAAAACCAGTCGTACCAGCCTGGCAGTACAGAATCGAGCGTCGTATCGATGGAGCCAGGGTACTCATTGGCAAATTATACTGCTTCAGGGAGGGTAATACTCGACCACGAGTGATGCGCTTTGTAAGGCGGGCATTCTCGGGGACTGGAATCAGTCCTCTAGAATACATGTCCCGAGTTACAGAGCGCATCGACTTCCTGAAGCAGAAAGTTTGTGCATGGGCGAGCCGTATTCGGCGGTATAAGAGGCGGGTGGATCGATACAAGCAAAATCGCATGTTCCAGAGTGACGAGAGGTGGGTATATAGAGCTTGGGAGCGACCTGAACAAAATTTGACAGACGCATGCCACCCGGATGATGCTACCACGAGTGCATTCTGGCGCAGCATCTGGTCGGTGCCCGTCTGTCACGCTGAAGCTGACTGGACTCGGGATGTCGAGCGAGTGTGTGAAACTATACCAGAAATGGAAGCCGTCTTAATAACACCGTTAGACGTAGCCAGAGCAGTCCGTCCGTTACCGAACTGGAAATCACCGGGACCGGACGGGCTGCACAACTTCTGGTTGAAATGGCTAGTTAGTTCACACACTTGCCTGGCATCTCAGTTCCAGTCATCTTTAGAGTCTGGGTCGCTACCTCAGTTTTTAACAACAGGCGTTACCCACCTCCTCCATAAGTCTGGCAGTCCCACGGAACCTAAGAATTATAGACCGATCACATGTTTATCGACGGTCTATAAACTACTTACATCCATTTTGAGAGTGAAAATTAATACGCACATAGAAAGTCATTCGATTATGTCTGCCTCTCAAAATGGGTGTAGGAATGGGTCCCGTGGTACTAAGGAGCTACTCCTCATTGACATGGCCATCAACCAACAGGTTCGTCGATCCCATAAGGATTTGTCGACATGCTGGATAGATTATAAGAAAGCCTATGACTCGGTGCCACATACATGGCTGAAGAGAGTGCTGGAGTTGTACAAAATAGATGCAACTCTACGCATTTTCCTTGAGACGTGTATGGGGCAATGGAGGACGGTTCTTCATTATCCAGGGTGTCCGCAGATCCAGGGGAATGATGAGCCTATATGGATTAAACGGGGAATATTTCAGGGCGACAGTTTGAGTCCACTTTGGTTCTGCTTAGCTCTGAATCCTCTTAGCACTCTGCTGGAGGATTCAGGTCTAGGTTATCGGTTGAAGAGAGGCGGTCAGGTCATATCTCACCTCTTCTACATGGATGATTTAAAACTCTTTGCCCCCAACAAATTGCGACTGATGGAGTTACTGAAGGTAACTGAAACTTTTAGTAGCGCCATCAGGATGGAATTTGGTGCGGATAAATGTGCGGTCATGCATGTAAAGCGAGGGGAGATTGTGGAATCCGAGGGAATCCAACTCTCGGATTCCATACACCTTAGATCCCTCTCCTCATCCGAAAGCTATAAGTATTTGGGTATGTCGGAAGCGTTGGGTATCAATGTTACTGACATGAAGCAATCGTTGAAGGAGCGCTTCTTTGGTCGCCTGAATAAAGTTTTGATTAGTCTTCTTTCAGGCGGAAACAAGGTGCGCGCCTTTAACGGTTGGGTCATGCCGGTTTTGATGTACTCTTTCGGCATACTCAAATGGACTCAGACCGAACTTGACGCCTTGGATAGGAGGGTCCGTACACTGCTGACCGCACACCGGATGCATCACCCACGATCATCGGTGATGAGACTGTATATCCCGCGGAAGTGCGGGGGTCGAGGCTTTTTAAATGCAAAGACCCTCCACAATCGCGAGATTTGCAGTCTCAGGGATTATTTTTTAAAAGCCGATGTGGGTATGCACCGTGATGTGGTGGCAGTGGACATAGGCCTCACCCCGCTTTCCATGGGTAAAGAGAACTGGCGCAAACCTGCAGTACTGACTACCGATGACCGCAAGGAGATATGGCAAGGCAAGGAGCTTCACGGGCGCTTCTATCGGGTTCTTCATGAGCCCGGTGTAGACTTCTTAGCGTCCGTGTCCCGGTTACGTTTTGGTGACCTTTTTGGGGAAACTGAAGGTTTCGTCTGTGCAATTATGGACGAAGTTATCTTGACGAATAACTATCGGAGACATATTATGAAGGACGGGACGCTTGACGTGTGTCGGGCATGCCATCGTCCAGGTGAGTCCATCAGACATATTATCTCTGGTTGTTCTCGTTTAGCTAACGGCGAGTATTTGCACAGGCATAACCAAGTGGCCAGGATTATTCACCAGCAACTTGCTTTGAAATATAAACTTGTAGACTCTGAGGTACCGTATTACAAGTATGTGCCCGACCCAGTTCTTGAGAATGACCATGTCACGTTGTACTGGGATCGGTCTATCATTACTGACAGGACTATTGTCGCCAATAAGCCTGATATAGTAGTGATAGATCGATTAGCGCGGCTTGCAATGATAGTCGATGTTACTATTCCGCATGACGAGAACCTTGTGAAAGCTGAGAAAGAGAAACAAATAAAATATCTCGACTTAGCACACGAGGTTGTTGACATGTGGAATGTGAGCTCGGCTGTCATTGTACCGATTGTCGTAACAGCCAATGGCCTGATAGCCAAAAGCCTCGACCAACATCTTTCGAGGCTCTCGTTAGGCGGTTGGATCAAGAGCCAGATTCAGAAGGCAGTACTCCTCGATACGGCTCGCATTGTGAGGAGGTTCTTGTCTCTGCAGCCCTAACCACCGGTGCCTTGGACTCTGCTCCCGACATCGGCGGACCACTATTTTTTATATTTTCAAATGTTTTTTTTTATTTTTGCATTTTATAAAAATATTTAAAAATATATAAGATAAGAAATGGAATAAATAAAAGAATAATAATATAATAATAAAATTTATTCAAAAAATATGGTATGACGTTTACAGTATTTCTTAAATCTATATCAAGTTCACCCATGATTTGTGCCTGAACTAGGTAATCCTGTGTTTCAGGCGGTGGAGGTAACATTAATGGGAAAATAATCACTTACATTAATCTTATAGGTACCTACGTAAAAAGGTATATAATAAAAATTATAGTATCTTAACCTAGCTTACTATACTAAAAAATAAATAACAATAATACAAACAATATTTACTTCAGCACAAGTAATAACTGCTCTGTATCTTCATAGGACATAGTTTGAAGAGCTTCCTTAAGGATTTTCTTGCAGTTACTTTGATTTAAGGAATAGATGTTTCCTTTTTTATTGAGCCTGTTATAGAGTAGCGGTCCGAGGTACATATAAAATTTGGCTGTGACAGCATGTTTTGTACTTTTTTGAGGGCACACTATATCTTTCCGTCTTTTTTTAGAAAATTCGGTGCTGTATGGAAGTGATGCGTGTTGTTTTAGTACAGTGCTCATAATAAATAATTGTCGGACTGTTAGTACTTCACAAGATTTATACAGTAGGTTAGTGGGGAAAAGGAAAGGGTGGCAAGTAGCCACCTTGAGAATAGCTCTTTGAGCTCTTTCAATGGGCAATAACAGAGTTTTACTTGCCCCACCCCATGAAGTAATACAGTAAGTCAGAATTGACTGACAAAGAGCGAAATATACTTGCCTAAGTATTTTAGGATCTTTTTGAATACGATAAATCGAAGCTTTTTGAATACGAATATCAGTTTACGAATTCTGTTATTCAGAGCTTCCATATGTTGTTTGAAGGAAAGGGTTTCATCTATTATAATACCCAGGTATTTTATTTTATCAGTTTTCTTAATAATGGGACATTTACACTGGCTATCTGGAGGGACTGGGCAACAATGAGCATGCAGTGCTGAGGGGATGTTCGATATTTGCTTGCGCATCGAAAACTTAATGTAGTTTGTCTTCTCTGCATTTAAAGTTAGTGAATTATTTTGAAGCCATTTATTTACAATATTAAATCCATGTTGCGCAAGATTGTAGACTTCATTTTCTGAGTCAGCCGAAAAAAGCAAAGCAGTGTCGTCAGCATACGTTATGATAGTGCCATGCTCTAGCTTTATATTACAAAGGTCATTTATGTAGATCAAAAACAGAGTGGGCCCAAGAATACTTCCTTGGGGAACACCAAAAGATGTGGTTTTTTGAACAGCGCTGAGGACATTGTCAATCTTTACGTACTGGGAACGATCTTCTAAATAACTTTTGAATATTTTCAGCTGGGTGCCTCTTACACCTATGATCTCAAGCTTGCGCAACAGAATTGCTCTATGATTAAGGTTACTGCAAGGAGTCAACCCTTAATATGGCTGCACATTGAGACAGAGCTATACGGTCTGTATAGCTTCATCTCTTTCTCACACTCAAGTAATTTTACAACAACACTATTTATTTGTGGTGGTGATTGTCCCCCTGCTCATCTGTACTTGAGACAAACCAAGAGAAGCTCCTGGCTTAGTAATAATAGCCGCACGGATCGTTACCTTAGGTAAAGCTACGCTTGCCAGGGTTGGTACATGGATAGGTGACCATCTTTACACATTGAGACTCCTCCATGCCTCGGAAAGCACGTTAAGCAGTTCGTCCCGGCTGTCATTTGTGGATCGTTGACATTTGTTACGAGTGACTTTCGGGCTTCTGACCCGAAAGTCAACCAATGGCTGACCAACAATCCCAGTTACTGACTGGGTTGTGGAGGTCAAACAGGTAGTCGCTCCATGTAAAATACTGGTATTCAGCTGCATTCGGTTAGACTGGAAGCCAACCTCAACATAGTTGGGAAAAGACTAGGCATAATATGATACTTGAGACAATTTAAACCTTATGTTCTCTCTCTATTGATAAGATTAAAGAATCTTCCGAATATTCAAAATACCTTTTTTTGATGCAGCAATTTTATCAACAGCTAAGGTATTAATGGTATTCCTTCGCAATTATCTCTTCAAGAAATTCTCCAATAAAAAAAATAAGCTGATCTTGTTGCTAGGAGAATTTCTCCACCACCACAAACTGTGATCACATCATCTACCATTTCACGTATAACTATAAAACGAGCATTTACAATACACGTACCACTAGTGCCACTCCAAGATCTTAGCTCTCCATAGTATTTGAAGAACGGTATTGAAATAGCTCTCAATTCCACTCGATTCTGTATCAATACCGCATAGAGCCCTCAAGGATAAGATTCAGCAATACGGCTATCTTTAGAGAATATATTCATAGTGCCCGACGTTTTAAAGAGGTAAATAATGATGGAAATGGAAAATATTTCGAACTCATTATAGGTTTCTAAGACGATAAAAATGCCTTTCAATATTGCCAACTAGTTTTGCTGTGCTAAATAAGGTAGTTGGACGCATCTTATGAAATCAGATCGTCAATTGAATACCCTGAACGAATGAGCGAGTTAAATCCTGGTTAATTATTTATCTTTTATAACAAAACTAGCTTTTTCCCGCGACCTTATCCGCATGGAATTTGGTTATATCGCAATATCGAAAGACTGCGGATCCATGTGCGTATTGTATAATTATCACTTGCTTAACATCGCTGATGACAAACATCGTGAGGAAATCAGCATGTCTGAGACATATGTTCAACAGTATGTGAAGCTAAGTCAGAGTCTTATGGGCGGCATAAAAACTCTGATACCAGGTTAGTCACTAACCACACCCAAGATATCAAGATATTTTTAAGACAAACTGTAGCCTATGTCCTTTCTCGGAATGCAATACATCTCTCTGCCAAATTTTATCGATATCCGTTCAGTGGTTTAGGTGTGAAAAGTTCAGACAGACAAAGTTACTTTCGAATTTATAATTTTAGTATGGATATGAGAAAAAAAACAATTCTTTCACATATTCAAACGCAAATGCAGAAATTACAAAAGATCTTCTACTAAATCTGAGACGTGACATACTCGTAAATACACCCCGACCCCCAGTTATTCCATTAAACATATCACAAGGCCAAGTAACAAGCGGAACAGATTATAATTAATAAAGTTCAACAATAAATCATGTTTGCAAGAACGCCACTGTAATATGAACTGTTCTAACAGTAATTTACTTAGTAAAGATGTTATCTATGTATGGGTTCATTCAATTCATGTATGATGCTTTTGTTTACTAGTAGGATCCCCAATGTTTATGGGTATTTTGATTTCTTTAATTTGATTTGTAAGTTTTTTTATCTTACTGGGATGGGTTTGTGTTTTTATAGACGTCATCCCTTTTAATTCATACAAAAAATCAAATCGAGGGTTTATCAGTTATTGCATAAGTTGTGAAGATCAGTATTGGTAATTAGCTTCGTCCAGTAAACTGGAAGGCATCCCCAATATCGTTGCGAAAGTGACAATGAGGTAGACGTAGTAGATCTTTGACAATATACTGTTTCTGTTTCTGTACTGTTGATTTTGATTATATTATTGGAATATTATACTGCTTATTTTTTTAGGGGTGGGAATCATCAGACCCCCGCTATGGTTGGAGCGGAATGTCAGACTCTTAATTACTAAAACCCATCCATGTTCCTTCCTTAACCCTTTATGTTCCGGGGTAGTGGTAACCCTTTCTGACAATCCCGCTTAGTATTTTACTGCTAACGAAATATTGCTCCAACGTACCGTATCAACTTTATATAAAAGCAAAAGACTAATGTCTCACATATACAACGTAATACTGACAAAACTGCAACAAAAAATATTATATGAAATAATCTAGAAACAGAGGTTTCTGATTTAAGTGGTGATTAAATTGAAATGTCTGGTGGAGGGCCATCGATCAACGTAGACGAAGCCCGCAGTGCTGAGGACACGATGCCGGTCATCAATTTAGCTGTTCCTAATAAAACTACAAAGACGGACAACAACTATTTTGTACAAATACACGTGATGAATCGGGTACATGGGGTTTGTGATGCTGGATGTGAACTGTTTCGAATTCAAGATCAAATATTTTGAGGTTCTATCAATGAAATGATGTGAAGTTACGATTCCTGACAATCGAATCTTATTTTAAAGTTCTGGTGGAATTAAGTTAATAAATGAAGCTGGAGGGAAATGTGATTGATATACAATGGTAACCATGACACACATGTTTAGCTATAGAAAAGTTAAATCATTCTTCGTTAAATCGTTCAATCAAAAATAAATTTATTCAACTTAAACGTGTCAAACGCTTTTTGAACCTTTGAAACTTAATTTTTTGCTAAGATTTTAGATAACAGTGGTATTGTTTCTTTCGCTTTCGTGTTATTATACATTATATAGTCTTCGTACTCTTTTTATAAAACATTTGTTCTACTCTAGATGCAAAAGCTAACATGTACACGTCGTCTAGGAGGCAAACATCCCAAGTATCGCATCTTTCAACTCTATATCTTTATCATACGACACACAAAGCGTTGTACTCCAGTGTGCCCGTGCCAACAAATGAAATTTTCGATCGAGACGTATGACTGTGCATTACTCTTTTTGTATGTCCCAACAACAATGCCGCTCTTGAACAACGAGCATTGTATTGAGTAAAAAATGGAAGGATTAACGGGTGCGTTAGAATGAGCTTTATTGAAGGAGTTATTGATTTGTGCCTCAAGGTATTGAATCAAATCAGCGAGACGTTATGTAGGTACAATTTATTTATTCTACTTTTCTTCCAAAAGAGTATTGACGTAGGCTGGCGTACAATCGTAATTTCATTATTTAAATGGTGGTCTGTTGTAAAAACAATGAAAACAAAGATTCACAACTTTTCACATTTCGCTGCGTTAGCTGTTTCCACGCTGTTATCGAAATTAAAAATGGAAACGCGAAGTAAATATTTTTTCGCGTCGGTTAAAAATACCAGTGAATAGGAGCGGATCGAAATGATGATACGGCTATTGGTACTCGTATCTGCAATATTTCTAAAGGTGTTTAGAAGTTACTTTTAAATAAAAAACTCATATTTATTTTCGCAGATGGATAGTTCAGAACAAAAACGAGAACATCGAATGGTAAGATTGATGAAGCAGACAAAGACACTACATGAGATAAAGCTAAAGCTACTCCGTAAATATTTCCCGAGCAAGTTTACAACAAAAACGGACACATTTTACTTATCAACGAAGAATTTCATTAAAGTTCCACACAGGGACTTACACTGTACGCGAAGAATTCTAAGATAAGCTTAGTTTTTTAGACGTCTTTTAGTTTTTGGTCCTTATTTACTCCTTCTAAAGTACGAAGAGTACGACTTTCTTGCCCGACTTATTTAAGGAGTTTATTACTACATTTATTTGCATCACGATGTTATGCGTGTGTATGATTATTACTGCTTTTTCATCATCATTGGTTACAGCTGGTGTATTGTGATGATGTGTAGTATTAAGTCTTATCATTATACTTTTATTGATAAATTACTGAGGATAATCTGAACATGAACAAATCTTTTTTATTTATTTTCATATTTCACTACAACATAATAATATCAAACAAATACATGCATAATCCAAAAAAAATGTATGAAAACTTATAACGGTGTCATATTAGCATAGAGATGGAGTCCTAGACGGATGAAATTTCCCAGACATCGGATTGAGTCGCGAATATTTTCCAACCGAATTGATTTGGGTAGGGTGCTTGCGGCAAATCTAGGCGGAGCTGTGAATTCTGAGGCCAGTCATACGCAGGGCTGTACTCAAACATTTTTTAGACTTGAACGTATGTCATATTATACTATGTTGATGTTGGAATTTTAATCATGCAGAATTATTGAATCATCGTACAGAACGCCTTTTATGTTTCGGTAAATCCAGTAGGTAACTTATATAAAAACTAATGTTATGTAACGTAAGTACGATACTATCCCTATTCAATTAAATAAATTCCAAACTTACTTTACTTTGAGGTCAAGAGAAGGCCCATTCGCAAATTTAAAAAGAATCTAAACTCTTTAGAATTCGTGTCTATTGATAAGTAAAGGAAGGGTCTCCTGCAAGTAAACTTACTATCAAAACACAAAAATCGCCTCTGAATCAAAGGACTTGAAATTGTTTTATGAGCCTATAGCGTAGGTTTTGTCTTTGGATTTATTTTAGTACAACGTATATTAAACTAATACTTCTACTTTATGATAAAACATATATAAGAACGTAGTCACTCGTAGTTAACAAGAAAAAAAATGGAAAATTGATGTAGATGTCGTTCCCAGGTTAATTACTTGTAATGACCACAGCTGGCGCGCTGGAACGAATGCCAGCCATTTACGAGTATTGACGTTCGAAAAAAAATAACAAATGGTTCTGCTAAATACACGAGTAATACAATTTTACGATACGATACGACATTGCATGACTGGACTCCCTCTCGAAGAGAGAAAGCCAGGGTCCCAGTAGTGGGAACATTATTGGCTGATTATACTAAGCTATACGATATTTAATAGGTTTTCCTTTAATCTTTTGAACGCCAGAGCATAAACGCACGCGCGTGCCCTCCACACCAAGTTATCATGAACTTCCCTTTATCCATGGTGTCTCTTAAATTGTTTAATTCCATAAAATGCGTACGAGAGCATAAATTTTTATATTTCTATATAAACAATCACAAAAGTAATGATTTAATTCTTTATTTCGTGGTATATAGTGTTGTTGCCATTGTCACCTATGACGACAATGGCGTTCAAAGGGTTAATAGGGGTGACGACAGGGTAAAAATCTGGGTAGCACCGGAGAGTATGTCATGCTCACTCTAATATCTCGCTGATGGTGGCGCGTGGATCATTTAGCTCCTGGTGCTAATCCATCAACGCCATGTTCCTGAACGAACGCCATCTGTAGAGACCGGTCAACTCTTAGCTACCAGGGCTTATTTTAGTTTCGTTTCTTTTAATATTTTCTTTACGGATGCCTACTACGCTTTAGAAAGACTAACTTCATCTTTCTGACTGAACCCTTTTCAATTCAAAAATGCCTGTAACTGAATTAGTTGGAGATTGAGGTGGTAAAGTTTTACTTTGATTCAATGTTTATTGCAGTAGGAACAAAGAACGGCCCCCACCCAAAACCAGATGGCGTATGATAGAACAAGAGGAATGTGCAAGTATGTTTAAGAGTCAAGTAGTAGATAAAATGATTGAAATGAAGGATATGGAAGGGAAAACTGTGAACGAATGTTGGAAAGAGATGGCGGATTGTATAAGGAGAGTAGCAAAAGATGTGTTTGGAGAATCGAAAGGGAAAGGCGTGATAGAAAAGGATACATGGTGGTGGAATGAAGACGTGCAAATGATGCTAAAAGGGAAGAAAGTTGCGTTTAAAGAATGGCAGGGTGTAGAAATCGGGAATAATGATTTGAAAGATGATAAGAAGCGAATTTATAAAGAATGGAAGAGAAAGGCAAGAAAGGCGGTAGCAGTTTCCAGGGCTAAGGCGCAGGAGGAGTTGTATAACTCACTGGACAGCCCAAGAGGCCAGAAGGAGCTATACCGGATTACAAAAGCAAGAGAAAGAAGAACGAGAGACATAGTTCAGATTAAGTGTATGAAAGACGATGCTGGTAAGGTTCTGTCCAAAGATGACGAAATAAAAGAACGATGGAAGTTGTATTTTGAAAAGCTAATGAACGAAGAGAATGAATGCAATGGTGTGCTCAATGAGGTACAAGCAAATATGGGTTTGGTAAGGGAAATTAGCATGGACGAAGTAAGAAAGGCAGTTCAAAGTATGAAGAATGGAAAGGCCTTGGGCCCAGATGATATACCAGTAGAAGTATGGAAATGTTTAAAAGAAGATGGATGTATGTGGCTGACTTTATTCTTCAATAAGTTGTTGCAAGAAGGAGTGATCCCACAAGAATGGTGCAATAGTTCGCTAGTGCCCATCTTCAAGAATAAAGGTGATGTACAGGACTGCAACAATTATCGAGGGATAAAGCTCATGTCCCATAGTATGAAGGTATGGGAGAAAATAATCGAGAAAAGATTGCGAGAGGAGAGTGAGATTACCCCAAAGCAGTTTGGGTTTATGCCAGGTCGAGGAACAGTGGACGCCACTTTTGCACTCCGCCAATTGTGCGAGAAGTACAGACGTGCACACAAAAACTTGCACATGGTGTTCATTGATCTAGAGAAAGCGTATGATAGGGTACCTCGGGATGTCGTGTGGTGGGCCTTGAAAGAGAAAGGTTTGCCCGGGAAGTATGTAGAGTTAATTCGTGCTATGTACAGCCAATCCCGTACCTACGTTCGGTCGGCTGCTGGCAACACCGACAAGTTCAATGTGGCGGTAGGCTTGCATCAGGGGTCGGCTTTAAGCCCTTACCTCTTCCTTTTGATTATGGATGCTCTAACGGCGGACATACAGGAAGAGGCACCATGGTGCATGCTATTTGCCGATGACATCGTTCTTGTCGGTGAAGATGGACCTGAGGTCCAGAGCAGACTGGAGAAATGGCAACGGAAACTGGAGATTGTTGGCTTGAAAATCAGCAGAACCAAAACTGAGTACATGTTCTGCGATTTCGGCGGTCTCTCCAGTTCTGGAGTCATAGCGCTTGATGGCGCGCTTCTCCCAGTTTGCTCCGACTTTCGGTATCTCGGTTCACTTGTGCAAAGCGATGGCGAAATAGATCGGACTGTTAAGCATAGAATTAACACTGGGTGGATGAAATGGCGGCAGGTTACGGGAACAATTTGTGACTCCCGCATTCCCCTTAAACTTAAGGGGAAGATTTATAAAAGCATGATTAGACCTGCCGACTTGTATGGATCAGAGTGTTGGGCCACAAAAGGAATGAATGAAAGACAATTGCATGCAGCTGAGATGAGAATGCTAAGAGGGATGTGTGGTGTTACGCGAATGGATAGAATACGTAATGAGTATATAAGAGGAAGTCTGAAAGTGACACCGGTGACCGAAAAGTTGTGTGGAAATCGGTTCTCATGGTATGGGCATGTTATGCGGAGGAATGAGGAAAATGTTGTCAGGAAAGTTGTGAGTATGAATGTGGATGGCTATACAAGTAGAGGGCGACCAAAGAAACGATGGATGGATTGTGTGAAAGATGATATGGCTAGAAAGGGAGTGACTATAGAGATGACGACTAATAGAGAAGTATGGAAGAAGAAGACATGTTGCGCCGACCCCAAATAAATTGGGATAAGGGCAGGAGAATGATGATGATCAATGTTTATTGCATTGTTTTAAGTTTTGTAACTGTAAAACTGAAACAAAATGATTCTTCATATCTCGTATTCATAAAAAATATATGAGAAATAGCTCACAGTACTTCATACGATTACAAGAATACCAAAACTGGAAAGCTGTGTAATGCAACTACCTGCCCAGGGAGTGCACGCCGTTGCTACTCAGGCATCGTCATTTGTTTATTAATAATGTAAGGTTTGTTCTCCCTCATTTTGATATTCCAGCAAATTTTCATAATCCAAAATGTATACCTCAGATATAACAAAATTATGTTCAAAACTGTCTTTTTGAACTTATAAGTCTTCGTAAATTGTATGTTAATTTACTCAGCCAAGACTGTAAGATATTCAGAAGGGACAATGTTGTCTGAATATTCTCGGTCCGTAGCGACATCTTGGACGTACAACTCGCAAACTTGATTATTAAAGGGGGTTAAAGGGGTAAGGGAGACGAGGGGTTAGATGAAATGCATCGGGTTTTATTATATAGCGGATTAAGTTTTGTACATAACCCGCTTTGATGCTTTCAAAGAGAAGTTTTGATTTTAGTTTAGGAGTCTTGTTTGAGGTAACGTTCTAACTGCTATTTTGCCCCCTAGGGCACAAGAAAAGGTATTGGTTTCAACTTATATTTTTCTAGAAAATAAGTTCAATATTGGCATGCGTATGATAAAAAAACAAAGTGAAGGAAAATGGAAACAGATTATTGTTACACGTGTAAGCTTTATTGGGTATCTAAAAATGAGAGCAGGATTACTTTGTTTACCAATTTGGCAAAGCAAAAATGATAAGAATATAATATAGTTAAAACAAAATAGCATCGTAAACTGATGAATGTTACCACGCTAATTAACATCCAGCGGAATAAAAAAACAAACCAAAGAAGGCTAATACAAAAACACAACTTTATCTAACTCCGTATTTCTGCGACATGAGTTAATGTAAAACTTTTACAAAGAGAAAAAACCTTGCGCATTAATATTATGAGGGTTTTTTAAAAGAAAAAAAAAGCGTGGTTGACATTTTGTCCACGGCCGGCGCCCGGGCACTTCACTAATGAATGCAAATTTCATCAAGCCGTAACACACGCTTCTCATAATAAAAAGTTTAATTTAAAAATATATAGCGGGTAAAGAACAACGCTACATTATTAAATCGGTGAGTTACGCTTATTAAATACGAAGTTTATGAACTTATTATGGGATGGGTATCAGGTATGAAGGAAAACCGGGATTAACCTCATAGGCGAATGAAGCCCTTATTATAACTATCAGCAGTTAGGAAGAGTGATATAATTTGAATTGTTTTACCGCTGACTTAGTAGAAGAATAATTATGGCGATGATATTGATTATTTTATGGTTTCTATGACATTATTTACATAATTAAATAATAATAAAAAAAAATCAATACTAATATTATAAAGAGGTAAAATTTGTAAGTTTGTATGTAGGGGGTAATCCCGGAACTAATGATCCAATTTCAAAAAATTTTTCACTGATAGAGGCTATAAATTATATTCCTCTATCAGTGAAATCTATATCATACATATTAGCCGAGCTATCGCAATTTTCGTCTAGCAAGTCGGAAAGAAATACCTCCGGAAACAGAATTATTTGCATGCGCTGCCTAAACAGTTACTGTATATCGCAATTTTCCGCGGACGAAGTCGCGGGCAGAAGCTAGTACATAATGTAATTATATATTTTTATTGAAATAAAATGTGAATAGTTCTATATATTTTAAATTCTTACACATTTTTCTCTGAGATAATTTGGTAGGTTTACGGTGAGATTTTTACAGAATAGACCAACTAATATTTGAACAGACAATAATAATTTACAAAGACATAACTTTCACTAAATGCGACAAAACTTTACATTTCCAACTCCTCTCCTACACTTAAAACCTTACTAAAACGCTCCTCACGAATGTGCCATAACAGCTATTACTCCAAAACGCGAGAAAATATACATTAGCGCGACGTAATTCTGAAAGCACCTACACTACTAATTATTTTAAGTAACAATTTGATACAAAACTGGCACTAAGTGCAATAGCAGGTAGCGTTAAAGTGGAATGCAGTAAGTTGGAGCAGGTGGTGACGTGACGGCAAGTCTGTTAATTAGTACAAGTTTATCTAGCTGAGCTGATGATGGAGTCACGGCTTACGGGGAGCATACAGCCTCGGAAATTGGGTGATTTGCTTGTTATGCAGACTTAGTCACTACAGTACCAGGACTTAATGTGCTGTCTCAGTTTCTCCCAGCGCAGGGAAAATATAATATAATCTTTATTGATTGTGGTGTGACCATCGGACTACCAAGTCATAGGTCTCGAGTTCGAACCCAAGCCGCCTCTGATTTTTCGGATTCATGTGCGTATTGTAAAATTATCACTTGCTTGAAAATCGGTGCTGAATAACATCGTGATTAAACCGGCATGCCTGAGAGATATTTCACAATAGTATGTGAAGCTAAGTCAGAGGCCCATGGGCAGCATAAAAATTCTGACACCAGGTTAGTCACTAACCATACGAAAAAGAAAGGACGAAAAAGATTGTTTCTACGACGTATTTTCTTACCTCTTGGGCCTAAAATGACGCAGCAAAGTGATAGATTTGCATCTGCAAGTAATTGTTGTCTTAGACGATTTTTTTTGTGACATAGGTGATTGTTCTTTACTTCTATAAAAAAGCATTTACTTTATTTCCCTAGATACTAACATCACTTTCATCACCAACGATCATTACAAAGCGTCTTGTCAACAACTTTCAAATCGTCCAACAAAAATACTCTACATCCGTACCAACACTGTATCACCCGACTTAGCGACACCATCCGAGCTAAACCCTCGCAAGAAGACGAAAGCTGATTCGGATTAAACTTTGAATATGTACGAGAGACTTTAGTTCACTACATTGTCATGTGTCGTCGTGTTCAGAAACTGTGGGCTATCGGCTGTGTCGACTGATTCGGATTGTTTCGACTTTATATTCGATGAGAGATAAACTGACCTGAATATTCTAAGGAGGGTACATTTTTGATGGAGAGATTTCTGTAGCATGAGACTTCAGTGTCAATGGTTATTTTTTGATATTGATATTTTGAATCTTTGTAACGATTGTATCTGTAATACTTCTCTTACAAAATCGAGAGGTGGAGTTCGTGGCTAAGTAATAACAGCCGCATGGATCGAGCCATCAGGTTAAACTACGCTTGCCGGGGTTGGTCCGTGGATGGGAGACCATCTTTACGTATTGCGAATCCTCCGTAATGTCCTCGGAAAATACGCTAAGCCGTTGGTCCCGGCTGTCATTCGTGGATCTTTGACAGTCGTTACGGGTAGTCAGAAGCCCGAAAGTCTGACAGCCAGTCTTACCAAGGGGTATCGTATTACCCAATTACTGACTGGGTTGTGGAGGTCAGATCGGCATTCGCTTTATGTAAAATACTGATATTCAACTGTATCCCGTTGGACTGGCAGCTGACCCCAACATAGTTGGGAAAAGGCTAGGCAGATTGATTGATACTTCTCTTAAAAATGACGCATTTAGAAATAGGCAACACTGATGAAACCAGCCAGATATATTTTATTATCATTATCAATCTTCTTTCCACCTCCTACATATACCTCAGCGTGTTCAAAGCAATAAGTCAAACTCATAACATTTCCTTCACATTCTAACACAGTGTCATCGTATATATCAGTTGGAATACGTCTGTGTTACCCCGCGGCTACCGTGTACCGTCGCACCCGAATAATGCCTTTTGTAAAACTTTCAACTTGTGTAATACTCGGTATATTAAAGTGTCTCACTTCTGTGTCCTCGGCATCGCAGACAGAACTGTTTAATATATTATTATGAGTATGTGCGTCAAGTTTGTGAGGCTTCCGGATCTTCATAAGATGAGTAATTGTCTTTTTTGCTTTAAAGTGAGTAAATACTTCAATGGCTTACAGACAAAGAAATACTGCAAGTCTTGTAATTTATATCTAACATTGTAATGTCTCATTTGGAAAGAGTATTCGATCAGGGCTCCAACCGCTAGCTCTTATAGCAGTAGGTATAAATATATTTTTCACTCTTTGGTGTTGTTTTTTTTTGGAATAAAGTAATAAACCCTTAATACTAAACACAAATTAAAGGTTTCAACATTAAAATTAAAATGTTTTTCTTTCTAAATAATAATAAAATTTAAAAGCTAACAACTTAAACTATACATAAATTAAAGGACACTTAGGCGTCAAAGTACTCATTCGGTTTTTGTATTTATTTGTATATAGTTAGTTAGACCGTCATTTAATTTAAGTATAGTGTAAGTTGTTAGCTCTTAATACTTAAATATATTATTATATGTATATATCGAAACTATTCCGTGCTTTGGAAAGCACGTTAAGCCGTTGGTCCCGGCTGTCATTAGGGAATCTTTGCCAGTCATTACGGGTAGTCAGAAGCCTGAAAGTCTGACAGCCAGTTAAGACTGGCTTTCAGACTTTAGTAACTGAGTAATACGATAGCCCTTGGTAAAGGGTAAAAGCCAAGGGGTATCGTAATACTCAGTTACTGACTGGGTTGTGGAGGTCAGATAAGCAGTCGCTCCATGTAAAATACTGGTATTCAGCTGCATCCGGTTAGACTGGAAGCCGACCCCAATACAGTTGGGAAAAGGCTAGGCAGACTACAATATAATATTATGAAGAGCCGGCGCTTAAATGCCATTAAACCTACATGTTTAAAGAAAGCACCGTAAAGAATTACGAGTGTGAAGATTGAAACTCGAAAACAAAATGAAAATTTAAAACGAACACTCTTTTAGCGAGTATTTACTGCCCGTTTTACGTCGGTCCAGGAATGGAAGGAAAATATGGACTAGGAACACTAAAACCATCTGCTTATTTTGCACATGCTGAAGTCAATTGAGGCAAATAGGTCAATGTGGAATTTGTGCTGATGGGTGGTTACTGTTTATGCATTATTGCAACCTTCACACGCAATGTTAGAGCTTTTATGTTTATTGTTGCTTTATAACGTACAAAGGAAATGGATTCTGTCGGCGGAATTGTGACAGAATTATTGAATGCAAAATGTGTTGGCACCAACTGATAGACGTCAGGTTTAAGTGTTATCTACGTTATGTTTTACGATATCAATATGCATTTTTAATAATTCAACGAATTTTATTTGCTACTTACAGGCTAGACCCAATGCGATATTGTAGCACACTTAATATGTTGGTTTGCTGTTGATTTTGTAAGAGAAAATTATTAATTATATTTTTTTTAAATATTTAGGTAACAAAAGGATCAACATAAATAAATTTTACATTAATCAATATAATATTATAGACAAACACAACAGAATACACCTACTAAGTAACCTAACTAATTCAGAGAAAAGAAGACTTTAAACCCTTGGCTTATTCATCAAATCGTTCTAAGTATTTTCGATATTCACATTATACTCATATTACACTCATTCCCTGAAACCTGAAGCAAAGGTTAAGCCGTCATTTTAAAATAAACCTATCTCAGAACCACGACTTACATAAGTTCTGAGAGCTTCGCTAGAAATTCATACACCTCTCACATTTGGAATTCTGAACATTTTTATAGTACAAAGATATGCAGTAGGTTTGTTGAACCTATTTGTCAAGTGACGTCATAATGCCTCTGCACTACAAGTTACTGGTGACCTTGCCTATAACAAATAACCTTTTGTTTTCATTTACACTCAGAAAACTATCGTCGGGTATTCACTTTTCGGTCAATATAGGACATGAGTCACATGGGGTATGATCGTGAAGAGAGTTTTGTGGAAAGAAAATACGAAATTCACGGTAAACATGACGCATAAAAAAAAACATAAACACGAGAGAAAAAAGTTGAGGATAAATATGCGTCACATTCACGCAAAACGGCCATAGGCCATAGTGCTGCGACCCTATGCAAGACGGAGCCCCGACGCTGAATTTCAGCAACAGCCAAGGCCATCTGATCAGCACCAGGCCCGTGCCGGACGGCGCATATGTGTTCCACGCGCGCCTCAAAGAGATGTCAGCATGTGAAGGGGCCCGTAAGGCCCGAAGCCTGCCGGGTTAACGGGATTGTCCGAAAGGGTTACCGCTAGCCCGGGCTAAGGAAGGAACATGGATGGGTTTTAGTCAGTAAGAGTCTGACACTCCCTTTCGCTCCACCCAGAGCGGGAGAAGTCATTTGATGATATCCCACCCTCGAAAAAAAAGCCGAGGTATCAATCCCTGTTTTTTGCCGAATATGTCAAATAAAATCGTAACTAGAAAGTATATCGAGATTGTTCAAACAATAATATTGATGTCTCCTGGATGATTTTTTACTCGATTGCAGAAATACTTTAATGGTTTTTAATACACAACTATTGCATTTCAGACTGCGGTATTATCAGCCTAAGACGTTCCCACTGCTGGGACAGAGGCCTGCTTTCTGTGAGATGGGTTGGGCTGAAACCACCACGTGGGCCCAGTGTAGATTGGTAGATGTCACATATCCTCAAATTCTTGATTCTAGGACATGATGATTCTCTCACCATGTTTTTCCTTTACCGTTTTAGGAGCTGTGGTGAAAGCGCCTACCTGTGTTGGAATTCACGACTGGCAACTAGTAAGTCGGGCCGTTACCACTAGGCCACCAGTGCTCTCCAAACTACGGTAACCAATAATATATTCTGTTTGGATATTTTTGTTTACTATGGTACAGAGGCCAGCACCTCAAGTTACCACAATCTGTCAAATTTCTTTGATAGTATTTCAACTTTATTTCAAAGACATGTTTCTTTTTAATTGAGAAAATTTGACAGTTAGGGATAGCTTGATGTGCTGGCGTCTGTACATGAAAATACAAAGCTGAAGGTCAAATTTAATTAAAAGACGTATTAATTATTACTTCAAACGCGTTGAATACCACGCAAAAGTAAAGGTCAACACGGGTGAATAAGTCGCTTTGTTTCACTGCATTTCTAGGGCGTGATCTGCCATTAATTAGTGAATTGCATGTCTTAAGTTTATCACAACAGCATGATTAGAATAATCAACCTGACATTTATTCATTGTCCATAAAAAAGAGCTTCCATTAAAATGATATTAACAAATGTTGCTTTGAATGACCCAACCCTGAACTTTTTCTTGTACAATTTTCATACATAAAATAGCCAGTCGTGTCCAGAAACTGTTAAAAACTATTTCTGTATAATTAAAATTAAAAATATGAATGTATGATCAGTTTACTATCGCTTAGTTTACTAATCCATTGTTTGCTTAATTTACCTTTTTTTTTAAAAAATATCTCGTTTGCAAACAGGAGTCAAAGGTATAAGCTGAAACCCAGCGCTTAGCAACTTCTTAGGGGACCTAAGCATAACGCTGACGCGAAAACCTTTTGCTTCCTGTATTATAGTTTTGTGTAAGCACTACTAATACTAGCTGTACTACCGGAGACAATAAACGTTTATTCTATTCTATTGTAGTCTATTCTAAGTTTCGGAAGAAAACAAACCAATGACATATACAACCAAATATACGTGAATGAATATTCAACTCCTTCGCTTTCTCCAATTCCCCCCTTCACACTATTGTACCATTTGTGACTGCAAACATCGAAGCTGTATCGCAGTGCTGCCAGCATAAATAATTCCAACGCATTTTGGCCCCTCATAATGACTGGCAACTTGGCAAATTTCCTGTGGGGGCTATCAGCCATCTTTAAAATTAATTGAAACGTTTTGCCTGTAATCTGTTGTAATCATTACATCATAAAGGGTGCCGTCTTGAAGATTAACTCATATAAATAAATAATAAGTTCTTAATAGCTTTGGCAGTTGTTAAATAAGGTAAGATGCAATGTTGAATAGTGAATGGATAGGATTCTGAGGTACGGGATATGGTTGTTGTTGGTGTTTGGATTGAAAACAATGTTGCTTAAATTATATACTATTAATAGTACAACAATGTGGAGTAATACCCACCTGCATAGTTGTAATGTTAATAGTAAATAATAAAACTGTAACGTACTCAAACCATTTATTTCAAATAAACCAATTACAGACCCTTTTGAATTGCCAAGGGGACGGTCAGTCAGAAAGATGAAGCTGGTTGCACATTCCAAAGCAGTAGGTACGTAAGTAAATTACGTTGCAGTATTTTTGTCTTTAGAAAAGTAAAATAAATTATTTCTAGTATTTTAACTTCCGGTATCAAATGTAGCTTCAACATCGCACTTTACAGTGCTTCTTCATTTTAATTTCAGCATTAGTTGTCTTGGTGAAGGAAAACATCGTGAAGAAACGTGATGTTCTAAAACCAAAAGTTCGAAGACATGAGACATCTGCCAACACGCACTGGGCCCGCGTGGTGGATATGGCCCAATCCCTCTCTTATAGGAGAGGCCTGTGTTCCAGCTGTGGGAAAATAAGCTCTTTTTAGACTAAGTCATGTTACCGTCTCTATCTAACTCATGTAGTTCCCACTTGGTACAACAGTGACAAAAATAACCCTCTGTCAGAGTATAAAAGTCTATCTATCCTTGAAAAATTATGAGACCTCACTAAAGTTAAGGCATAATCAATCTCAGTGTTATGTATTAATTGTCTCAATAGTCAACATTAAAAAAAAAAAATATTGGTTCCGCAAAATTAAAAGCGCCTGACGTCCCACCAAAGAGCCTACATCATTCACATACGTTCACAATGGCTGCAACATTCCAAATCGACAAAGAAAATGCGGGATATTACATGAAAGCCATTTTCACGGCATTTAGCTGGCAATTCTATTACGTCATTACATATTCACACAGTCATGCTACCATGGAATGTAGGGGTGGTATTACATCAAAGAGAATATTCGATCAACGGGGCTTGTGTATTTTTTTTTGGTTCATTTACCACGATCCATACGCTCGCTTCGCCTTGTTATTCTGATGGCTCAAAGTGTTGAGATTAGCGGTTTGTTGAGCCAGCATGATCTTGCACCATGTAAATCCTTGTACAAAGAATATATGGGAGTCATCAGATATGGGAGTAGTGTCAACAAGCAGAACTACAGAGCGAAATTAACAAAAAACCTACATAACAAGTATGGATTCCACCATCCTAACGAACCCAACAAATATGTTATAGTTATATATTATTACTTTTTGCTGTTAAGCTAAGTCAGTTTGCTTTTATTGATAAGAAGAGTTCTGATACTGATGTATATTTAAGTGCTGCTCAAGTAAAGCACATTATTGATGAAAATTTCCAGACTGTACTTAACATAATTCGTTAAATTATTAACCTAAATTGATTTTGTTTATTTTAATTTTGTTTTAAATTAGTTTAATGAACTTATTAAGTTTTACTCAGTGCAACTTTATAATAATTATAGTCTTTTCTTTTTTTCGTCAGTCACGACAACGTTTTGTGTGCATGTGGAGTTCACCTCTAGATGATTGTTACACTTTATTCTGATTTGTTGTTTCTGTTTAATTTGCTTGTACTAGTGTTTACAATTTTTGGTGAACCTAATGAATAAATAAATCTGACCCATAATATCATCTATATAATAATTATTGCTGATTCAGTAACATGAAATCCCTGTTATGTATCATGTATATTCAAACCAGAAACAATAAGAGCCATTCCTGTTTAGTGTTACAATTTTTAATTCGAAACTTTAATAATATACTCGTAAAAACAGTTTGGTAACGTAAAAAATCCATATACGCCAAATTTGCCCCATCATCATAATCTGATGAAACGCCGAAGATCAATCCACCCGCTGCAGCCTCCACCTCAAGGCACTCCGCTAATGTTAGGTTTATGTAAATATTATGAGACTTTAACTATTCACTTATTCACTTAGCGTCAGCTCTCTCGGGCTGTCTTTTTGTATCGGAATACCTCCCCTTTTCCTTTCTTCCGAGTTAAAATTGTTTTTTTTCGTGCCATCCAACTTTTCTAAGTCGATTTAAAATGTACTTAAAGCGATTAATTTGAATGGAGTTAGGAGTTTCGTGTGACACTGACAGTCGAATTTATTCCGGAGTGGATATTTTTGTTTCTTAATTTTGTTGGAAACGCTGTTTGTCTTTCATATCTTTTTGTTTGTAGCGGAATAATAAAGGTAAGGAATGAGGATAACAAAGAAAGAAAAGAGGGTATGAGTTGAAAGTAACTTTTAAATCGGATGAAGTTTTTGTATTATTTTTTCAACAAAATTTGAATGAAACATTTCGCCATAATCTTACGATAAGAATAAAAGTTAGATCATAATGAATGACTGCTTATAAAATGCCTGTTGAGATTAAAAAAAATATGAATTTGATTTTTTCCTGTAGTTTAACACTGCTAGCAGTAGAACATAGAACTAACTATTACTCGTCCAAGAAAATTATCTAAAATCAAAACGAAACTTTATATTCATTAATAATTTTATTCTCAAACCTTATATCCTTACTCAAACTCCGCAAAAACTCCGCCGTCTCCGCAATTATTGACTCGAGAAGGCACATTAAAACATTTGTAATTATAATAATACGGCTACATTGAAATAACAACATGTTCAACAATAAATACAAAATAATAATTTATTTTCTAAATAATGTTAACAAAAAATACAGTGGGTACCGTAGTCACTTTATCAAACCAGTTATCAGACAACGCGTTAAGGACACAGCGACTAAACTACATAGGTGGATCAATTAAGTTTGACTAAATTCGAGGCCATTAAACCGGCTGGAGCGAAAAGTAAAAGCATTTGAGCAAATAAGATTGCATGAAGTGGACGGGTAGTACTGAAATGGTATTCGAGTTGTTTAAGCTGAGAGCAACCTTAATTTAGCAGTACAAAATTTTGATTTACACGTTGAGATAAATTGCAATGCATAGGTAATCTCTTAGCAAATTAAGCATTATTTTAATTATAATATCCTTGGACATTACACACAACGCCATATAGTCCCAAACTAAGCAACCGAATGCTTGTGTTATGGTAACGAGATGGCTGTTAAACTACTTATAGACATTTTTTTTTTTGTAAATACACACATATTATTATAGATAGAAAAGCACCCAGACCCGGAACCAATACTTGTAGGTCGGGTAGGATATTTGTTCCGTGCGGGAATCGAACCCGCGACATGTTGCGCAGCAGTTAATCGTTCAACCACTGCGCCAACCGTGTCGTCCAACTATTTTAATTATATTATTTCCAAAAAATCTTAATGACCGATTTGAATGGTTGGTTGTGGTTGAAAACCTTAATGGCGAATATTGGTTGCTAGAATTAGAAACAGTAAAAGGGAACCTCTTACTGCTTTCATGAAGCTACAGTCAAGATTTACAGCAAAGATGATAAGCCTACCAAGCCTAACGCACAGAACTCCACGATGTAGCAGCCAGTACAATAGCCGCTTCACCCGCTACACCTCCCAGTTTACTATACAAACCCCCAATTCCAACAAAGAGCGATGCAGCGCTTCAAAGCGCTTACTTTCTGCCCTCATCCCGCTAAAATTCAACACACGTCCGTCCACATAGTGTGTCCACCTTGCGACGCCCGCTTTCTTACCCGGATTAACTCGAATTAAGATCGTACGTATCTTTGTGTTTGCCAGACGTTGCAACAGATCTTGTAAAGAGACGCTGCTGGAATTTCAATTGGTATAAAATCTTGGTGCATGGGAATTAAATGGAATAGGTCGATGCTGTTTTATATTGAAGAGGTACTAAATAGTTTGTGAGAGTTTGTAATGAATGAGAATGTATTTTAAAAGATATATGCTCTCAATGAATTTACTATACTTTCATTTTAAGTAGCTCATTAAGCATCTAATACTTATGGGTTCTGATTTGGTATCGACCTTACCTATAGTCAAGTAAAACTTAAAAAAAAGAGATTGACATTTTATATGCTACTAAATCATCTCAAACCCTAAAACTATTAAATTATCCAAAAAAGGTACTGAATACTACAAAACTATTTTCTAATACCGATACAACTCCATTGCCTCGACTTTTTAGTTAAACAGAACCTGAAACCCAAATGGCTCGAACAAAAACTAGTTGCAAAAAGAATACTTTTTGCAACCACATATTGAGTCTAAAGATTGCAATAGTGCCTGCAGTGACAGGTAATTTGTTGGAGAAAACCAAGGACGAAGTTAATTATGGTGTTTGTGGACTCCGTCGACTATGAACGGCACAATAACCCTTTTTCTTTTGTTTAACTTCAGATTGCTTGGGATTATCAACGTCTGGTTCTGTTTGAGCTTCAGTTTCATAATCAGCATGTTTGTTGTTGTTTCTTGTTAAATCTTTATTTCGTAATGAAGTTTATTAAGTTGAGTAACGGATTGGAATTAATTATCCCTGTTTATTACTATTATTTATTTATTTCTATGAACTTTGTATCATACAATAAAATTAAAAATTGCTCATCAAATTAAGTTAAATTAAAAATGACATGCAAATTATACATTATCTCAATACAATAAAATTATTTGTTTATGACATGGATGTCTCTTTATTGGACAAAAAGTTTTTATCAATTAATTTAATTTAGTCGTGAGTACCTGTCATAAGTTTTTCATTCCTTCTGTATGATTAAAAAAATAATCTTTGATACTAACATATATTAATCTGATTATTTTTTACTTGCCCAGTCTTTTTAATTTACACCAACTGTTACTATTATTTTCCATCCACGCTGTCCTGGTTATCGGCTGTCATATCAGTTTCCACAACATATAGCCCAGAATAAAACAATACGTATTTAAAGCGATCATTACAGTTGCGACTGACGCGTCCCGCTACATAATTCAGTTGGCTGTCAGCTGCACGCCGCTTCGCACGAGTTTCATGCGTAGTGTTGCTACATCGGGGCTACTAAATTGAAGGGGAAATATTGTTGGCAAACAGAAGGTTTAGTTTGGAATTTAGAAAGCACATGGTGTTGTAGTTGGAGATTAAAAAACGAAAACGTTTTGAAAACTCATTTCTGCCCAAGGAAAGTTCTTTTAAACTCTTTATCTACGTCTTTTTAGCGATAATTCAGCAAATTAAGAATTCCATATTCTAAAAACTACACCCTAACCATAACTGTTCAGTATTCACAGTCACGATCATCTCATTATCTGCCTAGCCTTTTCCCAACTATGTTGGGGTCCAGTCTAACTGGATGCAGCTGAATACCAGTATTTTAAATGGAGGGACTGCTTATCTGACCTCCACAACCCAGTAACTGGGCAATACGATACCCCTTGGTAAGACTGGCTCTCAGATTTTTCGGGCTTCTGACTACCCGTAACGACTGTCAAAGATGCACAAATGACGGCCGGGACCAACGGCTTAACGTGCTTTCTAAGGCACGGAGGAGTCTCGGTATGTAGAGATGGTCACTCATCCACGACCAACCCCGGCAAACGTAGCTTAACCTGATGGATCGACCTGTGCGGCGGTTGGTACTTAGCCACTAGCTCCACAGTCACGATAATTTTCCGTACTAAGTTTATTGTGTCCTAAATTATAGCTATTATACAAATTAATTAATCTAGTGTATTCTAAGCAAACTGTCCTACATAGTCCACACTAGAACATCTTAGCTTCTATACAAGAGATCCTTCAAAGTTAGTCATCCATCAAAGGAGGACAACGTCCAAGTGTGGTTAGGTTCAGAGCGCTTGCCTGACGATCCCTATTCAATTTATTGCCAATTACTGCTCAATATCTTCAATACCAACCCTTGCTATAGATAGTTCAAGCTATGCTTCCAAGATCTTGAATTTAATTGATGTATAGTGTAGTATCTCAGATTATACGTGTAACACAAGTCGAAACAACATTAAAAAGAGTAAAAATTTTAAAAGTAAACTCAATTTCAGTAACGCAGTTGACAGCACTAGTGGCTTCAATAATTTGCTGGCAAACATTTTGCGTGATGGTCCAGCACTGTTTATACTGTGATAATGTATTCCCACTGTATTCTGCTGATTATGATGATTATATTGTTGCCGACTCTACGTGGTTCAATGAAGTGAATGGCAATGAGATTTGAATGAACTTCTATTCAGGTATTGGTGATTTCCTGAAGATAATACTGGTATGTCGTTTTTAGTTTTCTTCACAGCATCTTATGGATGAAATTTACTTCAATTAGTAGTAATTAGTCATCGCCAAGCGGGTAGTCGACGTTTCACGTGACCGGAAGGCTGGCCAATTTTTTGGTTAAAGAATCAACATTGCAATACAACGCGGCAGCGCTGCCAGCCTTTTGGGAACTCTCCCTGTTGACAGCGATGTGGACGATCTTTTTATGTCCTTTAATTATTATACCTCGATATTATTTTTGTACATAAAATTATGATCTTTTCGTTTTTATATTTTGTAAAGTAGGAAGTAGTATATTAGAATATAATAACGTGATATAAAAAAAAAACTATTAGTAATTGATTTGCATTTCAATCACTAATAAAGATCTATTCAATACAGCTGTAGTAGCTTTATTGAATAGATCTTTATTAGTCACTCTAATTACTACCTCAAAAAAATAAAAAGAAAAACTACCACAAAAATCCAGAAATCACTACCAAATAACACTTGTTATTACGAGATCATTACTACAACTCCGCGCATCTGAAAGCTGTATTCGTAGGAAAGCCTTGAAAAAATTCACTAAAAACAGGGCGTTGCTTTGAGAAATGCGGTTGGTAGGTGGTGCCGAAAAAAAAGAAAATGGCGTTGCAAACACCTGTAGGGATGTGGTGAGGTTCCCACGATATTTTCTTGCGAGCTGCAGACGAGTGTTCGTAACACCCTGTATAGCCGTCTATATGAGTACGTCCTCGGTGTAGAGTTTACGTAAGATTCATGTATTTACTTTGGGATTTGGGCGTTTCTATAAAGTAGTGTTTGTGCTTCTTATGGCATTTATTTACTTGATATTTTGTGTCTGTTTTTCATTGCACAATATTCTAGAGCTTTTTAATGTACTGACTAACGTCAAGCTCAGTTAGTAATATGAAATAGACTCACATCTCTTTCTGCAGAATTAGCTTTGATAATCAGGAACTTTGATCTAAACAGTGTAGTTTTCATTTTGGTAACTGTTACAGTACTACCTAATTCTGATGGGAATTACCGGGAATAACTTGTGTTTTAAGACTTAAAAACTGGAATTGCAGCTAACAAGCATGAAGACGAATGCTTTTTGTTCTAAAAATACCTTTACTCTGTAATGTGCCTGTTGGTATATAATGAGTAACTGATACATAAAGCAGACCATAAAACATCCAAATTCACTCTTCATTTAATGAGCCAAAATACTACAACACGTTTTATCTTAACACCTCAAGTAATTCAACACAAATTACCGCCAATCTCAGTTCAAACAGACAAATTGCCAACACAGTTTTAATTCGTCCAATAAATGTCATCATAAATCCGGTCGTCTCAGGCTGAGACGTGTCCACCGCGTGCACGGCAGACGACGATAAATCTGGTGCTCCGTACGCCGCATAAGTGACTAGTGGCTGTCACACCGTTACGTTACTGTGTGTTTGTTGCTGCGCATGGAGTGTGCGATTTTCGGTGTAAGACGAGGATTAAAAAAAAATCGTTGCAGAAGCAAAATTAAAGGTAGAAAGGAGGAGTCCTGAGTTGAGAAAGGCTGATGCTGACGGTTAATTATAATATTAAAAAAAAAAAAAAAAATGGAATGGAATTATAGACAAAAAATACTCAAAGAAAATTGTAACACAATTTCCAAAAACTTAAAAACATGTAAACTGAATCCTGATAAAAAAAAATGAAGAATATAATAATGGAATAGTGTTTCATCCATTTAATCCACTATCACAGCTCAAATAATCAGATGCTCTTCGTTATTATAAACTGTACGATTCGTAATGGAGTGTGTAAATTTATATTAAATGTAATGTTAGTATTAGACGAATTAATGTAAATTATGTAATACTAAAATTAATTATAGTAATAGGATAATTTATATATTTTTTTTATAAAATAATAAAATATTTCTTAATTATGTATTATTAAATAAACTGTACGATAACGTCAACAGTATAGCGTAACTTATGTTGTTCGAAACCATACGGAGGACTGCTTTCGAATTATCAAAGCTAGCCTCACAAATGTTGTTACGTCATGTGATGCATTCACTTGTAAAAGCTGTCACACCATCATGTTACACTATAGATCTTGATATGCCTTCGGCAGGGTAATCAAGTGTCGAGATATGCTCAATATAATACGAGTATCATGTTACCCTGTGGCCTTGAGGGCTTGCATAACATGTCTATTAATTGTACATAATTATTTGACACGGTCAAAAATAAAATATGAAATCACATAGAAAAAAGGCCGCTCGTCTTAAAAACTTCCATCACCGTAAAGAAATTCAATATTATGCCAGATAAAATTGTAAGCTGCATTTAATGCTAATAAGTATTCCATTTGATTTTTAACATCTGTGATATCACATTGTTATATTTCATACAAAACACGTACAAATTCCGCGTTTTGACAATTCATAAAAAGTAACGTTATTGACTACACTTTCAAATACCCAATGCAACATCATCGTACTCATCGTGCCCTTATCTCAATGTATTTAGGGTCGGCGGAACATATTTGTTGAATTTTGTTGCATGGTGGATAAGCCTGGGGCCTGGTGGCGAGTGGCCTCCGCGGTCTATAGAGATTTGCTGTACCACATGGCTTGACAGAACTGTCTCATGTGCTCAATTGCACCGCTCGTACCTTACACAGTGAACAGCAACGATACTTGGCAGCAAAAATAGGTCTTGTTGAATAGTCGAATGAGTTCTTTCACAAAGATCCACCGACACCACTATAAATATAGTTTAATAGTTAAGGAACTGTCTCATGCCTATTCTACAAAAAGCTCATGGTGAAAACTTAGGTGTGGAAGTGAGCTTGAGACATCACCCGACGAGGTGACAATAGTGTGAATTCAACAGAATAGATTGGCAACTCATCAAACAATAATTACAAAACTATTTCCCTCATTTTATCTAACGATTAATACACGAACACGAGCAGTTTTCAAACAAAATATAACAAGATACAGTATCAGCTGGTGTATTAGCAACTTTCTCCTACATGGCTTGAGACACGGCCGCAGCAGACGCAATAAATCTTGCGGGCCACGTGCAGTGTCGGGGAGGGCGGGGTGGGGGGTCTACCGTCACGTGAGGAGGAACATGATATTATTTAGGGTGCATCATGGTTAAAATGAATTAAATTTGAGCTTGAGAAGGAACAAGAAGATACTGATGGGGAAACAGTACAGACGCACCAACACTTTTCACACTACAAAAACGACTGATTAGAATACTAGCCAACATAGATGACACAGACAGCTGCAAACCCCATTTCCAGGAACATAAACTTTTAACCCTTCCTTGTATTTACATCTTGGAAATGTGCAAGTTTGTTAGGAATAACCAAAAACTCTTCACTACACGCGAACAGATACAAACTAAATACACACTACGACACAAAAATAGACTAAACCTACCAGGCTCTAAGCTGAAAATACACTCCACAAGCACTTTAGTAATGTCAGTTAAAATATATAATAAACTACCTGACGCAATTAAAAATGAAGAAAAATTTAATATCTTTATAAATAAACTAAAACAACTTCTAATCCGTAAATGTTATTATAATGTAAATGAATATTTAAATGATAAATTAAATAAATAAACATTAATACCAATAATAAAAAATAATAATAATATATGTATAAAACCAATAATAATAATATATAGTTTAAATGAATATTAGTATATAAATCCATATGAGCAGTAAAATTATATGTATACAATTATTTATAAGCACTCACATGAACACAAATCTTAAAATACATATCTACCTACCTACACAAAACAAAAGAGTAGATTAATAAGTACCTATTGAAATTGTAAAAATGTATAATAGCCCTCTTCCTATTTATTGTTTTTGTTATGCCCGACAGGGCCCACAATGCTCTAAAACTAAATGTACCTACCACCTAAGTTCACATTGTGGAATGCAAATAAACGTATTGAGTATTGAGTATTGATAATAAGCTAACTTTGCGCCGAGTTTTGAAAAAGAAATTTCCATTAATTGGACATGTAGGCTCGGAATTAGATTCCATTATTTAACGCGAAAACACATCGCGTTAAATAATGTTAATTACTTCTCATACGATAAATGTGAGGAATCAAGTTCGTCAAGCTTCCAACTAAACAGACAGTTGTGCTGCTGGGGAGTTTGTTGAGTCACTTCTTCTTCCCAGCTAAAGCACTAGGAAGTGGTGAAGGGTGGCCGTTTTTGGGGGACTGTCTTATCTAACATCGACCTTCAAAAAGTGCTGATTTTCAGCCTAGTTTGAATAAATGACTTTTGATTTATTTAATTCCCATTAAAACATCTGCTGTGTAATCTCATAACAATCGAATATGGTCATTATAATCATAAACCTGCAATCTTAACAGCAGACATGATATGAGGACTAATTTTTTAACGCCCAATGAGCTCTTCCCTTTTTTGTTCTATATATACTTGTACATAGTATATACATAAAATATTAGTTTTCGACTGTTCACTCAACTGTTCATTGTATTTATGATCTGTGTGTTTAAATTAAAATTTACTATTATTATAGCACAGAGACAAAGTGGGCTTTTAGAAACGTTATGCCTCCCTATTTCCTCCACATATGCTATGGTGTAAATATTATATTCACATGTAAATATTCTTTGGTAAAAACTTCCTTATCAATATATTCTTTTCAATATTTGGAGATCCATATTTGTGTCTACAAATCAATAACGATGTATTGTATCAATACATTCGTTCGATTGATACACATCGGTGTAACACAAGGCCTATCCGTAGATGGTGGTGTCCGCTGAAGGCGTCTATTGTGACATGACAAACGACTGGATGCGTGCATGGACCCAAGTAGCCTCTCGCTGTGAAATATTGCTGGCTGCTGATTCTGCTCGTGACAGCTGCACTAGGATTTGTGTTACTGTCGTGCATGTTAACAACACCATGAATTGGATGATTAATATTCGATTTAATGGTTTAATCGATTAGTCGATTTACACTGACATGGCATTGTTTGTAGATGTAGACAAGCAATCAATGTCAGTAAAGTTTTCTTATACAGAGTTGATACGACAGAGGGGCTTTCCTTTAAACAGCTTATACTAGGGACCATTTTCAAGCTCTGTACCAAAAATCAATTAAATAGGAGCAGTAGTTTAGTCGCAAATGTTTTTTTAAGTTTTTGCCCCGTTTGAACACGATGTATCTTTCCTAACAGCGCTCCGGCGCGCGCGCGTCGGTGCCGCTGCGTTACAAGGTCAGTTTTTATTTACAAAGGGTGGTTGCGTTTTACTCTGATGTGTAAGCTATTTAGTTTGTTTGAAAAAATAAAATCCTCATTTTTGGTACTTTTTATTTTTATACCGTACCGAGTTAATACTAAACACGTATAGTATACGTAGTGTAATTTAATGCCCCTCTGTCATAATTATAAACTCTGTATAGACGTAATAAAACAGTCAACAGACGGTCGATTCTGTAAAAATATCACCGAGAAAACTCGAGTCAAGTCGTCGTTCCACCTCACCTTGACAACTCACTTTAAACTCGCTTCGCTTAAGTTTTCACGATGAGATTTTTACAGAATACTACTAATGGCCTCGCTAAATTAATTTCTATGCAATTGATCTGAGGGTACTTTTTACAAAAGTTGCAATGGTCTCACCATTGTTTATTTTTGTCTGATTTCCCATACAACCTCGTCAACTGCCTTATTGGTCTAGTTGTCGCAAGCGCTACTGCTGAGCATAAGGTCCTGAGTTTGATTCTCGGGTCTGGCAAAGTGTTATTGGATTTTTCCATCTGTTTTTTTTTCAGTAGCAGCAGGGAGTCTGGATTTGTGCGTGGTTAATGGCAATAGACTCTCTCCCTATTACACCTGTGCCTTACCTTTCGGCGATTACAGGCGTGATGT
Source organism: Hyppa rectilinea (assembly GCA_951799385.1). Classification (NCBI taxonomy): domain Eukaryota; kingdom Metazoa; phylum Arthropoda; class Insecta; order Lepidoptera; family Noctuidae; genus Hyppa; species Hyppa rectilinea. Next base: position 17,913,333 of record OX637310.1, read on the forward strand.
TAATATTATGTTTTATGTTATTTGTCTTACACAATATATCATGAGAATTTTTGGTAGAAGAGATTTTCTGACGAAAACAGTTTTACTTTTTAAACAAAATATATAATAATTATACACGTCTATGTTTGAAGGGTGCCCTTCAAGATCTCTACTAAAAGTTAATAGCCAGCCATTTACCATGCCACCAATTACTACAACTTAATGTGGTGTATCCCACATCTCTCATTCTATGCAGGACTCTCATTCCCTTGGTTTTATTTCCAAATTAACATGGAACTGAATCCCAGACTTAATCAGAGCCTGTCTATAACCATTCCGTCTACCGTTCTTAATTTATTTCCCGGCAGTAAACACAGGAATTCCACTCAAGAAAACCCTATAAATGTTAGTGGGCAGTTAACTAGCTTCCTGTCTTAGTAGCAGCAATCTATATTCAGGGTTATGCAGTGTTTCATTAGCATACATAAGCATGCGTATTTGTATGTGAGGATTAGTTTATGTGAGGGAGTGGATAGAGATGTCGTGCATATTGCAGGTTTATTCGAGGTGCAAGGAGTTTTCATTCCAAGTATATTTCAACATGAATGATGTAACCCGGTTTTTGTAAACATATTTTGATTTAAAAGAGTGTCAATGGAGTTTCTTGCCCGTTCTTCTCCATAGGTACCTACTGCTTTGGAATGGGCAACTAGCTTCATCTTTCTGACTGACCGACCCCTTGATAATTCAAAAGTGCCTGTAATTGGTTTATTTGGTTCGTTTGAGTTTGAGTTCAAGGTATTATGTTTTTTTTTAAGTAAATGTGCCAGAGTATGCCGCTAAATTCAATTTTCCTACGTTTTTTGTAATTTGGTGCCGGTCGATTCTCTGGAAATCTCACCATGAAAACTTTGGTGAAGTGTGCCGTCATTCTACCTAATGCTAGGGATTGTCACTATGGAGGGATGGGAGAGAGCAAGGTCCTCCCGTCCCAGCCGCCGCGGGAGACGCCCCGGGGGTCGGGAGCCACGTGACGACTCCCGGCCACCGTAGGCGCAGGCCCGTGGACGGTGAGTAATGGGTGACTCACCGTCCGATCAGCACCAGACCCGTGCCGTACGGCGCGTATATGTTCCACGCGCGTCTCAAAAAGATGTCAGCATATGAAGGCCAGGAAGCATAGGAAGGCCAGGCTTGGCCCCTCAGGGCCAAGCCTGCCGGGTAAGCGGGATTGTCCGAAAGGGTTACCGGATGGGTTTTAGTCAGTAAGAGTCTGACGCTCCCTTCCGCTCCACCCAGAGCGGGAGCAGTCATTGGATGATTTCCCAGCCTTAAAAAAAAAAGGGATTGTCACTATACATGTCATGTACAGTTCACTTTAAACTAACTTCACCTATGTTATCATGGTAAGATTTTTACTGAATAGTCCTACTGGTCAGTATTAAGTTTTGTGTTGATCAATATATATATAATTTGCGGCTCCAGCCAGTACGTATATAAAGAACTGTTACATACAATCTTCTAAGTTTATATTACGGTATGGAATTAATATTTCATCAAGTTATGACTAACAATTTTAACTAAGAGAGTTGTATTGAGAATTCTAATGATTATAATTCTATAAATACTTAATTACTACTATCGTGAACAATACTTTGATTAACATACAATCTGACAATGATCCACTAAGTACAAAAAAGGTATGTTTTATTTTGCTTAAGTGGGAACCGATAGGATATCTTCCATTCTTCCATTATACATAAATTGTCTTGAACAGTCCCGGTAAGTGCAACTTTTTGGGAAGAATATCTACTAAAATTTCACCTCGCCAGGTACAAAGCGCCATCCCTACACGACAATGCCTCACGTGTTACGTGTAAGCGACAAGGTGTGGCCAATTACCTCTCCGACCGACCGTCTGATTGAAATTATAGAATGCTTGATTGATAAGCTGATGAGGTATCAATTGCTTGATTCAGTTAAATACAAGTAGGTACAACTGCTATAATGTCACGTTCGTATGTGTACGGGATTATAGTAATTGTTTCTATTGCGGTTAGCCTTTAGACGTAGTATCATCTCAATGAGACTTTTTTCCGATGATACTGGGTCTTAAGACTGATTATGTATTGAATTGTTTGTCTATACTTCAGTGTCGGTTGTTGTCTTTCTGTTTGTGCGTTTTGCCATGTTTGAATAATATCGTGATCAACATTTGAGACTTAGGCTTAGCAAGGCATACGTGAATGCCGATGTTAATTAACTAGGTTTTGCTTCAATTTTTCATCATACTCATCACAAGATCCAGTTAATCATGTGATGTAAGTAATGCACGTGCGAGGTTACATAAAAAAAAGAATCAGTTGACTTGCAATGTCTTCCAACCAACTCTTCATCAGAAATAAAAACCCAGACAATTGACTAAGACAAATCCAACTAAAAAGGTACAAAGACACATTCCGTGAATTTTCCTAAAAATACTTCGAACCCTTGAAGCCGTCATTGGAAAACAAAAACGACACGCTGATAAAGCAAAAGGTGGTTAATGCGAAATCGATGGCAACCCAAATGGGGACGCGAGTGCCCGGGGTCTGACGGGCACGTGACGAGAGCGTGACGAGGCCGTGACGGCGACGTGACGAGGCCGTGACGGCGACGTGACGAGTATACTTGGCAGCTACTTGATGAATGCGCTAGTGCTCGTAAATATGCCAGTTATCAATAACAGATGTGGGTGTTGGATGCGAATTTATAATAATGTATGAGTAATAATATTTGTAATTAAAATGGAGTGCAGTATTTTTCTTGAACTTTAAATGAAAACTAACAAGTAACAATTAAAAGTTTTTAAGGTCTGACTATTTGTTCTTGGAAGAGTTTAGTGTTTGCAAATACATCCGAGGAAAAAGAATAACGAGAGGAGAATAAAGTGATAAATTCCGTTATACCTTTTTAGTTAAATGTTAGTCAATGTTAATCAAGACTTTGTGAGTTCAAATTCTACAACAAACTCACGTTTGGGTATCCAGGTGAACGTGTATCGCCTAGCGGAAATTTTAGAACAAATGCAGGTGCTTAGCTCACTCGTCGCCTAAACGAAAAAGCGCACACTTAGGCTAATAGCGCCACATTAGGATTCTCTCTGGTTTCAGTGCTATTCTACACAAACTTCTATAGGTACCAGGCTCAATGGACATTTTTGGCGCTTTAGTGTTATGCAACTTTGTAACACAGTTACACCAGCAGAAGACAGCACATCTAGTTACAACTTGTATGTACATAGGTATTGATAACGTTCTGTTGGTCAAGTTGTACAGAGGCCAGTGCATCAAGTTAAATCCAATATGTCAAATTTCTTCTATAGATTTTCAACATTATTACAAAAGCGAAAGATTCATTTAAAATTGGGAAAATTTGATAGTTTGGGATAGCTTGATTTGTCTGTACTTTGCGAGTCCCAAATGTCCCTGGTGTTAACAGCGCAAAAGTAGACACTGCTTTGCCTAACAAAACAACACCGGCGTTTGATTTTCATAGTTTTGTATGTCCTCTTTAATAGCAGTATTTTTAACAAGAAATAGTAGTAGTATAGTAGTGTGTGTGTGTGTGTGTGTAGTAGTAGTGTAGTATTTTTTTTTCAGTGTGAGAATGAGAATAATAAATAATAATAGAATAAGACGGTGCTATACAGGACTAATCACTCCATCTCTTTACAATGTCAATAAATATGGAAAATTAATGCTTACGTGGAGGTGGTTGGCCCCCAGTTGAAATTCAAGTCAGTAAAAGTGTATCGTAAGGAAATTAAAAAAAATACATAAAAGAGTAAAAGAAGTTAAAGTTACTTAGGTCCAGAAATGGATAGGTCTCATCCTTTATTTACGTTTATCCACCTCTATAATACAAACATAATAACCCTAATATTTTTACAGAAACTACTGTACCCTTCTGAAACTGATACATGAGCACCAACTATCCACAGCTGTCAGCGTGTAACTGCAAATCAATAGGCGCGTGACAAATGACGCGGCTGTCATTTGTGACGTGACGCACGTGGGACGCCCGCGTGACGGATACGACACGAGATTACGCAAGGAATGGATTTGTAGTTATGTTGCGATGTTGTTGTGGAAATAGTGGGGTTACGCACCTATGGATTATGTTTGTATTAGAGACTAGGTATTGTGAAAAATCTTTCTATTAATGCATAAGTTTTAATTCAATGTAAAGGGTACGTTTTGGAGTACCTTATAATAATACGTTTTTAATCACCGATAGGCTAAGTAATGGCACAATCACTAAACTGATTGGCGATTAAAAACCCTATTATTATCATTAACTAGCTGCCCGATTCTGCCCGAGGCTTCGCTCGCGTGGATGACGGAAATTGCATATTTTTATACATATAAACGTTCTTCTTGAATCTCTTAAAAAAACTCTATCTATTGATAGATATTTTTGAGCCACAAGATACAAGCGACACCGCTTAGTTTGTGGCTCTCTGAAAATGTAACATTGTACCTACTCATATTTTGATGAATAAATTTATTATTATTATTATTTAAAAAAACTGCATCAAAATCCGTTGTGTAGTTTTAAAGATCTAAGCACACTTACAGACATTAGGACAGACGCGGGATGTAAAAATTGATCTGGATCCTTGCGCCTGGTAAAAAAAAACGAAGAATAATTGTTTGATCTGCACAAATAAAAAGCAAAAATAAGATGATTATTTCAATTGTGATGCAGCTTGATTTAAGAACTTAGTCCAATAGCTTGACATTGTAAAAAGATAGACGCATTACACATTAGTATAACCTAATAAGGTATTGAAAATGGTACACCATACCTCTATATGGTGTACCATTTTCAATAGTTTACAACCAAAAACAACAATAAACTATCGTGATTCAAACTTTTAACGTATGATATATGTACATAAAACAAGGAGCAATAAAGTTGAGACAGTGACTACTCGCAGGTCCCGTGCTCTGGCGTGAAATAGACACAAACGCTTCCTGTAGTCAGAGAGCCAGGGTTATGCTTTATTGTCTTGTTAGTCAACTTTGTGGGGCGACGTCCGCGTCATTTCTGGCACACGTTGGGCCTTTAGCAAGGAGCGCAGGTGAGTTTTTGAAATGTTTTTGTCGACCAACAAACCTTACTTGTATGGTAAGTTTAATATTTTATGAACGCAGTTTAAGAACGTATTTATTTTTCTAAGGATAGATACGATAGGCCTCAAAAGGATTGTATTTGATTGTGTGTATGAGTGTGTGTACAATCGCCAGCACTTCAAATTACAACATACTGTCAAAATTTCTCAATTGATTCTAAGCTTACCTATCAAAGATTTAAAATCATTTAGAGAAATTTGACAGTTTGACATAACTTGATGTTCTAGCGACCTTAATAGAACTCAAAGCATTACTCTTTATTCTTAAACTAATAGGTTACCCAATGTTTTATAATTAAATTTTATATTGAAAACACTTTGAACGAAGTTATGGTTATTATAAATACTTTTTTATGAGCCCTTTCTGTTATTTTCCTTTTGTCTTTTAATTGTAATTCTTTATGAAAAACGAACCTACAGCGTTTTAATTTAACGTTGTAGGTTCGTATATAAAAAAAAAATAGGCGGAAAATTCCGACTTTCATTGCCCAAAAAATTTTATAGAGCAAAAAAAAAACATAGGTACACGTTGTTTTCGGGGCCCACTCATTCGGTTTCCAGTGGGTGAGCAAGCGGCCTTTTATATCATCTCCACAAGCCTTGTATAGGAGATTGTTATAATTCAAAGTTTTTAATGTGTTCCCCAACTCGGATATTAATTTAATATGTGGAAGTGGGCTATCATTACGACGGTAACAATGTGGTGTTGCAATTTTAGAGTTTAAAATAAATCAATTTGACCGTCTTGTCTCGATGATTAAAGATAAGAAAAAAAAATGAGAAGGATCACACATAGTATAAAACAAAGTCGCTTTCTCTGTCCCTATATCCCTATGTATGCTTAAATCTTTAAAACTACGCAACGGATTTTGATGCGGTTTTTTTTAATATATATATAATAGAGACTGAAGAGGAAGGTTTATGTGTATAATTAGTCGACATATTATGCGGGCGAAGCCGCGGGCAGAAGCTAGTATATTATAAAAGCGAAAGTGTGCGTGTGAGTTTGTATGTTAGCCCTTCATTTAAGCTGAAACGCCTGACCGGGTCTGGATGAAATTTTGCACAGAAGTAAATTATGACCTGGATTAACACATAGGCTTATTATTCACCCTGGTCTACAAAAAGGTTCTAAATGTGTCTTTAGAACCTTTTTGTAGGTAGGTAAATGTCAAATACGTAACAAACCTATCAAAAAAGGTTATGGATAAAAAGCAATAACAGCTTCTAGGTACCATAAACTAACTACAACGATGAAACTTCTTAGTTCATAAACTCTTTTATTACAACAATGTAACGTAACTATTTGAAAGTGATTACTTTGGATACGCAATGCACAGATATAATAAAAACCAAGTAGATAGGTACCTAGATTTAATAAAGGGTGTACAGTTACAAGCAACAATATGTATACACCTAGTAATTATCAGAACCGATTTTCTCGTAAAATAACTATTTTAACTTAGAGATACGACATGTACGATAAACCTATGGATTCTATAATGCAATGTGTGTGACAACATACAAATTCATTAAATAATTAAGCAGAAAACCGCTTATTAAATTAGCTAAGTGTATATACATAGTATTGCTCGTGACTGTACTATAACACATTTTTACATAACATAACATTACGCCTACGATCCCAGAGGGATTAGTCAGAGGTGTAACTATAGTACACCTACATTTTGCGACTGACTCGTTGGTTCAATGATAGCAAGCGCTACTGCTGAGCATGAGGTCCTGGGTTCGATTCCCGGGTCGTGCAAATTGTTACAGGGTTTTATCTATATGGGTATCTGGAATTTTTCAGTAGGTATTCAGCCTGGTCTGGATTTCTAAACCTTTTACATGGGACGCAAACAAACACATTTTTATTAGTTACCAAAAACAGTACAATCTTTTGTTTGGAATAAAGGCATAACAAAAACTACGTTATTTCTGAAAAACGTGCAGTGGATAAAATAATGGGTCTTTGTTTTTGAACTAAAACTACAAAAATCTACGTTTTTGGAGAAAAACTGGCTATCTAGGTAAGCCTTTTTTTGAGGGTGGGACATTATCAAATGACCCCTCGCGCTTTGGGAGGAGCGGAAGGGAGTGTCAGACTTTTATTGACTAAAAATCAGTTCCTTCCTTCCTTAGCTATTTATGTTTGTAACGGTTACCCTTTCCGACAATCCCGCTTACCCACGCAGGCTTCGGCCCTGATGGGCCCTTTCGCTAATGCTGTCATCTCTTAAAGGCGCGCGTGGAATATCTAGGTAAGCCTAAACTTTTATTTTAATCGTGGAAACTTTTTTAAATGTTGCATGAGCCTACTATTAACCGATGGCTGTTTTGCGCGGATGTGACGTGTATTATATCCCGACTTGCTTTTTTTGTATTTGTTTTGTTTTATACTGCGTCATGTTTACCGCAAATGAACGTATTCTCTTTCTTTCATTGAAACAAAACTAGGTGGGCGGCGCCAGTTTTTGCGCAGTCACATTATAATTCCATCCTACCAGCATCGCAATGTAGCACAAACTCCTCTACGTCAGATCTCTCCTCTAGATCAGCACGTTTTTTTCAGACAGGACGAATTTAACTTATAAATGCTTAAAAATATTTCAGATAATCTACCTTAAAAAAAATCTGCCTGGCCTTTTCCCAACTATGTTGGGGTCAGCTACCAGTCTAACCGGAAGCAGCTGAATACCAGTATTTTACATGGAGCGACTGCCTATCTGACCTCCACAACCCATCAACTGGATAATACGATACCCCTTGGTAAGACTGGCTGTCAGACTTTCAGTTAATCTACCTTATTGGTGTTTAATAAAGTGTAAATCTATCAACTCAATACATGGCTCGATTTGCAACTCCCAATAGTCCGTTGTCAACAGCGCTTATGCCAAAGTCCGCGCTAAACCAACGGAATTTGGTCAGCTGCCCTATTTAAAGCTGAGCTGTGAAACAGATAGGTTAACTAGTTGACTTAATATGTTTATACAACAATGTTTGAGCTTCATATTTGAACGAAAGTTTTGTTGATGACACTGTAGTGTTCTGCTGGATGAGTTAAAATGCTGTGGGTAATTGGTTCATGATTCTTGAAAGTGTGATTGCCACTGTTTCTTTGACTTTTAACAGCGACCGCACAGAACATAGTAATGCTCGTTTGTCGAAACAAAAGCGCACTAGGATTTTCAACTCTTGACACACCGCCGAGAGCTGAAAATCCATCATGCAATAATATCTAGAAATAAGATTTAGGTGTCATCTAGTCTTTGTGAAAACGGACATCATGCCTTTGTTGCATTTGCTATATATCATATGCCTCTGACTTAGCTTCAGATGCCACTAATACCTTCATAAAAGAGGTCGGTTCCATAGGGATACGACTTAGGCTTTTAGCATTATTATATTGGAACTCAGACCGTCTGTCAAACGTTGTGATCATGGTTACCTACCATGTCTGTGGTTCCATTGTTCGAACGTGCAAATAATCAAGTAATCAAATCAATATACTCATTTCGTAAGTCAAATTGGCAGTCAGACTTGACAAATGGATCCATTTGTTTACATTTTCGTCAAATACTTTTAAAGCAGACTTCTTCTTAGTGTGTCGATGGCAATCTATATGTACTCGGCCCAGAATTCGGATACGTGTTTGCCGCCAAAGCAGACTATAATAGGTATTTCAGGTAGCTCAAAATTCGGTGACTATTAAAATCGTTCGGCTTTATGTGACATCAGAACGCTTCGTTGTTTAGTTACACAACTCAAATCTGTGTTGAATCTAAAATCGATACGGATTTGGATTCAGAAAAACTTGCTGTTATGAACGCCTCGAAAAATATCTGAAAAATCGGAGCTTCCAACCACAACTAAACGGTTTTATCTGCGAACATAGATTTCAGCGCTTTCCTCAGTATTGTTGTATCGACTAATATATTATTTGTAATAATAATACAAATAGTGACAATAACAGCCATACACTTTGATGATAATTATGATTATAATCAAAGTGTACGGCTGTTATGAATTTCTTAAGTTCTCAAAGGCATAAAATATTGCAAGGAAAATTGTAACTTATACAAATAAACCAAGGTACATTTTTGTGTTCCAGATATTTTATGCAAAATTTCATGAACACAAATAGCTTGCGATTATATTATTACAACATTGTACAACATCCTGTCACACCGTGTACAAAAATTATGGCGAGGATCATTACCATAACACCCCCATTTTATTACAAGTCCTTATTACTAAATTTCACAAAACCACATTCAAAACACGAGTCCGTGTTTAACAGTCCACTTTTTGAACTGTCATATTGTATTGTTTTTGGTCGTATATTATGCTGAAGTGTTCCTGTGAACGGCGTGCGATGTTTTTGTAAAGTCACAGAATAGATAAGTACAGTAGGCTGATTCCACACGACCAGCGAAAACAGGCAAACTCAAACTCAAAGCATTTATTTCAAATAAACCAATTACAGGCACTTTTGAATTGTCAGGGGGTCGGTCAGTCAGAAAGATGAAGCTAGTTGCCCATTCCAAAGCAGTAGGTACCTATGGAGAAGGATGGGCAAGAAATTCAATGTACACTCTTCTAAATCAAAATATGTTTACAAAAACTGGGTTATATCATTCATGTTGAAATATACACGTGAGAACGATGCAAAACGTAAAAAAAGCGTCCATAATTACAATAACGCAAGTTAAATTTTAAAAGAGCCGTGGCAACTTAGAGGTTGCCAGTCCCTACTGACGGCGCCCGTTCATGAACATGACGCATGGATAAGCAGCATTCAGCTCAACCATTTTGATGGGAGCTAAATGATCCAACATACGCGCCACCATCAGTGAGACATTACAGGGAACATGACATGCTCTCAGGCGCACGCACACATAGACATAGGTGTGGTGGTCTCAAAACAAATGACAGTCGCGAGTGCGCTTGCACTCCCCATACGTGAAGCATGTCTGTGTGTCAGCATTCTCGCTCGCTGATTGGAGCTTCTGTACGTGACTATGCTGTGACAGTGTGCAGGACGTCTCTTTTATCATTACGTTGTTGGAAAAAAAATCATGGAAATATTTTGTTGGAGTTAAGAGTTTGTGGCGTGTGTAGCGCAACTTATTTTAATGTGCAGTTTTGTTTTTGACTCTGTAATGAGATGGGGTAGTTGGATGTGTGTGATGCGCGGAACCGTGGTTTGCGGTAAATATGTGGTTACATGAGAAGGCGGCAGTTACAGGAATGAGGAGCATTTATGAAAAAAAAAATTGTTGAAAGAACTTCTTTAGTAAAAGAGATTTTAGCTAGCACGTTTGTCATTTAGGATTATATGTATATTACTCATTTTGTTGACACATTTATAACAGACTAACTGCTCTGCTGATTTCACACGGTTTCACTTCCTCGGCTCCTATTGGTCGTAGCGTGATGTTACATAGCCTTCCTCGATAAATGGACTATCCAACACAAAAATATTTTTTTTCAATTCGTACCAGTTGTTCCAAAGATAAGCGCGTTAAAAAAAAACAAACTCTTCAGCTTTATAATATTAGTATAGATATTACGAGTCAAATTAACAGCTGTTTTTTTGAGACTGTATTTTTATGAAGAATAAGCTTAAGGTTCATTTCGATAATACCTAATGAAATTAAGATACTATACATATATTTCCGTTCTCATCTATTTAGAACTGATAGCTCTGAAAGTTTTTAAGAAAATGCTCTCTTAAAATTTATTCATAATACAAATTATTTTAATCGTTTATTTTTCAGTTTGTTTTTAAAAACAATGGTTTTAAGTTATTATACAAACTGCAATCTTCCTACCCTAAGTCTTACGAATTTCAACAATTATCCCTCCAAACTTTACGGATACAAAGATCTCACAATTAATCCGATTAATAACCTAATTAATACCTTAATCTCCTTGATTAATACATAACTAGTTAGCTAGTAATTATCTAATGAAGGTAGCTCACCTGGTAGTGTCTTTGATAAGCCGAGATTAGGCTTATAAACTGAAAATTAAACTAACTGTTTGATCATTGGCTCATCACTTATAAGCTTAGATTAGAGCGCTGAGAGTGTCAGGTTGTCTACAGACTAACTCAAGTATTGTATAAGGTATGGAATTCATATGTGCCTTCACATCTGCCCGGAAAACAAATGAATGTAGTTAGAGAGTATTATTATTTGGCTTAACTTATTTAGATGGCCCATTTAAGCAGTAGGGAGGAGTGCAGGAGGGAGTGTCAGACACTCACTGACTAAAACCCACAGAATAGATAAAGAGGTCTTCTTTTATCTGTTCTGTGCTAAAACCTATCCATGTTCCTTCCAAAGCCCTTTGTGTTCTGCGGCAGCGGAAACTCTTTCGGACAATCCTGCTGACCTCCTCTAAGTTGACTGAGAGATGCCATTCAAGAAAAATATAAAGACTATCCATAATCATATTTATATTCTTGGAATCATTGATACAATTTTCAGTTATCTGGCAGTATTTCGTCAACTTTTACTGGTCCTCAAATCTTCAACAAAGGTATTCAAAGGTATTCCCAAAGGTATTCCACCAGATCTCTACCACATATTTCCTCAATTTTCTGCCTTTTATCTTCACTAGGGCCGATCAAATAACCTGATCTATCTTCAAATATCCTAGCACTTCTACAAAACAAACTACTTCGCCACAAACCAGCATGTCTGAGAGATATTTCTCAGCAGCATGTGAAGCTCAGAGGCCCATGGGCAGCATTAAAAACTCTGACTCCAGGTTAGTCACTAACCACACGAAGAAGAATACGAAGAGGCACTTCCACAGTAAAATAATATTATAAGAAGAAATGTTTTAACGGATATCTGCAATCTCCTCAGAATCAAATCTCCATTATCCTCCACAAAAAATCATAAAGATCGCCATTTAAAAATCCCGTTAAGAGAAGCAAGTCGGCTATAATACGTAATGAGGCCGTGTTACTCGTTTAGCGGCAGTAGTTTCTTTTAACGGTAATACCGCTACTGTTATGCCTTACCGGTAAGCAAGTGTATGAAGTTCGGAACTAATGCGGTACTCTCCTACAGATGGCAATAGTTAAACAATAGCCATTTAGTTTTTAAGGTTAAAAGACTTTTATATTATTAACATTAAGTGAGATATCCGAAATGGAAAATCCTAAAAAAAACTTTCCTCGACCTGGGATATCCTAGTACCTCATGCTCAGCAGTATCTCTTGCGACCACTGATCAACGAGGCAGTCAAAGAAAGTTTTGAGATAATTTCTTAAAACTACTTGACTTGAGACCTGGAAGATGCAAATGTGCTGAAAAGCTGGAAAAATATTTTTAAAATGTACCTTTGTATCAGAAATTATTGTAGATTATTAAAGTCACCATGAATAAAGAAGAAATAACCTTATCATAATAATATCTACGCTGCAGCAGGTCTTTTTTACCTTTTGTGAAGAAATACAGGTAGTTAAATAAATACCACAGGCCATTATCAACCAAAAACTACCATTGTCATCAAAATCTACCACCCGCCATAATCGTTAGAGTAACGCGTTAAAAATCCACCAAGAGTAGAAGACTTTTAGCCGGTTAGTTCGAGAGCATTTAATCACTCACTAATTAGTTTTGTCTTAATTTCATTTATTTTAAGTGCAACTTGAACGTTTAAAGCGAGAATTTGTCCACTTATAACAAGGTTTTTAAAAGAAGTTCCATCTTTTTATGCAAATCTAGATTATTTGATTAAAGAAAAATAAAGTGGTTCGTGTGGTGGAGAGAAAGTAAAAGCGATAAAAGATATAGTAGAATTAAATTTACTTCTAAATTAAGAAAAATAAAATTTGATTGAAAAAGTTTATCCAAATTTTCTTGACACAGAATTTTAGAAAAAACGGACGTAGAAGCATTAAAGTAGAGTGGCGTGACAATCACACTAATATTATAAACGAAAGTTTGTATGTTTGTCCATCCTTCACGTTCAAACGGCTGAACGGATCTGGATGAAATGTGGTACAGAGGTAGCTTATGACGTGGATGTAAAAGTATCCCATGTGTTAACATGGGATACTTTTACATTATCTATACTAATATTATAAAGCTGAAGAGTTTGTTTGTTTGAACGCGCTAATCTCTGGAACTATTGGTCCGAATTGAAAAATTCTTTTTGTGTTGGATAGTCCATTTATCGAGGAAGGCTATAGGCTATGTAACATCACGCTACGACCAATAGGAGCCGAGCAGAGGGTGAAACCGCGCGAGAGCAGCTAGTTACATAATTATATACCTGTAGGACGTTCCTTTAGGATAATTTTCGATATCCACGCGAGCATTTCTACATATTAACAACTTAATACATAATTAAATTAAATGACGCCAAAGTGCCCTTTTTGTATATTAGGTAGTTAGATAGTCATTAATTCAGTATGTTTAAGTGATTAAATCAAACTAGATACTCAATATTTCTCTCGTTTTGAATCTAAATTTTTTGTTGAATATTTAATATGAACGTTCCTTATACATAAAGTTACCAAGTCTGTACCGTATTAAAAATAAAATAAGCAGCGACATCCAATAAAAATCGCGCCTCGAAGGACCAATTTTTCATCCATTCCGATACCATACAACCGATCTTCACAAACAAAGGAAAAATATAACTCATATCGATACCTATCTACATTGTATTGCACATAAATTCTCCGCAAGTGCAAAATCGATGAATTTCATACAACTTTAGTACTGAGAGTTAATGACGTGTAAACTTCGCAAACTGACATTAATATTGGACGCTCACACTGGAATGTACCAATGTTAAATGTATAGGTGTAAAGCGATTAGTTCTATGTTCTAGGTATGTATTTTATGGTATTAATTTGTATTGCAAATTATGCTTTGAATAGGTACTAAGTGGTTACATTGTTAGTTTAAATTTTGGTGTTTTGATATAATTTAATTGTATCCAGTACTTCGCACGTTGCGAATATCTAAGTATTCTATGTATGTCCTAAGCCAAGGTTTCCCTGTGTGCTAAATTTAATTAAAATCCGTTCCAGTTACCAAGGTCTGAAGAGGAAGCAGAGAGTTTCTTTCTAATTTCAATATTTTTTATGGAAGATACATTATAGAGACTAAAGAGAGGAGCTCGTAGCTAAGTACTAACAGCCGCACAGGTCGATCCATCAGGTTAAGCTACGCTTGCCGGGGTTGACCGTGGACCATCTTTACATACCGAGACTTCTCCGTGCCTCGGAAAGCACGTTAAGCCGTTGGTCCCGGCTGTCATTTGTGCATTTTTGACAGTCGTGGGGAAAGGTTAGGCAGATGATGACATTATAGAGACTAAAATACTTCCAAGGTGGTTAACAACTCAATAAAAAAAAAACTCTCCCTGAACATAAAACCTCAGATATGAAAAGAAACCCACTTTCACGATACAAAAAAGTCTATAACTCCCATTCATTAATAATGCAGAGCATCGCCCACATAAAATGATTACCTCATGTCTTATTTAACCCTTATCACACCGTACTATCAAACCGTTCTATTTGAATCCCAAAACCAAGACCGACATGGTGAATACGTGGTCCATTTGGTCCCATAAAAGTCAATCGATCCGTCGACGGGTACTGGCGATTCTATTTTGATCCAAGTACAGTAAGACACGGATTGAAACCTTATCTTCATCGTATTGACTTTTGAAGGCTTTCTGACCGGCATGGGTATGATATGGGTTAAGTTTAAGATTGGGTTCAGGGGATTAATTTTGGAACTATGATTTGACTTTGGGTAAGTAATTTTGTGTTGATTTTGATTATTTTTGAAGCAGATTTTTGACTGTAGGTGAAATTATTTTCTTTTACAGGTTTTTCAAGATTCTTAGAAAATTATAATAATAATAATAATAATATCCTTGGACATTTCACAGAACGCCATATCGTCCCAAGCTAAGCAACCTAATGCTTGTGTTATGGTAATGAGAGGGCTGATAAACTACTTATATACATTTTTTTTTGTAAATACATACATATTATAGATAGAAAAACACCCAGACTCGTAACAAATACTTGCAGGTCGTACAAATATTTGTTCCGTGCGGGAATCGAACCCGCGATATAGTGCGCAGCAGTCAATCGCTTAACCACTGCGCCGACCGTGTCGTCAAATTATGAGTGTCTAAAATCAAAAACACAGAACATTGCGTGTTCATTTTGAGAACAAATGGCCAGGATGCCTGGACAATTGTCATTCGCTGCGTGTCGATTCGATTTCGAAAATTGTTGATCGAACAATTCGATATTTCAGCGTTTCGGATTGTCAAGAACGCCACTTGTCAACGCATTTGCATGTCAATATTGATCGAGTTTCGTTACACAATTTGGCATTGTCTAGCACTTAGAGATCGAAAAGGATTGTACACGTGACCTTTTGATAGCTTATACCAATTCCATACATTTCGGATTTATCTAATTTCGTTATCGTTACTGAAATTGTGACTTTGCCTAGGCCCCCGGTTGTGTGTATGTTTTATCCGGCTCTTGTGTGAAGGTATATATATATCATTTCAAAAGCAAAGTAACTATCGATATAAAAAGAGGATCAACGTTTCCAATTTCAATATCTAAACTTTAATCCCCATCTTTTTCTAAACTCCAAAAACAATAAAAGCAAACAATCAAATATATTTTACTACCCTCAATTCATCAGTCATAGTTTTACGACAGATACAGTCGTACGAACCTATTCGAGGTTTAATAATAACTGGCGTTTGCCGATGCATGGCGGGAGAGATAAGGACCGGCCAGCCCCACCAATAAAAGTAGCCAATTGGACTCGTAAAAGTTTATACACCAACGAAGTTTAATCAGACGGTATATAAACGCATAGATATTGCAACGTTTCATATTGGTCTTTTTGTATTAAACAACAGTTAGATTTTTTATAGATCAATCTGCAACCAGCTTAGCCTTTTCCCAATTATGTTGGGGTCGGCTTCCAGTCTAGCCGGATGCAGCTGAATACCAGTATTTTACATGCCTATCTGACCTCCACAACCCAGTCAGTAACTGGGTAATACGATACCACTTGGTAAGACTGGCTATCAGACTTTCGGGCTTCTGACTTCCCGTAACGACTGTCAAAGATCTACGAATGACAGCCATTATCAACGTCTTAACGTGCTTTTCCGAGGCATGGAGGAGTCTTCGTATGTAAAGATGGTCACCCATCCGCGGATCAACCCCGGCTAGTGTAGCTTAAGCTGATGGACTGATCTGTGCGGCTATTATTAATTTAATTGATGCTGAACTGAATATCTGAGTTTGTTACGGTGTTTCTTCTCAGAGTAGAACACACTTCATCGTCTTTCAAAATATTTTTTTTACGTATAAAAGTGTATCTTTGAACCACTTTACCTACATAAAAATATCTCTACATAGTATAGAATGAAGTCGCTTCCCGCCGCCTGTACGCTTAGATATTTTAAACTGCGCAACAGATTTTAAAACGGTTTTCATCAATAGGTAGCTTGATTTCAGACAAAGGTTTATACGTATAGTTTAACTGGCTTTCGCCCGCTTGAAGTATCTACGTTGCATCCGAAGCAGGGCAGGTTCCTAGAATTCAATACATACAAAAATGCTTATTGTTACCTAAGGAAAGATTCCTAGATATTTCTAGGTTATAACCTTAAAACTGAAAGCCTAAACGCAAAACAGAATCGTAAAAGTCCAAACATCGTCTTTCAATAGTCGAAAAAAAATACAAAAAGATCGAATATCGACGATAATCAGTCGCATTTCACAAGATCCATTTGGAAAATTATCCCATTGACCCTCAAAAATCCAATTCAAAACCCACCTTGAACGCCCTCAATCCAACCTCATCGCATCTCTCAAATCCCATCACAGTGATTAATATATAAAGGATAAAGTTAACTGAATCGAAGTGGGCCACTCGACTCTATTCATTACGACTATAGAGTCCGCAACTAAATCCGTTCGGATATCAGGTTTGATTCCCCGTTTAAAGTCGAATAGGCCGGAAATCGATTGCTTTGGAAGCTTTACGTTCGAATTGTAGGCGAAAATTGCAAGGATCATCGTTCGCTGGATGGGGTTCGTTAGCGATTTTATGTGGACGTTTTGGACACGATTTTTACTAAGAACCTGAATTAGTATTATTATAGTTAACTCTTAGTATTATAATACAACTTAACATAACGCAACGCCTATATTTGGCAGATTTTTATATTTCAAGAACTAATTGTGGTTAAGTTTTCAGTACAATAAAATGTGGCTGTTGTTAGTAGCTGCAGTTCTTTATTGCTTGTGTGATTATTAACTACCCTGGTGCCAGACTTAGTTTCACTTAGCTTCTGCTTATCTTAGCTTCTTAGCTCTGACTTCTTCTTCTTTTCGAGTCGATGACTAAACTCTGTCCGCCCAGTACGTGGCAACCTGGACGGCCCTATCATTTGCGTCATTCAGGTCCTTGAGCGTGCAGTCAGTTGTGCAAGACGGGCACGAGAGTAGATGTGGCATATCCTGTATTGGGGCACCACACTCACATTCTGTTCGAGATGGGTCGATTATACCCCATCTGGCTAAATTGGATCGGCAGCGGCCAACTTGAACACGCAGTCTGTTTAATGACTTCCATATCGGCCACTGCAGTTCGTGACCAGGGGGTAGATTTTCTGCCGGTGCAATGACTTAACTTCACATACTGTTGAGAAATATCTCTCAAGCGATAACAAAATTCTATTAATGTTTCTTTGCTACTAATATGAACCACCATAACCTTGTCGCTAGAAACAACACAATGGATCCCTATAGTACCTAATTATCTACTAGTAAACAAGTGACAATTCAATCCACAAACAAACTTCCATTTCCCCACACATCAAAAACAAAACAAGACCTACATTTTCCCACACGATCCAATTCGCCGTCACATCCAGGCGGCAACATCCGCGCTCGGACTGTGCGAACGGAAATAACGCGCTTAATAGATTCGCTTCGGCTCACAACTGCGCTGACAACTGTATAATCTATTTATGAGGAAAACTGCCCGACGCCTCTGTTTCGAGGCTATGTGCATGTGTATACATTGTGCATGAGTATAAGAGTATTAAGTTATTAAGGCACGTATTTATTGTTGTCATTTTTGGTTCTAATAAGGTTTTTATTACCTGAAAGCTGCAGTTGAGTGGTTGCAAAGTTGTTAAAGGGAACCAAAATGCACTGTCATCATATGGTAATCGTAAATATTGCTGCATGGATATCGGATTTTTGTCTGTTTAAGTGCCCCAATCCATACTTTTTTTATGGCTGGGAAATCATCCAATGACTTCTCCCGCTCTGGGTGGAATGGAAGGGAGTGTCAGACTCTTACTGATTAAAACCCATCCATGTTCCTTCCTTAGCCCTTTATGTTCCGGGGTAGCGGTAACCCTTTCGGACAATCCCGCTTACCCGGCAGGCTTGGCCCCTAAGGGGCCCCTTCATATGCTGAAATCTCTTTGAGGCGCGCGTGGAACATATACGTGCCATCCGGCACGGGCCTGGTCCTGATCGGACGGTGAATCACCCATTACTCACCATCCGCAGGCCCGCGCCTACGGTGGCCGGGAGTCGTCACGTGGCTCCCGACGCCCGGGGCGTCTCCGGCGGCGGCTGGGACGGGAGGACCTTTCTCTCTCCCATCCCGCCAGCAATCCATACTAATATTATAAATTCAAAAGTAACTCTGCCAGTCTGTCACCTTTTCACGCCTAAAACACAGAACGGATTTCGGCAAAATTTGGCAGAGAAGTAAATTGCATCCTGGGGAAGGACATAGGCTACTTTTTGTTTCAAAAATATCCCTAAAGGGAGGGATATAGAGAATGATTCTTGCGACACAACCAAACTCCATGCGGACGAAATCGTGAGCAAAAGCTAGTTACCAGTTTTATTGAACGCCGGAAAAGCATAATCAGCCTTATGTTCCCACTACTGGGGTTCAGGTCTGGTTCTAGGACATGTCAGTTTCCTAACATTGTTTTCCTTCACCTATCATTGGTTTGTCAGTTGAGGCGAGCATTGCTGACTCAATGGGCCCCACTTCAGGCTGGGGGTATGAATCTAGATAGGCGCTCTACTTTTTGTAATAAAAAAATATCACCACTGCTCGCCTCAACTTTGCAGAAATATCAAACAGGCGATGAGTTTGGCGAACACGTTGCCAGCTCCTTTATTTATAAGCTAAATATTAATCTTGAAAGCTTTATAGAAATCTGGTATCTCATGCGCACCTTGTCACAGACATATTATAAGACGTTTCGCGTTTTGATTCTCGTGTGTTTACCAGCATGTGTTTATCAGCTACTAAGCCTTGCATTTTTTCGTGCAAACTCTGACTTAACCATAGTTAGCTCGGCTAGAAAACTACAGCTCGTAAATGGAACGGCTTGACCGTAGAAGTGCCACGTAAAGTTGTACCACATTGTAACATTTTAGCAGAATTTAAAAATTAAGCGAGTGCTTCTTAACTTTCATAATTATTTCAGGTTTTACTTCGTTTTTAAGTCAAGAGTCCTTTTACAGCATTTAATTAATTTCGGTGTCAATAAACTACGTTTTTAAATTCTGATTTTCGAGGAAGAAGCACCGAAATACTACTTTCTTTAATAATATAACCTAGTTATTTCAAATAAAATCTGCAATTATTCTTATCAACTACCATATTACCATGAAATAATGGCTCTAAAAGGTCGCCTTTAGCAATAAGACAACGCTTCGCTAAATGGTGCAACTAATAAAAAATCATTTTATCAATCTCTCTAAACATACTTCTTTCGCGGCATAAAATACACTACGGGTGCCTACATTTAAACCAAAATAAATCTGCCTAGCCTTTTCCCAACTATGTTGGGGTTGGCTTCCAGTCTAACCGGATGCAGCTGAATACCAGTATTTTACATGGAGCGACTGCCTATCTGGCCTCTACAACCCAGTAACTGGGTAATACGATACCCCTTGGACTAGCTATCCGATTTTTGGGCTTCTAATGACCAGTAACGACTGTCAAAAATGCACAAATGACAGCCGGCACCAATGGCTTAACGTGCTTTCCGAAGTACGGAGGAGTCTTGGTATGTAAAGATGATCACCCATCCACGGACCAACCCCGACAAGCGTAGCTTAACCTGATAGATCAGCCCGTGCGGCTGTTTTACTTAGCCATGAGCTTCTCGCCCACATGTAAACCACGCGTTAGGACTTTTAATAGAAGTATTAATAGTAATTAATACTTCTATTAAAATTCCTAACGTGTATATTACCTGCGTATTATTAGCCTAACTGCCTAATGTTAGTACAACTGCCTAACAGTATTAGCACACATTAACGTTTAAAATTATCGATGTTTCAAATATAATTTATGTATACCAGTAACTTTGGTCGTTGATATTCAATGCGTTTAGTCCGATAATGCGTTTAGCAGTTCAAATGCGTAACTTTCAGTCCGTTAGCCCGTTAGTCCGTTTATTAGAGATCATTTTGTATGTTTATTTGTGCTGTTAATTAATGTTTAAATAATGTTATCGTTTAGAGTTGTGTTTGTAAATAATTAAGTTTCGGTTGGAATTTGATTATTAAATTAGTACTATGTATTTAATTAAACTAACGTCCAGTGAGAATGGAAACCGACATTGCATGAAACATTAGACTGTTTGAATGTACTTAATTTAATAATTTGTTGAAATGTTATTGCGTTTCTTATAAGTCAACATATTTTTTCGGTTTAGATTTTAGGCTTTCCTAATAAATACAAAAAAATTATAGGAAGTTGTTTAGTTTTAACACAGAACTACGAAGAAGCTTTCTTGAATCCGCCTTAATCCGATCAGCCTGAATTTTGTTTCTAAGGGTGGGAAATGATAATATGAATTCTCGTTCCGGGTCGAGCGAAAAGAAGTGTCCGACTCTTATTGACCCATCCATGTTCCTTCCTTAGCCCTTTGTGTTCAGCGGTAGCAATTTCGGACAATACCGCTGATTTATGGCGCAGAATTTAATTTATTGATCTTCCCATTAGTACTTAAAATAAACAAATAAAAAACAACTTACAAATACATCACGATGATTTACAAAACACTTGTCCAACTCCAAATTTACAGGTGAAAGCACTTACCTGAAAAAAAGAAACGTAAATTAAAAACTCGCTCAATCATCAATCAGTTAATGGTGTGCCGGCATTTACACTGGCTGCATTATGATGATTTATATCAGCCCCGTAATGGGTTCATTTGGGTATTTCGGTCCACTGTTTTCCAACTACGAAGTCTGTGTCACAATTCAACTCGTAATCTGCTAGTGTTTGAACCTGAATGCAGTTCTGTGTCGTACTGTGTGCAGCTTTGAGTTGTGTGTTGATCCTTTTTTTTGTTGTATCTGTGTAATTTATGGAAGTGACACTATTCAAGTGTGGCTGTGTTTGTGTTTTAGTGGGAGTAGCCGGAGATTACTGTACGATGTACGACTATGTGGTTATAATTAAGCATGTATGGTTTTAGTTACGTAACAGTTAAAGAAACTTTGTTTTCTTGTAACCTTAGGAATTTATATTTTACCATTTTGCCGTTACTCGAACTAATAAACTTTTCCTCCGTACATAAAGACTATTACAAAATAAAAACAAAATATGATGTCGCAAAGGACCACACAGCTTGTAATATAAACATAAGTGGTGTCTAACACAAATATCTATATAATAAGGAAAATAATCGTCATCATCTGCCTAGCCTTTTCCCCAACGCTGTTGGGATTGGCTTCCAGTATAATCAGATTCATCTTTATACCAGTATCTTACATAGAGCGACTGTCTATCTGACCTGCACAACCCAGTTACTGGGTAATACTATACTTCTTGGAGAGACTGGTTGACTCTCGGGCTTCTGACGACTTTAAAAAATAGTAGAAAAAAATGCAACAAAATTGTAAAACACAAACAAATTGAAACAAAACCACTAAAAGTGTGAAGTCATAACTCGAAACGCCACCACCTCGAACAACACTAATCATATTGGCCAAACAATGCCAACACTACAAATTCGGAATGAAGCCAAAGAATTGCGTGCGGAGCTCTGATTGAGTCGAATTATGTTTTGAGGAATGTTGTTGCATTAGCTAATGCACAGTAAGGTATGAAAAACCTGTCGAGGATGTAGAGAGATTAGATATGGTATTTGAAAGAAAGAAAAAAAATATGTTTATTTGCGGCAAACATGATGCAGTGATAAAAAACAAACAACAAAAAAAGCAAGTTGTGGAAAATATGTGTCACCTCCATCACATCTTATGTATTTGAAGGTTTAATTGATACCTAGAACTGAACCACCTTTATAGCAGTTTTATCTAAATTTACTTCAGTGTCAGCATGAGACAAAGGTATACAGGAAGTACAGTTTCATCTCTTTCCCATGGTGAAGTAATCTATACTAATAATAATATTATAAAGCTGAAGAGTTTGTTTGAACGCGCTAATATCTGGAACTACTGGTCCGAATTGAAGGTATTTCGTTTCGATATGAGAAAAAAGAAAAATAATTTTGATTTCATGTCGTTCATAGATAATTTAAATGAATGTAATAATTTGATAATTATTAATATTTTAATTTTAAGGGTTCCGTACAAAAAAGGTAAAACAGGACACTATTACTAATATTCCTCTGTCCGTCCGTCCATCTGTCACCAGGTTATATTTCATGAACCGTGATATTTAGACAGTTGAAATTATATGATATGAAAGACAAAAAATTACAACCAGATATTTTGAATAATATAAATAACTCAAAAGAATAAACATGAATGAGGTGAGTCGATATTGATATGTAGATTTATTTCAAGGAATATCGATTGTGGTATGACCAATGCACTTATTGACAAAGTTTGTACAGAATCGTGGGTACCAAAAATACTAAAATCGACATAACCAACAATAAATAAGGAATTTAGAAAACAATCACTTCTAGCAAATCTAGATCTTCGTACAGCACATTAGCCGCGCGCTGAATAATGTTCAGTTTGGTCGAAAATTTTCAGATTCCGTGTAATTGTGATTTAGTGCGGCATTAGAGTTTGATACGCGATAAACTTATCGGCCGAAATACTGGCTTTAGAGGTGCGCTCACAACCTGTTTTAGGAATCGAATAATTTCGCTGTTCAATTGTTTCTGTTGTTGAAATGTTTCAGGTACGGTATTTGAAAGAATCATAGAGTTCTGTCTCTACGAAATGTGGGAGTGCTAATACAATAACAGTTAATATAGCAGTTAGCTGACCCCCTTTGCCCAAATGGGTGGGGTTTTTTTAGTAACAAATAGTTTTTTAGATTCATATTTTTCTAGTTTTGAGTTGATGTTGTAGAACTATGTAGGTATATAGAATATAAAAGATATTTATAAAATTCTATCGATTCGTAATCTAAAAAATCTGAACTATATGCAAAGGAGGGTCAGCAAATTGCTATTACTGACTGGACTTGGTAGGTAATTAATACTAGACGGGTATACTTATTGTAGTTCAATCAGTGGTAAACATTTTAGGTTATTAACCGCAAGAGTCATTTTCATTTCCATAGAAGAATAAATCAAGGCATAGCTCTAGGTAAATACACGCCATTTTCTCAGCCAATCAACACAATGGAAGACAGAAGACAGAAAGTATAGACGCCAGCACATCAAGCTATCCCTAATTGTCAAATTTTCCCAATCGAAAACGAACCTTATAACTTTGCAATAAAGTTGAAATACTATCAAAGAAATTTGACAGATTGAGATAACTTGATGTGCTGTCCTGTGCACCATTTTAAACTGTTACAATAATATTATTCCAAAATTTAAAAAAAAATCCTTAAGAATATCATTTGCCATACGACGCACATAACCCCTCCGGAAAACCATGACTGAACATATTATGTAGTGCCAAGTGCTGGCCGCGCCACTCAATTAAATATCTCCGCTTACGAAGACCATAAAGTAGTGCTTCGTAATACGATATCCATTACTGGAACATCGAGTCAAGCTGTGCTGTTCTCGGGTTAGGAAAACTGTAATTCTTTTATAAACCATGTCATACTAAAACTGTTAAGTTAGAACATGTATTATTAATTTATTTACTAATTAAATGACTAAAGGGACAGTCGCTCCATGTAGAATACTGGTATTCAGCTGCATCCGGTTAGACTGGAAGCCGACCCCAACATAGTTGGGAAAAGGCTAGGCAGATGATGACTAATTAAATGCCTACAATTCTGTAGTCACTTAATAATTGCATGCTGTTCATGTAAATATTAGTCCCTTTTTTTTAGAGTAATCATCACATGACCCCTCCCGCTCGAAGAGTCTCAGACTCTTACTGACTAAAACCCATCAAATTTGTTTCTTAATATTGCACCACTAGCACACATATGTAATGCTTGTTTTTCCAAAGGAGTCTTTCCAGAAGCCCTTAAAAAATCTGTCACTATTCCTATATATAAAGCAGGAGACAAAACTTTGGTGTCGAATTATAGACCAATCTCCCTACTACCTAGTTTTTCAAAAATTTAGAAAAACTAATAAATAGGAGGTTAAAACACTACCTAGAAACTCATAATCTTCTCTCAGGTAATCAGTTTGGGTTCAGGAAAAAAATATCAACCGCTGACGCTCTTCACAAACTAACTTCGTATGTTGTCGAAAGCATGGATAGGGGACAGAAGTGTCTAGGTATATTCCTAGACCTAGCCAAGGCTTTCGACACCGTCTCTATACCCATCCTCCTGAACAAACTGAATACCTTAGGAATTCGAGGTATACCTCTACAACTTTTCCAAGACTACCTGACAAACCGGAAACAGGTTGTAAAAATTGATAACAGCATAAGCCAAGAGGAAAATGTCACCTTCGGCGTGCCTCAAGGCAGTGTGTTGGGTCCTACGATGTTTCTTATATACATTAATGACCTCTGCAATTTGCATTTACAACAGGGTCAAATAATAACATTTGCAGATGATACAGTATTATTGTTTAGCTCTAACACGTGGAAGGATGTAACCGAAGCAGCAAATGAAGGTTTTGCATTGGTAACCTCTTGGCTTGACAATCATCTATTGACACTTAAGTTTGACAAAACGAAATATATGACATTCACAATTAACAGTAGAACTCAACCGTCTCATAACACAATAAACATACAAACTCACCATTGCAACAATCGAAGTACCTGTCATTGTAACCCAATCACGAGAACCAATTCCATAAGATATCTCGGTGTTATAGTAGATCAAAACTTAAACTGGAAAGAACACGTCATTAAAGTAAATAACCGCGCAAGAAAGCTAATATATATTTTTAAAACTATCAGAAATGCATGTGACGTTAAGCTACTAATAAAAATCTATTTATCACTATGCCAATCTATACTGACATACGGCCTGAATGTATGGGGAGGAACTTCAAAAACAACCATTTTGTCTGTCGAAAGAGCCCAACGCATGGTACTGAAAGTAATTTCTCGCAAAAAATACACTTATCCGACACACCTACTTTACACAGACCTAGGAGTCCTTACGGTGCGAAAATTATTTATTAAACAAGAGATCATGGCACAACATAAATTAAAACCACATTTTACTAAAAGGCGGCGATTAGATATAGTTTATAACATACCCAGATTTAGAACATCTTTTGCACACAAATTTCACAATTATCTCGGTCCTAGCCTCTACAACAAAATAAGTAAAGATCTAAAATTGAAGAATCTTGATACCCAAACATGCAAAAAAGCTATTGAAAAATATCTGAAAGAACTAGACTATAACAGCACTGAAAATCTACTGTAAAACGATATTAGGCACTTAAATAAATGAAAATAAAGCACACTTAACTGCACACATACAGAAACATACATAAAACACATACACAATACATATACCCATACCCAAACACAGACAACTCCAATAATTTGTTACTTAATTAATATAATGATCTGTACTTACTATGATTATTACCTATACAGTATGTAATCAAACTATAGATATGTGACTTGTAAGGAACCTTGTGGGAATCTGTTGTTCTGAGGTTGAGGAAGACTATCCGCTCGTGATACAGTTTTATACTAGTACGAGGGGATAGGGCGAATCAGTCTAAAGGCAACCAAACCATCTTAATATTGTACCATATCACATACAACGATCTGTCTATTTTGTGTTTATTATTAAGTTACTCTGTATGGTTGTCTCAAACTCGTGAATAAATTATTATTATTATTCTTTTATTTATTCCATTTCTTATCTTATATATTTTTAAATATTTTTATAAAATGCAAAAATAAAAAAAAACATTTAAAAATATAAAAAATAGTGGTCCGCCGATGTCGGGAGCAGAGTCCAAGGCACCGGTGGTTAGGGCTGCAGAGACAAGAACCTCCTCACAATGCGAGCCGTATCGAGGAGTACTGCCTTCTGAATCTGGCTCTTGATCCAACCGCCTAACGAGAGCCTCGAAAGATGTTGGTCGAGGCTTTTGGCTATCAGGCCATTGGCTGTTACGACAATCGGTACAATGACAGCCGAGCTCACATTCCACATGTCAACAACCTCGTGTGCTAAGTCGAGATATTTTATTTGTTTCTCTTTCTCAGCTTTCACAAGGTTCTCGTCATGCGGAATAGTAACATCGACTATCATTGCAAGCCGCGCTAATCGATCTATCACTACTATATCAGGCTTATTGGCGACAATAGTCCTGTCAGTAATGATAGACCGATCCCAGTACAACGTGACATGGTCATTCTCAAGAACTGGGTCGGGCACATACTTGTAATACGGTACCTCAGAGTCTACAAGTTTATATTTCAAAGCAAGTTGCTGGTGAATAATCCTGGCCACTTGGTTATGCCTGTGCAAATACTCGCCGTTAGCTAAACGAGAACAACCAGAGATAATATGTCTGATGGACTCACCTGGACGATGGCATGCCCGACACACGTCAAGCGTCCCGTCCTTCATAATATGTCTCCGATAGTTATTCGTCAAGATAACTTCGTCCATAATTGCACAGACGAAACCTTCAGTTTCCCCAAAAAGGTCACCAAAACGTAACCAGGACACGGACGCTAAGAAGTCTACACCGGGCTCATGAAGAACCCGATAGAAGCGCCCGTGAAGCTCCTTGCCTTGCCATATCTCCTTGCGGTCATCGGTAGTCAGTACTGCAGGTTTGCGCCAGTTCTCTTTACCCATGGAAAGCGGGGTGAGGCCTATGTCCACTGCCACCACATCACGGTGCATACCCACATCGGCTTTTAAAAAATAATCCCTGAGACTGCAAATCTCGCGATTGTGGAGGGTCTTTGCATTTAAAAAGCCTCGACCCCCGCACTTCCGCGGGATATACAGTCTCATCACCGATGATCGTGGGTGATGCATCCGGTGTGCGGTCAGCAGTGTACGGACCCTCCTATCCAAGGCGTCAAGTTCGGTCTGAGTCCATTTGAGTATGCCGAAAGAGTACATCAAAACCGGCATGACCCAACCGTTAAAGGCGCGCACCTTGTTTCCGCCTGAAAGAAGACTAATCAAAACTTTATTCAGGCGACCAAAGAAGCGCTCCTTCAACGATTGCTTCATGTCAGTAACATTGATACCCAACGCTTCCGACATACCCAAATACTTATAGCTTTCGGATGAGGAGAGGGATCTAAGGTGTATGGAATCCGAGAGTTGGATTCCCTCGGATTCCACAATCTCCCCTCGCTTTACATGCATGACCGCACATTTATCCGCACCAAATTCCATCCTGATGGCGCTACTAAAAGTTTCAGTTACCTTCAGTAACTCCATCAGTCGCAATTTGTTGGGGGCAAAGAGTTTTAAATCATCCATGTAGAAGAGGTGAGATATGACCTGACCGCCTCTCTTCAACCGATAACCTAGACCTGAATCCTCCAGCAGAGTGCTAAGAGGATTCAGAGCTAAGCAGAACCAAAGTGGACTCAAACTGTCGCCCTGAAATATTCCCCGTTTAATCCATATAGGCTCATCATTCCCCTGGATCTGCGGACACCCTGGATAATGAAGAACCGTCCTCCATTGCCCCATACACGTCTCAAGGAAAATGCGTAGAGTTGCATCTATTTTGTACAACTCCAGCACTCTCTTCAGCCATGTATGTGGCACCGAGTCATAGGCTTTCTTATAATCTATCCAGCATGTCGACAAATCCTTATGGGATCGACGAACCTGTTGGTTGATGGCCATGTCAATGAGGAGTAGCTCCTTAGTACCACGGGACCCATTCCTACACCCATTTTGAGAGGCAGACATAATCGAATGACTTTCTATGTGCGTATTAATTTTCACTCTCAAAATGGATGTAAGTAGTTTATAGACCGTCGATAAACATGTGATCGGTCTATAATTCTTAGGTTCCGTGGGACTGCCAGACTTATGGAGGAGGTGGGTAACGCCTGTTGTTAAAAACTGAGGTAGCGACCCAGACTCTAAAGATGACTGGAACTGAGATGCCAGGCAAGTGTGTGAACTAACTAGCCATTTCAACCAGAAGTTGTGCAGCCCGTCCGGTCCCGGTGATTTCCAGTTCGGTAACGGACGGACTGCTCTGGCTACGTCTAACGGTGTTATTAAGACGGCTTCCATTTCTGGTATAGTTTCACACACTCGCTCGACATCCCGAGTCCAGTCAGCTTCAGCGTGACAGACGGGCACCGACCAGATGCTGCGCCAGAATGCACTCGTGGTAGCATCATCCGGGTGACATACGTCTGTCAAATTTTGTTCAGGTCGCTCCCAAGCTCTATATACCCACCTCTCGTCACTCTGGAACATGCGATTTTGCTTGTACCGATCCACCCGCCTCTTATACCGCCGAATACGGCTCGCCCATGCACAAACTTTCTGCTTCAGGAAGTCGATGCGCTCTGTAACTCGGGACATGTATTCTAGAGGACTGATTCCAGTCCCCGAGAATGCCCGCCTTACAAAGCGCATCACTCGTGGTCGAGTATTACCCTCCCTGAAGCAGTATAATTTGCCAATGAGTACCCTGGCTCCATCGATACGACGCTCGATTCTGTACTGCCAGGCTGGTACGACTGGTTTTGGTCGACTAGCTTCGTCACTGTTTGGAAACTTAACGTTAGCTAATCGACACGCCGCAACAGCCGCGCAATACAGGATCGAGTGTGTATCAACAAGATCCTCGCTGCTTTTGAAAAAATTCTCAAGCTGCGAGTCCAAGGCACACACCAGCGCCTTATTTTGTTTATGCATAGGTAGGCGTGGTAATCGAGGTCTAAGTCCGGTCGGAATGGATCTATACTCGCGGAATGCATCCTCCAGAGCGTTCCTCAATCTGTCGTTGCACTGGCTACTTACTGTGGCAACCCTATCATCCTCCTCTTCAACACCATGATTGGACCGCGGTAGAACTACATCAGTGGTTGACGCTGGTACCGCGGTTTGTGTCGGATTTGGGACGATAATATGGTTGCTCAATACCTCTGAGCGCAGCCTATCAAGTGCGGCATCGTCCAACCTATGATTTCGTTGGATGACACGCACCTGATCCGACAGTCGCTGGGCCGATACGTTGACGGTTGGTTCCAGTACCTGAAACAGAGACAGCATCCTAACACGGTACGCAGTGAGGTTAGTTCCCCCCTCTGTAGCCCCGTAGTATGCGCGCATGACGTTCTCGTTTATACACTGAGTCCATTTCATGCGCTGCACACAACCACCGGCAGCGGGGACCCGACTCAGGGCCGGTTGGCCCCTAAGTCCCAAGCTCTTCGGTGGCCGGCCTCTCCCCGGCCGACGTACAGGTGTTGGCGACGTCGGCGGGGAAAAATACTCGTCACTCGAGCTCGACGCAACTGCCGCGGTCGGTGTCACATCGCTCACGGTGGGGCTGGGTACCGACGGCGACGAGGCGGAGCTGAGCGAAGAGTCCGGAGGTGGTAGGCGTGCGCGTCTCTTAGCTGCAGCACGAGTCAACATTTTTATATTTCATCGTTCCTTGAAAGTTGAAACACTTGACAGATGTCAATCCGGGAATTTTTTATAGGTATTTGTAATTCTATTATATTGTGGTCCATTTTGCTGAATTATTAAAATTCAATATTGTTATAAAGTGTTTTGATTATTTTGAGATAATAAATTAAGAAAACTGCGTCTAAAATAATAAAATTAGGAAATCGATTTTATTATTATTATTATTATTATACCTATAATATTTAATTATAACATAAATAATAATTATATATATTATATATCATTGTTTTCTTATACGTTTTTAAATTTTACTAGTAAAAATATTTGAAATTGTCCCTTTACTAGCTTTTATCTGATACCAATATTATTGTAATTTCATTTAAAAACATTCGCCTCACTTTTGATTGGCCCCGATAAAATATAATCATTATAAATATTGTATAGCTTGTCACTCCCACAGTTAAGATAAATCTAACGACACCTGTTTAATTTGTAAACAAAACGCAGTTTTAATTTCGCGTCCATCAGTGGTGATTATAGAAATTAATGTATTTCTCAGGCATTTCACACAAGGGCACGCCACGATAGTGGCGGTAAGGCCCCTCTTTGAGGAGTGGCTAGAGAGGCGTCACGGCGCCCTCACCTACCGCCTGACGCAGGTCCTCACCGGACATGGATGTTTCGGGAGGTTCCTGCACATCATCAGGCGGGAGGAAACGCCCGGGTGTCACCACTGCGAGGATCGCCCAGAGGACACGGTAGAGCACACGGTGCAAACCTGCCCCGCATGGGCAGAGCACCGCCGTGTCCTCGTAGAGGCGATCGGCGGCGGCGACCTCTCGCGCCCGGCTCTGGTGCAAGCCATGGTCCGGGGTGAGAGGGAGTGGGAGGCAGTCACCTCCTTCTGCGAAAAAGTGATGCTCGCGAAGGAGGTGGCGGGATGGGAGAGAGAAAGGTCCTCCCGTCCCAGCCGCCGCAGGAGACGCCCCGGGCGTCGGGAGCCACGTGACGACTCCCGGCCACCGTAGGCGCGGGCCTGCGGACGGTGAGTAATGGGTGACTCACCGTCCGATCAGCACCAGACCCGTGCCGTACGGCGCGTATATGTTCCACGCGCGCCTCAAAGAGATGTCAGCATATGAAGGGGCCCCTCAGGGCCAAGCCTGCCGGGTAAGCGGGATTGTCCGAAAGGGTTACCGCTACCCCGGAACATAAAGGGCTACGGAAGGAACATGGATGGGTTTTAGTCAGTAAGAGTCTGACACTCCCTTCCGCTCCACCCAGAGCGGGAGAAGTCATTGGATGATTTCCCAGCCTTAAAAAAAAAAAAAAAAGGCATTTCACACAGAGTGGGAGAAGTCATTGGATGATTTGCCAGCCTAAAAAAAGGCATATTTTTTTTTTGTAGTTTGGCACATAGAGAGCTTATTTCCATACATTAAGGTACTGGTTTACTAAACTTCGCGTGAGCCCATATCTCATTATGGGCTCAAACACACTATAAATCATATTTAATGCGTCAGGCGTTGACTGAACACCATATTAACTAACGCTTATCATTTACCTGTGGAAAGTAATTACATTAAAATTTTTACACGTTATTATGGAAACGGCCTCCATTACTCTTCGGACTAATTCGAGTGTGCGAGAAAATTAACGGACAATTCTTTCGGCTTCGTTATGTAAGTTTGATTATACTATTCTGTGGGAGATAAATGAAGAATAAAGGCTGAAAAGCAGGCTATGGTGCGAGATTTTTTAATTAATTATTCATCTGAATAAAGGTGTTTAAAAGCTTTAATAACACGCTCCTACTAATCTTATTTTGAAAGAATTTTTGAAGATTTATTTTTAAATTAATATAAAAAAAATTAACTCAACAATTCTTTATTTTGAAAACAGAATCGAAACACGATATTCCTTTAATATTAATTTACTTAAAGCTGACAAAAACATTGAAACATTGCTGGTAAATATAATATTAAACGTTAAACGGTCTGTAATTGCAATCACAAACAAAATTACCACTGTGTGTACTGGCATCAGAAATGTATATTTTATGACAATTAAGGGGTGAATTAAAATAATAAAGATCGGTGATCTGAAATACGCGAAAAATCCCGCACGGACCGCACGAATGTGGAAGTACATTTCGAAATATTGCCAATTACTGTGTCTGCGATTCTGTAAACTGAAATTGTTACTCAATGTTTACTGTAGGTATCAAGAATACATTTATTTTAATTTGATAATGTATGGGTGAATTAACAGGAATCAATCTGTCTAGCCTTTTAGAAAGAAAGAAAAATTGGTTATAAATTTATTTTCTCTACTATGTTAGAGTCGACTTCCAGTCTAACTGGAGGCAGCTGAATACCTGTGTTTTACAAGGAGCGACTGCCCATCTGACCTCCAATACCCAGTCTGTAACGGGGTAATACGATACCCCTTGGTAACTCTCCGGAGTTAAAAGAGTTTTTTTTAAACTTTTATAAGTTACGTCGATCTTATTAAGTTTCAAAATCAAATTAACAATTTTAGCAATTCAACTGATTTTAAATGCCCGATCCTTTAAAAAAAACTTTAATGTGATATTGAATGTTACAAACCCGATACACAGCTCAATGGAACGCAAATAAATTCTATTAATAACAACAGAAAACGTAATGTAAATAAAGAAAAATGAGATCACGACCGCATTTCAACCGTCAGTCAAACTTTTATGATTTCTTATGTGCGTAACACGTTTTCATTGTGAACTGTTTCTAGGCGATTTAAGAAGAAGCCCAAAGTGATAACAAATTCCGCACGTGATCGCCTGTCAAAGTAATTGCAAAAGACAACCACAAATGGGCTAATTTGTGGTAGGCTTTTGCAATTATTTCACTGCTCCGAATATTCCTAATTGAGAACATTGGCTATAAAGTTGTAGAATACAATAATAGGTATATTTTTATTAATATTTTAATTAAACATATATGAGATTTCCAAAACAAAACAAGGCAATGTTAAAAGGTTGTGTCATTTGCTATAGAAAAGAAAAAAACCTCTCTTTCATGCTCTTTTAAATGCTATATGTCCTCATCGTTACTAGACGGCCCATATAAAATTCTAGCCGCCTCGCCACTATTACTACAACCCTTAAACTGCCTGTGCATCATAGTAAACTCATATTAATACGCTACAACGTCATACGATGGACACTGGAACACCGTCTCGCCGCGTTATATTGCAGTAAAATGTAAAATATTCACTGGAGGTCATCTCAAACGGGTTACGACGAGGACAGAAGACTGTTTTGCAAGTAATTGCTTGATGTAATATGGACGGACGGCAATGCGGTGACATTAAAAGTATCCTCGTTATAGCAATTTTATTGCAGCAGAATATTTCGCTGGGCAGTTTTATTTTTTGAAATTTAGTGTTTTGTGTCTCCTGTTTTTAAGGATCAGAAGACTAGGCAATCAGAAATTTATTATATCCTAGGCAAAGAAAGTTAGATGTCGGAAAGTGATTAAGGAATTCTGTCAAGAGTTCCGTCAGTCTGATTGTAATAATAATAATGCGGTCACCAATTCAAACTGGCATGCCAGAAAGATGATTCTCAACAGCATGTGAAGCTAAGTCAGAGGCCCATCGGCAGCAAACAAACTCTGATCCCAGGATAGTCACTAACCACACGGAAAAAGAAGACCAACTCATTGGCCAAGTGTAACCTTGACGCCAACACTTGACGCTTACGAAACATTATGAATGATATACCCAAATAATCAGGCAGTCGCTCCATGTAAAATACTGATATTCAGCTGCATCTGATTAGACTGGAAGCCAACCCCAACGTAGTTGGGAAAAGGCTACGTAGATGAACAATACCCAAATAACCTTAGTTGAGTAATTCCTAGAATTGTAGAATGAATTTCTTTTAATAACATTAACAAACAACCTGCCCCATAATACAACGTCACCTAATTTATAAGCACCGCAACCAAAACATCTTCCTATACGACTACAAACTAACATGAAATCTCAAAATACATTGCCGTAGCAAGCCTACACGACTTGCAACGTAATGACGACACGCTGTTGACCCACACTAACGAAGGATTACGGTACACAAGCCCTAACTTGAGACATTTGCAACATAAATGAGATAGGGAAGCTCTTCTTTGAAAGCCGAACGGCGCCGGCTAAGATAAAGTTGAATCCTCTTGAGCTACGAATAGAAATAACGTGTTAAAGAGGACTGAGGTGCAAGTAGTGGTGGGTGTAGCGCGCTTTAAAAAGTAAAAGGGATATCTTTGACGATACGCTTTAATTATGATTTAGTTTAGGTTGCTATTGAAGCTCTAATGAGCGATATACTGAAAAAAGTATGTGAGTTGCTTGTTGATGAATGCAAAGAAACATTATTAACATGCCGCATCGAATTTGGATAAATTTGGCACACAGGTAGACTAAAAGCCTACGATATTCTACAATAAAGGTACCGGACGGAACCGCTATCAGAAACTGGCCTACAATAAAATCTTGAAACTATACATTTATTTCGACTTTTATCCGACCATTTCTCTAAGTTCTGAGCTATTAAAACTCACAACAATAACTGTCGGTTTCCAAGAAGAATAAGAAGTAATGCTTGTGATTCCCGAAGGATTGGGAAGGAAGAGATAGATAGGTACCTGCTAGTCCTCACGTCCCTTATTTATGACAATATTTGGTTCCACGTGCTGAGATGAATCCTGCCTAAAAAAAATCCTCGTTTTCATCATGGGTTCTGGTAGGCGACAATAGAAAAATAAAAATCTGCATCAATTTTTGTATGTAAAACATTAATTTTTAATATTCAAATTTACTGTAAATACACAAGTAAAAAATGTACTGAAAATTACATTTATATTCCAATTTGTCCTTCCCCAATCTGAATTGTATTTTTATCGAGTGAATAAAGAATTTATTTAACAAAAATAATGCGTCTATATTTCAAACAATGTATTTCATTTTTATTAAATCTGTAAACGATTTCGTATTTACGGCATTCGCACGGACGCCAGATGGATGATATGAATGTACCAATAATTCTTACTCGTACGAAAAATATGAGGGAATGTGTCGATGGAATAACTATGGATATCGGATGGATTTCTCGTATTTGTAGTGGGAATATCTCTATAGTAGGTATATTATAATATTTATGTGATATGTAAGTCAATTAACTCAGCCTATCGCAGTCCACAGTTGGACATCGGCCTGTTCCAAGCTGCGCTATAACACCCTTTTTTTAAAGATGGGAAATCATCAATTGACTACTCCTGTCGGTGGAGCGGAAGGGATTGTCGGACTTTTACTGACGCTACAACACCCTATCCACCGACTTCGGCATCCATTCTTCCCCAGCCACCATCTCAAGGTCATAGGCCCATCTAACAGGGGCGTTCCACACTACGTAAGTAAAAGAAAATAATTAGTCACTTTTAAATTTAAATAATTATAAATTTTTTGCTAGGAACAAGTTGCTGATCAATTATCATTAAATCGAATGCTGAGTGTTGAGATTGACTAATACCCCTGACTTGAGGCCTGGCCTTTTTTTTAGGCTGAAAAATCCAGCCAGCCCTTAAGGCAATTTTCCCATTGACAGCTATGCGTACGAAGTTTTCGATGCTCAATGAGCCCGTCCCTTTAAATACTTGTTTATTTAGTGTTAGCTTGTCTATTCAATAAATACTTGCAGTTACTGCATAAAACATCATTAAAACGTAAATTGATCGTTTAACTACCAACACTTAATGAGCGCTTGAATGGCACAGTAGGTAGAGAGGAACTAAGTTAACCCATCGTTTTGCATTTAAATGACAATTGCATCGTCAAACAGTTTACTCGATTACTGGCGTGGCTCCATTCACTATTCCAATTTCGAATTCGCATTTATAAATGGATTCCTGGCTGTATTGGAACTCTTCTATCAAAAAGGTAACGCTTTAAATTAACCCTCAAAAGCTGCATGCCACTTATTTGTATAGAGCTTTATGCTACCCCAGTCTATCAAAGTTCTTTGATAAATTTTTCAACTCTATTGCTAATGAATAAGGTTCAGGTTTAATTGGGAATATTTAACAGTTTGTGATAGCTTGATGTGCTGGCTAACGTCACTATGAGAAGGAACGATTAAGGCTAAAGAAGAAGAAGATTTTTCCTTCATACAAAATAACCTGAGCATCTTCATTTTATTTATTTAAAAAAAAACATATAATAAATAAATAAAACCAAGATGCAAAGGTAATCATGGACCCGATCTCACAACCAGCCGCAGCAAAAATTCAAGTTAAATCTCTTTTCCTCATTTTTCCGCACAACTGCATCCCCATAAAACAAAACCCAATGATATATATGCGATCGAAAAACGCCATATTCATTATATCTTGCTTACGGAAACAATTATAGGTAGCAGCTGGCTCTCCTATAACTCATCGGATTTAAACCGCTTGCGACTTGCATGCGTTTCTTTTGTGTCTGGCTATAAAGTGGATATTTGCATCTAAAATACTCGTTTATTGTGTGATTTACATCGATTATTGTTTGGGTTGCAGGAGGCTGTAAATGGTTTTTTTTTTTTTTAAGTCTGGGAAATCATTCATGACTGCTCCCGCTCTGGGTGGAGCGGAAGGGAGTGTCAGACTCTTACTGACTAAACCCCATCCATGTTCCTTCCGTAGCCCTTTATGTTCCGGGGTAGCGGCAACCCTTTCGGACAATCCCGCTTACCCGGCAGGCTTGGCCCTGAGGGGCCCCTTCATATATGCTGGCATGTCTTTGAGGCAGTTAATGGTTGCTTGGAGGAATCTTAAAAACTAGTTTAACTAGCTGCCTATCGTAGTTTTGAGGCGCTTTATTAATTGTTACCATAGATATAATAACTGTGATAGTTACTGTATTAACTGCTTTGGTCATGTCTTAAAAGTGGCAGTTTATCTGTGTTACCCTTTGAAAAAGATTCATTTGTATTTTAACTAGCAGCTGCCAGCGGCTTCGCCCGCGTGGATGTCAGGAATCATCCCAAGGAACAGTACTACCGGAATAAAAAGTATCCTATGTGTTAATCCAGGTCATAAACTACCTCTGTGCCAAGTTCCATCCAGATCCGTTCAGCCGTTTGAGTATGAAGGTCGGACAAACATACAAACTCACACACACACTCACTTACAAACTTTCGCCTTTATAATATTAGTGTAATACGTTATTTCTCTGGTAATGCGTGAGGATCTAAAAGTTTCTATGAGTGACGGCGCTTGGTCACTCTGGGCAAGCATTCACGCCCTGCTATTTCTATCACGCATTCACATCATTCTCTGTTAAAGAAAAAGAAGATCCCTGACAATGGAAATAAAGAAATAGACAGTTCACAGAATTC
Source organism: Hyppa rectilinea (assembly GCA_951799385.1). NCBI lineage: Eukaryota > Metazoa > Arthropoda > Insecta > Lepidoptera > Noctuidae > Hyppa > Hyppa rectilinea. The sequence continues at coordinate 17,950,942 of OX637310.1, forward strand.
CAATGTTATTACCCAAACCATTAAATATAAATAATCTTCGCAACACTCTCACCTCACGCTTAGTAACAATTACGTAAACGTATACCTACTCCTACATGGTTAAACGGGTACTTATGTACTGTTCCAACCCTCAGGAAAGTTCCAAGGGATCGCACCCAACTTCATTATGAATTTATATTCACTCAATAGCTCTTACTTTTGGGACTGAACTGTACTTTGTCAATCCCCGAAATGTTTCGAAACAAGGGGAGGTTTTGGGTTCCAAGATTTGTAGGTTCAAGTTGGAAGACAGTTCGTGTATTAAGGACAGAACTAAATGGTGCTAATGTGTTTGGTACAGAGGCCAGCACATTAAGTTGCCACAATCTGTCAAATTTATTTGATAGTATTTCAACTTTATTGCAAAGACATAAGGTTCATTTTTAATTGAGAAAATTTGACAGTTAGGGATAGCTTGATGTTCTGGCGTCTGTACATAAAGATCTTTATAGTTGTAGTCACAGTTGGTTGGTAGCTAAGTAGCTAAAAATATAAATTCAATAATATTCCGATCTTCTTTCCAAGCAAAAGACGAGCAAATCCGTGAAAGCAAAACGTCTTAAATTATAAATGATGTTTGTACAAAGAGTCTCAGAAAAAAAATACCCGTAATTCCTTTACGTTTCAGATACGGTACGCAAAAAAATCGCCCGGAACGATTTAAGAATATAATATCATATTTTCCCAAAGTATTCCTATTATTTGCTTTTGATGTAAATTTTACAAGTGTTGTACTTTTTTTTTGTATCGTCTTAATGCCTTTGAGATGTTTATAAACCGAAAAATTACAGGAAAAAATGGTTGCTCTTGTAATTTGTTTCTCTTTGATTTTAATATCTGCATGCCTGTAGGCTGGTTCTTTTCAGAAGATTGGTTTCTTGAGTAGAATTACTGCTCGCATCTATAATTATACCATTCCCAATATTTAAAAAAAAAAATATTCTTCAAAATAAAATGGAGCTTTAACAAGGCTGAAAAATTTTCTGCTTTGGAAACATATATAATTTTTAGAAGATTTTTTAAAATATTGTTTGGTTTCTACCTGCTTAGATACAAATCCTACACTCGATTGTTTGTCTTTTCAATTTATAATAATATCACTTAGTCATAAGTAAGCAACTTCGAGTGAAAACTTGCAAGTCACCAAAACCTTGCAATGCAACAGAAAATTTACAAATAGAAAGACACATTAATTATGTAAAATGCAGTCTAAAGTTCCACAACTAAGGCTTTATCCTTGCCAACTAACCCTTCAGCTGCCGCATCACGCTAGGAACTTGCAAGACTAAAATTCCCAAAAACTTTTTCCCTAAATTAATATTTCGTAAGCAAATCAAAGCGTGCCTTTAAACGGCCGCCAGAGGTTACTGTTCGGGCGTCTCCGGAAATCATCGGCTTCGGCGACTCGACGTGCGGCGCGCGGGACGACCAACGACCACTTCGCAACCGATCTCCATCGACGGCACGCGCGCGCACTCCTTATTGTTACCAACACATATTGTGAACCCTATTTTAGAGATTTTAATTATACTTTTAACTACAGTCCACTGTCTTAATTAAAGTCCTGAGATAGGTCCCCAACAAATGGTCCTTCGAGCCGGATAGAAAATAATACAAACAATAATAACAGTAAAGTAGAAAGTACACATAAATCATTAATAATAGCAACTAATCAAACCGAGTATTCTAATCAAAAATATAAAACAAAATGTCCCTTATGTAGTCAAAATCATCTATTATACACTTGTGAAGGGTTTAGAAAATTAAATGTAGAACAACGTATTTTAAAAGTTAAAGAATTTAGAGTTTGTTTTAATTGTTTACGTAGTGGTCATTTAACTAAGCGCTGTAGATTAGCTCGTTGTAAGTATTGTAAAGGTAGTCATAATACCCTTTTACACGTAGAACAACCAACCCCTTTTGAAGATCCAATGCCCAGTAGTGTAGCATTGCCCACTGATGTTTCAGAAAGTTCTGCTTCACATAATGGCACCTCAGAAAATGTCTCCTTGTCAAGTGACACTCGGTCGCAACATACTACTTCTCATATTTTCCTGTCCACAGCGTTGGTGAAAGTGGTGAACAACCGAGGCATCAAGGTCGACGCCAGGATCCTGCTCGATAGTGGTAGCACAGCTAATTTTATTACGCAGAAACTAAGTAGTAAGCTAGGACTACCTCGACGTAGCACGAGTTCCACGGTGACAGGTATAAATAGTCATACTACATTAAGTACACAGTCTTGCAATCTAACCATCGAATCGTGCAACGGCAGCTATAAGACCGATATAAATTGTTTTATATTACCCACAATTACCAAATTAATGCCGTCCACTCTAATCGATATAAGTAGTATTCCCATACCATTAAATCTGAATCTGGCCGACCCGTCATTCAATGTTCCATCAGAGATTGACATACTAGTTGGTGCGGAAGAATTTTGGAACATTTTAGGTAGTGCATCTATTAATTTAGGCAAACGTCAGCCCAAGTTACATGAGACAAAGCTAGGATGGATTGTATCAGGCTCAGTGGCTCTTCCAAAACGTCCATCCAAGAACATTTATTCTCATTTTTGTAATGTTTCCATGAACGACTTAAATGATAGCCTGAATAAGTTTAGGGAGCTCGACTCCGTTTCTTCTAAGCATTCTTTGTCACAGGAAGAAAGAGCTTGCGAAGAAAGCTTCAATGTAAACACTGTGCGTGATCAGAACGGGCATTTTGTAGTCACAATGCCTCTTAAAGATGATCCCAGTGTGTTAGGCGAGTCTTACGAAATGGCTAAACGTCGTTTTTTTTCTTTGGAACGTCGTTTCCAACGTGATCCTGCTTTTAAGGATAAATATGTAGCATTCATCGAGGAGTACGTGAGCTTAGGTCACATGACTGAAATTAACTCCCCAATGAAACCACATTCCAGTAAAAATATTGAGTATTTTTTGCCACATCATGGAGTCATCAGAGAATCTAGTACCACAACTAAGCTCAGGGTAGTCTTCGATGCATCAGCAGTAACTACATCTGGAGTGTCGTTTAATGACATCCAAATGGTGGGGCCCACTGTTCAGGACGACCTCTTTTCTATATTGCTGCGCTTCCGCCAGCACAAGTTTGTCATTTCGGGTGACATAGAAAAGATGTACAGGGCCATTCAAGTGACACCATCACAGCGTCCCTTGCAAAAAATAATTTTTCGTGCTGACCCTGAACTACCACTTAAAACGTACAGTCTTAATACTGTGACTTATGGTACAGCGTCCGCCCCTTATTTAGCAACTAAGTGTTTAGTCAGTCTAGCAACGACCGCCTCCAGTGACAATGTAAGATCGTCCATTGAACGAGATTTTTACGTTGACGATTATTTAAGCGGGGGTGACTCGGTTTCTGAGGTTGTTCAGATGGGCAAGGACGTTGCATCTATTTTAGCGTCAGCTAACTTCAATTTGAGAAAGTGGCAATCTAATAGTTTGGAGATTTTAACAGAAGTAGCCAGTTTGTCAGGGCATTCTGATAGATTGAACTTGTCGGAGGATAGAAACGTGTCATCTAAAACGTTAGGCCTATATTGGCTATGTAAATCAGATTCTCTCGAATTTTCAATATCTGTCGATGGCAACAAACCAATCACAAAGCGCCACATATTATCTGTTATTAGTCAGATATTTGACCCGTTAGGTCTGGTAGGTCCTTGCATTATCGAGGCTAAAATTATCATCCAAAGTCTATGGATGGCTAAGTGTGACTGGGACGAGCAAGTACCAGAAAATATACGTAATTCCTGGTTAATGTTTGTGAATAGCCTACCATGTTTAAATACCCTTAAAATACCCCGGTGGGTTTCATGTGATAATTGTACAATAAATGAGATTCATGTTTTCACAGATGCATCCGAAAAGGCCTACGGTGCATGTATTTATATTAGGTCTAGTGCTAAGGATGGATTGGTAAAAGTACAGCTGTTGGTGTCTAAAAGTCGCGTAGCACCAATCAAGCCAACCACCATCCCTAGGCTGGAGTTATGCGGGGCTTTATTAGGAGCAAGACTGTGTCTTAATGTACAGAATTCCTTCACCAAACCCATTAGTAAATGTTACTTGTGGTGCGATTCGACTATCGTGTTAAGTTGGCTTTCCATGACACCTACCTTATTAAAACCGTTTGTTCGTAATCGCATCAACGAGATTCAAGAATGTACTATAGGGCACACGTGGAGCTACGTGCCGTCGAAGGAAAATCCGGCGGATCTTGTTTCTCGCGGGCTGAAGGCTGACCTTATCAGCGAGTGTTCCTTATGGTGGTCAGGTCCTCAGTTTTTATTAAATGATCAAATATACTGGCCAAAAATGCCAAATGAGAACTTGAAACAAGATCTACCTGAAGTTGTATCATCTCATTTCAGTGAACACTCATCTCATCATCAATCATATAATATTCATAACCAGTTGTCACACAATGAAAACAATAATTCATTCATTAAATCACTTTTACACAAATACTCCAATTATAATCACCTACAGAGAGTTGTCGCATATATACTAAGATTTATTTACAATTTAAAACATAAACATAATAAATTCCTTGGCTCCCTTTCCTGTGAAGAACTTACCTATTCAACAAATTATATCTTACGTCACGCTCAAATGGACATGTTTCATAACGAATATAGTTTGCTACAATCAGGAAAGTCGTTACCTAAAAAAAATAGGCTTAATTCTTTGACTCCATTTATAGACTCGAACGGGCTCATACGTGTAGGAGGGAGACTTGACAACTCACCCTATGATTACAATGTCAAGCACCCGGTATTATTATGTGGTAAGCACCATGTAACTAAAATTATATTTCGTAAATATCATCTTTATTGCTTACACGCCGGCCCTCAGCTACTATTGGCAAATATACGCCAAATGTATTGGCCTCTTGGTGGTAGAAATCTATCAAAAGGCATCGTTAAAAATTGCATTAAATGTTTTAAACACAAGTGTCAAATCGTGCAACCTACAATGGGTCAGTTGCCCTCTTCAAGGACACATTTAGAACACCCATTTTTAAATTGCAGTGTGGATTATGCTGGGCCAGTTCTGATAGCTGATCGCAAAGGGCGAGGGTGTAGGCTTATAAAGTCGTACCTGTGTATTTTTGTTTGCCTCGCCGTTAAGGCTGTTCACATCGAACTTGTTACAGACCTGACGAAAGAAGCCTACATGGCTGCTCTGAACCGTTTTGTGGCTCGCCGTGGTAAACCCGAAAGCATCTTGTCTGATAACGGGACAAACTTCGTAGGTACTTGCAATGAGCTGCGAAGGTTTTTACAAGACTCGAATCTCGTGTCTGATGTTGCTCAACAAGGCATCAAATTTTCTTTTGCGCCTCCATACTCTCCCCACTTCAACGGCATTGCTGAAGCTGCCGTCAAATCCACCAAACATCACCTAAAGAGACTTTTAGGATTAACGCACTTTACATATGAAGAAATGGCCACGTGTTTGACTCAAATAGAGGCCGTACTAAATTCCCGTCCTCTTACCCCTCTTTCCACTGATCCTCTAGATTTTTCCGTACTCACTCCTAGCCACTTTATAATTGGACGACCACTTATATCTGTTCCGCATCCACAGGTTACTGACTTCAACATCGGACGACTGGAGCGTTACCAAAGAGTGGAGCACATTAAGCAACATTTCTGGAACCGCTTCCAATTAGAATATGTTTCTCTGCTCCAGTTAAAAACGAAATGGACAGCCTCAACAGGTCAGCTTGCAGCGGGGTCACTAGTTCTCATCAAAGAGAAAGGACAACCGCCCTTGGTTTGGCCACTGGGCCGTGTCATCAAGGTCTTTCCTGGCAGCGACGGGATCACACGGGTGGTGGAGCTGAAGACGAAGAGAGGAACGGTACTGCGGGCGTTCAACAACGTCTGTCCACTTCCTCTCAATTGAATCCTTCAACCCGGGGAGGATGTTCGGGCGTCTCCGGAAATCATCGGCTTCGGCGACTCGACGTGCGGCGCGCGGGACGACCAACGACCACTTCGCAACCGATCTCCATCGACGGCACGCGCGCGCACTCCTTATTGTTACCAACACATATTGTGAACCCTATTTTAGAGATTTTAATTATACTTTTAACTACAGTCCACTGTCTTAATTAAAGTCCTGAGATAGGTCCCCAACAGTTACTGAATAAATAAACATCTGTTAACCAAGTTTTTTCTCAAACTAATAAAAATTTGATATTTCGCTGTCGCAGCCTGGACCAGTGACAAAGTTGTTATTGGTGACACACGGTTGTTTATGTTTGTTAAGCAAATGAAATTGCTGTCAATCTAAATAGGTTTTCCGTTACATATTTGTCGATATGAAAAGTTATAATTAGGTTTTAGGAATAAAATACCATTAAAAACATCGAATGCTTTTAATTGGGTTAGTAATTCTCATTTTACTTTGTTTCCCAAAGTAGTATTTACTTACTTGTAATTATGCATTATTATAAATATTAATAGTAGTAAACAAAAAAATAACCAAACAAAAATAAATGCATCGAAAATTCAATAAAATTGAATAATTCCATGCATAAAGTTCATAAATAAATTTAAATGTTTTGATGTGTCCACGTAAACGACAATTACAATTATATTTTAATTCGACATTTATTTGTGTAATGGTCGAGTGGAATGTAAATTATGCAAGAATATGACCGCAATAAAACAATTAAAAACATTATTAAACAATTAAAAATATACATTCATGAAATCACGCGTCCGTATTATTTTTGAATGACAACATGCAATATAGGAAAATTGTTGTTCCATAATTGTCACATTACATGCAAACTTACCTACACACAGAATTTAAGTAAAAACCTGCGACCGTACATTAATATACATAACCCAAAGTTCTAATAGTAATAATTTCCCTAAAAAAAGATGTATAGCCTGTAGGTGTATGTATGTAGTTGGCAAATAAAACTGATTTCTCCCGCACGGAATAAGAACGACCCTAAAAGTCGTTCATCACTTCAAATTATACAAACAAATACGTAACTGAACCCTTCATTTAGTTGTCCATATTTCGCACCCGTCTATCACGGCGGTTAGCCAAGCGCCCTATTTCTAACACTAAATTATTCATAGCCTTGAAGGCTTCGCTAAGTACCAACCGGCCCGCCAGGCGTCAGCAGGCAGGGACTTGGGTCTCACCTTTTTATACAACTTTGTTTCCTTATTACTATCATTAAAATAGTGTGAAAATTGGTCGTCTGATAGTTGATATTGGAAAATTTGAAAGCAATTTTTCAAATATGATTGTTTGTCTAGTTAACCCAATAGTAAAGTAAGTTAAAGTAATTAGTAAAGAGACGGTTTGTGTTCTTGCCGTCATATTTGATTAACAGTCATTGGTTTTCGGTGACCATCTTTTCATACGGAGACTCCTCCGTGCCTCGGAAAGCACGTCAAGCCGTCGGTCGGTCCCGGCTGTCATTTGTGCATCTTTAACAGTCGTTACGGGTCGTCAGAAGCCCGAAAATCTGACAGCCAGTCTTACCAAGGGGTATCGTATTACCCAGTTACTGGGTTGTGGAGGTCAGATAGGCAGTCACTCCATGTAAAATACTGGTATTCAGCTGCATTCGGTTAGACTGGAAGCTGACTCCAACATAGTTGGAAAAAGGCTAGGCTGATTGATTAGTCTTATTCAAAAACTACATGCCGACCGTGACTTCAGTAGTATGGACCATAATTAGTTTTGCAAAATTCTTTCTTTCCTTTCAGGAGCAATTTTTTTTAAAGTCACGTGAGTATAATAATTATGACTATAAAAAATATTTTTGATTGATATTAAAAAAACTACTTGACCCCACATTAAACATTTTCAGGGGGAAAATGTTTAATGTGGGGTTCACGTAGTTTTTTTTATATACCGTTTAAAAGTTATTCCGATATCCTTTTTCCAGAAAACTTATGATTAAAGATCTTCATTTTTAAACTTCAATTAACTTTATCCACTGGCTATAAGACGCCGTCCTTCTATCTAAATAGTACGGCCAAGAACTAACGTGTCGGGTATAAAGCCGCATGTGGTTAAATTCAACTGAGGCCAAGGCATTTTGAGGTTGGCTGTTGGTGATGCTCGCAAACATTCCTACGGCAAACATTGCGTTGGTGATAAGCTTGCAAACATCGCAATAAACACGCTCTCGTTGTATATTGTTCTAAGTATCGCTGGGACAGATCTTGGTTTTGCTCGGAAGTGAATATCCATGTTGGTTGCTCTATTAGTTTCACAGCAAATGTTTGTTTGAGGATAATGCCATAAATCCACGGTTGTGAGGGCTTTACTGACCGCTGTAATTTGTATGGGTGTGATTATGATACTCATACATAATCATCCTGTAATGTTCTCAGTGCTGAGATACAAGCTTTCTCTGTGAGTGGCCTATAATCCACCATATTTCAAATTTTTAGTTTTATGACATGACGGTTTTCTGATAATGTTATCCTTCGCCGTTTTGAGAGCAGTGGTAATGAAATAATTTACGCAAAGTATAATGCCTATCTGGGTTCGAAACTTTGACCTATGAATCGCGTAAGTCTCACTGTTTCTACTTGGGGACTGGTTTACTGAGTGAACAAGATTGCCGTCAATTAACCTTTCCTGATGACGGACGGACAGTGGAGTCTTAGTATTAGGGTTTCGTTTACCCTTTCGGTACGGAACCTTAAAAACCAGCTATAAAGGCCCACAGAGACGTGTTAGTATCTCAAAAAAAACGGATCCAAATTATTGTAACCAGCGATGAAATTCGTATCACAATCCACTCAATAGTTTCCAAACTGTTCGAGCTTGAAACAGATAGACGACGTGATTGGGAACATCGCTTCATAACATGTAGTGATTACAGCGAAGAGGAAATTGCTTCTCAAACACGCCAGGTGAGTGTGTTAGGAACTATATTTTTAGTTTAGTTCTACAGAATTAGATACTATAGACGAAAAATCTACGCTTTGTCATGTGTAACAATTTAAGACAATGGATAAAACGTAACAACTGCGCAAACAAAATACTGCTTCTATCAGCGATTAGCTGTCAAAATGTCTTTGGTTTTTTTTATGGTAACAGACCCAGTGTCAGTGCCAGTTTGCTGCCAGTATTAGTAACATTGTTTTTTTTTCTAATTTGGCAACTGAGCCCTTGTCGACTGTTCTGAAAAAGGCCTTGTGGTGACAGCAGTACAGCAACATGAGTTGCCAACTGATAAGACCTGATAAGACTAAAACTTGACATTATTTTGATAGGTCCACGTCAAATAGATCGACATGTTCGATTGAGTTATTTTTTTCTAAGCTTTGTTAAAAATATAAGGTTTGCAAGATGGTGGGATGGCTGTCTATCCATTGCCTAGTGTGCCAATATGTATTTATGGGACATATGAGACTATTTTTTTTTTAGTAACACTGTCAAACGACTCACATATGGTTCATGTTGTTACTTAACTATTGTGTCCACCTTGTGAACAGTGAACATGTCAAGAAAGAATAAAAAAGATAGAACTGTGTTTTTTTCTACTTCCTTAGACATTAATGGCTTTCCAAAACAATAAACATTTGACAGTGATTTGTGCCATATTATTTTATTGTGAACTTTATTTTAGTTGCCCGGAGCCTGGATTTGTGTTCGGTTGATGGTAATAGACTTGCAAGATGAACAATGACAACGGTTTTAAAAATAACTGGCGAATTTAATGTGTATACCATGCTTATTTTTGTTTAATATGCACCAATGTTATCCGTGCTGGAAAGCACCAATATTATGGTATGTTATGACTACGTAACTAATATATACAATTTTATATTTACTCATCCAACATTTGCCCGTATAAAGCAAATCTTTGCAACTAACAAACGGCGTGGGCCGATAAATATCAAACGATGTTTTTCCAATTTTCAATCCCACATGGAAATAAATAAAAATATTAGAACTCTGACCTTTAAAAGAAGACCTTTATGTAGACCAAACAAAACGAAAACAATGATAATCAGAAACCCTAATACACACTCACTGCATAGAATAGTACAGAAGTTTAGCTCCATTATTGTTTAATCACTGGTTTGAAATACAACAAACGATATTTACACGAATAATTTTATTTGTCTGTTTCATTTTAAGGGCAAATTCCACCAATTACTCTGAACTCGTTTAGACCTCAAGAGCTATCAGTGTATGGAATATGATGCTGATGACGTTCCACTGAGTAAATTAATAACGACATAATATTTTCTTAAACTTACAGTGTATAATTCGGTGATAATCATAACATTAAAAGTTGCAGTTAACATTGGCGGTACCTCAAAATAAAATTGTAATAATTTTCTGTAATTAGACGACACGAATTAATCTTTATCTTTTTTTCTGTTTAATATGATCATTTATTTTATTCCCGGAATCGGCTGGATGACGGAAGCACAGTACTGGTTGAAGAGGCGGTGCTTAGGGGAGGCCTATGTCCAGCAGTTGTTATGACTATTTGACCAAAAATTAAATAGACAAGTCAAATTGAAGTCGCTTTCTCATTCCATCGACAATCAATGCCAAAATCTTGTCAATCGGAAAATAAGAGGTTTTATTGACAGATTGAGACTTAGGCCCGTATTACAGAACCTCACTCAATACTCAAGCATTGCTTGTGTCTCGATTATAGCCATTTGATTGGGTAAAACTAGTTTTAAGTAATGCTTGGGTCTTGAGTGAGGTTCTGTAATACGGGCCTAAGATTAGAATGGGAATAAAATTCAAACGAACGCCAGTCGAGAGTACGCTTGCACACGCTGTACAGGAATCGTGTCTATGTGTGCGTACGTTTTTGTTTATTGCTGACCTTCTGTATTATTTTTTGCATAGTTGAATAAAGCTGCTTGAATAAATAATGAGATAATCTAATTCAATTTTCTGGTCCATACACTCGTTTTTGGATTGAGTACGCGTTAGATATATTGTTTAGGCACTAGAGTTTCTTTATTATACCTTTGTTAAGTTAATTGAAGTTTATTTAGTTAAATGAAGAGGATTTTTTACTTTTTTCATAATAAGTACTTAAAGGAAGGGTGTTTAATAATAGTCCATAATAAAAATAGGATTAAGAATAATTTGCAGTTGTAGATGCAGATAGATACAAGAAATACGTTCTGATTGCTGTTTTTTTTATAAAATAATTCTTATTAAAATGATATCTCATTATTATGTAAGTATGTTAAACGTGAATCCTGCATTAAAAGCATTAGATTAACTAACCAAGTAATAAATTGAGCTAGAAATATTGCTAAGACCTGCAGACATGGTAACACTCGTTGCCAATTAAATCGAAGGAATAGCTCTCGATATTCCTAAGGATTAATTAACAGATCTGTCTACCGACGTCTAACGAGCGGTCTTACCTTTGGATAGCGGTATTTCTTAGCTTATTAGCTGCGAAGATGGCAGTAGTTCTTGTTAAATACTAATATCTAGGCGTATCTTGATTAATTAAAAAGCGCGTAGCATAATCATCCTTTAATATTCCTCAGAAAAATTGACACGATCACCACAAGTTGACCAGGACCTGTCCGTGTCAACATTCCGCAGAAAATAATGATACTGACAGCCAATAAACGGGGTTTGTATGCTGATTGTGTACAGAGGCCAGCACATCAAGTTACCACAATCTGTCAAATATCTTTGATAGATTTTCTTTATTGCAAAGACATAAGGTTCATTTTTAATTGAGAAAATTTGTCAGTTAGGGATAGCTTGATGTGCTGGCGTCTGTACATACAACATAATCAGCCTATAATGCTCCCACTGTTGGGACACAGGCCTCCTCTCTTAGAGAGGGAGTGGGCCACCACGCTGGCCCAGTGCGGGTTGACGGATGTCACATATCTTCGAATTTTTGGTTCCAGGACATGCCGGTTTCCTCACGATGGAATCAACGATCCTAATATAGGTCTCATACCTAGGATTTAGGTTAAAATACCTAAAATACAAAGTTAGTAAAACCGCCATATTGAACGCGTACTCGCGTTCGTACATTCCCGCTAGGTACATTATTCATTGAGAATAACTGTATCAACTTAATATTTCGCCTGTTGCATTGAAATAGCATAGGTAAATATTCAAACCGCTAATTATCGTGAGAGCAGTGGTGATGAAATTAAATACACAAAGTAAAGCGCCTGCTTGGGTTCGAACTCATGACCAAGAACTCGTAAGTCGAGAAGTCGAGACCTATACCACTGGGCCACCATTGCTCTTTAATGCTGCTGATTGTGTGTTTAGTTTAATTAGTGAAATTCATCCTAGGTATCTAAGTTTATAAGCGGGATTGTCCGAAAGGGTTACCGCTACCCCGGAACATAAAGGGAAGGAACATGGATGGGTTTTAGTCAGGAAGAGTCTGACACTCCCTTCCGCTCCACCCAGAGCGAGAAAAGTCATTGGATGATTTCCCAACAAAAAAAAAATGGTATCGAAGTTTTCCTATTTTGCGGGTTAAACCGCATAACATTTCACAAATACTAGATAGCTGTAACATATAACAGCAAACTTATAATAAAATCCTATAAAACAATTTCAAAAAAACTTTTAAACATCGTGATAAATAATTAATCATACGCAGACGTGTTGTTTCTCTACTCAGAATGGGTACTTCGCTCATAAAGGGTGCCAGATACCGACTACGAGCGTACTTAAGCCTATTTAACATAAATAAATAATACTGGAAGCAGTTACGGCTGATTTATGTGTCCCGCAGTAATTTTTGTAGAACCTTAATTGAATAAAGAAGTTGGTTCTAAGGCAGTCGAGCATTACAGAGCCTATACACGCTTCTGCTCTGTTGTTGAATAGTTTTGCTGTCAAATAGAAAATCTAAGTCAAATGTTGAAAGTGCTTTTGGAAAAGGATATAATTGTAATTATAAACATAATCTAGTTTACTGTCATACTGAGAATTTCCTAATGGAAAAACTAGCTATTCTATGACATATAAACTTATCTGGCCTAAAAAAGCCACTTAACATTCGTTAACCCTGAAAACATAACACTCCTTTTCGGCAGCCGGGCAAAAAAACCTAACCTAACTTATCCCGTCGGGGAAACAAGGCAGTAGGTATGTTATGTTACGTAAACTTATTACAGGTTTTATAAGGCAATCAGAAGACACCGTAAATGACAGTTTTTGTCATTTTTGTTCTAAGAAATTCTACAAGTCTAATATTACTCACTTTGAATATAGGTATGACCTAATATCCAATTTTACAGCAGCGCCATTTGTAAGAGAAAATTGCTAAAATATCACTGATTTAAGTTACACATAACTTAGTAACTACATCGGCAGCTCCCCGCTAACAATTGGCCCACCGTATCAATTCCCCGGCGTCTCATAAAGGCAGTGTCCACTCAGAAACTCATAACATCACGATTAGTATGCAACTATGCACGCCGTGTCTGTGACTTGAATTGATTACAGTACATTGTACAGTCAAATTTCAATAATTGTCTAGGAAGCTTTGAATAAGACAACGGAAATTGTTGTCACACACACAGCTCCTGTAACTGAAGGCCGTTTACCTATTTTCATCCTGTTTTATTTCTGTCTTTCTTTCTTCGTATGGTCAGTGACTAACCTGGTGGAACCTAGTTTTGGAATTACAGACACACTAAAATTCTTGCAATTTAAGAAACAATGCCGTTTCATTTTGTAAGAAAAGAAGGTAGCGTTGGTCCATTGAAGAATTTTGTAATCATGCCACATGAACAACCAGATCAGAGAAAGTGGAAGAAGCTAATGTATGTAAAGATCGTCTTAAATAATCAATCTGCCTAGCCTTTTCCCAACTATGTTGGAGTCGGCTTCCAGTCTTACCGGATGCAGCTGAATACGAGTATTTTACATGGAGCGACTGCCTATCTGGCCTTCACAACCGAGTCAGCAACTGGGTAATACGACACCCCTTAGTAAAACTGGCTGTCAGAGTTCCAGACTTCTGACTTCCCGTAACGATTCTCAAAGATCCAGGAATTACAGCCGGGACTAGCGGATTAACGTGCTTTTCCGAGGCACGGAGGAGTCTCGATATGTAAATATGGTCACCCATCTACGTACCAAACCTAGCAAGCGTACCTTATCCTGATGGAAAGCCTATAATGTTCCTGCTGGGACACAGGCATACATAAATAAATAAAAAATTAGAATTATTTATTTATTTTCAACGGAAAAAGAAGGAAGCCGTTACTTCTTTATTTCATTTAAGCAATTCCATAATACTTGTAAACTACCTTTCATTATTTTTATGCATCAAACTGGCCACTAAGAATGACCATCAGTTGACCATATAACGTCACGGCCCGCCGACAAGCCACAGCGGTGGCTAATGCACTCCGCTACTTCAAAGTTTTAACGATCTTTACTTAGAGCTAGGGTTGGTTGATTTGATCATGATCTAAATCAAATGATTTTTTTACTAAAATCAAATTTACCAAAAGCAAAGAGAATAAAATTTAAAAATATCACAAACATGGTTTCTTTTAGAACAATATTAAAATGAAAACTAGGAGCAAACAAGTTTTTTTACTGATTTACTTGTCTGAAAATCAATAATAAGTTTTTGAAAATATAGGAAAAATTGCAATGGCAGGACAATAATGCTCTATTATATTTCTGAAAATATGGCTTAATTCATTATGAAATCTTGGATAAAAAAAAATGTTTACAACTTTTCATCATGAAATTTTTATGAAACAAAAAACCTGATAATTCTATAAAAGAAACAGATATTGCACATCCCTACTTAAGAGCTAATGCTGCTTTACAAAATGTTCACTAGCAAATGGTTCGTACGTTTAACTTGAAGCAAAAACAGCATTAGACTGAAAAAAGGAGCGAAAGCATTACTTAGTAACATGATGTACTTGTAGAATGCATTAGACTGGGTGTAGGTTGTCGCCTTAAGTGGTATGTTGTTAGTATTAATTTGTCTAGACTATGTGAACAGAGGTTTTTAAAGAGTTGTAAAGAAGTCGAGTATTTTTATGAAACTATTTTGGCAATTAGGCTTCTTTATTGGTCAAGCCTCATTGTGCTTCCAAAATAGCAGTCTGATCGCCGATCACACCAAGCGTTGTGATTACAGCAGATCACCTGCAACTATGTTCCGACCACAAAGATTTGATTACAAAGATTTAATTTAGACTTAAGTATATAATTATCATAGTTTTATTTCCTAATTCATCTCCTCGAAGCTAGAAAGTAAATAAATGCACAACTCCATTTCAAATTCAAGCACCGTATGCAAAAATAAAATGTCATTCACAAGTGCCAAAAAGTATGAACAACTCAATTTCTCAAAAGACATACAGACACTTTAAAAATAAACCCGAAATTTAAACCTTCAAACAAGAATCCCGAAGAGTTCCGAAGAATGTCCGAAGTCACGTGTTCGCAAGTAATTCAGTAGGCGCAGGAATACTTGGGAACTTTCCTGTCTCTTTAGATAGGCAAAACTTCGATTAGAAACTAAGCCTGGTGCTTCGGAGTTTGACAAGGTGTAGTCCGACTTCATGTTGTAAAGAGTAATTGCATGTGACTTTTTTATAGTTGGCAACTTTGAAGCGGTTGCCAAAGTTTGTGCCAAAGGTGATACTTTTGGGAATTTTGATCGATACGGTTATTGGAAAAAGTTTGAGATGAGGTGCGTCGACTTTCTTACCTATTTTAAGAGGCTTTGGACATTTTATTAAAGTTTTTATGAAAATAAATATGTCAAGTTAGTTATGTCAATATACCTACAATGTGTCCAAAGTTTAGGTAAGGATAAAAAATGGATCTGTACGCAGGCAAATGTTTTATACTGAAATATTTATGAAGAGCTTTGTTTCTTATATCGACATGATGATAATCTTTCTAAGAAATGTGTGTATTGCAATACTTAATACAAATATATTTTCAAATTTTATATATATTTAAATCGACAACACCATTCCAATACACTCTGTGCTAACATTATTTCTATTCTAGATATATCCAATAACAGAAAGCAGGAGGCGATACATTCATAAATACTCTAACACAAGCATATTGAATCCATTCTAAAGTACTAACTTTACCAGTTTATGCTAGCAAAATACAGAATCCAGTACAAAGTGATAGGTATTCCTGTAATAAATTACATTAGAATATACAAGCTTCTCGTGGACTGAAACCAAACAGTCCATCCAGCTGATTAATTACCCAGCTCGCCTTGCGCTAAAATAAAAAGATGTATAAACAAATTCAGCTTGGTACTATCGATCCCCGTCCTTAAATTTACTCGTGAATGTTTCTTCATTTTAACTTTCTTAATGAGTTAGATGTTACGAACATTATATTTTAGCTCTTGAATTTTATTAGGGTATATTTTTCCTGCTTTTTACAAGTTTCGCGTTAACCCTATTTCACAATTTCATAGAGAGACGCCATGCATTTGCTAATGAGCACACAAGCAGTTTCTTAAAGCAAACAGACCACAGCAAAATCCGGCCAAAGGCTACAAAGGCGAAGAAGATCAAAGTAATCTTTTCAGCCAACATACGGGTACACTACCTACTAGGTAAACCTATTGAACATCAGAGGGAATAAATACAATACGAGTAATAAACACGTTCGAAGATTTTAATCCGTTCAGCTATTATCAACCTGAATTTATATGACCTCAATCCTTCACATCCGAAAGTAAATAATGTATTCTAACAAAGGCATAACGAAATGGTAATCGAATACCACGTCGATTTCGTATAAATAAATTTGGTACATCGTAAATCTCAATAAAGTCTTTGGGAAGCTCTTTCACGCCAGAACATTAGTAGGTACGGAATACAACAGACTCTGGTATAGCCTTGAACTGAAAATCGATTTCTTGGGACAATAGTCACCGTGGATAAGGATTTCCGATTGTTTAATTACAAAGGAGATCATGTTAATAATATTTGTGAAAATAAGTAGAAAATAATAAGAATTAATTTCGCTGAATATTTAAGAAACGTCTGAACGTGAAATCAGTCATAGTAACTTGCTCGACACATTCTTCGAAACTCAATGAATAAAATAAAAAGAAGTTGTTGTTGTTGATTTACTACAAATCCTAAGTAACTACAGATTTGTTACGAAGGGATGTAACAAAAATTGACGTCCAAAAAGGAAAAAGGGAGCCGAAAGTTTCAAGGTTCGGCATAATGTAGGCACGTGTATAATATAAGTTTATAAAAGGATAGTACCATTAAAAACTGAGATCTAAATTAAGTGTTATATGGACGCAAATGGAGTAAATGTTACAGTTTATAATGTCATTGCTCGCTGTCAGAACACTATGCTACATTCAACCTAAACAAAGTGTTAATACAACTGAAAGTAGAATAATAGCCAGATTTTGGATTTGATATTTTTATTTAATATAGTAACCATGGTATAAATAGATTTCTTTTTGTTTTTAAATATAACTTGAAAGTATACAGAAGTTAGCAAATAAGGTTAAAATACTTTTATACTGCATATAACTTTTACAATATGTTTTGTTGAAATATATTATAAACTCATATCTTTAGAAGCATCGTTCCAAGATCGAGCTATCACAATAACTGTGCTTTGTCACTCGATATTTTAACGACTTTAGTCACCTTTCGATTGAAAGTTCATTCACTCTCATGCAGTGGCGTGTATTATGACGTCGTCAATGTAGAACATTGAACCACCCCGATGGTACTTGAGATAAAATTAAAAATAGAGGTTTCAGCGATTCATAATCGGTACATCTCGAGACTCGTTCAGTTGGAATTTATAATGACACTTGGCATAAATTGAGGGCACCACTCGAACCCCAGGCTGTTTATGTGAGATAAAAGTATATGACGGTATCCAAGACCCAAAGCGACTAGGAGAAATATGGAATATTTTGGGTTGCATCCCTATTTCTTGGGAAATCGGGTTACATAGATATCGGTAGGCGAGGAGCTAGTAAACTATGACAATTTATGCACGAATATGAACCTTTTGCCCCCATATATTAGGCCCAACTGTGCCTTCAAAGACCGTTTATGAATCTCGTGTTGATATCACTTGAGAAGTTGGCTTCATAATACCTTTATCAAGGAAAAGCTCAGAATTTATTATTACGATATGTTGTTATGTTTAAATCACATTTGTAATGACGGCTTTGTGCAAGATTCGTACAAACGTAGTAACATACGCGTATAGTCCCACCCTTATGGCATTAACGAGTAGGTATCAAATGTCTAAATGCGAGAACATTTCTTTTCACTTAACGCCTTTGTTTATTTTGCTTTTATTTTCTTTCTATTCTCTAAGCAGAGCTATGTTAGTACCTACTAGTTGCGATAGGTATTTTAAAGCCACGCGCATTTAAATGAAATTATGGTCCGTACCTAATCTGTTATAGTATTTGCAGTTTTTTACAAATAAGAATAAATTCTTCATAACAGTTCAGTATAATTAGTAAACGCTAAAAACTACGATCTATCAAGAGGACATAAAAACAAAGCACAATACATTCATCATAATGACACTTAATAAATGCCCATATTCACCCGTGAAACATTAGCATGATAATACATCCACAATTTCATCCAAGTTATTAACACGTTTAAACTGCCAACTACAAAAAAGCCGATGGCACCCGAATATCCCCAAACGTGTAAACACAGACGATGCCAACAAAACACAAACAGAGACCGGCCAATTTTACTTAGTAGTTAATCTGTAATTCGTGATTCAAGTCCCCGGCGCGGTCGATGCGACACCGCGCCTATCCGTTTAAATGGACAGAAAAAAGACGAGGTGTGGCCGATTCGACCGTCGGGAATCGGTTATGTAGTGAGCGGTCAGCGTGCCTCAGTAAGTAATGGTGGACTCGTCTAACGAGGAAAAAGTAAAAGTGCTGTGAATAAATGCGTACTGCTAAAAGGGATGGAAGCGAAGCTCTCCTTATTAAATAAAAGCGATTCGATTTTATGGACGTGGTATAACGATCTGCTTCGAGACTTGTAGGTAATTCTATTTAACTCTTTCTGTTGTGTAAAACTAGGACAAATATAAATACAGTTCAGTTTGTCGGTATCCTGTTGATTCTTACTCCTAGACGTCTAAATCCTTTTCCAAACATCAGAAGAGCACATCCACATGAACTGTGACAATATTCATCACTTGCCCGCACTCCCATTTGATCGACACCACACAAAAGCCGCAACAATTTGTCGCTCCATATCACGCCAGGCCTTTACATGTACATTCAGGCTGCACTTTGCGGAGCTAGATGGACAGAACACGCCATTGGGAATCCGCAAAGCTAAATTGGACCTGGGGACCGGTCACTTGCCTCGTTCCGATCAACTTGTTTCTTTAACACAAGAAAATGTTTTAGATTATATTTATATGCCAATAAAGAGATAACAAAGCACAATAGGGCAATTTAACAAAACATTGTATTCTATAGTATCATCGTGAACGTTTGTTTCGGCGATTACTTTGGATGTGTTTATGGAAATGAGGGTATTTGTTATGGCAGCGTTCCTGCAAGTATTGGATGTTTCTAAATTGAAATTCTGCGTGTGTAATTGAAAATTCTCAACGTTATTGCTATTTACGTCATTGTGAGAGGATGTTAGTTTTATTGCTACGTACTCTGTTATACAGTAATTAAATTACATAAAACATCTTCATTTGAAAGATCTACAAATTTTGTTTTATTGTAATGAAACAACATTTAAGTAAAATAGTCATAAAATTTCACGGCCTCAGTCAGCGAAATGAGTTGTATTTGAAGCTAAAAAGGAATTTGAGCCTTTTGTATCATTTAACTATCTAACTAGTAAGCCTTCGTTAAGCCTCTATTAAACTTCATTAGAAAAGCAATTTCAATGGTGATCTTCAACCAACATTTCATTTGACTCTATTAAAACCTATTTCAAAATTCCAACTCCACTAGAATTCCTTTTTTCATAATTGAAAACGGAACTGTTCGACAAGTTTTCGATACAATTCTCAGGAACATGCGCTATACAGACACTCTGGGGGTTCGACACCGTTACTTTAGACTACAGAACGACTTGCAGATACAAATGTTTCGCCTGCACCTCTACAATACACTTTTCCTGTTTTATTATCCTATACTGTCCGATTTTCGATCTACGTGCCTTCCTCACTAAGAATCTTATTTCTATTTGCTTGCAATATCTTTTATTGAAATTTTGGTTTGAATGATTGAGTTCTGTTTGTTGAATGAATTCTTGGCGTTCAACCATTGTGAATTTATGACATATTGTTAACACAAAATTATATTCTAACTAGTTTTTGCCAGCGGATTCGTCCGCGCGGATGTCTGAAATCATCCCACAGGAACGTACTACCGGGATAAAAAATATCCTATGTGCTATTTCAGAAGATGATTTCATCTCTGTGCATTTTTCATTAACAAAAAATTTCATCCAGATCCATTAAACCGTTTAAGCGTGTAGAAGTAACAAACACTTTCACAAACTTTAAATATAATATTTAGAGTAACGTGATTTGTTTCGTTCTATTTTTCTATGCTTTGCCTTTGTATCTTCTAAAGTAGACCTGAAGAGAATACCTGAGGTATTAGGTCCATAGTCAGCTATAATGTTCCCAATGCTGGGAAACAGGTCTTCGAGAAGGAGAGAGAAGAAGTTATGTCTGACTCAGTACAATTTTTACTTGTGCATAAAGCAATAAATGAAACGAAATAATATTTTGTTTCATCGCCTGGTTTCCTGGCCTATGGATATATTTAAATGATCACCAATTTTGTGAGCACAAAACCAGAGCTGGTGTTGGTCATATCAGTTACAATCAAATTGGCATTGCTCACTGAGCAAGCAAATATGCAAATCGAGAAAAACCTGCCATGATGACGTTTTACATACATGTGACTCTTGTTTATTTTAATTATTTTTGGTAGAATAAATATCGTACATATTCAGTCAGTATTCAGGCTCATACATAGAGATTTAGGATACAAAGAGGTTTTGTAATAAACGAACTGCGTAGCCCAAGGCATAGAATCTCCCAAAAAACATCCATCCAACAAACTTCTTCAACTTGAAAGATAAGTATCTCCACAAACAAACCATCTCGAGCAAACAAAAACTAAAGAATATTCAAGTATATGCAATCCGCGATAGATAAGTTCGAACAAAAAAATGATGCCTTAAGACGGTCCTTCCATCTGTAGTTTCCCAACATCTGGGACCGTGGCGGTAAATTGCACCCTAGGGATGTGTCCATTCAGTTATACTACATTTGTTGCTTACCCAGTTGCGGCACTGAGATAAATAGGAAATGGCTTTTTACCCGGCTTTCACGGTATATCTATTGTGATATATAAAAGTATCGGGTGCTATATAAATTGGCGCATTTTTCTTTAGAATCCAGTTTTGTTGGTCTTAAAATTTTTATGCTATTGCTCGTTATTATTTATGTCTGTGTTTTGGATTTTTATAGCAAAATTGTTTTTAAACTGACTGAGATATTAGAGCAAACCAGCAATTTCGAAAGGTATCGAAAAATCCATTAAAACCTTGCCAGCTTCGTTGATTAAGATCATGTTTAGCTTCAATAATCATAATAATAATAATAATGGCTCGGCTGTCATTGTACCGATTGTCGTAACAGCCAATGGCCTGATAGCCAAAAGCCTCGACCAACATCTTTCGAGGCTCTCGTTAGGCGGTTGGATCAAGAGCCAGATTCAGAAGGCAGTACTCCTCGATACGGCTCGCATTGTGAGGAGGTTCTTGTCTCTGCAGCCCTAACCACCGGTGCCTTGGACTCTGCTCCCGACATCGGCGGACCACTATTTTTTATATTTTTAAATGTTTTTTTTTATTTTTGCATTTTATAAAAATATTTAAAAATATATAAGATAAGAAATGGAATAAATAAAAGAATAATAATGGTAGCTATTTTTCTATCAATACTAAATTATCCTTTAACATCTGTATTGCTACAATTGCCGTCAATTTCTCAACAGCTTATCCTTTTGAATATTCTCGCCCTTTGCTTTTATATTTCTTCGTCTATTCATTTTGAAATAGTGCAGGTGATTGAAGTCTCTTTTGTAAGATGTTCATGTTTCAATGCAATGATGTCACTATTGTGCAGTACTGCAATCTTCGATTCCAACAAGAATTGGCAAATGGTTGGAAAAGTGTCTGTCGCTGTTTCTTTTCAAAGCCAATTCCTATCAATTCACAACGATTATTTATATTTCGTGTAGGTAATATCTTCCTCTGCCTAACTCTTCGGGGAAAAAAGGCGTGATGTTATGTACGTAATAAGAAATTTGGATGCCAAGCAGCAATAATTTTCTCGTTCTTAGACTCATTTAACTCCCCATTAACATCAACCAAACAAGTATACACGCAAAAAACAACTCCCAAGGATAAATTACCCAAATAAATGGTAACACTAACATATACATAGAAATAAGCCAATAATTCCTCTATTAAAGCAATAAAGATAGCACCACAATATTTTATGGCATTTTTACGTTCATCCCCGCAGTTATAATATTTACATTTCATTTTATGGTATCGTCCAAGTTCGTAGACAGAACGTGTTTTTATATATCCCCTCTAAACACTAGTTTTATATATTTGGACTAGAAAGAATAACGACATGTGCAGTGGACTTAAAGTTTAAGCCCGTGAGGACCTAAAATATTGCCTTGTAGCATACAATATGTATGCTGTAGCCACATAATACCTAGTTTTCCTAAGTTTCTCAAACCTACCTACGTTTTCTTGATGAAATCATGATTGCGCAGTGCGCTGCTTATTACAATAAACTGCGATACTATTAAACGATACCATTTTTGATTTTATTTGAAGTGAATTCTGTTTTTCCCCTGAAGCTTTAAGTTCGTATATTTATGTTTGTAGGTTTAGAATATGTTATGAACACTATGTTTTAATAGAGTCTTTTAACTTTGTTTCGTAAGATGCTACTTAAAAAATAAAATAAAACTACCGCTTTTCCACTATAAGTAAAATCAAATTATGTCTGATTTTTTAAATCGGCAGATAAGTTTTATCGGAGGAATAAATAAGGCAGTTTGACAGGTTTTGCATAGAAACTATGTCAAACTGCTATTTTTATTATTCAGCGATTGAAAATTAGGCCCGGAAACGTTTTTCTTACCCCGTTATTTAATATACTCAGAGTGAAATGATGCCAGTCTTAAACTTTAAAAATGAGGGATTAAACTAAAATGCATAAGAACAGTACAATACAGCCACAAACCTAAAAAGAGCCAAAACATTTACGGACAAGGATCCCAACGAACCAACGTAAAGGCCCCAACAAACGACCACGAGACACTGCAACTTTTAACACCATCCATAAAACGCTGAGCACTGTGGCCCACTTCACGCGATCCGTTCAGACCTTGATGCGGCCATAAACATTAGACAGAAATAAGCGAGCCAATATCAATCAGCCGAACGAACAAGGTGCGGCCTGTTTGTGATATTGAATGTATCGGAGGAGTATCGGCAGAAATATAGATTGGTCTTTTGGGGAATGGTTATGCATTTTTGCTACTACGAAATGTCTTATTTGAAAGTATGTTGCAGTCATTTCAAGGTTGTTTATTTAGGTTAGGTTATTAAATGCCATAACTTTGCTTTTCAGAAATTTGCGTTGAGCGATTGGTTAGTTTTTTTTAGAATTTATTCGGAGGGAAAGTCAAATCATTCCCAAATAGGCACGTGAAACTTTTGAACGTCAAAATTATCAATAAAATATTTGTATCGATTCTAGTTGCCCGTCTCCAAAACGTAGTTTCATAAATATGGTGAAGTATGGGAAGAAACTCCACCTTTACTCTTTTTAAAAATGTTGTACGCATTAATTATACAATTCTAATGTACTTATATTTTGTGGTTTCAATAGTTTTCAATCATTAAACTTTATTAAAAGATTATTATTAGACTTATTGTATATCCACTTATCAAATAGGTTATAAGAAGGAGTTCTAATATTTATCCACTCTTACTTCAGTACTGACGAAGTAGAATTCTTCAAAACTTAAATTTTTGATAACCGAGAAGCCTGAAACGCCTTTCAATCAGTTGAAAGGCGTTTGAAATTCAGCTCAGTTTTCTACAAACAAATTAATGGCTAAATATAGAATTTTGGTGTAACATCTAAACTCAAATGTCCGGCCAAGCAATCTATATTTCCACTTACAGTTACAGCTTCTACGTATATAGGTATATGAAGTACTAGGTAATTTGCAAATTGATTCTAGATGCCGGGGCTCTTGGCAGTGTTCGGACGAAGCTTCGATATATTTACATAAACCCAACTACACATACGTTGCGCCCACGATCAACGTTTATACTAGGCTATTACCTATCCTATAATTGATAACGTCTACTGTATAATTTGGTTAACCAAATTGTATGCTACTAACGAAATAAGGAGAGCACAATTGAATATTGAAGTAGATGGTAATTTTTGGTTTGGTTGGTAAACTGTGAAATAGGTTAATGTCGGTTTTTCGCAGACTAAAGGGAAATTTCTTCATATTACAATTCCATAAACTTAACTTTATTGCAAATTAAAATTATTGGACTTAGATCATCCAGCTATATCATAGTTGTAACATAACATCATGCGTCTAATCCCCATTGGGTTGTGCAGAGGTACATACACATTTTGCTAGTTATGTTTGAGTCTCATCTAATAGAGGGCGAGCCTATTGACGTCAACCGGGCACAAATCAAGAATCCGGGCTTCTATTGAGACATCCGAGACGGAAAAATCCAAGAGCGTTTTGCTCGACCCGAGAATTGAACCCAAGACTTCAGGCTCAGCAGTAGCGCTTGCAACCATGAGATTAACAGGCAGTAAAATAGTTAAAATTACTGTCCATTGATTTTACAAAAAAAAACAATACACAGCCAACGAATTGTCTTTCGCAGCGAAACAACACAAACATCTTGTTTACTCCTCCAACAATCTCACAAAATCCACAAAGCTTAAAAATAATATGAAACAACTCAAACGCACCCTTCGTTAAGATTGAGGCTCATTTTCTCGAAAACCAATAGTATAGCAATATCAATAATCAATTGGTGCATTCTTGGCGTTCGTTCAAGTCTATTATAGAGGAGATATAAGCAATGCATACGCAAATGTATTGAGATCCTTTTGTGAGTCTTGCATCTGGCCTGTATTCTACTTTTATATTTTATGTTTGGATTGGATTGTTTGGATATAAATTGTAGCGATAGCGGATGTTGAAGCAAAGTGTTTCGGTTAGTTTCGTATTATTCGCGTCTCTGCTGTGTTTTGTTTTCTGTCAAGGTCTATGTTGAGATTTTGTATTACGGAATTTAAAGTGTGTCCTCTGAGTTTGTTTCGGCCTTTGTTTTCAGAGTAGTCTGATAGAAAACGCCGATCTCATCTAGTTTGGAAAAAAATATTGACGTGGAAAAATGTTTGTGAAAACTATTTAAAAAATAAAATCATTTATTCTTTATACAATATTGAAGGTGAAGATGGAAGAAATGATTGATGGATGGATGGATGAATTGGTGAAGATTTTGATGATTAATGAGACGGATAAAAAGATTTACATAGAATCGATGCTGATGATTTTTACAGTGAAGCATACAGATACAGTTGTTGAGATAATTCTGCATTATCAAATCAGTAAACTACCACAAGTTACTAAGCTGCCTACAACTTTCCTTACAGCTAACAATTTCTAAGCAATTCAACAGAAAACCACGAACCAACTAAATATTTGAACAACGTAACACCATGTCAATACAATTTGTCCCACAAATTCACTATCAATCAAATGCCGACATAATTCCAGACATTCTTGAGCTCGTCGCGTTAGACGACAAAGTTTAGTCAATTTCATGTAAAATAATGGACAGTTCATGACCTCTCCGTATTAGTCACCATGACTCACAGAATTTTCTCATCATAACTTCGCCATGCAAATTGGAAGTTTGGTACCCATTCTTGCGTTAATAATGGAGATACAACGGCTTAATGTACTGTTTAGGGAAATTTTAGGAATGGTTTATGAAGGATTTGAAGAAATGACCTATTTTGCAACTCAATCAATCTACCCAGCCTTTTCTCTACTATATTGGAGTCAGCTTCCAGTCTACCTGAAAACTGAAGAATACCTGTATTTTACATAGAGTTACTGCCTATCTGACTGGCAGCTGCCTGGTAACTGGGTAATACCATGTGCCTTGGTTGTCAGATTTTCGGGGCTCACACGACCCATAACGACGCCAAAGATCCACTAACGACAGTCGAAACCAACGGCTTCACGTGCTTTTCGAGCGTTCTCGAGCGTCGTTTCGTGTGTCTCGGTATGTAAAGACGGTCACCGATCCATGACCTAACCTCTTATCCTGATGGATTGACCCGTGCGTATTTTTCACTATAACAAAAGCAACTGGAACAACGAACGTAAAAATCAGAATTAGAGGAAAATTATTTTTATTGAAACACAATTATAGTAAACTATGAGGTATATATGTAACGCTTACAGTAGTGATTTCATAATACTGTAGACAATTTAAGAGTCAAGACGTAATTTATCATTCCATACTATATTATCATGTTACGGTTTCAAGATAAAAGAAATTTAAATAATACAGAAATAGCGTCTTTGTTTGAAGATACAACTGTGACGATTTCAGTTTCTTTTAGAGCTTTTGAAAGTTTTGTAATATAATTAATTAATTTATAGGGAGTCTGTCGAAATTTGTTTTTTTTTTAAATCTTAATGGGTTTTACGCCATTTGCGTTTAACAAAATCAATCAATCTGCATAGTATTTCCGAACTAAGTAAGGGTCGGCTTCCAGTCTAACCGGTTGCAGCCAAATACCAGTATTTTACATGGAAGGACTGCCTTTTTAACCTCAACAACCCAGTTAACGTGTAACACTATACTTTTTGTTAAGACTGGTTGTTGACTATTGCGTTCAAACAAAACAAAAATAATAAACAATGACGTCACTCACCATTATTAAAATTAAAAACTTCGTAAACAGAATTTAATGAAAATAATGATATTTTAACCGCAATATTCCCTCGGGCTACTTAATAATTTAGGTGTGTGATCGCTAATATCAAAATGGATACGTGCGTGCCGGCCCTTCGGGGAATAGGCCTATTAAGAATCGAAATAGGTATCGTGACACACAACCACAAAGGTTGATAAACAGTTATCGTTAATTCCCGAAGCTATTTTCTCTAATATTAATATAAATTACAGTTTTATTTCGGCCTATCTCGGTGAAGGCAAATAATAATAAAATTAAAAAGTAAATGAGAAAATATTAACGGAAAAAATCTGGATAAAATTTCATCATAGAGTTGACATGACAATAATTTATCATCAACAGAATAAAAAATTAAATTAAATCTATAGCTCACTGTCACCCCTTGAAACATAATATAATCGTGAATAATGTCTATAATCGTTAATTTTAGTTGGTTAATCGTGAATCGTCTATTATGTTCCCACTGCTGGGACTGCACAGCCCTCCTCTCTTCGAGAGGGAGTGGGCCGTATTCACTATGCGGGACCAATGCGTATTGGCGGATGTCACGTCTTCGAATTCTTGGTTCTAGGACATGTTGGTTTCCTCACGATGTTTCCTTCACCGTTTTGAGAGCAGTGGTGATGAAAATTATTTACACAAAGTATAGCGCCTGGTTGGGTTCGAACCCACGACCTACGAGTACATATACTCTACTGTATACTCAATAGCTGCTAATTAGCGCGAAGGTCATTGAACTTTCCGCGCGCCAGTTGTATTATTATTGTGATAAAAATAAAACTATTGAGTATATAAAAAATCTTTCTTTGGGAAAGTTGATTGTAATCATGAGTACAATCACGTGTTTAAATATCGGTCACTAATTACCAGTCATCTTATATAACTCGTAAGTCGGGCCAGTTACCACTGGGCCTCAAAAATTTCAGATATGAATTTAAATAATTTTTAAAAGCAGTGGTGGGCCACCACTGCTTTTAAAAATTATTTAAATTCATATCTGAAATTTTTATGGTTTATATAATAATAAATAATAATAATAAAAATCTTTATTGATCATATTTAGGTATTGCAAACATGGGTATATTATTTATACATGGTAAAATTACAGATAAACAGAATATATAATAAAGAATAATGTTCCCTATTCTATTCTAAATCCAAATACAAACATTATAAACCCTGTCTGTTTGCCAATGAAGGCTGGTACAGAATCCCATGCGAGACTAGTAATCGGGCACAATTCCAATTTTGGTCCGCACCTACCTGAATTTTTTTGTGAAAAGAAAATCCAATCATAGTTTTTGGCTAACCTGTGTTACTAACTAACTAAAGATTTATTGATCTGCATCGCGGTTAAACTAATTAGGTCAAATTCAAATTCAAATTCAAATTCAAATCATTTATTTGCGAAATATGGGTAATTCTAGGGTGTCATTTTTATAAAAGTTCTTTAGACCATATCCTACCATGACAGGTGTGCAAAATATTACAATAAAATTTATAAACTATAACATATTAAATTACTTATTAAATTACATATTGATTAACAATTGCATTATTTATACATTATATAATTGGACAATTACTGGACTTAATTATGAAATTGTTTTATCATTTAAATAATCATTAACAGAATAGTAAGCTTTTTGAATCAGATACTTTTTTAATTGGTTTTTAAATAGATTGAAATTATTAAATTCTTTTATGTACTTAGGTAGTTTATTATATATTCTAGGGCCCATACAAAATGCACTCTTATCAAACATAGCCGTTCTATGGCGTATTGCACAAAGTGTACTTGCAAGTCTTCCACTTTTTAAAGTTGCATATTTATTTAGGTTAATTCTTATGTCTAATGCTAGCTCATAGATATACAATGATGGGAAAGTGAGTATTTTTAAATTAATAAAGTGCGGTTTACAAGTTTCCGTTGGTTTTAATGCACAAATCGCTCGGATACACTTCTTTTGAGCTTTAAAGATGGTTTCTCTCTCAGTGGCGTTCCCCCAAAACATTATACCATATCTAAGTGTCGAACCAACATATGCATGATAGGCAGACAGGAGAGCACTTTGGTTTACAAATTTTCGAAGCATATAAATGGCATACGAATAACGACTGAGTTTTGTACATACTTGTTCAATATGTGTCTTCCATGTCATGTCTGAGTCTATGTGTAGTCCCAGAAATTTTGTAGTGTTGATTTTGTGTATTTTTATTTGTTCGTAATTAATATTTAGAGTGCTTTGTTTTGAATTTCTATTTTTAAATGTCATTATATATGTTTTAGTTAAATTTATTTTGAGATCATTTAGATTTAACCAGTTAACGATAGATGATAGCGTAGCGTTTATTTCATGTTCATATGTCTTAGGGTCTTCAGATATAAATATTACAGTACTATCATCAGCGTACAGAACCATGGGCGGTTTGATTGATTTAGGGAGATCGTTTATATATATAATAAATAGCAAAGGCCCCAAAATGCTTCCTTGTGGTACACCTTTATAGACTCTTATTGGTGCTGATAAGTGTTTCTTTTCTTCTTTTGTGGTATGCGAAATGCTAGATATTTCAGTTTGTTGTTCTCTGTCACTTAAGTATGATTTTATGAGCTCTCTAGCATTTCCTCGTATTCCGTAAGTTTCCAATTTATTCAACAGCACATCATGATTGACGCAGTCGAAGGCTTTTGTCATATCCATATAGAGTGCTGTGACTTCTTTTTTATTGTCAATACCTTTTAGTACCATTTTCAAAAAAGTGTATAATGCATTGTTAATCGATTTATTTTTCCTGAAACCCATTTGTTCTTCCGACAGAATGTTGTGTTTTTCGAAGTAATTATATAGATTGCTATAAATAACTTTCTCAAAAACTTTCGACAAGACAGGTATTAGCGCTATAGGTCTATAACAATTCATATTTTCTCTATCCTCTTTTTTAAATATTGGAATGACTTTGGTCAATTTTAATTTTGATGGAAAGACTCCTTCTTCGATACATTTATTAATTATATGAGAGAGTGGTGGTGCTATTAATTCTGCCACTACCTTAAGCATTTCTGTAGTAATTCCATCATATCCAGTGCTATTGGTGTTTTTAAGAGATTTTATTATTTGGACAATGCTTTTAGGAGTACACGGGCTCATAAAGAGTGAGTTTGAATTATTATATTTAATTGTATAATGCTGATTATTGTTAATAGACTGGTTATTCGGTATTTGAGTCGTGAAAAAATGGTTGAACTCGTTAGCGATAGCAGTTGGATCTGTGATTGGAACACCTTTTACGTTTATTTTGTCAATTTTCTTAATCTCGTGAACATTTGTTTTATAATTATTAATAACCTTCCATGTAGCTTTAGCTTTATTAACTGACGTTTGAATATAGTAATTGTTTTGAGATTTTTGAGTTAATTTAATTATTGTTTTTAATCTTTTTGCGTATACTTTGTATGAATCTTTATGTTGTATGTTTGGTGATTTTCTGTATTTCCATAATAATTGTCGTTTACGTTTCGAACAGACTCTTATACCTTTTGATATCCATTTTGGTCGCTTGTGTATAGGGATTTTAACTTTAATTAAAGGAAAATAGAGGTCAAAGAATAATTTAAATAAATCATGAAATTTGTTGAACGCATCATCCGCTGTTTCAGCATTGTAAACTTCACAAAAGGTGAGATTTTTTATACATTTCATGAACTTATCCGTATTCGACGAGCTATAGTCTCGTTTATGTTTGTAGAAGTAAGTGATGTTACACCTTTCTTTGACTGGATATTGCAGCAGTTGAGCAGTGTGATCTGATAGAGCTAGTTCTAATATTTCGTACCTGGAGCCTTTTTTATTACAAATGAAGTTGTCAATACATGTTTTACTACTTAAACGCGTAGGTTCATTAATCATTAGTTTAAGATTATAGCTAGCCAGCAGTTGCTCAAATTCTATTACATTTTTTTCCCTTTTTAGCCTATTTATATTAAAATCACCGCATATGATTATCTTCTTATTTTTCAAACACGTTTTGTTGAGTATTTCGTTAAATTTTGTAAAAAATATGTTAACCTTTTCTTGTTTATTGGTAGGGGGTCTGTATATGTTGACAATAATTACATTATGCTCCACAAGTTCAATGGCACTGCATTCCACAACATTTCTCATAGTATGTTCCTTAATGTCATATTTTTTTGCCTTTTGACTATTGTGCACCAATATGCATGCTCCTCCATTTCTATTGTGCCTAACGTAAGATGAAATTAATGAGTAATTAGGAATTTTAAGCGAATAGGTATCCTCGTTTAGCATATTATGCTCAGTGATACAAAGAACGTCAACATGTTTATTATTGCGATCTAACTCGTCCAAGTACAGTGACAGTTCATCAGATTTATTGATAAGACCATTGATGTTCTGATGCAAGACGTTAATGTGTTTATTGACGAAAAAAATTGTTGGATTTTGGTGACACCGATTCGTTTTCCCCTTGTTCGTGTTTGCAACTGTTTGTGGTATTCTGGATACTACTGCAATTACTAAAGTCTGTTTCTGTTTGTGTGGCTCTAGACACCATAGTTTTATGTGTGCTAGTTATTCTTACGTCATTATATGCATCAAACTTTGATTTATAATTTATACGCAATATCTCTCTTAGCCAAGACCTGCATAGATTTAGACAGAAGTGTATGCCTGTCGGCAGATGTTTTTCAAAATCTAACTGTAAGTAATGTACATTGCTAAATTTACTACATACAAATTTTAGTTCATAGTTAAGTTTATTTACATTTAAGAACCTATTATATGGTATTTCCGTAAAAATCACATTTGTGTTTGGTACAGATTCCAGCCATTTCGTTGCGTTAAATTGAAAATCCCGCGGGTTTACATCATTAGTTCCGCCAGCTACAACTACGTAATCATCATTTGATAATGTCAGTATTTCACTTTTAAAGCTGTTTAGCACATCACATAATCTTGCACCTTGTTTCCACATACATGTTACGTAATAATCATCACCAACCAAGCGTTGTAATATACTCTGGACCCTTCTTCCTTGGTGATCTGCCATGATAATAATGTTCTTTCGCTTTTTCCCAGATGTTTCTTGCACGTTCAGTATGTTTTTGGTAGATTCCACGTTTTTTTCGTGTGACAGTTCTTTGTGAATGTCTGCTTCTTTTTCTTTCTCACGATCAGCTGGTTCAGGCAGAGTTGTCGGTAACTGAGATTTTTTCGCATCTAGATCAGTTATGATTTTGGGCGGTAATTTAGGAGTACTCATGCTGAAGTTAGTAGGTTTTTCAATATTTGTTCTTTTCTTTCTCAAGTTTGGTGTTCGTTGCATAGGGCTTTCAGAGATTCCTACTTTTTTATAAACATCTATTAGTTTCTTGTATTTATCTAATTCCTTTTTTAAGACAGTGTTTTCTTGGTTTAAGTTTTCTATTTCTTGATTTGCAGTTTGTAATTCCTCTTTTAACTGGTTTATTTTAAATTCCTTTTCGTTAATACTTTGGCTCTCAATTGAGGTATCAGGTAAACTGCGAATTGTTGACTCAAATATAGACTGTGATAATGTCACATTACTGCTGTCACTCAATGAGCGTGAACGTTGTCGTCTCCGAATTGTTATATTTTCTGTTGAAGTACTCATTTTTTCGAAATTATTTTTAATATTGCAGAATGATAAAGTAGTATAGGATTTTATAAATCACAAAAAGTCAAACTGTGTTGGCCGGATTCGAACCTCCGTCAGGTAGTTCGATGCGGTAGACTGTTACGCCTCTATGCCACAGTGACGTGCGTGAGTGTGGTTGAATTAGTGAATCCTTAAGTAGTTCCTATATGTATTTTTATGATATTGTGGGTGGATTTCAATTTTGAATCAGTTCTATTTTTGCTAACGGTTTTGCGTAGCGTATATCCACTTTTAATAATACTACACTTTATCACACATTGAGGCTATTTTGCGTTATTTTACTGCACGTATAGGTGATTGTGTCCAAACCTGTTTATTACAA
Organism: Hyppa rectilinea; assembly: GCA_951799385.1. NCBI lineage: Eukaryota > Metazoa > Arthropoda > Insecta > Lepidoptera > Noctuidae > Hyppa > Hyppa rectilinea. The sequence goes on from OX637310.1 coordinate 17,984,149, forward strand.
TTTATTGCTACTTAATACTGTTATTCAACACTTGAGTCACTTGAGTCACTGAGTACTTTTTGTTTTTGTTTTATCACTGTTATTACTGTTTTATTGTTGCTACTAACATGTGGAATACTTCATTATAGCGTTATAATTGTTTTTGTTGCACTTTTACGGGATATTAGAAACTTTAAATGTTTTAAAATGAATAAAATACACAAGAGCTTTGTAGACCGTGCGCGAGCGAGACAGCAACTTCTCGGTCTCTCGGTCAATTTCTCAATGAATTTAAATAATTTTTAAAAGCAGTGGTGCCCCACCACTGCTTTTAAAAATTATTTAAATTCATATCTGAAATTTTTATGGTTTATATAATAATAAATAATAATAATAAAAATCTTTATTGATCATATTTAGGTATTGCAAACATGGGTATATTATTTATACATGGTAAAATTACAGATAAACAGAATATATAATAAAGAATAATGTTCCCTATTCTATTCTAAATCCAAATACAAACATTATAAACCCTGTCTGTTTGCCAATGAAGGCTGGTACAGAATCCCATGCGAGACTAGTAATCGGGCACAATTCCAATTTTGGTCCGCACCTACCTGAATTTTTTTGTGAAAAGAAAATCCAATCATAGTTTTTGGCTAACCTGTGTTACTAACTAACTAAAGATTTATTGATCTGCATCGCGGTTAAACTAATTAGGTCAACATTAGATCAATCCTGTATCCCCCGTAATTTTGGCTCGTGACTCGTTCGACATGCGGCAAACATAAAAACATACCTAATCAATTTTGTATAGCGGTGATAGTCTAGTGGTGTGACCGTCGGACTGCCAAGTCATAGGTCTCGAGTTCGAAACCAAGGCACGCACCTCTGATTTTACGGATTCATGTGCGTATTGTATAATTATCACTTGCTTAAAAATCGGTAAAGGAAAACATCGTGAGGAAACCAGCATGTCTGAGAGATATTTCTCAACAGCATGTGAAACTAAGTCAGAGGCATGGGCATCTTTAAAACTCTGACACCAGGTTAGTCACTAACCACACGAAGAAGAAGAAGCACGAATCAATTTTGTTAGCCTCTACCACTGTAATATTAAAATTAATATATTAATATATGTATTAATAATGTTTGATATTTCAGAACATTTTAAACAACATTACAGGCACTTCCGCCGGCCATCACAGCTAACGCGACAGGTGACGATTGCCTCTGACACACCCGACGTAATCGACGCTAATAAGTCACGAAAGCAATATTATTAAAGCGTTTTAGCAGGACCTTCTAACGTTATAACTACAGTAAAAAATACATAAATGGCCATTGTTTAGCTAATGCCTTTATTACCTTTATAAAAAAAAAACAAATATTTTCCAATATTTACATCGTTTCATGCCATCTAAACATGCTCTTTTAAATGAATCGTTATTTATTCTGTAAGAAATAAAATCCCTTTGATCATTTCACATGATAGTCAGTCTATTCGATAAGGATGTCACTGTGAAAACTTAGGTGAAGAGAGCTGTCATTCCACCTGATGACACTATTGACAGTTCACTTCGCCTTATTTATCACAGTGAGATTTTTTACAGAATATAATATCGATATATTATATTCTGTAAAAAATCTCACTGTGATAAATAAGGCGAAGTGAACTGTCAAGCAAGTATTCATAACCTCACTTTTACATTTCAGAAATACTTCATTTAGTTGAGTTCTTGTGAGTCAGAAGTGAATTAGAAAGTATGTTATGTAAGGCCGCATACACACCAAAAGTACCTACTTATAGTCGGTCGCCGAATAACAGCGGCGGCAGGTGAACTAGGTTTTTCATTAATTATTACAGTGAGTACGCTCACAATCTGTGGCCGAAAATACGCTTCGTTTCGTGAACGCGGCTTTAACGTGACATTGCTACATGTCAAGTCCTGCCACCTTTACTTTAGAAATAAAAACTAACACATGATTGCTGCCATGTTTGTATTACTTATCTTTATAAAAATAAACTTTAATACCGTAACAAAACAATTTGTTGAAACATTTACAAACGACAACATGTGACTAACAATTAAATAATATTAGTCAGCAAATGGTATGAAGTAATTTTTCTAAGTGCATAATTTGGGGTTGAAATATGAATTTCCCTGTACGTTCCCAGCACAAACTAGAGTCATTATAGGCGGGGAAAAGAGTTATAACCGCGGGACTTAATATATGGAAGTATAAAGGAAATGGATTTCTATAAAACACAAAAGTGTGATAATAACCGAACGACCGAAGCGTTGCTTTATACAAGCAACAAAATAATCTGAGACTAATAAATGTGACACAATAAAAAAGTATTAATACAATTCAAAATTATTGCAAGCAAAAGTCTCATCACTTGTAACTCAATCAATCTGCCTAACCTTTTCCCAACTCTGTTGGGGTCGGCTTCCAGTCTAACCGGATGCAGCTAAATACCAGTATTTTACATGGAACGACTGCCTATCTGACCTCCACAACCCTGTCAGTAACTAGGTAATACGATACCCCTTGGTAAGACTGGCTGTCAGGCTTTCGGGCTTTTGACAACCCGTAACGACTGTCAAAGATCCACGAATGACAGCCGGGACCAACGGCTTAACGTGCTTTCCGAAGCACGGAAGAGTCGCGATATGTAAAGATGGACACCCATTCACGGACCAATCCCGGCAAGCATAGCTTAACGTGATGGATCGATGCGTGCGACTGTTATTACTTAGCCACGAAATCCTCATCACACGTAGTTACGTGAATTATAAATATTATTGAATTATAAACTTTCGCAAAACATTATTAACCCTAAGCATTTCTTAATAACAAAACATCCGCCACACGTCACAAACGCCACACCCCCGTTGATCGCAAACAGACTCAATAACTCCGCACTCGGGATACATATAATTATAATAATACCGCGCGATATCTTCGTCACCGAGTCCCGGATTGTTCCCAGATCTCCACGGACTTTTGTTCGCAGCGAGGTCCTTTGTCGATGCCTCACAATAAAATTTTATCCCGGAAACCTATTCGCAGTTACCTTTTATTATAATGTTGCAGCGGGTATCCGGGGTACTTTTCAGTCGGGGCTATTGTTGTCCGCATAATAGGGGCCAACCTTTTTATTCCGCTACAGATTTTTGAATGTACCGCCGATATTAACGCTTCTACGAGATCCGATCGATTGGACGTCTGAAGTGGTTCTTTATTCCGAAGTTTGGAGTTGAGCTCTTTGTTTGTATGAAATGGGCGATGTTGTTTGTGATGCTTTTCAATATTAGTTTTGAGTTATAGGAACTGGTCTTTGAAAACGAACTGATCTTAGTCTGGCGGGTTACTTTTAACGGGTACCTAATTACTTTAGTATCTAGTGGCTTTTGTGGCTGGCAAAATGTTTAATGTTCTTAATGTTGTAAAACTTTCTTGTTATTTTTGGATTTTCTAAAATTATGTTTTGAAATCCTAATTTAAATGTTATATTTTGTACTTTGACATCTGTCTTTGACACTCAGACATTTAATTTTACGATTTCTGACATCCTAAATATGTTTCTTTAACATATATTTTCTTAACTGAAATACTTCTTACTTTATTTTTTATTAATCATTATGCAATCAATAATGTAAATACAAACCTAATACTTTCTGTCCTGTTTTAAAATGTAAGTAGGTATGTACCTACAGAGTAAAGCTCGTCAAGTTAATACAGCTTGTCAAATTTCTTTGACAGTTATTCAATTTTATTACAAAAGTATAAGGCTCGTTTTCAAAAATTTAACCAGATTCTAGCAAATAAATAATTATGATTATGATAAAAAAATGTGAACACTTATCGTCTATTAATAGTTGCAATCTTGGTTCCTTTTATTTAACGCAGATTGCGGTTATTAAGATGGATTTTATGATAGTAATAAACATCTTAAGGAAGTATTTAGGTAGGTATTATATTTATAGTAGAATAATAACCGACTACAAAAATATACTTTTGCAGACAAACAAAGAACCACAGAGCAAATCTTGCTAGGGGTATCTAAGAAGAACAAGGTTTGCTTGCATAAGTTATGTGCATATCGCTTCAGGCCTGAAAAACTCAAGGATACGACTGAAGGATAGTAAAGAATTCATATAAATAAAGACTATAATGTTGAAGAAGACAGAGATACAGCGCTGTCTAGTTTAAATATAACATTGTAGTTAAAAATTTACAAGATGCATCGTGTGCGGGCCTTAGCCGATGAGCCTGAAACTAATATTGTATGAGGAAACCGTAGTAATGGTCACGATTGTCGTATATGTGATCATGTGGAAGACAAAGATGTTGTTAAAATGCTGAAGAATAAATAATAATAATAATATCCTTGGACATTTCACACAACGCCATATAGTCCTAAGCTAACCAACCTAATGCTTGTGTTATGGAAACGAGATGACTGATAAACTACTTAAATACATTTATTTTTGTAAATACATACATATTATAGATAGAAAAACACCTAGACCCAGAACAAATACTTGCAGGTCGTACAAATATTTGTTCCGTGCGGGAATCGAACCCGCGACATGCTGCGCAGCAGTCAATCGCTCAACCACTGCGCCAACCGTGTCGACAAATGCTAATACCAATGTTGTTAAAAAAATAAAAAATAATATACGTAATAACCCATCACCGCGGTCACCGCGCAAAGCATTGCTTAACCTTTGATCAGCCATGCAGCAGTTATTATCACTACATAGTATAAAACAAAGTCGCTTTCTTTGTCCCTATATCCCTATGTACTTATGCTTAAATCTTTAAAACTCCGCAACGGATTTTGATGCGGTTTTTTTTAATAGATAGAGTGATTCAAGAGGAAGGTTTATGTGTATAATTTGTCGACATATTATGCGGGCGATTAAGCGAAGCTAGTTTAATTATAAAAACAAATGACATCCGCCACCCGCTCTGGGCCCGCGTGGTGTATTATGGCCCACTCCCTCTCTTAGAGAGGAGGCCCGTGTATACAATACTAGCTATTCCCGCGTGGTTTCACCCGCTGCTCGGCTCCTATTGGTCGTAGCGTGATGTTACATAGCCTATAGCCTTCCTCGATAAATGGTCTATTCAACACAAAAAGAATTTTTCAATTCGAACCAGTAGTTCTTGAGATTAGCGCGTTCAAACAAACAAACAAACAAACTCTTCAGCTTTATAATATTACTAGCTTCTGCCCGCGACTTCGTCCGCGGAAAATTTCTTGTTTTAACATTAGAAGTAAGTCGAAAAAATACTTTTTTAAAACATAAAACGAAATATAAAAGTTAAAATACAAAAGATAGGAATATGGTGTCGCGGACTTTTTTGTAGAAATAATTAATGCGAACCGGGTTGCCATACATTGCTTTCAATTTTAAACAACTGTTTAGGCAGCGCATGCAAATAATTCTGTTTTCACAGGTATTTCTTTCCGACTTGCTAGACTAAAATTGCGATAGCTCGGCTAATATGTATGATATATATATAATTTATGCCTATAGCTCTCAGGAATAATGTAGCTTTCTATAGGTGAAAAAATTTTTGAAATCGGATCATTGGTTCCTGAGATTACCCCCTACATACAAACTTACAAACTTACAAATTTTACCTCTTTATAATATTAGTATAGATAAGTATAGAAGTATAGATAGGCTGATTAATTATGATTACAAAAACAAATGAAACCAACAGTGTACCGCGTGACCAGCTATTTACCAAACCTTATGAAGTAGGTTAGGTAGCTAATTAACGAGATACGGCGAATCATTAGCATCGTTCTACAGATATTTGGAAACGTACGTGCAACGTAACGACCCAAATATGTGACTTTAGTACTAGCACGTTGAGTAACCAGCTAGATTGGAATTTGTAGAACAGATATAGGTATACATTAATGTACACTCATAGGAAGGTAAGCCTGTAATGATAGGATTTCGATTTTGTAGTGTGTAAATGAAATATTTAAGGTGTTAAAAAATTAACTCTAAGAATTTCGTGGGAGCATTGTAAAGTCGTTCGTAACGATGACGTTATGAACAACTTTTACTATGGGATGAACCCCGAAATCGCGAAAGAAATATAAGTTCCATACATTTGATTATGACGCATATTTATTACTCCCACTTTTATTTCGTGTTTGAAGGAACGACCAATAAACGTATTTTGTTTCTTTCTTTTTAATTCGCAAAATCAACAAAAGCATTATATTATGACACTTTTACATGACAAAGATTGGGTGTGAGATGGCGCCGGCATTTATTAGTCATAAGACATGCAATGCCAATGAGTTCTTAATTAATCCCATCATACACACAAAACAGTGTCCAGCAATAACAAGACCTACACCACCACCTTCACCGTGGGAAAGAGATGGAGCTATCCGTCCTGTATAGCTCCGTTTCATTCTCACACTGAAGTATATTAAAATAATACTGCAGCAAGAGGTGGTAGTCGGTCCCCAGGCCTTCCAAAAGCTACGTATGAAGATAAAGAAATAAACACATAGGCCCATGGGACTCATACCGTATCAACGTCCATCTTTTGTGCGGATGACGTAACGAATGGACTGGACATGAAGTTCAGCGGAGGGATAATGGGATTATTTCGTTAGCTTAAATGGTTTGTGGGGTTGGTTGTAAAAGTAAAAAGGGGCTTATATTTTCTTAGTTTTTTTTTAGGAGGTTGTGAAATGATCAAATGACTCCTCCCGCTCTGGGTGGAGCGGATGGGAGTGTCTGACTCGTACTGACTAAAACCCACTCATGTTCCTTCCGTAGCCCTTTATGTTCCGTGGCAGCGGTGGCCATTTTGTACAGCCCCGCTAATATTTTCTTAGCTTAAGAGGGTAACGAAGTTAAAGATTTAGAAATGATCGTATGAGAATCTTGATAATATGTTTTTTGTCTAATTACTGTTTCCAAATGAAAAATATCTTCAACTGGTTTTCTGCCAGCGACTTCGCCCGCGTCGATGTTCGAAATCATCTCACGAGAATGTACCACCGGGATAAATAGTATACTATGTGTTAATTCTGGTTATAAACTATACTGGGTATATCCGAAAAAAATCAGCTGTTCCCTACATTTCGACGGGTCACGTGACCTAAAAAATGTATAGAACAGCAGATTTTTTTTTTGCGATTTCGTAGTTGGTCCCATAGTAAAAGTTGTTCAGATGTATGTATATACACTTTCGCCTACACCCTTTATGTGTGCCCATCCAGATTCGTTTAGCCGTTTGAGTGTAAATAAGTAAGAAATAACAAATTTCGCCTTTTTATAATATTAGAGTGAAGAGACTTTTAGATTAAAAAAGGTTTTAAGCAGTAAGTACTACGCCTGTCTCGCGACAAAAACTAGTAAAGATTTCAAGCAAGCTGTAACCACATTCACAAGCTGTATCTCCAAGCCTTAGGCAAGCTTTGCTTCTGCTTGACATCGCAGCATCTTGCTGAACAACATTTTAAAAGCTATCGCACCGTGCTACCGTCGCCTCTGTAAGCCGAAATATCAAAATATAATACAGTCAAAAGTTCCTGAACTTCTCTCTAGCACTTACATAAGAAACGAATTTTTGAACACTTCTGCGAATCCTAGTATCTATCTACAATATCTCTTGATTCAAAGAATATATTTATTTTCGGAGAATCCATTTTACATACAAAAATGGTTTTACGTGTTAACATGAGAAAGAATAGACAAATTATTATCTATTATTAATACTACTTACTCAACTTTTAGTATGTTTAAATAATATTTTGATTTATATTCCTTGTACATTTTGTTGTATTATACATGTTGTGTTTACCTATAAGTAACTGATGCACTGTTATTTTAATTTTAAAAATTATTATGTGTTTGTATCAGTGTAACCAATTGTTGGTGAAACTAATAAAAACAAAAAATATATTTAAATAAATAAATTTGTGCATAAAAAACAATATTTATGTATTTCTTTCTTAAGTATTAAACAACTTGATGACAATAGGCTGGCTATTTTGAGATCAATAAATTCATACCTTTTTTTTTTTTTTAAAGGCTGGGAAATCATCCTATGACTTCGCCCGCTCTGGGTGAAGCGGAAGAGAGTGTCAGACTCTTACTGACTAAAACCCATCCATGTTCCTTCCTTAACCCTTTATGTTCCGGGGTAGCGGTAACCCTTTCGGACAATCCCGCTTAATAAATTCATACCTACGTTCGACCATACAGGTCGTTCTTTAGTAGTTTAGTAGTTTATAACCACGCTATTCCCCCGCCTGAAATAGTTTTCGTCTGTTTTTCCTTAATGGGCGGAGAAAACTCCAACCAAAAACCGTCGGATCAGTTAACACAGCTAAAAGTCGAATGTTTTTATACAAAAAAAAAACAATCTCCAGTGTTGGTGTTGAGCAAGTGAACATTGGGGGCAACCCGTTGGACGTATCAATCAATTACAAAGGCCGACGCCTCCGATATACGGTGTAGATAGGTGGGCCGCAGCCGCACCAACAGTGCTGCTGCGGTACAAATTAGTAAAAACAGCGAGAGAGTTTTTATAATTATTCGTTTGTGGTCAACTTTATAGTTTTAGTACGATAGTTTGCCTTTTGAGGCATTTATCATATAGCTATGAATGAAACTGTTTTTTTTTTATTGGGCTCACCAACAATTGAGTAGTGTACACTAATATTATATGAGTGACAATTGAAGGAACTTATGGACTAGTGTACCAATCTTTTACAGGCGAGCACAGCCACAAATTAGTCTGTTGGGTGTTTATACCCACTTACACTTAGAATTATTATCACAAAATAAGTAAAAATTAAATTGCAGTTCACATTAAGAAAAATATTTGAGACAAATAAAAAAAAAATACTATAAAAAAAAGTGTTAAGGATACTGTTAGGTAAAAATCTCCTACCAAATGTTCTAATTAAAGAGTTTCATATTATTTTATCCAATGACTCTTAATTAAGATTTTGAATATTTTGTTTTAGTGATTGAAGTAGTGAATATATCAAAAAGAAGACAGATACTGCAATGTCTCGCTATTTCACATATACCCAAGCATTTATTTTCTAAAAAGAATTATTTAGGTTAGGCATCGGACAAATTCTTGTAACTAAACGCCAATATTTATCACCGCTCACAAAATTTATCCGAAAACTATTACTGAACTATCAAATACCCGCCGTAACCCCTCCCTTGTAGCACACTAAGATCTATTGCGCACAACCCTAATCAATATCCACGCGTTATTTGCCAACATGACGTTTTTATTAAATAAACGCCGAACAAAGTCTACTCGAAGACGATTGGATGTTACGACATATAGAAAATTGCCACGGATTGACAGATAAACAACGCTACGTCAGATAATCGAATATAATGTTTTGTTGTGTCGTGAGTGAAAGTTGTCAGTTGGGGATAAAAATATTGAGGAGACAGAGACAGTGAAAAGGACAGAGTACCATAATATTGTATGACAATAAATAGTTGCTTTATAATCGGTAAAGGAAAACATCGTCAGGAAACCAGCATGTCTGAGAGATATTTCTAAATAGCATGTGAAGCTAAGTCTGACACCAGGTTAGTCACTAACCACACGAAAAGAAGAAGAATAGTTGAACATCAATAAATAATGATGAACAATAATGAGTGTTGATTTAATGCCCAAAAAGTGGTAATTTGAATAAACGAAAAACATTATAAGTATTGTAGTTTATTGTTCAACGGTTCTCTTAAGCATCCACAATTACTACGTCTCTCACCTACTTTCTTATAAATATTTATCAATTGGAAAATCAGCACGTTTTAGAACTGCAAAATCAAAAACAAGACTACAGTTTTATATTTCGGGCCATAAAACTTTATTTACGATCTGTTTGCCAAGCAGTATTGAATTTAAAGCTTAACAATAATAAGCACTTCGCGGTAAACGCGGAATTTAAGCTATTTGGAGAAGTCTGACTTTTTCCAAGAAATTCCAAAGACTTGGGTTACTCATCTCGCGTGAGCTGTCAGGACGTAATTTAAGGGAATATCCTGTGACTCACTTGCTATAAGAATAGGATTTCAATAAGCAAGTGGTGGTCCAATGAAAATGGCTGCGACAACTGTAAGGCTTCTTACAGACGAACGCGTCGGTGGCAGCAGTCAATACGTCGACGGCTGCCGCCGACATCCGCAAGCGTTGTCGCCTGTCGACGGCAGCCGTTGTCGCCTGTCGGCGGCAGCCGTCGACGTATTGACTGCTGCCACCGACGCGTTGACGACTGTCGTCGACAGGTGGCGACGGCTGAAGTAGCCTCTGCCGTTCACAACTTGCCGTTCGTCTGTAAGAAACTTGCCGTTCGTCTGTAAGAACCCTAAGTTGTAGTTTCAAACCTAGACAGATATTTACTTCGTTTAAAATATTTGTTTCATCACCGCTCTTCTCAAAATGGTGAAGGAAGACATCGAGAGGAACCTAGTATTTCCTAGAACCAACCATTCAAAGACATTATTATGTTATCCAACAACATGCACTGGACCTGCGTGGTGGATTACGGCCTTCCTTACAGATAGGAAGCGTATATCCCAGCAGTGGGATCATTTTAGTATGATTACGCTTTTGTTTATGTTTTTAACTATTTCCTTTTTTTCTAACAGGCTTTTGTTAAGAGTTAGATCTTCAAAAATATTTTTAAGATATAGTAGTGATTTGAGACTGGATAAGGAATTGGGATTGAGGGGACTGGATTTGGGGGGGGTTACCTACTCATCTCGCGTGAGCTGTGAGGTATCAATTTAAGGGAAATTCCAATGACTCATGGGCTGTAAGTAAAGTACAAGATAATGTCATCATCCTTTTCCCTCCATATTATTAAGTTCTCAGGCATTTCAACCTTCAAGAGTATAAGCATGTTGATATAACAATAACGATTATGATTTTAGACTGAGACTTATGAAAATATTTGTTGAATTGATTTTTTTATTTGTTTAAAGGTCAATCAAGGGCAATCGTCTAATGACCCCTCCCGCTCTGGGTGGAGTGACTCTTACTAACTGAAACCTATCCATGTTCTTTCCTTAGCCCTTCATGTTCCAGGATAGCGGTAACCCTTTTGGACGATCCCGCTGAGATATCGATGTCAAAGTCAAACTACACTCGAGAGCAATGAATCCGGGTCACTTAAAGAATCCTAAAAATCTCGGAAACTAAAAATGCTAGGTTAATGCAATAAATTGTATTTAATAGACAATGTAATACTCCTTAAATGAAGGTATTAAAACTTCTTAGTTTTTGTAAAGTTATATCATAAAAAAATCAAATTTGAAAAAGGGCCACTTTCGAAGATGGAACTACGAAATTACAGCATTTGGTTTTGCTTTTGTTTGTAATCTGTCATTTATGTGGGTACATAAACCATGTTGATAGTGCTCTATATTCATTATTCAAGCTGAAATTATGTCGCTTACGCCTGAAGAATGCACCAGAATACTTACAATGCTGGAAACCGACCGGAGTCAGCGCGATACAGCCAGGACTGTCGGTGTGTCGCTGTCAACAGTACAAAGAGTTCTCCGACGTTACGAAGAAACTGGTTCTAACCTACGCAGACCAGGAACGGGCAGAACCAGGTGTACCACAGCACGAGAAGACCGATACTTGGTGAACACCATGCTTCGAAATCGCTTTCTCACAGGAACTGAACTCACAAATCAGTTTCGACGCCTCGGAGGAAGTAACCCAAGTGCATGGACAGTAAGACGTCGGCTTGCTGAATCTAACTTAAAACCCCTTAGACCTGCAAACGGCCCTAAACTGGAGCGTGGGCATCGTATTTCAAGACTAAGATATGCCCAGGGCCACGTAAATTGGAGTATTGAAGATTGGTCAAAAGTTATGTTCTCCGACGAATCAAAATTTATGCTCTACAAGCACGATGGAAGACACAGAGTGTATCGAAGACCAGGGGAAAGATTCAAGCAAGCATGCATCGAAGAAAAAGTAGCCTACGGTGGTGGCTCTGTACTTGTGTGGGCCGGAATTTCTTCTGAAAGTCGCACAGAGCTGGTGATCATAGAAAACGGCTCTTTAACTAGCGTAAGATATGTGGAAGAAATCCTCAATGATCACGTTGGTCCATTTATGGTCAATTTAGGTGAGGATGCTATATTTATGCATGACAATGCCCGACCTCATACAGGTAGGATTGTGAATGACTACCTTCAAGAGATGAACATTACTCGTATGGAGTGGCCAGCGCGCAGCCCGGATATCAACCCGATCGAGCATGCTTGGGACGAGCTAGGCAGATGCGTAAAACAACGAAACCCTCCCCCAATCACGCTTCGTGAGCTCAAAATTGCTCTCACAGAGGAATGGGAGAATATTCCCCAAAATCGTATAAGGAACTTGGTGTACAGCATGCCAAACCGCGTAAACGCAGTAATGGAAGCACGAGGAGGCAATACGAAGTATTAAAATTCAAGAAAATCGTAATAAAGTTCAAAAATTTCATGGTTCCTATTTTTGTTTTAAGGAGAGATCAGCAGTTTTTTTCTTTATGTAATTTTGTGTTAATAAAATGAATGGTGACTCATATTTTTTTTACTTTCATTTAAGGAGTATTACATTGTCTATTAAATACAATTTATTGCATTAACCTATCATTTTTAGTTTCCGAGATTTTTAACATTCTTTAAGTGACCCGGATTCATTGCTCTCGAGTGTATTTATTTCAAATAGGCACAAGAAAGGCACTTTTGTACGTCAAAATGAACAAGAAATAGATTTGATTCTAGACGCCCCTTTCAAAAGATAGTTTCGTATGGAGAAGAATGGGCAAGAATGTTCACCGTTACTCTTTTAAAATGACATTGTTTTGTATACCTACATGAATTATAAAATAATATGTGATGTGATGATGTGATGGAATTACTACTTATTATCTCAAACTTATATCACTTCCAAGGAACAACAGGTTACAATAATATACAAATCAACAATAATATCCAACTCTTATTAATTTCTTCTCACTATAAACGCCCCAAAGAAAGCCATATTATCTTACATTGATCATATAATACAAGTATATAGCAATATTAATAAAGCCGCTATGGCTTGCCCTGGCATGCCAATGTAAAGAATGGGAGCGCATACCAAAGTCACGCCCGACTGTCATATTAATAATTTCCTTCAATGCTCCAGAATTATTGTCCTAACGCAATTATGTGGAAATGTGATGAATTATTTGTTCGTATATTGGAGAAGGCGTGATAAATGGATTTTTTTGTTGTTCGTATTTTGTTTTGGTGTAATACAAGTTGAAGTGATGGTAAAATGTTTTTTTGGTTAAAGATTTAGTCCTGGACTAATGGTCGATTTTTCAAATAGACTGTAAGTTATAAAAACAACCGACTGCCGCAAAAACACTACAAAGTGGAAAATAATTTTAATTTCGGAAGTCTGTGTCTTTGGTTTTGTGTTTACGGTTTTTGCTACCGACTACCGAAATTACCGTCACTTTTTCGTTATCGGGGCACCAACATAAAAACAAAAATACCATTCAAATTGAGAACCGCCTCCTTATTGAAGTTGGTTAAAACCAGTCTTTATCTTTAGTGAGATGTTAACATTTTCCTTCTTATACTTAACATGTTTTTGAATTCACTCTGGCAGTAAGAAGTAAAAAACGAATTTAATTGTGGCTGGAATTCATTTTGCTCTAATCTAAGCGTTGTTGATTTTTAGTTGCTCATGGTACAGACGCCAGCACATCAAGCTATTGCAAACTGTCAAACATTACCAATTGAAAATGAACCTTATGATTTTGTAATAAAGTTGGAAAACTATCAAAGAAATTTGACAGATTGGCGTAACTTGATGTGCTGGCGTCTTAACTAATTATAACTAGGTGTTCATTCCTCAAAGATTTAAAATTCCTGAAAAAAATTATTAAGATAGTAAAAGCATAAAACAATGAAATCTGATTATTTCATACAATTTGTTTCGTTTCCACTATTTTAATATCCACACAGAGTGTTTACGTGTGCAGCCAAAGCGTCACAACCACGCATTTTATTTTTGGAAGCGGTACTGTACAGTCTACCAAAAGAACCGTACAGCCTACCAAAATTGCAATTAAACTCAAAGGGGCGAGTCTTAGAGAGGCAATGTAGCGTGATCTGGGGCATGTAAACGTATTATCAAGTCGTTTGTGATAGGCTGTAGCGGGGAGAGGAATATCATTAATTTAAAAGAAAGACAGCAATAGCAACGTTAGATATAGCAACAGTAGCAACGTTAAATAGCCGGTATTTTTTTCTACGTAAGTATTTCTTGTAGGTACACACGGCTACACATCAAGCTATACATTTCCAGTTTAAGCTGATCTCGCATTGTATAGGATTTCCGTACGATGCGAGACCAGCGTATACTGGTTTTGTATAGCTTGATGTGTAGCCGTGTGTACCTATCCTAAAATAAGTCTCATGCTTTTTTTAAGAATGGGAGATTTTCAAATGGTCCTGCCCGCTGTAAATGGAGTGTTAGACTCTGACTGACTAAAACCCATCCATTTTACTTCTTTACTCCTATGTATTTCGGAGCATTGGTTTCCCGTTTGGTCCCACTGAACCGACAGACAACGGCCCTAACGGGTTCCTTCAGCTATTCTGACATCTCACGTGGAACACGAACGCGCGTCCGGCACAGGTCTGGTCCCGATCAGACCATGAGCTACCCAAGTCTCATGGCTGGTTCGTTAAATCATGGAACAAGTCCCTTAGAGCTGAAAAGCCTTAGTTTTCAATGACTACTTAAACTCGTATAAAAGAACAATATAATACAATGTTAAATTATATTATGTAATATGCATATTTTCACACAACGACTCAAAAATAGTCAGCTTGCATTACATTTAATATTAACTATGTAATCTAAGCAGAAATACCTACCTAATAATGAAAACATTAAAAGCAAATGAACGCCCATCTCGTGTTACATTTCAACTAAAAACAATACCATCGAAACCGATAACTGTGTCAAATGAAGTGGAAAACCATATTTGTTTCATTTTACAAACAAAAACGAGTGTATATTTTGCGCCACTCACTTTAAATGGCCGTTAAAAAGTTCAAAACTTTCATGAAACCCGTTTAATTTACTGAAGCGGAATAGGTTAGCCATAATTATATTTAACAGTTAACTGTAGGAGCACTGCAATTAAGTCAATTGCCTTTTATTGCATTGATAATGGTATGCGATACAAAACTCTTTAATAATAATTATATTGTGTTTGAACGAGTAAGGTCGATTTTGCGAAATAGGTAGATATTATCAAACAGTATTACTGAAAGCGTTACAGCAATTACGTGTTATTGTGAAAGTGTTATGAAAATACTGTTGTTATTAAAAACAATAACTGTTCAACGATTAAACATTAATGGACCCATTCTCTGAACAGCACTCTCAACACGGTAGCAGATACCATAGACATATTCACCTGTAAACTGAGTGAGTTCACAAGGACCACGTACTGTGTTACATGTAAGGTATAGGATAAGCATATATATTTTCAAGCATTTTTAAAAATATGCTTAAAAATATATGCAACAAAGTAACTTAAAAGTTAAAATTATTATCTGTAATGGCAAAGGAAACGTGTGAAAATTAAAAATAAAACATTTTTCTAGAAATATTAGAAATGCAAAAAGGCACAAACAAAAACTTATTTTGAGATAGACGAGATATTAAAAAACAGTTTTTTCGAGCCCTCTGGATCGCTATCGCCTAAAACTTATCCCATACACCAACACAGTAAGGTTATAATAATACCTAAATACCTAATACTGTATACATCGCAAGGGTATTGCCCGGGTGTCACCACTGCGAGGATCGCCCAGAGGACACGGTAGAGCACACGGTGCAAACCTGCCCCGCTTGGGCGGAGCACCGCCGTGTCCTCGTAGAGGCGATTGGCGGCGGCGACCTCTCGCGCCCGGCCCTGGTGCAAGCCATGGTCCGGGGCGAGAGGGAGTGGGAGGCAGTCACCTCCTTCTGCGAAAAAGTCATGCTCGCGAAGGAGGTGGCGGGATGGGAGAGAGAAAAGTCCTCCCGTCCCAGCCGCCGCGGGGGACGCTCCGGGCGTCGGGAGCTACGTGACGACTCCCGGCCACCGTAGGCGCGGGCCTGCGGACGGTGAGTAATGGGTGACTCACCGTCCGATCAGCACCAGACCCGTGCCGTACGGCGCGTATATGTTCCACGCGCGCCTCAAAGAGATGTCAGCATATGAAGGGGCCCCTCAGGGCCAAGCCTGCCGGGTAAGCGGGATTGTCCGAAAGGGTTACCGCTACCCCGGAACATAAAGGGCTACGGAAGGAACATGGATGGGTTTTAGTCAGTAAGAGTCTGACACTCCCTTCCGCTCCACCCAGAGCGGGAGCAGTCATTGGATGATTTCCCAGCCTTAAAAAAAAAAAAAAAAAAAAAGGGTATTGCGAACCAAACATCTTCGCTTCTGCAAAGCTAAGCGAGGAATGAGCGATTCGAGATGAACGAGCAAAAATGAGTGTTAGTTAAGCTAGCGTTACGGAAATAAGAAGCTCAGAGAAAGATGAAAGAATTATAGAAAAAGCATAAGATGCTTATATGACATTTGATAGAAGATTTATAATATACACACATCAAAAGTGTCTAGGGATCAACATATATTTTTGCAATAACTTTTCTCTTGATTGATATTAATTTAAATTTTCTTTAAGGATTCATCAAATAAAGTGTTTTCGTTTGTCACAGTAACGATAAACCAAGTCACCTTTGCATTAATAAAGAAATTTGCCATTTTCCTAATAAAGGGATTTTTGACATTTGAACCACTAACATTAAAGTTCGAAAAAAAGACTGAAATAACAGTTTTCTTTAAAATTTTATTGGGTAACTTAAACAATTAATAATCCGTGTTTCTACCGCGAACACTAACAACACAAGAACATCGGTTTGGCATACTCAAAATGAGTTCATCCAAATCACGCTGTGGAATGGCCGCCCATGTTCGTTGCAACAACAAAAAAAGGTCTTCTTGCAACTGGATACCCTCCATATTCGGCAGAGCTCTTCTCTGTAGCATATCCCATGCATGCTCAATCGGGTTCAAGTCTGGCGACTGAGCAGGCCAGGGCAGGACATTGATGTTAGCTGCGGCGAGAGTCTGTCTTACAACTCTTGCGGTGTGCGGTCGTGCATTATCATGCATTAACTGAAATAAGGGACCGATTTGCACTTGTAGAGGAACGATGACGTCAGATACAATCGTCTCAGCATAAATTTGAGCGTTGAGGTTGCCTCTGATCCAAATCAACTCAGTTCTTCCGCCGATCCAAATACCCGCCCATACCATGATGGTTCCACCACTATAAGGATGGACTTCCTGGCAGGATTTTAATCGCTGTTGGCGTCCAGGGGTTCTCCAGTGTCGTATACGTCTTGTATCCGGTCTCATACCAAAACGAGACTCATCAGAAAAGCACACGAAACGCCATTGTTCTTCTGCCCAATTTCTGTGTTCAAGAGCCCATTGATATCGAATCCTACGATTGTGCATTGCTATAGGTGGTACCCGTAGCGGTCTTCGGGAATGAAGGTTCACTTCATGCAAGCGGTTTCTGACTGTTTGGTCGCTAATTAAGTTCCCTGAAGAGTGATGAAGCCTCACGGCTAACATCATGGCGGTTATTGTTGGAGCTCTTCGAGTTAAGATTTGAATGTATCGGTCTTGTCTCCGTGTGGTGCAGCGATACCGTCCTTCATGGCGCTCAGCCACGGTACCAGTGCTTCGGTAACGTGTCCAAAGTCGACTGATAACACTCTGACTTGTATTCAGAGCTAAAGCCACAGTACGTTGCCGGGAACCAGCTTCTATCATTCCCACGGCTCTGAGCATTTCTTCCCTGCTTAAATGACGTCGCCGCTCCATAATAACGTTGGTTTTAATCAGTAGTAGGGAAACAGTAGCACTAATAATGTCTTCAATGCGTTGTATGTTTTTATAGGGAAAATATTGACAGCTGATTTTCATCTTTTACTCGAATTTGATTGACAGTTCCTGTTTCAAATTATGAAATGCACCAAAAAGGATCCATATAAATTTATAAAATCATAAATTTATTACAAAGCCACATCTCAATCTCAAGAAATCCGCATAAAAATGCTTGATCCCTAGACACTTTTGATGTGTGTAGTTTAATTTCGTCATCTGAACGAGTTTTCAAGCTACATAATTCCAGTTTAAAAGCCGGACTCTTTAATCAGACATTGTAAGTTATACTATTCTATTCTTAGTACTATTCAGTATTTTTAGTGGAAGTACTTAATCAAAATAATTTCCACAGTCAATGCAAAAATGAGGAACGTTTATACGAGTACACGCAAGAATAATTTACTGTCTTTATCAAAATCAAAAGTAATAGGTTACAAAAGCAAAATCACGCTTTAATAGAAAACCGAACTGAAAAGTCGAAAATAAACTTCAATAATTTAAAAATTAGAATAGAGTGATTAACAAAGATTTTGTAAAAAAGTGTGGTAATATTTATGAACAAGAAACTGTACTTAGTACTTCAAGAACTTTAATAAGAACTTCACGATAACTTGAAAATTTAATAAAAAAATCACTAATCCCGATGAGGATAATGGGACAAAGTTATTAAATTAGTGTATTGGCTTAATTTGAACTTAATTTAACGTTTTTAAGTGTGTTAAAATTACGTTTAAAGATTTCGTTTACTTCGATACAAGAAAACTTAATAAATAAAGCTAAAAAAAGACTATGCATACAACAGCTGCTCTATGCATACTAACGGCTAGGGCTTGTTTTAATTTAATTTTTGAATAGTTTTTACATATTTTATATCGGATGCTTTTAACGTTCTGCATCGTTCTCACATGTATAATTATAATATTTATGAATTATGTAACCAATATTTTGTAACCATATTTTGTTTAAAAGAGTGTCCATGGAGTTTTTTCTCCATAGGTACCTACTGCTTTGGAATGGGCAACTAGCTTCATCTCTCTGACTGACCGACACCTTGACAATTCAAAAGTGCCTGTAATTAGTTTATTTGAAATAAACACTTTGAGTTTGAGTTTGACACATACCACATTTTTGGTGCAGTCATTACAGCACAAATTTTTCGGTATGTTTTCTCATCTCCCCTATTTTCCCGCAAACCCACTTTCGTACCCCAAAGTTTCCAGTCAAAAACTTAAGGGTCCTGCCCCAAATAAACAGGAATGACTGCAGATAGTCCACATACGGCGGTGCCCCTCTCAACGCTACCCTAGTAACGCCTACGTAGATTGGCCACTGGGGGAATTTAGTTTCTTCACGCCACGTAACTTCGTGGCTACTAATGGATAGTGGGCTTGTTTACGTTAAATTCTTATTTTGTGCTTTTCTAGGGTGTTTTGGAAAATTCACGTACCTATTTTGTAGTGTTTTGGTTTTTTTGTTTGGCAATAGGCTTGCGCCCTATTACATGGAACTTTAACGTAACTGGCTAAATGTTGATGTATTAAACATACTATAGGTAGGTAGGTACTCCTCTGCCTAACCTTTCGGGGAATACAGGCGTGTATATATATATGTGTTGTTTTTGTTTTAATGAATCAAATCGTAAAATAATTTTATCTATACCTAATGCAAGAACGTATGTAGTACGTACATAAGGTAATCTTATAAAAATAAAAATATGAAGAAACAATTGGTTTAATAATTAATATTTTTATGGCATATACAGGATGAAATTGCATTTTTCAACTCAACTCAAAGTATTTATTTCAAATAAACCAATTACGGGCACTTTTGAATTGTCAAGGTGTCGGTCAGTCCGAGAAATGAAGCTAGTTGCCCATTCCAAAGGAGTAGGTACCTATGGAGAAGAACGGGCAAGAAACTCCATTCATGTGTATATGTATCCAATAAATATTGTAAGAGGTCATTGTAATTTAATTTCAACCTGTATAATGCATAGGGATGTAAGTAGGTAGATATTCATATTATATACTGCATATATGGTGGATATTATAGGTTCGGCGAATTAATATTTTTTAAACCTAAATTATCGCACAGCTGTTCGATAATTTAGATTTTAAAAATTATTAATGCTCTTGTTGCAACACCTGTATAATTCTGTAGTACGGTAATTCCGCTGAAACAAGCACCAGTAATTCATTTATCAGTGCTAATGCACCCGCTAAGTGCATGACCGCTGGCCGAAGCTGTATAAACCATTTAATTACAGCCGGACATTTTGATTTAGGGTTTATATTCAAAAATAGTAAAGAAAACTTGAGCAAATAAAAGTATTTATATTTGCAAAATAAAATATCATTTCAAACATCTTTTATCATACTTATCTACTAAAAAAAGGTCTGAATCAAAAATATACTAAAAATAAAACAATAAAAAAGAGGGTGCGTGCTGACTACACTTTAAAAGAAAAAACTTATATGAGCTGAATATACGCAATTCAGTTTAGAGTACACGCGACTTCGCGTCACCGACCAACTGGAGTCAAAAATATTCGATTGAGCATCATTTTTGGACTTAAGTGTGACGGTTCATTTTCGCGATTTAATTAACATAAAACAACATCACGCCTGTAATACTCAAAGAGTTCGGCAGAGCTGATGTACCTATAGTAGGTACACCCAAAATTCGCCAGTCATGTTTGAGTCCCATGTTAGTGAGAGCGACCCTATTCCCATCAACCGGGGACAAATTCAGACTCCTGCTACTGAAAAATTCAAGATAGAAAAAAAACCAACAATAGTTTAACCGACCCAGGAATCGAACCCAGGAGTTCATGCTCAACAGTAACGCTTGCGACCACAAGACGAACGAGGCAGTCCACAGTGATTTAATTAACAACCCATTTAATACTTAATTACCTACCCTAAACCTTTCGTTAAAAAAACAAAATCGGTGAAGGGAAACATCGTGAAGAAACCAGCATGTCTGAGAGGTATTTCTCAACAGCATGTGAAGCTAAGTCCGAGGCCCATGGGCAGCATAAAAACTCTGACACCAGGTTATTCACTAACCACATGAAGAAGAAAAACCTTTCGTATGTCGTAATTACAGACAATTAAAAAGCCATTGTGTCTCGTGTAGATCTGCGTTCCGACAGTCAATGGGTTAATCAGCTTTTCAATTGAAACCGATACCAAGTATATACTTAAAGAACATACCAATAAAGGTTTTTAAAGTCGCGTCGCGATCATTAAGTACGACTTTATTTCTACGGGAGTTTTTCAATTGGACTTAATTAAAAGAAAACAACAACGTACGTGGTCTAGCTTGGAGATAGCGAATGCAACGTGGATGAGAGCTATTTAATTGGTGGGCGAAAGCGATTTTATTATATAACTAGCTTCCGCCCGCGGCTTCGCCCGCATAATATGTCGACAAATTATACCCATAAACCTTCCTCTTGAATCACTCTATCTATTAAAAAAAAACCGCATCAAAATCGGTTGCGTAATTTTAAAGATTTAAGCATACATAGGGATATAGGGACTTAGAAAGTGACTTTGTTTTATACTATGTAGTGATATTGCGCTTGTGGTGTGTTTACCTATAAGTGAGTTGTACACTGCTACCTTTGTTTAAAAATAGTATTAAGTTTATTATTAGTGTAAACAGTCGTTGGTGAACAAAATAAATAAATAAATAAAATAAATAAATTTTTGTATCCGAAATAACTCGACGTTTGTCTAAAGGCGGCCTTGAATAGAATGGCTTAAAATGGATAGGTTCAATATGCCGCATTTGCATCTCCACTGACATTTGGTTGACTGCACCTACGTGAGTGTTAGGGTTCCGTACGCAAATGGTAAAACGTCCTGGTAATAGGGTTACTATTACCAAGACTTTGCTGTCCGTACGTCTAACACCAGGCTGTATCTCATAAACCGTGATAGTTAGACAGTTGAAATTTTCAGAGATGATGTATTTTTGTTGGCGCTATAACAACAAATACTTTTACTAGTTTTTCTAACAGAAAGTGTATTACACGAATGGTTGCTTTGGTTAGGACACGGGGTCATTGTTTCAATATCAATTATATAAATAGTTTTTCTCAGGTCGGGCAAAGTGTTAACGAGTCTTTCCATCAAGAATCTCTCAGTAGCCATCTAGTGTCTGGATATTTTCCCGGTTGGTGGCAATAGGCCGGCTTCTTCGGCTCATTCATGTTCCAAGCGAGCTTCAAAGAGATGTCAGCATTATTGAAGGGGCCAGTTAGGACCAATACCTGCCGGGTCACCGAGGCACATAGGGCTAAGGAAGAAACATAGATAGGTTTTAGTCAGTAAAAGTTTGACTCTCACTCTCTACTCCACACACGGCGGGAGAAGTCATTTGATGATTTCCCATTCTTAAAAAAAACTTCCACAACATACAATGTTATAATTCATGTATACAAAACATTTTATAAGAGTAACGGTGGAGTTTCTTGTCCATTCTTCTCCACACGAAACTACCTTTTGGAAGGGGCGACTAGAATCAATTCTATTTCTTGTTCATTTTGACGTTCAAAGTGCCTTACTACACGTGCCTATTTGAAATAAATGATTTGACTTTGACTTTGACTTTTCTGGCGAAATGTGGGTGTAGGTAGGTTTACTTCTGCCTAGTTGGTGACGCCATCTAGTCGTCCCTTTTGTTAATTCTATCACTCATTAACTGATTATTTCAAAGGACGTTGATTAGAACAGGCGACGATATATACCCTTCTCTTTCCCTCCCGCCTTTGTGCTCGCTCCGCATCTGACGGGCGAGCCTGACTTCACCTCAAGACACGCTTATGTTCGCACCTCGAATTCACGACCGCGCTGCGTAAACGCAGTCAGCAGGTTACCCGCAAACCGCCGGAATCCATTAAGTGGCCCCGAGGTCCATTCGCGATCCGCATCTCGGTGCACCAGACCACACTCGCGACCAGTGCTTCAACCGAACGGCGGCTGCACCAGCGGAACAAGCCACGCGGCCCAGGATCAAACGTACGTGAGCACAATTCCTCTTCCTTAACGTCGCTTTGTTCGTCATCAGATAGATTCCCCGAGACGATTATCAGAAACCTCAAATACAGTCCACTAATAACATAATAAAATCAATTTTCAAAATCGTCTTATAAATTGGTGAATTTACCCACCACTAGTCCTTTGGGGATTACAGGCGTGATGCTGTGAATGTTTTACATCTTAGTAATGAAGCAATGGATTTAAAAAAATATTTTATGTTGTAATAAATCTCTCTTCGCTTATAACTTGGGCTCTATTTATCTGATCTTCATGTGTTTTTCAAACTACATTATTTAGTTTCATCTTACACTGGTCCCGGATTAAAATGTTTGTTTGCTAGAGTAATGGGAAAAAGTATTTTTTCCACACAGGCGGATATTATCATGTTTACCATCAAGGGATTTATGGTAATTGGAATAAGTGCTATTTTGGAATGTGGTTAATGGTTTCTATTGACTGGTATGTTAAAGGTGTCGATGACCTGATTGGAGAAGGGAATATTCTGGTTCTATGTTACATTATTTTGTAGATGATTTTTTTTTTTAATTTTGTCTCGAAAAAGCTTTTTTTCAATCGAATCATCTGATGACAAGAGATGAATTGAGACATGATTTAAAATTAAGAAAAAAACGTCTCGAATAAGGTACTTTTTTATAGCTTCTGCAAAAATGTCCTTGACATGAAGACGGTAAACCTATGTTCAGAATTAAATTTTAATTAATAAAATCATTACCAAAATCTTGATTCAAACTTTAATAACCCTTAATCCATTCCTTCACTTAAGCTAAACATTTCAAAATTCCAAAAAGTAAATGAAAAAGCAACAAACAGCAAACTATGTTTCTCGCCATAAAATTCTAACAAAACTCCCCAACAATTCGCGCCACAAGCTGGCATTCTTGCACCTAGCACCGACGCACATTAACTTATTTTTAGTGTTAACACTAACAGTGCACGTTCGATTCTGCCGACGGATTATTTACGACTTACTCTATGTGCCGTGATTAAAATAGAAGTAGTGGCCATCGGTAGCCGGCTCTGCGCGTATTACCGACGATCCGCCGGTATTACTGACATGAGTAACGTTGCAGCGTGCATGTGTGCACTGGCCAGTGACGTCATCATTTCTCACTTGTAAACTGGTGTGTGTATTGGTTAATCTAATCAGATTTGTTATAAGTTATGAGTAGAGTCCGTTATTAAAATAGACCTTATTTTTCTCCGACTACGGTGCAGTAACAAAGGGGGTTTTTTATCCGGTTTTTATGTATGGTATATCTGTACTTCTAAAATGTCCAATATCCAGTTTTGCGTGTATTATCAACGATACCTTCGGATCGTTACTAACATGACCAATAAAACATGCGTTACTCCTGCACCTTTTTTTTTTATTGTGCGAAATTATCAAATGACACCTCCCACTCTGGGTGAAGCGGAAGGGTGTGTCAGACTCTTACTGACTAAAACCCATCCATGTTCCTTCCTTAGCCCTTTATGTTCCCGGATAGCGGTAACCCTTTCGGACAATCCCGGTGACCCGGCAGACTTCGGTTCTGATGGGCCCCTTCCCTTATGCCGACATCTCTTTGAGGCGCGCGTGGAACACGTACGCGCCGTCCGGCACGGGCCTGGTCCTGATCGGACGGTGAGCTACCCATTACTCACCGACTGCAGACCCGCGCCTACGGTGGCCGGGAGCCATCACGCGGTTCTTGCACCATGCACGTGTAAATTGAGACAGATGACGTCATGATTCCTACCCAGTGTGGTATAAAACTGGTAGTACGTTTGTGACGTGAATAGCCTTTGCATTAGCACGTCTAAGCTTTCGGCCTATAAACTCAGATCATAAAAGACAAAATGTTGATGTTTAGGATACAAACGTAGTTATGTCCGGATTCTATGCATCCCAGGTTAAATGCGTTCATGACTGATACAGCAAGCTTTTGATGGTGTTTCCATTCAGTATTTGTTGAAGTGCTGAATTAAAGTATCTACATACTTTTTTAAAGCCAATTCTTTTCGGCCCCTGAAAGTATAATTTCTATTTTTAAATACCTATTATAATAATATATCTTACGGTGTACCTACAAACAATAAACTATACACATACACTACAGTATAATATCACTGTCTAAACACTGGACAGCAAATAAACCGAGCCACCCGCTACCTAGGCACTCTAATTCGATTTTCTCAAAAACTAAAAAACCTACAATTATCAAAGTTGTACCTACAGAAAGTGCGTTTCATGGTGATTAAAATGGAAGGAAACTCATTGGGTTTAATAAATATTTCAGTGTTTATTTTACAAAGAAGAGTCGTTTTCCAGTCGCGACAATCGTTAGTAATGATAAAGTGAAAAAAAAAAATCTAAGCCAAAAACAAAGATAAAATCAAAAAAAAGTTTTTGATCAATATTCCGTATTCCCTCCTCTTGCTCGGATAACTGCCAGCATCCTTGTATTCATCGGCCTTACGAGCCTGACGATGAAATCTTGAGGAATTGTATTCCACTCCTCCTCAATTGCGATTCGCAGCTCTGGAAGCCTTGTTGGAGCAGGTACCCGGGCTCGAACCCGACGTTTCAGCTCATCCCATAAGTGTTCTATCGGATTCAAGTCCGGGCTTCGAGCTGGTCAGTCCATCGTATGAATGCTGACGTCGCGTAGATACTGGGTCACCACATGAGCAACATAAGGCCGTGCATTATCATGCATCAATTGCATATCCTGTCCGATATATCCTGCGTAAGGTACCACATGGTCTGCGAGGATTTCAGTAATGTAGCGATGAGAAGTCGGTCCACTTGTACGGCCCGTCGGTTCGATGAAAACTAACGCTGTATGTGCTGTTAACGAGATGCCGCCCCAGACCATTACAGATCCTCCTCCATAAGCAACAGTTTCCTCGATGCAACACTGAGAATAACGTTCTCCAGGGCGACGATATACTCTCTGACGTCGATCACTTCCATGTAGACTCACCCTGGTCTCATCAGTAAAGAGTACATTACTCCACTGCTCTAATGTCCAATCCCTATACTCTCGAGCAAATTCAAGTCGTGCTCGACGGTGTGCTACCGTTAATGCTGGGCCTGTTGCAGCTCTTTTTGGGGTCAGGTTCCGTTCAGCAAGTCTCCTTCTGACGGTATCTGAACTTATGACCACTTGGCGTTCGTCACGCAGACTTTGTTGGACTTGAACTGCGTTGAGGTGGCGATTTCGCAGAACAGTAAGGTGGATAACGATCATCTGCTGCTGATGTAGCCCTAGGTCTGCCCGTACCTGGACGGCGATCGAATGCTCCAGTCTCTAGGTATCGTCTGTAAACTTGTTGCACCGAAGATCTGCTGATTCGAAGCCTTCGAGCGACTTCACGTTGCGCAATTTTCTGCTTGAAGTAATGCTACAGCTTGAGCTGCTTCCTGAGGTGTTGTATCCATTATTAATTGAAAAAAGTAGCAAAAACACACGCGTCTGAGCAAACGATGGACAAAAACTAAAGAAATGATAAGAAATATCCGACTACCCTCATTGTAGACAAAAAGAACGCTAATTTCAAACTCTGATGAAAACAGAGCAAATCGTTAGCATTGTGTTTGTTGCTTGTTTACAATGTGAGTTGAGGGTACTTTCGAATTAATTTGTAGTCATTTAATCACTATGAAACGCACTTTTTGTAGGTATAACTTTGATAGTTGTAAGTTTTATACCTTTTGAGAAAATCGAATCAGAGTTCCTAGGTAGCGGGTGGCTCGGTTTATTTGCTGACCAGTGTATAATATACAGTGATTTTTAACTCACTTCACTCACAATTATAAAGAACTTTCACTATGGGACCAACGACGAAATAGTAAAATTAAACAACTGATCCATACATTTTCTTCGGGTACATATTGCACTTAATATGAAACAACTGATTTATTTTTGGATATTTCCGAGTTGGTCTCATAGAAAAAATTGTTCATATTCATGAGTACTTTCACGGCCTGATAGCTCAACAGTGAATTAGAAAGCACTGTGTTTAATAAATATTATTTATATAAAAAAGGAACTCGCGCAAATGATTTATATCATTACTACTTACACCCCATTCGTTAAGCAAGCTGATTCAGTTCGCTAACAATAGAAAAGTAATGATGTGTCATTAGTCATAGTTGTAAGGTTATAAAAGTGGCTAGTAGGTACACTACTGTTCATCATTTAAAGAGCAAATATCAAGCAAAAGCTATTAATTCTGATCTCCTTGTAATTTCTCTGGGTACATCAGTCATCATCCCATTCACTGCCAGACATCTTACAAGCCTTCATTCAAAAATAGTAACCAACAGATAATTTTCCCATCCATAAATACTACAGCAATAAAACCCTACAGTGTACAATCTGCTTATCTTCCAATCCTGGTAATAAAAGTCTGCTGTAGGAAATGGCGTTTAATGGACTTCTTAGGTCGTCGCTCGTCAGTAACCCATTTCTGGGTGTATTTATAAATGGTTTACGAGCCTGTAACCCATCACTACTTAGAACATAATATACGTATATAGGTATTAGGTTATAGCCATTGATTTATGATTTGTCTGTTTCGTGAAATAATACAAGTTGGCGGTCGTTTTAGTATAGTTTGTTTTCGAGTCATATCATAACTGAGGAGAACAGCCGCCCAGGTCGATCCACCAGGTTAAGCTACGCTTGCCGGGGTTGACCGTGGATGGGTGACCATCTTTACATACCGAGACTCCTCCGTGCCTCGGAAAGCACATAACCTTAAACCGTTGGTCCCGGTTGCATTTGTGCATCTTTGACAGTCGTTACGGGTCGTCAGAAGCCCGAAAATCTGACAGCCAGTCTTACCAAGGGGTATCGTTTTGCCTAGTTACTGGATTGTGGAGGTCAGATAGGCAGTCGCTCCATGTAAATTACTGGTATTCAGCTGCATCCGGTTAGACTGGAAGCCGACCCCAACATAGTTGGGGAAAGGCTTGGCAGATGATGATGATGCTCAGCTATGATGATGATCATAGCTGAGGAGAACTAGTCTTAGGCCCGGACTCCACCAAAGCGGAGATGTGCGGAGAAGTCCAAAGCGGAGACGAGAAGAGATGTTTTTCAGCTCGGATAACGAAATTCTATTGGTTGTTTAAAAAGCATCTCCTATCCGCTTTGGTGGAGTTCGGGCCTTACAAAGGGATATCGTGATACCCAGTTACTTCAACCGCCACCACCACACAGTTAATTTTAATTATATTAAGATAAAAAAAACATTATTTCAATAAGTAGGAATCTTGATCTCGAGATCAATCTCGACACCAGATACAGCACGAGAGTAGAAAACTCGACTCGAGATTAGAATGTCAAATACGGTGATAAGCGATTATCTTGACATTAAGAGATCTCTGTAACTGTCTTGAAAAGCAGGCTAGCGCCTTTATGAAACCATTTATCGTTTACACGAATATTCAGGATTAGGTACTTGTAATTTGACGTATATCCGTCAGGGGTTAGAAATGCAGCAAATTGAACCCCCCCCCCCCCCCATATATATGGCCGAAATTCAATAGTGTTCGAATTTTTAGGCTTTGGTTTTTTTTACCAAAATTTGTCATTTCATTCCAAATAAAATAAAAAAAACAACGTGTGGGATAATTCAAACACGTACCGCGATGATATTACCTACATAAAGTTTTCTTTTTGAGGGTGGAAAATCATCGAATGACCCCTCCTGCCTCCTGCTATGGATGTAGCGGAAGGGAGTGCATACTCTTACTGACTAAAACCCATCCATGTTCTTTTGTTAGCCCTTTATGTTCCGGGGTAGCGGTAACCCTTTCGGGCAATCCCGCTTTTCAAAATAACATAAATATAAAATCATAAAAGTTATTTTTGGAAAGCTTAGGTACAGAATACTATAGGCGAGTTCTTTTAGTTTTTTGTGCGATTAATGTAATAGTATTTAACGAGGCTACAACTTTTAAAGCGTACAATGACGTATCTCCCTCAAGTCTCCCATTTTCCAGAAACAAAAAACTCACAAATGAGTAAGTAATTACGTATCGAGCATCATTAGTCTGGAAGTATGAACGTTACGTTTTCACACTTATTGGCTGTAACGAGGTAATGGTGCAGGTACTGTACTGTACACAGTCCTTACGTAAATTCATATTAGTGATTCAGTCCAAGGTAAGGTGGGTATTTTAACGAGACTGTCTATTTATGCAATGTACAGAGGCCAGCACATCAAGTTACTACAATCTGTCAAATTTCTTTGAGAGAATTTCAACTTTATTGCAAAGACATAAGCTTCATTTTTAATTGAGAAAATTTGACAGTTAGGGATAGCTTGATGTGCTGGCGTCTGTACACTGTTGTGCCAAAGTACACTGGTGCACCTCAAACATAATAATAACTGGATACTGCAATATTACCCTGACAAACAAAAAGCTAATACATTTCCCTGTTGAAAGTGTGACTTATTATTGACTTAGTACTTATTAAATTATTTGTACAACGAAGATAGATAGGTAGCATAGCCGTGATAACCTCGTAGTAGTATGACCGTCGGACTGCCAAGTCATAGGTCTCGAATTCGGACCCAAGGCCTCTGATTTTACGGATTCATGTGTGTATTGTAATATGATCACTTGTTTAGAAATTGGTGTAGGAAGACATCGTGAGGAAACCATGCATGTCCGAGAGATATTTCTCAACAGCATGTGAAGCTAAGTCAAAGGCCCATAGGCAGAATACAATATAGTACAACTAACGCTCAAAACGACGATATAAAGCAGTGATAGCCTAGTGGTGTGACCGGCGGACTGCCAAGTCATAGGTCTCGAGTTCGAACCCAAGACACGCACCTCTGATTTTTCGGATTCATGTGCGTATTGTATAATTGTCACTTGCTTAAAATCGGTGAAGGAAAACATCGTGAGGAAACCGGCATGCCTGAGAGATATTTCTCAACAGCATGTGATGCTAAGTCAGAGGCCCATGGGCAGCATTGAAACTCTGACATCAGGTTAGTCACTAACCACACGAAGAAGAAGAAGAAGAACGGTGATGGACAACATCGCGAGGAAATCGACATGTCCTAGA
Organism: Hyppa rectilinea; assembly: GCA_951799385.1. NCBI lineage: Eukaryota > Metazoa > Arthropoda > Insecta > Lepidoptera > Noctuidae > Hyppa > Hyppa rectilinea. The sequence goes on from OX637310.1 coordinate 18,014,334, forward strand.
ACTAGAAATTTGAAGACATGCATCAACCCGCACTGGGCCCTTGTGGTGGATTAGGTACTCCCTTTCGGAGAGAGAAGGCCTGTCTTCCAGCAGTGGGAACATTATAGGCTGATAATGCTAACTGCCTATCTGACCTCTTATTCTTTTCGTGTGGTTAGCGACTTACCTGGTGTCAGAGTTTTTATGCTGCCCATAACTTATGAAGGGGCCCCTCAGGATGAAGGGGCCCCTCAGGGCCAAGCCTGCCGGGTAAGCGGGATTGTCCGAAAGGGTCACCGCTACCCCAGAACATAAAGGGCTACGAAAGGAACATGGATGGGTTTTAGTCAGTAAGAGTCTGACACTCCTTTCCGCTCCACCCAGAGCGGGAGCAGTCATTGGATGATTTCCCAGCCTTAAATAAAAAAAAAAGGCCTCTAACTTAGCTTCACATGCTGTCGAAAAATATCTCTCAGACACCGGCCGGTTTCCTCACGATGTTTTCCATCACCGAATTTAAGCAACAACCAAGTTACTGCTAACTGATTATACGAGTAGCATTGACATTCCGTATTTTATGAACGAAGCGTTGAATTTGTCCTGTCCTCACTTTTGACCTGTCATGTTTTAACATCGCAATTACCAGGTTGATTGCAAGCCTCCTTTCAATAATAAAGTCATTTTAATATCCAACCAACATTATACAGCGATAATCAGATTTGTGTGACCATAATACGATATCGGCGGATAATTGGGCAAACAAAACGGTTTGTTTTTAATTAAAATATTATTATAATGTTGATGGAATTATTAGTTTGTTGGGTGAAGTTGAGTCTGTTTGAATTTTGTGGAGTTAAATTGGATTTATAAAGTTTATTTTGGTAACATTTACATCGCACCTAGAAGGCTTAGGAATAACGTCGCATTATGTTAATTCAAATTTAAAAATAGAATAAAATTTAACTTTTAGTTGAAGAATATTCCTAATTAATAATTTAATATAAAAAATCGTTTTATTAACATTTAAATGGTGAGGAAACCAGCATGTCTGCGAGATATTTCTCAACAGCATGTGAAGCTAAGTCAGAGGCTCATAGGTAGCATAAAAACTCTGACACCAGGTTAGTCCCTAACCACACGAAAAGAAGAACATTTTAATGTAACGAACAATAATTTATTCCACATCAATCAAACAAAATTTTTCATCTTCCAACCACACAATCGCACTCACTCTTCTATAAATATAATACACGGAATCAAAACTATAAATCTATAAAAAGATTAATAATACCGAAGCCACGTGGCACATCACTTCTGATTGTTTATGACTTTGAATGTACAGTCACTAGCATAGGTAGCTTACGCAAGATTCAATTAACAGTCTTACTAACGGGTATCGTGCTACCCAGTTACTGGATTGTGGAAGTCAGATTGGTAATCGCAGCATGAAAAATACTGGTATTCAGCTATACTGGTTAGACTTTCAGCCTAACATATATAGGAAAAGTCTAGGCAGATTAATTGACTTACGCCAGATTCAAAAGCGATTATCTTAGATATTTTATGATTTTGTGAAATACAATTTTCTGTATAATCCCTAGAAATACAAAAAACGTTACCTTAATTAATTACCTTTTACGTCTTAATTTTACAAAAAAACCTACTTTCCTTTCTTCCTTTTAATTTTTTTTAACCAAAAAGCAATTGTTTTATGCGACTGTACCAATGCACAGTGTAAAGGCCCTGTCAGACTACACCGCGGTACGCGCCTGTACTGCTAATTAAAGAATAACGAACATTCAACTCGGAGCGTAAATAATGTTACGTCAGTATTTTGGGTTAACTTTCTGTTTCAAATTGGTAGTTTAGAATGTTCTGTTCATAAATGTTTAATTGAGAAAAAAATATTGAGGTTCGCCTGGTAATTTCAATTTTGTAAAAAAGATGAATAAATTCAGAAAGTCGCTTGTCTTTTTTTTATTTATTTGGGAAAAACTAACAATTGTACAATATGTTTTACAAAAAAAGAAAAAAATGTATATAAAGGACATATATGGTTAAATGTACAATCACCAACGTTTCCACAGATTACTAGTGTACATTAGTAATTAGATAGGTAAGTACAAATAACATTTAAATACTAAGTAGATATGTCGCGATTCTTTAAAAATTTCACCGCGTCAACTGTGGCGAAGTGAGCTGTTATTCCACCTGATTGACACTATTCATAGCTCACTTCAGGATCACTTAACGAACAACAACAATATTAATTGTTTTATTCACTTGGATGAGCAGACACAATTTTCAGACATATGAAGCAATTATTCTATAATATTTTAAACGTCCACTAATGACTTCAAAGATTTTTTTTATTCAGTTACAAATCGTAGCATTAGTTAACGCCGCTGTGTAAACATCCTAACATTGATAAGTACAGTTTATATTTAGCATCACGGTTGCCGACCGTCGAAAGAGTAGGTACAAGCACGAATCTAGAACACAAACGTAAGTGCTTGATCTATTGCGTTATACTATTTGGGATTTCATATCCCGTTTCGAATTTAGGGTACAGGAAATCGGTTATTATATTCTAAGGAACGTTTTGGTTGCTCAATCAAACTCAAAGTATTTATCCTACTACTATTATAAAGGCGAAAGTTTGTAAGTATGGATGTATGGATGTTTGTTACTCTTTCACGTAAAAACTACTGTATAGATTTGGATGAAATTTGACACAGAGATGGTTTATATCCTGGATTAACACATAGGATATTTTTTATCCCGGTAGAACATTCCTGTGGGATCTAGAACACAAACGTAAGTGCTTGATCTATTGCGTTATACTATTTGGGATTTCATATCCCGTTTCGAATTTAGGGTACAGGAAATCGGTTATTATATTCTAAGGAACGTTTTGGTTGCTCAATCAAACTCAAAGTATTTATTTTAAATATTTATATTGTTACAGCAATTGTGTTGCTACAGAGTAGTAGCATAGCAACCAATAAATAGTTAAATTGCCCATACATTTGAAATGAGACAAATGTATTTAAGAAACGTCAAACTTTATATATTCTCTGTCACTTCTACCCACCATTATTTTTTTATTTTTTATTTAAACAGCCATGCAAATGATACGTAACTAAAAGCCAATTTCCGTAATTAAAAACATTCAATGTCTAGTAACTATCTTCTTTTCGTGTGGTTAGTGACTAACCTGGTGTCTGAGTGTTTATGCTGCCCATGGGACTCAGACTTAGCTTCACATGCTGTTGAGAAATATCTTTCAGACATGCTGGTTTCGTCACCATGTTGTCCTTCACCGGTTTTTAAGCCAGTGATAATTTATACAATACGGACATGAATCCGTAAAAGAGTTGGGTACGAACTCGAGACTTATGACTTGGCAGTTCGACGGTCACACCACTAGGCTGTCACTGCCGCTATCTACTTACTATATCATCTCAACATCAAAAGTGTAGGTGAAACAGAGGTAATTTCAATATAAAATTGAAACAAGAGGAAAATTATTCAGTTATAGGTAATTTTGAAACTTATTCCCATAGCTGAATCAATTTCTATAGGTAATAATGCTAAGAGGGATGTGTGGTGTTACGCGAATATATAGAATAAGGAATGAGTATATAAGAGGAAGTCTGAAAGTGACACCGGTGACTGAAAAATTGTGTAGAAATCGGTCGTCATGGTATAGGCATGTGATTCGGAAGAATGAGGAAAATATTGTCAGGAAAGTATGAGTATGAATGTGGATGGTTATACAAGTAGAGACAGACCTAGGAAACGATGAATGGATTGTGTCAAAGGTGTGACTAGAAAGGGAGTTTCTACCGAGATGACAACTAAAATTTGAGAATTATGGAAGAAAAAGACATACATTGCGGCGACCAGAAAAAAATTGAGATAGGGGCAAGAGAATTAAACATTTTTTCCATAACTAAACACGAAAAAGTTGTTACGAGACATCATATAAATGAGTTACGTTACAAAATAGTCAAACACATAAACATCTATAACACTTACAAATCGCGCTACTTATCGAGATCACAACATTTCCTACACATTGACAGCTCACCGCCGCGTCGCGTACGTTAGAACCATTAATTATATCATTTCCTTCAGTTGACGCGGTGACTACTACAAAGTAGTGTGTTCATTACTATGATGGCTCACTTGAGACTTTGATTTAGTTTACAAATAGGTTTGGAAGTGTCGCGTATGTCACTGTCGCGGTAGTTAAGATGTTAGCTAGTTATACTGTGTGTTTCCATACAGTTTCTCTGCTAAAATTTTGTGATGTCAATTAGTAGTTTTACCAGAACGGTATGATAGGGTTAGGTGTTAGTTAAAGCCTATCTGGTAAGCAGGATTGTCCGAAAGGGTTACCGGTACCCCGGAATTTAAAGGGCTAAGGAAAGAACATGGATGGGTTTTAGTCAGTAAAACTCTGACACTCCCTTCCGCTCCACCCAGAGCGGGAGAAGTCTTTTGATGATTTGCCACCCTCAAAAAAAAGGTGTTAGTTAAAGTACAGTGTTGCATATCAGTCTAACTGGATAAGACGGACGTTCTTGTCGTGTGTAACTGGCCACCATATACGTACATAGCTGCCTAAAAACAGCTTTGTTTTTCACAACCATCTTTGAATACCTAAATTTGCATCCACAACCATCTGCAGAATGGCCTACCTGGTTCTCCTTTACCACTAATCATCATCCCTATAAAGTTCCCACTGCTGGGATAGAGGCCTGCTCTCTTCGAGAGGGAGTGGGCTGTAATCAAGCACGCGCGCCCAGTGTCGGTTGGTAGATGTCACGTCTTCGAATTCTTGGTTCTAGGACAACCGGCTTTTCCATGTTTTCCATAACCAAGAGCAGTGGTGATAAAGTGATTTACACTCCTTTACCACTAATCGGTATCTTAGCGATGCTCCTTAAGAAATTAATGGCTCTACCATCATGCATTCAAAACTAGTTCAAGAAGCAAACATTGTAGGTATAGTTCAGTCATGTACATACTCTGACTTTAATTAGAACACCTCATACACACGCAAACTATAAAGTAATCTTTCGAAACTTGTACGTATACATTCTCACAGACATTTAGGTAGAAACTCGCTCATTAACATTAGCCATGTGCACGAATTTTCAGCACATCTCCAAACAACGGTGCAAGGTTTCATTGATCTAATAAATAGAGTGAGGTCTGTTGTGCACTAGATTGTAATATAACACAGAATCGTGGATTGTTGCAATAATATTAAATCTTCATAAATCAAGAATTGGAAAAGTAAATATGAAACAATAACATTTGAGAATCGTTTTTTTTAAGAACTTTCGTATACTAATGTCAGTAGAATCTGTAAAAAAAACCTCAGATTTTCAATTACAACAATCAAACCCATCCCTTTATATATTTAACTGGCAAAACCTGGGTGTATTATTGTTAAACCTGGTATGTTATGTTAATAGATGTTTATTCAATATTTAAATTCAATCCGAAATCGGTGATGGAAAACGTCGTGAGAAAACCAGCATGTCTGAGAGATATTTCTCAACAGCATGTGAAGCTAAGTCAGAGGCCCATGGGCAGCATAAAAACTCTGACACCAGAGGAAGGATCCGAAAAGTTAAATATTGAGCTATTCAAATTAGAACGCCAAATATTTTTTTAAATTTCGAAGAACCCACAAAACAGACCAAACTCTACACCGCAGTGTTAACCAGTCCCATTAGAAGCTTTCACAATGCTACAATTAGTGCACAATCACTCTACCGTGAGTTAGTGATCGGTTTCAATAACAATTAGAGCCTAGCTCGGGGCGGAGGCGTCGAAACAATGACTCACTGCCATAAACAATAGAACTCTGTTGCTTAGAAAATGCGCATAGATATTATTTTAGGCTGTGGTTTGAAATTAGATCGGGGTGTCTTTTGTTGCGTTTTGAAGGGAGTAAAGGGTTGTAGGCCGTGGTAGGGATGGTACGTTGGTAAACATCAATTTCATCATACTTTGTAAATTATAATGAAAATGCCAAAATGAAATTGTTTTTTTTTAGATTATGTAGCCATTTTTTTTTCGTGTGGTAGTGACTAACCTGGTGTCAGAGGTGGTGGTGTTGGTTTTGATGAGTTGGTGTTGGTTGAGTAGACACTCATTGATGTTTATTTTGTTTGATATACCTAGGAGATCCATGGTTACTTTTGCCTTAATCAATAATGTTGACAGTCCTGACATACAAGCTCCCTACAAGCTAATACCGTATCAAATCGAAATAACTTATTTCAGTTGTATCGAGATAAAATTTATCTGTCTAGCCTTTTCCCTAACTATGTTGAGTTTGGCTTCCAGTCCAACCGGACGCACCTAAATACCTGTATTTTACATGAAACAACTGCCTATCTGACATTCACAACCCAGTGGGCAACTGGGTAATACGATACCTCTTGGTAAGACTGGCTGTCAGACTTTCGGACTTCCCGTAACAACTGTCAAATATCCACGAATGAGAGCCGGTACCAACGGCTTGACGAGCTTTTCCGAAGCACGGATGAGTCTAGATATGTAAAGATGGTCACCCATCCACGGACCAACCCCGGCAAGCGTAGCTTTACCTGATGGATTGATCCGTGCGGCTGTTATAACTTAGCCACAAGCTCCTGCATCGAGATCAGAAGACAGGAAATATAACGAATGACCGCTCAAACTAAATATTAATATTTATTTCAGAGAAATACACCAACCACTATTAAGATATCTAGATACACATATCTTAGACCACAAAATTTAACTACCCTATCAACCCATGCGTCATCCCAGTCGGAATCCAGACGTTGTAACATTGAAACCTTCACGCTTGTTATAAAAACGTTACGAGCTGAGAACTCAACGATAACAACACTAAGTGTGTTGGCAGCAGGCGAGGACACGTGCACTGGTAATGGATTTTGTTCTAAGATATTGATACCTACTCTTCAGTTATGTAGGTAAAAGGTCTTAGCCTAATGACGCAGCCTAATAGAACAGTCAAATGGTGACCCAATCGTATCGGTCTCGACCTACGAGTTGTGAGTTCAATACTCTATCATTTATTGCATTCCACAATGCATAATGCTTAGGTGGTAAGTTAACATTTATTGAACCAAGCGTGGACCCTGTCGGGCATAGCGAAAGAAAAAAAAAATTGGAGTATTGAGTTCGAACCCAAGCAGTCGCTTAACTTTGTGTATTTAATTTCATCACCACTGCTCTCAAAACAGTGAAGGAAAATATCGTGAGGAAACGGCCATCTCCTAGAACCAAAAATTCGAAGACATGACATTTGCCAACCCGCACTGGGCGCGCATGGTGGATTATGGACTCCATCTCTTAGAAAGGAGGACTGGGTCCTAACATTGTAGGATGATTATGCTAGCTTAGTGATGATGAAAGTCGTAGTGTCCAAAAATCACAACGTATCATTGTTATACTAAAACTATATAAATTAGTGTCATTGTAGGTAAGCGTTTGTACCCGTTCTATTATTTTCTTTTTACTGTCATAATAAAGGGTCTTTCAACAAGGACGGGTCGATGTTGAAATTAAATAAAACAAGCTGTATGTGAGATATTAAAGAAATTATTATTTTATTTGAAAGGCCAATTAATGCCATTATTTATGAAATATGACATCGTTTAAATTTCTACCGCGGCTGCGAACGGAGAATCGACTTTGAAGGGCCACCGCATCTGCCTTAAAATGGACGTAACGCGCGCAACGTTTGCACTAACAAACACTCATTTTGATTGATAACAAAGTTTTATCATTTGGACGTGCTGCTCAATCTTGTAACTTACCATGGTGATTTGGCATCAGTAACTGAAGAAATAAAAATGCATTTGACAGATGCCACCAAAACAACATGGCCGCCACAAACTATCAAAATCGACCCGCCCTATTTGAAAGACCCTTTAGTATGTCGTCAACTTGACAGGTAGGTAGCCTTTTTTTTTTTTTTTTTTTTTTTAAGGCTGGGAAATCATCCAATGACTGCTCCCGCTCTGGGTGGAGCGGAAGGGAGTGTCAGACTCTTACTGACTAAAACCCATCCATGTTCCTTCCGTAGCCCTTTATGTTCCGGGGTAGCGGTAACCCTTTCGGACAATCCCGCTTACCCGGCAGGCTTGGCCCTGGGGGGCCCCTTCATATGCTGACATCTCTTTGAGGCGCGCGTGGAACATATACGCGCCGTACGGCACGGGTCTGGTGCTGATCGGACGGTGAGTCACCCATTACTCACCGCCCGCAGGCCCGCGCCTACGGTGGCCGGGAGTCGTCACGTGGCTCCCGACGCCCGGGGCGTCTCCTGCGGCGGCTGGGACGGGAGGACCTTTCTCTCTCCCATCCCGCCACCTCCTTCGCGAGCATGACTTTTTCGCAGAAGGAGGTGACTGCCTCCCACTCCCTCTCGCCCCGGACCATGGCTTGCACCAAGGCCGGGCGCGAGAGGTCGCCGCCGCCAATCGCCTCTACGAGGACACGGCGGTGCTCCGCCCAAGCTGGGCAGGTTTGCACCGTGTGCTCTACCGTGTCCTCTGGGCGATCCTCGCAGTGGTGACACCCGGGCGTTTCCTCCCGCCTGATGATGTGCAGGAACCTCCCGAAACATCCATGTCCGGTGAGGACCTGCGTCAGGCGGTAGGTGAGGGCGCCGTGACGCCTCTCTAGCCACTCCTCAAAGAGGGGCCTTACCGCCACTATCGTGGCGTGCCCTGCGCTGGGTTGCGACAGTCGCTGATTCCAGGCCGCCATGAGATCGCGCCGGAGGTCCGTCCGCTCCGTCGCAATTTGCTGCGGAAACGGAGTTTCCCCCCGGCTTAGTACCTCCACGCGCCACTCGAACAGGCGCGCGAGGACTATCGCCTCCAGATCCCACGGCGGCAGTCCGGCAAGGAGGCTTGCCGCCTCGCCCGAGATCGTGCGGTACCCCCGGATTAGCCGAATGGCTACCACCTTTTGGGGCGCGTTCAGATAGTGAGCGGCTCGTCGCCGCAATGAACGCGCCCACACCGGGGCCCCGTATAGGGCCATGGACCGCACGACTCCCGCGTAAAGCCTCCGGCAGGAGGCGTTTGGCCCCCTCAGATTGGGCAAGAGCCGCTTGAAGGCGGCCCCAGTCCGTTCCAGCTTGGGGGCCAAACGTCGGAAATGCTCCACGAAATTCCATCGGCTGTCGAGGACCAGACCCAGGTATTTCATCGTGGTCTCGACGCCGATGTGAACCCCTCCTACCGTAAGTTGGGATCCCGATGGTGGCCTATTCCGAGGCCCATGAAAGGACATGGCCTCGGACTTGTGCAATGCCACCTCGAGACCCAACTGCCGGATCCTCTCAACGACTATCGCAACCCCGCGTGTCATCGCGTCGGCCGCCGCCTGATGCGACCTTCCCTGCGCCAGGACCAGCGTGTCGTCAGCGTAGCAAACTACGCTGACGCCGTCAGGGAGGTCGGCCCGCAGCACCCAGTCGTAACCGATGTCCCACAGGAACGGCCCCAGAACCGATCCCTGCGGGACACCGCACGACATCTCTCGCCGGTTCCATTCCCCATCGCGACCAGGGTAGATGACGGCTCTGTCCGTCAAGTACGCCCCGACTATTCGACGGAGGTAGGTAGCCTGGGACCAAGAACATAATTTAAGCTTGTTATCTATAACTTTTGTCAATGTTAGCCAGTGGCCTTATCTTTAACGTAAGGAGATCAACGTTTTAGCCTATTCAAGGAAAGAGACAAAATATAAGACAAGTTTGGGATATATTCCGATTACGACAAAACCAATTTATTAGAAACAGTTGTGTTTCACGATTTATTCAAGATGCAAAGTTTTGTTTACATACTCCCAAACCATCCTCGCACATAATAAATTACTAAACAAACAAAACTCATGTACTAAGAAAGCAAAAGATTGAAGATTATTATAAACAAGCAGACTGTTCTTTGCTTCGATATCGCTAACCTAAATGTATTTAGCACAGTGTTCTGGAAACTGGGCTGTTATAACATCAACGTTTCTAAAATTACTTATCAAAATTCGATACTCGATATTTTCCGCATGAAAGGATGTACAGACGCCAGCACATCAAGCTATTCCTAACTGTCAAATTTTCTCAATTAAAAATGAACCTTATGTCTTTGCAATAAAGTTGGAATACTATCAAAGAAATTTGACAGATTGTGGTAACTTGATGTGCTGGCCTCTGTACCTACCGGTGCTTTCTGTTTTACTTAGTAGGTTTCAGTTTAACATAATATTTCAGTCGCTTAGGCTTTGGTTTACTAAAGAAGCGGTGAACGCTCACACAATTGCGGCTAGGCTATCAAAGTACGTTTCTTAGGCCCAGCACATAAACGAAACTGCAACTTCTAGTTACTTTTGAGTTTGTGCCATTGACTCCTTTGACGGACCACACATGACATACTGATTTGCAATGCGTTTCAAACCGGTTTCAAAATGGTCGCGTCATGTGTGGCCTCTCAAAGGAGTCAATGGCATAAACTCAAATGATTCTCAAAAGTAACTAGAAGTTGCAGTTTCGTTGCATTTACGTTGCGCCGTATGTGCTGGGCCTTAATGTCAATTTAATGCTGGTAGGATTGACTGGTTTCCATGACAACCGATATAATGAGACGGAATCGCTTTCCTAAGAAACAAAAACTTAAGAGAAAAGATGGATATTCACAGATTGGTAGTTAGGTCTTTGAAGGCTCAATAAATAAATAGAGAAGATGACGTCTCTCAGTATTAATGAAAGTATCTCTCAATCCAGATTTTTTAAGTACCAACTGTTTTATTACTCTAGGTAGCTGGCAGGTACAAAGTCAAGATGTAAAATTGTACGTTATAACAATGTCATGTACAAAGGCCAGCACATCGAGTTAACCCCAATCTCTGTCAAATTTCCTTGATAGTTTTTCAACTTTATTACAAACTAGCTTCTGCCCGCGGCTTCGCCCGCGTGGATGACGGAAATTGCCTGTTATTATAAATATAAACCTTCCTCTTGAATCACCCTATCCATTTGCTAAAAAAAACTGCATCAAAATCCGTTGTGTAGGTTTAAAGATTTAAGCATACATAGGGATATAGGGACAGAGAAAGCGACTTTGTTTTATACTACGTAGTGAAGTATAAGGTTCATTTTCAGTTGGGAAAATTTTACAGTATGGTATAGCTTGATGTGCTGGCGTCTGTACGTGGTAGTGGCAAAGTTAAATTTTAAAGGCTATCCGCTTGGCATCCAAATGATGGCTATGTTATCAGCGGCTCTTCTAGAAGTTAAGCTATCTTGGAGGCCTAAATGGTAACACGGCTGACTGCAGTAGATGTTTCCTACTTCTAACTGTTGCTAGCTGCTACTAATAGTCTTACATTATTACTAATCATACAAGTACCGTCGATACGGTATGCCAATTTGTTTTGAGTTTTAATTTGGCCTCGATAAAAACCAATGCTGAACATACATATCTCATCACAAAAATAGTTATTACTACATCTAACTAAGAATGTTTTGACTAACATCTGGTTTATGAATAATTAACAAAACCATTTATTTTTTTAATACAGCATTATCGTAGTGGAAACATGGAATAACATAAGATGAAAATCTAAATTTTTCAGCTATAATGAAGGTCGGTTGTCAGTTGTTTTGAAGGAAATCATAACCAAGCGGATTCATTTCTAGAGTAAAACAAATGAGTGATGCTTTGATAAAACTGGAAATTTAGCCGCATCATATATTTGAAACACACTAATCTTGCGAATGCTGAAGAGGTAAAGGTAGAAACTGTGACTTAACCCTATAATTATAATAATCAAGCGTAAGACCAAACACCACCAACACCACACCACCAACTATGGAAAATGGATTACAAGTATAATTAACTGGGTTCGCCCGCCCAAGACGTAAAAGCTGATTTAGTCGCATTGGACCGAGAAGTTAATTATTTTAACAATAAAATTGTGTTCACATAAATCATAATTTTGTAATAATATTTTCCTTTTCCGTTTAAATAATCGTCTCATTCATTTGACATTCACGCAAATATTGTGCGAAAATGCGACTTCACAGCAATCCTCACATTTATAACCATTTTTTTTCGAAAACAATGAGTAATGAATTCTTCCCACAAATTCTTGTATGCAGGTACATTTCCAGGGCTAGTTCCTGATAAAGCATTTAAAGCTTAAATCCCAAAGACTCACCAGTTCATCGTAATAATTCGCAATATGCGAATAAATCAGCGAATCGTAATCCATTGTCTCCTTCACACTTGCACTTACACACTCACGACAAACAAAACTTTCAATGAACGACCACAACACAAGTTATCACTGTATTTTTATATTGAGGCTTTTCCAATAAAGGTGTATGGTTGGATGGTTGAAACAGCGTATGTTCCTCGTGCGTTCCGTCGATATAAGACGCATTGGCCGACCCAACTGACGTACAACGCCTGTAAAGCTAAATTAAGACCAAATTTTAAACACAAATCTTTGATGTTGGAGCGTTTGTATAGAGATGTTGTTACCGTGTATGACTTGGGCGTATTGTTCCGCGATGCGATGTGATTGGAAGATGAATGGTAGGTAAAAATAAATCCATGTGATGTTTAAAATGAGAATTTGTGTCTTTGATTTACGAATGCGATGTTTTTATGAAGTATTTCGACGTGTTGCGCTCGTTTGGAACAGTTGGTGATATTTATGTCTGGCATCATGAAACATTTTTCTGTTTACTCATCAGTGCCAGATTATAATTTTTGTGGCTATAAATAAATGATTTAAGAAATGTATTCATTTTACATTTTGAAACTCAAAATGCGCAATGTTATGCATTGTAGTGTAGTGTAGTGACAATTCTACATAAACCATTTACTAATCTACAACTTAAAATGCGTGAGTAAAAACCTACACACCTTTTGAAAGTCTAACGATTTCAAAGGCATTTCTACTTAACAAATAAATTGACACACCAAAACTTCTCTTGTCACACTTCAACAACTCCACTAAATCCCACTCGAGGAGGAAGCGAGTTATAGCGTGTGCCCGACTCGTGAGTTACTTCAAACATGTTGGTCTGTTTTATAATTTCTACGGAAATTTTTATTCCGATTTATATTGTCAGGACTGGAGTGCAACCCGCTTTGCCCGCTCTTAGTGGCTTTATTCATTTTTTAATTTACGTTGGTGGAAATGTTGCGGCACAATTTATTCAGGAATAAACCGGAAGTAGGAAATGTCTTTTTAAAAAATGAATTGTTTGTTTTGATTGGAGTTTGTGGTGAAATGTGGGTTGAAGTTAGTGTTTATAAAGTGAGTGTTATGCGTTTTGAAGACTAAAATTAGTTCTTAATGCATATTTTGAATTTGATTAAAATCCAGTAATAGGTACATAAAATCAAACACTGTTGTTTCATTTCAGGTAGTGAGTTTCTGTTTCAAAATGAATTAGAGTCAGAAGTAGGTGTGTACACTGGTGCATAATTGTAGGTATTGTCTGTTTTTTCCATTAATTATCTTTTTGGCGAGACTTGAAGTTTAAAGGAAAATACACTTTTGTCAAAATAAGATATTGGTCAATTTCAAGTCCATTTAGCGTAAACCTACTAAAATGATTGTCTTTACTAAATGAATTTCAGCAATCACACAAAAAGGATATCTCTCTTATCAATACAATTTATCTCAGTTTGAAAATAGAAACCAAACCACACTTTTACAGTCCAGGTTCAACTAGATTGACAACGCGAACATAACAACGGAATAAACAGTATTCTATAGAAAACCTTTTAAATTCCGACCTTAAAACCTCCTCGTATGGGTACCAGAGTTTTATTTATTATGGTTTTCGGTACTTTTCTCGTTATCTGTAATTACCTGTCCAGATTTATTGCCTGTTTCTGTATAAACGCTCACACACCGACTATGAAAAACTTTGTAACGCAGGAGCCGCATGCGCAATAAAAACAAATAGCTTTAGTTCGCGTTGAATGCTATTTTAATAGATAACATCTAAACAACTGCGTTTCGAATTTACGCGGCCAGTTTTTCTGGTTTGTTTCAGAATTCAAGATTGATAGATTGTTTAATAATTATGAATCATTATGAAAGCTAGTCTAGACATTTTTAAACTAGGTTTTAGTTGCTGTCTATGTTTATTTTTGATGTAAATATTATTGTGGCAGTGAAACGTTTAATGTATGTTTTTAACGGATACGGTTATTTTGTTTCCATAGAGTTAATACTGTGTAATGTCACACTGCGTTCTCATTATCACGCACCTTAAGATGGTAAAATATTCTTTCTTTCTTTTTCGTGTGGTTAGTGACTAACCTGGTGTGAGAGTTTTTATGCTGCCTATGGGTCTCTGACCTAGCTTCACATACTATTGAGAAATATCTCTCAAATTGCCGGTTTCCTCACGATGATTTCCTTCACCGATTTCTAAGCAAGTGATAATTATACAAAGCAGTGATAGCCTAGTAAAGTGACCGTATATTATAAGCAGTGATAGCCTAGTAAAGTGACCGTCCGACTGCCAAGTCATAGGTCTCGAGTTCGAACCCAAGGCTCTGATTATTTCATTTGAGGTAGATATATGTATTTCAATGCAGCCTGATGAAGTTTACAGGAGTACCAATAAGTGCATTGAATTTGCTGAGTAGTGTTTTTAAATTGTATTTTAAATGGTTTTAATGATATTTTTCATTGGTTTGAATAGTATTTTTAATTGTATTTTGTTTGTATTTTAATTGTATTTTGTTTGTATTTTTAATTGTATCTTTTACTTGTATGTTAATCGTGGTAGTAAGATGTTATTTACACAATTTAGAATCAATAATAAATTATAGTAATGATTGTAGTTCACAATATAGCAAATTTAATTTAATTGTAAAATAACATAAGACCTACGTTCCAAAATACAATTACATCGTCGCTTCCAGAGAAAACCATGCAAAAAGATATCACAATTTCCCGGCCAGTTTAATATTACTAAAAGAATTATCACCCTTATTTTCGCGACCGCAAAGTAGAAAAAATCTCAACCAAAACGCTGCGATATACATGTATCCCAGATGCAGCGACAAAAGTTTTATAACGATGTCAACTAGAGATATGCGTACAGAAGGTTCAGTTGCAAAATACGTGATAATTTAAGAAACAAAGGCAGGATACTTATATTTATGGTCATTCAACTCCAAAACTTTCGAGGTCAACTTTAACAGAACATTGTTACTAACAAGTTATGGAAGCAATTCTGAAATAAATTTAATTATTATTATTATTAAGGGTCAATTTCCACTGAAACAGCAGCGGCGCGCAGCGGCCGTGTGCGCGGCGCCTCAAAGAGCAGTGCGGCGCGGCGCCGCGCTGCTCATTTGCCTTTAAATGACTATGAACGTTTTAGTCACATACATAAGATTCAAAATGATTTGTAATATTTTGCCTCAAAAAGCCGCTGCCGTCCGCAATTTTTTCAGCGGGTATTGAGCCTAAGTTTATCACGCGCCGAAGTCGTCGATCGAAAACACATAATTGAGTGTTCCAAAACAAAAACATGATAGTGTGTCACATACGACACAAACACAGACCTTTATTATGCAGATTCTAAACGCTCCGAGAAAATCTAATTTTACTATAACAACATACTCAATGTGTCGGAGTTTCCAGCCAGCAGAACTGAAGTTGTTCTCCTAATGTCAACGTCATTTATATATATATATATAAGTAGTTTATCAGCCATCTCGTTACCATAACACATGCATTAGGTTGCTTAGCTTGGGACGATATGGCGTTGTGTGAAATGTCCAAGGATATTATATTATTATATTATATATTATATTTCCACTCTATGCACCCCGTGGCGACCAACAATGCTCTGACCGGCAAGTGACAGGGTGTCGTCATCGAAGCTAACCATCTTCGTTGTCAGCGGGTGGTGGAGATACTGAGGCGGAAGGAGTTGGCCTGCAGGCTACGATGAAATACTGGCTTACCGGAATTACCCAGTCGTACAATTTGCTAAATGCAGTCGTTTCAAAGCATGTATACTCCGTTTATTATATTATTACACAAATAACGGCTAAAAACGACAGTTATTGTGTAATATTGTTGACATAACTGCATTTTACAGTTGTTTTTTATGGTAAATAGATTAAATTGCTTCGAATATGACGTGAAATAACGAGTTTAAATATACGTCTATATAGAAATAATGAAAGGGTGGTAAACCGCTATTTGTCTAATTGTATAGGAAACGGACTATGCTGCAAAATTAATAAAAAACTGAAACATAATATTTTTCTCCGTGATAATATATAATACCACCAGTATTCTGTGGTAACTTAAAAAAAAATAAACGTTCAATACAAATCTTTTCATAAACTGAGATTATTATTACCAAAATCAATTTAAAAAAAATCTAGGTTAAAAGTTCAGGACACAGAATATGGATGTTTTCCTCATCTCAATAGAGATAGGCCTTCTGCAAACGTTCCGTACATGCCTGCCTATGCAACAAGCAAGACATTCGCAATATAAAACGCCCCGCTAAGCCAACGCTACATACCGCATCGTGGCAATTTATTACACCGTGATCGCTGTTTGCGGTCTGGCAACGCATCGTCCAACCACGCGGCGGCTTAGGAAGTTGTGGATGTGCGATTTTATAATCGCTGAGTTTAATCGGGAGTGTGTAACGGTCTTTATAGGATGTTGTTTGGCAACTAGAAAGAAGCAAGAAAATGATAGTTTTCAGGTTTTTAAACCTATGACTCAAAAAGAGGGATGTTCTAAGTTTGTTAAGTAATATAGATAACTTATATAGACAGGTAGGTATTAAAGTTATAATAATAATATAATATCCTTGGACATTTCACACAACGCCATATCGTCCCAAGCTAAGCAACCTAATGCTTGTGTTATGGTAACGAGATGGCTGATAAACTACTTATATACATTTTTTTTTTGTAAATACATACATATTATAGATAGAAAAACACCCAGACTCGTAACAAATACTTGCAGGTCGTACAAATATTTTTTCCGTGCGGGAATCGAACCCGCGACATAGTGCGCAGCAGTCAATCGCTCAACCACTGCGCCAACCGTGTCGTCGACGTAAAGTTTCTTTTCAGGTTACTCATTAACAATTGTGTCTCGTATAGATCTGCTTTCTGACAGTCAATGTCTTAAAGGCGGAAGTCTTACACTTTACACAATAAAAATGTATAGAATAGATAGATAGTGCTCCACCTAGCCGAACGCTGACTAAACAGATATGTGTGAAAAGACAATGTCCAAATTGGCCCTGTGCAATAAAGAGTATCAGATTAAACGAAAATTAATCGCCTATTTTATTATTTAAGTTGCAAATACTTCTGTATTACGGAACAGCTGTGTTCCAAAATGTACTTTTAATAGAATTTAACGCGACTAATAACATTAGATCGCCATCTATGCCTAATGTCATGTCGTGTCAGAAGTGAAATAGGAATGTCCAATCAATTATAATCGATTGATTGAATTATTAATCAATCGATTGTGTTTTCTTTTCTAAAGTGTATTTTTAAAAACCTAATAAGAATACTTTATGTATGCAGTCATACTCCAATTTAAATAGGTAGTAAGAATAATACTATACAGTAATCAAAACTTTTTATTTCTATACAATCATTCAAACATCTAATTCATTTTTTACGACAATTAATACAAAAATAACATTTCTTTTTCGGCGTAAAATAAACCATTGTCATACATACTTGTAATGTTTATATGACAAAGGTGATGTAACAGACAGTTTGAAATAATTTAAGACCACAGTAAATCTTAATCGAAAAAATCGATTATTGGTGTGGTGTCGTACTACATCCCTAGTTTTGCTGTGAACGTGACGTCGCGTCGTCCGTTATTGTCAATTTGTCACTTTGGCAAAGTTACAGTTCCTGTGCTGTGCTTTTCCTGTGTTCTTTTCTTGTGTTCGGTGTTTTGGTGGTTAAAAATCACTCAGAGCTATGAAAAATCGTAGGTACCTACATTTAATATTCGTTGTTATGGTTAGATTATAACCTCAAAATCTGATACTTTTTTTTGAAATATATCGTTTTTGCAGCTAGTCCGCTATAAATACAAGATCTTTTAAGAATCTACTAATGATAGAGAATACAATATATAATTATCCGATGCTCTTGGCTCCAGGGCCAACAATGTATGGACGCAGAGCATTCTTTCAGGCATAAAGGCATGGGGCATGGGGTGTAAGGCATTAAGTCCACCTTTGTACCTTTATTGTGTGCGAAATAAATATAGAAATAAATAAATAAATAATCAATTTGTGTCGTCAATTATCTTAAAAGTGCCGTTGAAAAAGAATGATACAATATAGAACAGTTTTTAGTGTTTAACTGTCGCTAAAATGAAAGCAATACAAAGATGTGTTCAGAAAGATCGTGTGAAAATACTATTTCTTTCACAGATGCTATCTTTTAATCCACACGTGAGTCTAAACGTGCGACATCCGCTTTAGACGCGTCACTGCAATATACTAGTTTAGGTATTTATACACTCATTAAGGAAATGTTACGCGACGATATCTTACGCTGTAATCATTTAATTTTACTACGATGGCGTAATTTGCTGCATCCTTTTAGGAATTAGTGTGTGAGTGAATGAAAGTGTCATAATAGTGTGTCAATAAATCAGTGTTATGTTAATGTTTATCCCTGTGAATGTTTTTATGACATCGAATATAGAAGAGAGGGAATCAAGACAGAATTTTGCACATATCTAGAGGAAATTATATTCATATATAAATAAGTACAGAGGAAGTACTAAAATAAATTATCGTAGTCGCTACACATAGCTAAATTTTGTTTGAAGGGCAACACATGCAGTACAGAATAAGCGGGATTGTCCGAAAGTGTTACTGCTACCCCGGAACATAAAGGGCTACGGAAGGAACATGGATGGGTTTTAGTCAGTAAGAATCTGACACTCCCTTCCGCTCCACCCAGAGCGGGAGAAGTCAATGGATGATTTCCCATCCTCAAAAAAAAAAGACACTACACAAGCAGATGTACAGACGCCAGCACATCAAGCTATCCCTAACTGTCAAATTTACTCAATTAAAAATGAACCTTATGTCTTTGCAATAAAGTTGAAATACTATCAAGTTACCACAATCTGTCAAAATCTTTGACAGATTGTGGTAACTTGATGTGCTGGCCTCTGTACATACACAGCCTGTGACAGGAGTCAGAAGTGTCAAAAATCTGATATATTATAAAACGACCGCCATTGTAATCAGCCTATAATGTTCCCACTGCTGGGACACAGGCGTCCTCTCGGTGAAAGGGAGTGGGCCGTTATCTACCACGTGGACCCAGTGCTGTTGGTAGATGTCACATTTCTACGAATTTTTGGTTCTAAAACCCATGCCAGTTTCCCCCCGACATTCCTTCAGCGCTTTAAGAGAAGTGGTGATAAACTTATTTAAATTTTACACAAAGTATAACGCCTGTCTAAGTTCAGGTCCGGGCCCGCTTGGCTCGATTAGACTGGGCCCGAAGTAAATTACCAGATGGTTTTCTACCAAATTCAGTTTTATAATCACGTATGAAGACTGATTCAATAAATACCACCTAGCCACTATAGGATTGTAATGATAATTAAGTCATTGACTGCCACGCAGCAGACACAATAGAAAAACTATTGTTTGTCGGACACACGGTGACCGCGTTGGCGTTCAACGTGTTAACAATAATCTGTGATTTATACTACAAAGTACAAAGGGTATAATATTAAATTTAAAAAAGTTAAGTATCTACATGTTTAATTATTTACGCAAACATTATTTAAATTTTGCTCTTTTTGTGGTGCATGCGTTGAATTAATACTCTTCTGCCCGACTGTACATCGACTTTTAACCTTCCAGACGAGTCTAAGCGGGCCGACCGGGCCTGGACCCCTAGGTTCGAACCTACGACTCATAACTTGTAAGTGGCGACCTTAACCCTGGGCCACCACTACTCTTACGGTCGCCAGACACTCTGTACATCTAAATTTAAAATGTCCATAATTTCGACGCACCAATCAACAACCAATCCAAAATACCGCCTTCATTGTTTCCTAAATCCGGTCACACGCATGACCTGTTGCCGTAACAACTGGATCCATTCCAGTGTTTTAGTGAAATAAAGTCAAATAAAACCGTTGTAGTTATCATTTACATTTTTCAATTCACAACCATTCGGTGCCAAGTGTGCGTAGGAACTGAATTGAATTCTTAAAGCGGTTTTTAAACAAGGATATTACGTGTTTCTGTATTGTTGTGGTGAGAAATAGCGTTTGGGGCTTGTAGTTTTGTTTTCGTTGCAAGAGAGTGTGGATGCTTTTTGTTGCTTGTTCAACGAATAATAGTGTCTTCGTATTACAAAAAAAAGAGCGTCAGCATTTTGCAATTCAAAATACCTATCTATACATATTTTAAATTAAATTACAGTGTCTGTTTGTAATATTGAAATATCCGTTTTTTACTACATGTATACGGTACATACCTACACCAAAATAACATTTTTTTAAATTTTCGTCCGTCTGTTTGTTCCGGCTAATCTCTGAAATGGCTGGACCGATTTTGACGGGACTTTTATTGGCAGGTAGCTGATGTAATAAGGAGTAACTTAGGCTATGTTTATTTAAAAAAAAAAAATTATTTTAGAAAAATAGCTGTTAGTCGGCACGTAGTTCGCCGGGTCAGATAGTGTATAATAAGATTCAAATTATCAACCAAAAACTTAAATAATTGCATCACTACTGCTCTCGAAACGGTGAAAGAAAACATCGTGTGGAAACCGGAATCTTCTTGAACCAAAAATTCGAAGACATAATATTTGCATCAACCAACCGGCACTGGGCCCACGAGGTGGATTATTGCCCACTCTCTCTCGAAGAATCCTCTCTTCGAGAGGGAGTGGGCAATAATTCAACTCCTGACCTCCTGATCTGTTTAGGTTTAGTGAGGTAGTACAGAGGCCAGCACATCAAGTTACCACAATCTTTCAAATTTCTTTGATATTATTTCAACTTTATTGCAAAGACATAAGGTTCATTTTCAATTGAGAAAATTTGACAGTTAGGGTTAGCTTGATGTGCTGGCGTCTGTACATTTAGACCGTCCCGTCAGTGGGACGTTAGCTCTCTGAAAATCCCACCAATCATGAACCTTGCGTGAGAAACTTCACTCCAAAACTTCTCACACCATAACAAGAATGGAATTCAACAACATTTTTTAAATAGTAGTAATTCATGTTAGCTTTGTGGTGTGAAAATTGTTGCCTTTTTATTTGAAGGTTTACGAGTAGAGTAGGCACGAATATTAAAGCTTTGTAAGTGAAAATTTTATTGTTAGGCAGTGTCGTTATTTCGCGGAATTCAGCGATGATCGTTTGTGGTTTTTATGCTGTTTCATTTAAAAGATGGAAAACGAAAGGCACGTAGTGATAATAAACGTTTAATATATAGTATATATATACTGGAAGAATTTGGATGTGATTTCTATGAAAAGACACATTGTTGTAATAAATTTAAAACAATACCATTTCTCTCAAGTGGAAAGGCAAAAGTAAGTCTTAAACCTAGAAACCCAATCTACGTTGTTTTGACGAGCACTCAAACGCCTAATAATCGCAATCAATATTCGATATCTTTCTCAACCTTGCTTCGATCGCCCGTGATCATTTGAACTAATTACTGAGTAGCCGCTAAAAGCTAACAGAGATGGCTTGGTTAAGTAGTGGCTAGGCAGAGGTGCAACTAGTAGATAGTAGTACACGCATTTTTCATTCTATTTTATTTAGTTAAACATTATTTTAGTTTTCTTTGTCAATTATCAAATTTATATTTAAATAGAACTTTGTGTATAGTATGGCACTCCTTTTAGCTTAATTCTGATGAGTTATGGTGGCGAAAGAATATTAAAGAAAGTGTCATGGTACTGAAATAGAATCCCTTATTTATAGACTACAGATCGTTTGATATGGTGAAAGTGAAGAATGGGTTAAATTCGTTGTGGTTCGTGAGGGGCTGACGTTTTTTTTGTTTTTTGTAAGTGTATGTTATTTAGACTCATTTATGTTTTTAAATGATTCTGTAGTTATATAGTTTTCTATTACAGTGTAACGATGGTGATGTGATATCTTTTTTTTAATTTAGGAATGGGAAATCAACAAATAACCCCTCCTGCTCTGGGTGGAGCAGAAGGGAGTGACAGACTCTTATTGACTAAAACCCATCCATGTTCCTTCCTTAGGCCTTTGTGTTCCGTGGCAGCAGTAACCCTTTCGGACAACCCCACGGATCTAACTTGATGATTATACTAACTTGCTAATACGTCTTAACTAAAAGGCAAGTACTAAACGTTTAATGCCAATTTGTACCAAATATCAATAAATATGCTTAACGTTGATCATATTTAAAACATTGTTCTGCCTCGATCATCTTCAAACGATTAATAAGAAAATAATGTTTTTTTCAATTCATTTAGCTATAACCGTGTTTAGCGATTTTCTGTGTAAGCGGGTCTAAATAAAATAAACATGAGTTTTACTCAGCTCCGTCAAAAATCTTTCCAAAATCTTCTACAACAAAAATAGACATTATCAAACCATTCACGTATGTATGTATGTGTTTGTATGTTTTTACAAAGTTCCACGTATACAAATAGCGTATGTATGACTTTGTTCTCGAGCCAGTTCCTTAGAGATGGCCCCGAGCTACCGACTTAAATTTACCTATGAAAATATTATACGGTATTTCTGTGCTGGTAAAATAGGTTCTGCGGTTACGAGTGATAGACGGAGTTCGGTTAGTGGGTATGGAAGAAAAATATTGGCAGATGAGAGAAAAAAAAATGGTTTTATTGGCAGCTTTATCACTATTACAGCTAAATACGGTCACCTACGAAGCCCAAACAAATGAAACATAAATGTACCGTCGAAATGACAGACGTACACTGCTAAATTGTAAATTCTTGTTGAAAATGGATACCTACGGCTACTACTTATCGTTGAGAGGAGACGTGATTAATAATCGAATGAAAATCTGCCTAGCCTTTTCCCAACTGTGCTGGGGTCAGCTTCCAGTCAAACCAAATTCAGCTGATTACCAGTATTTTATTGTATAGAGCGACTGCCTATCTGACCTCCACAACACAGTCAGTAACTGGGTAATACGATACCGACTTTCGGGCTTCTGACTACCCGTAACGACTGTCAAAGATGCACAAATAACAGCCGGGACCAACGACTTAACGTGTTTTCCAAGACACGGAGGAGTCTCGATTATACATATAAAGATGATAACCCATCCACAGCCAAGCCGCGTAGCTTAAACTGATGGATCGATCTATGCGGCTGTTATTACATAGACTAGAGCTTCTCTATAATAATCGAATGATTGTGATGAAATAGAATGATTAATACGATTATACCACATAGGTGAGCCGTAGCTTATGCCTGATAGGTAGATGATAAGGTAGTACTTAAATTATATTCGAAAATTGTAAAAACGGACACTTAAATGAGCTCAACACTCAATGTTAATGTCCCAATGGATGTTTTCAATGTTTGTTTTTATTTGGTGTTCTATTTCCAACCGTATTTATGATATCTCCCAACCTTTAATCCCATTTATTTCCAAACAACACATTAAACAAGTCGATTCTTCTACTTTAAAAAGATTAACAAAACTATAGCTATGATATATTTAGCGCTACAGTCCCCAATTTAGCTAATGAGAACTAATAACTATAAATTGTGAACTATTTTTGGATCGAAACCCGAAGAAAGTATAAATAAATGTCTCGAATAGCGAGGAGTGTCCAGATTTGGGGTCGCGGGTCGATTCCCGTTTCTGCATATTTGTAAGGTCATGTTACGAATCTGAATGTTTATTTAAGTAAATATATTTTGTTTGTATTTTATTTATGTGTGTGAACAATCATAAATGAGTATAAGTAGGTACAAATATGAATAAAGTTAGTGTTAAAAACAAGTACAACACACGTAGGGTTAGAGAAATCAAATTGGTTCAACCATAGATAACAAATTTTTATGGTAAAAGACCATCTAAGTATTTGGTACCTAAAGTGTTTGACAAAATAGGTTTATAAAGAGAAAATGTAAAATTAGTAAAATATCACTTTTTTTCACACATTCACAAAGAAATTTATACAAGATAACAAACAGAACTAAATAAATACATTGTATAATGTATATATTAAACCATTATTAAGAAGTAGTACAATAAGTAGTATATGTAATATTTACGTAAGGTTTGCTATTAATGGAGCGCCCCTCGCCATCAAACGTAAAATTTTGGCGACTTTAGAATTAAGTTACGTATTGTAATATCGAACAATAAATATTTAAAAAAAAATACTAACTAAGATTTTTATGAATTTAGGTAGGTTTTTGTTATTAATTATTGAGTGGATTCTATTATGAATAGTTATCAATTTTTACAATTTTATCCGATTGACTCCTAATATATCGGTTCAAGAAAATAATTAAAGTAACCTAGCTTGTTGAACTTTAGCAGAACTATGAAAATAATATGGTTTTACAGTTTTTAATGTATCGGTCTCACATTTATTATAACTTTACCTCAAAAGCTTTTGTGGTCGTTAACTAAATAGTGTCGCGTTTAATTGGCTCATAAATTATTTCCAATGAAACGTCAAATATGTTTCTATATTTCATATTAAACCACATCTTCTATAAGTTTTGTAGGAACATGAACTTGAGAATAAAACCTCCGCGAGTTTATTTTAAGTAAAATGGTTGATTGGAGTCGATTAATAAATAACATTAAGAAAAGAAAAGATAAGAGCGACAATAGTTGTGATAGAGGCCTTTTTGGCCTTGCACAGGTTTGTTTTTTATTTAATCTTTAATTTTTTGCTTTTTTATTTATTTTTTTCTGTTTGTTTACAGAATATTTATATATATTTTAATTTTCTTTGTTTCTTCTATCTTGTAATAGCTGACATCAGACAGATGAATAAAAAAGGTATAAACATAAAGATCATGAATAATAAATTGCGCTATGCAACTACAATGAAGGATTTTATTTGTTACGGTAGCGCAAGCGCTTCTCTTGACAGTACATACATCTTCACCAGTAGACTCTACACAGGTACCTATTTATACAGAATCTCCAACATAAAACAGACAAACTATTTTAACACCACAAAAGATACGTACCGACACCACAACGTGTTCGCGGCCATATTATAAACAGACGGGAAAAGTTAAACAAAAAATGTTCATCCCGAAATTTTCTCCATAAATCATTGGCTGCGGTAAAATTTTATCTCAACGATTTATTCTACCTACTTTTGGGTATAGGGAATATTTTACGCGACAAAAGATATATAGTAATACGGGAATGGATGCGTGTCTGTCCTTTCTGGGTTGCGCATTATAATAAACACTAATAGCTACAAAATTTTGTCCGTCTGTGTGTCGATTCTAGAAATTGTTTGAAATCTGAATGTTAAAAATCGCAGCAGAATAGATTATTATAATAGAAATAGTCCAAAACAAAGTTGCTTGTTGCATTTATTTCGGCGACCGCTTAATTCTTCTAAACCAATATACACAATAGATTTTTATATGGATGAAATAGATTTTTCATCACCATTTGGAATATTTATTCCGAAAGTATTATTTGTATAATACATTCATATTTATATCAGATAAAAAAAAATACAGTGAAATATATTTTTTTACATACCACCATTACACCCGTGGGAAGTAGGGATGAGTCGTTACAATATAAAACAATCACGACTAAATCGTTCAAAGATAAAAAAATGCTTCAAAATTGTTAAACAATTCCAAAGAAAATGTAAAGTAGATGCAATTGTGTGAAAACCGCGTAATTACACCGCATGTAAAAGGAGTGCCAAAATTGTGCCGCGCAATGAGCACGCCTTACTTGGACCATTTCGTATTTAGTGCGCTTCATTCTTAATATTTTCGTAGTGCATAGAAATTTAGCCACGCTGTTTCCGAGTATTCTTGTTTCGACTCACATCAGCTTTTGTTTGAAGGTGATTCAAAAACACCACAGGAATATCATGCTACAGGCAGGCATCATGGTTGAATTGAATTTTCTTCCATAGTATGGCATGACATGGTTACAATCACCATTACTTCCTCATACCCCCAAATATGGAGCCAATTTTTTCTTTACGAAAATTCGCGAGCGCCGCCGGGGACCCCAACATACTCACACTACGCGGCATAATGCGAAAACGGCCGCACGCGCCCGATGTGTTAACCTCATTATTTATGAATACTGTTATGGGCTCAAAATTTCTTACGCTTGAATTATTTAATCTGCTTTTCCATTACGGTTTCGCTAAAATGACACAATTTATATTCAGAGAGGACGCTCAGAACTCAGGAGTATGACTTTATGGAAAGATTAGGGATGAGATCAAAAATTAAAATACGTTACGTTCGCGTATCGTTTGCGTTTCTTCTCTGGTTATGATGATCGTTCGCGATCGTGTGAATGGAATGACGTGTGCTAATCATAAAATTATTTTGGAATGAGTGTGATCTAGCAGATTACGAGTTTTAACTAAATTCGATTCAAGATGTTGAAGATTGTGTAGAAGAAATCACTCTGTATGTGTATTGTTCAGAATTATTCTAAACGTATCCTAAACTATGGTACCTATCAGGTGTGGTGCAAAATACATAAAAACTGGTATTTTAGCAACAAAACAATCACCTAAGCAAGAAGACAGTGCTCAACTACTTATACACAGAAGAATGATTTTGCAACAAATAGGAGTCCTTTTGCTTCGCACGGGACATTGTATTTATTTTCAATTTACTCTTGTTTTTTATGAGTGTCTAATTTGTGATCTTCTTAATTTGCGATTCCCAAGAAATACTTTTTCTACGTTTCTTTCTTTTCTCTAACACCTAAGCAATCTCTACAATAAAAAGTTCGTAATTCAACACTACAAAATAACCCGAAATAATACCCAAAACAGCTCAGAAACATCTATTGTAAAGTACACAGTAAAAGCAACAAACGTTCCACTTCACGCGTTCACAGTTCATATCAAAACAGCTGAGATATTACGTCACAACACAGTGCAAGGCGTCAGCAGCGCATTGTTGGTTATACCACAAAAGCACGTACAGAGGCCAGCACATCAAGTTACCACAATCTGTCAAATTTTTTTGATAGTATTTCAACTTTATTGCAAAGACATAAGGTTCATTTTTAAATAAGAAAATTTGACAGTTAGAGATAACTTGATGTGCTGGCGTCTGTACATACATGTACCATATAATATAATATTTACTGGTATTTAGCATTTTCGTCGAATATTTTCGTTGTTAAACTAACATTATTTTATGAAAACTTTACCAGTCTTCGTTACTAAAAGGTATGTCACCAACACTTTTTCATTTTGTATTTCTTATTTAGTCAACATACAAAACATGGAAGACTTTGATTATACCGTAACTAAGATTACATTAAATTCCAACTAAATTAAATTCGAGCCTTTTAGCAGGTTTTTAAAACTTTTTAAAGAAGGAGGTTCCATTTGAGCTTTAATTTTCGTCTGAAAGTATTTAGTGTACCAATGTTCATCATGATAGTCTGCGCGGTGGTCCCATAAATATTTTATTAATCGTGGGTAGTTTTTGGTGATGTTGGAATAACTACATTTCACTCTTATTTAAATAGCGGTATTTTAATTTGTGTGGGGTATGTAGCACAACTTAAAAAGGAATAATTAAAACTTTTTAGTAATAAAAAATAAAAACTGGCTAACAAAGAACAATATTAAGTAAAAATTTGCTTAAGTTTCGGAAGTCAATGGCCAAAAACGAAAATAATAATCAAAAACATCGGACTGTTGGATTTATTTTTGGAAGTAGGTTGTTTTTTTTGTTTTAATTATTCTTATTACATTAGGCGCCCGGCTTTCGGCAGCTAAATATAAATCTTTCTGCTAAATTAAAATGTCTCAGCAAACGGTCCTCAAGAGACATTAATCTCTTAATCTTTCATTTTCTCCGTAGATCACTAATACCTGCTACTTTTAATTAACGGCTTATCAATAAAATTGATATTTTATTTCAGTACTAGCTTCTGCCCGCGACTTCGTACGCGGTCCCTGTTGCTTATGCCAGCGACAACGGGGTCGCCATTTATGTTATTTTTTATCATTTTTCCCTTTTAAATCTTTTATCACACTGAGCTTTAGCTTTATTTCATTCCAACAACCACCGAAACATACAGTCCATTTGTCATCGTTTTCATTTTGGTAACCGCATTATTATATTCCTCCTCTAGACACCTAGAAGTCGATGCGTAGATACGCTTGGAACTCAAGCGTAATTCTCTTTCCGTGAACGTCTCTGACTCGCGAGACAATACATGACGTTCACGATCAGCGGTCAGTCACGCATCATATTCTTCACTGGTCTCTAGAGACCTAATGAATACGCTGAGAACGCAGGCGTGCTTCGCGACCCGAAGAGGTTTCCACGGAGTGAGTTGCAGCCTAATGTTCTCGAACAACATCAAGTCTCTCCTGACGCTCTTCGGTAGATTCTTGGGATCTTATGATCCTCAATCTTTTGGCTCTCTTGGAACATTGGGAAAGATTTGACCTCTTTGTAGGCATGGTCATAGTTTTATTGTGAAGATACCTGATCAATAAAAATCTAAATTAAAATGACTGCTCCCCTGCGTTACCGGGTAGGCTACAGTGTCACGAAGATAAATGGAAAAGGAAATTAAACACTCAAACAACATAAGCCCGAAGGCATATTCATACGATAAAATAAAAAAATAAATAGGAGTTTTGGCCAGTAGAGTAAAATTTTCAATGATATACCATCGTCATCGAAAATCAGTCCTAAACTGTTACCGCCTTCACCGCGTGCAGGTACTCCCAGTTTATGTTATTTTATAATTACACAGTAAAATTAGTGATAGCTTTGATTTCCACATCAGATGTTTCTGATCTTCGATTTTTATAAGTCAACAGGAAATGCCCATCATATTGAACAACAAAGACGTCAAAGACGTCATTCCTATATGTGTTATGTTGTAGCTAGGCTCTTGGAGTTCCACAGCAGGTGTTCCAGATCTTCGATTTTTATAAGTCAACAGAGAGTGCTCATCAGATTGAACAACTTGTGCTAAGACGTTATTCCTATATGTGTTATGGTGTAGCTAGGCTCTTGGAGTTCCACAACAGGTGTTCCAGATCTTCAATTTTTATACATCAACAGAGAGTGCTCATCAGGCTGAACAACTTTCGCTAAGACGTCATTCTTATATGTGTTATGGTGTAGCTAGGCTCTTGGAGTTCCACAACAGGTGTTCCAGATCTTCGATTTTTATAAGTCAACAGAAAATGCCCATCAGACCGAACAACTTTTGCTAAGACGTCATTCCTATATAATGTTATAGTGTAGCTAGGCTCTTGGAGTTCCACAACAGGTGTTCCAGATCTTCGATTTTTATAAGTCAACAGGAAATGCCCATCAGACCGAACAACTTTTGCTAAGACGTCATTCCTATATATGTTACAGTGTAGCTGGGCTCTTGGAGTTCCACATCAGGTGTTCCAGATCTTCAAATTTATTCTTTCAGCAGAAAATGCTAATCCCGTGGAACAATTTTTGCTAAGGTATCATTTTTGTATCTCTTATAGTTTAGCTGGTCTGTTGCGGTTCTGCATCAGGTGTTCAAGTTTCCAAGATAAATTATAGCCTATATGTTGCCCAGACTTAATACCTATAAAACAAAAAAAATCATTCCAATCCGTCCAGTAGTTCCGAAGATTAGCGTGTACAAACAAACAGACAAACAGACAAACAGACAAACAGACAAACAGACATACAGACAAACAGACAAAATTTTTTTTTTAGATTCATGCTCTATTACTGTTTCTAAACCCCCCTCAATTATTATTTTTTTAATATATTCAATGTACAGACACAGTTTTTTTACTGTTTTATTATATGTATAGATTTTATCCGTTAGACCTCAGCTTATAAAAAACTAACCTACAGAGCCTAAAGTTATTTTTTCAACATCTATTTTTCATTTTTTTAATCCATTAACATGACAACCTGTCAAAATTGTGCATGCATAATATCATAAACATTTCACGTCATAGCGAGGGTAGGTGTAATATTAACATCTCGCTCGCCGCGGCTCGTGTTGGGTAGGGCACATGTGCGCGGCCACCTTTTTATAACGCGCATAATTATATTAGGGTTAAGAAAAATAGGGGATCTATCGGTTGTGTATGGGATATTGGGAGCGTTAGCAGGTTATTCTGAAAATGTGTGAGGCGCTTTATATACGCCTGTGTGTATTTTTTATTACAAATATTTTACGTTCAAAACATCACGCAATTAGAAATTATGATACTGAGATAAAAGCATAATTACAATGTACGGTCGCCAGCGCATCAAGTGATTTTGAACCTTAATTGGTTAATGTTTAAGTTCGGTATCGATTGAGAAGATTTGACGGTTTGTTGCGACTTGATGTACTGGCCTCTGTACTATACTTATTTTTTCTGTACAATGCTATTTTGGTGAAGTATTTAAGTAATGTATCTGTGTTACTAGCTTGTTTTACGTACTTTAATGGTATTCTGTGGAACACGTAATGGGTAGCATAATTGTTCTAAATTTTATATTTGAGATTTTGTGACTATCTCTTACACCCGTATTAATAAAGAAGTAATTACTTGTTGTTAAGTAATTTCTTAACTAAGTCATTGCTTAGGGTTCTATCTCCCCTATTAAATTATCATCTATATTGTCGACAACAGCAAAAAACGCTTCGATGCTATCCAAAGTTTCCATTTTGTATCCAAAATAACGACGAAGTATTGCTTAAGTAAAGGAAATGGTGACTATTACTTGGCTAAGAATTCTAACTTTTGACAGTTCTAACTTCGATCAATGACTTAACTATAGAATACAAATCGTTACCTAAGTAATTACCTTTACTCAAGTACTTACTTGTTTATTAATACGGGTGTTATTGCGCTACTGTTTGTTTTTCGCCAAATAAATAAAATAAAAATCACGCCCGAAATGTTAGGCTTTTTTTTTTTTTTAAGGCTGGGAAATCATCCAATGACTGCTCCCGCTCTGGGTGGAGCGGAAGGGAGTGTCAGACTCTTACTGACTAAAACCCATCCATGTTCCTTCCGTAGCCCTTTATGTTCCGGGGTAGCGGTAACCCTTTCGGACAATCCCGCTTACCCGGCAGGCTTGGCCCTGAGGGGCCCCTTCATATGCTGACATCTCTTTGAGGCGCGCGTGGAACATATACGCGCCGTACGGCACGGGTCTGGTGCTGATCGGACGGTGAGTCACCCATTACTCACCGTCCGCAGGCCCGCGCCTACGGTGGCCGGGAGTCGTCACGTGGCTCCCGACGCCCGGAGCGTCTCCCGCGGCGGCTGGGACGGGAGGACCTTTCTCTCTCCCATCCCGCCACCTCCTTCGCGAGCATGACTTTTTCGCAGAAGGAGGTGACTGCCTCCCACTCCCTCTCGCCCCGGACCATGGCTTGCACCAGGGCCGGGCGCGAGAGGTCGCCGCCGCCAATCGCCTCTACTAGGACACGGCGGTGCTCCGCCCAAGCGGGGCAGGTTTGCACCGTGTGCTCTACCGTGTCCTCTGGGCGATCCTCGCAGTGGTGACACCCGGGCGTTTCCTCCCGCCTGATGATGTGCAGGAAATGTTAGGCTAAGGTGCACCTGTAGTACACCTAATGTATTTATGCTTTTCTTAAGCCTAACCTTGTGTGAAATTGATTAAGATCAATATTTCAATCTTGAATCATATTGAAAAATTAAAAAAAATCATGCAAGTTTTGCGCAAACGCAGTTTATGAAACTTACAAGGAGATGCTGCGCATCGTTTCCTATAATTAAAATGTAATGACATGGATCTTTCAGTGCCATACCTTTTCTTGTACTTTAATGCATTAAACATAATAAACAACCTTGATATTTGATCATAATATAACTATTATAGCTATTGTTTACTCACCCCAAATGTTAATTTTAATGTAGGTATCCGTTTTAATTGCGAAACTTAGAGTAATTTGACCTAACTCACGTTTCTACTAAACTCATTATACATAATACAATTTATTCCCTTAAATAAAATTAACTTAGACGAGGGCTGAATACTGAGTAGTGGTTTATTTAACATCTCGGCTTAAAATATAACACGGAACAATTACTTTTGCTTCAATTTAAATATTATACCTTTGTGGTTTTAGCTAATTAGGATTTTAAATTTATGTAAGTCCCATAATAATGTAAATGATGCTTTACTGTAATATGTACAAATCTTAATACACCTCTTTCCTGGAAGTCTTTAAAAGGACACCGGACCCAGGTTGGCCGAAGCAAGGAAAACTTGCTCTGGTGAGGATTTATAGAAAACTCCGCCTTGGAGTGTAAATGTGGTGCTGTTCCACAAACAATGGTACACTTAATATCTGTGACTTAGTGTCAGTGAGTCCTGTCGTCTGCACGTTACAGGAACTGATGGACACTAGTGATGGCACCAAACACGTAGCCAAATTCTGGGCCGAGTCTATTTAGATTGCCATCGACACGCTAAGAAGAATACACACTGAAGCACTAGAGCCGTGGGATCCGAGTGCTCATCGAATATTTCGGGATATCATCCAGCGGCTGGTTGACTCTACACGTGACCAGAGGGGCTGTCTAATATTTAGGTCACAGAATCAGCATTGGCACCTAAAGTGGTAACGCTGTCAGCTTTTTGGGCACTTTTACTATTGGCAGCGTTGCGGACGAATTTTTTAAGGCCAATTAGGTTAGTTTAAGCTATTTCCCTTTTTTTTTCTTTTATACATATACTTGCACACAAAATATTAATTATAGTTTTAGGAAGTTCTAATGGGTTAATAATGTTAAATACACTACGTATTTAACATTATTAACCCATTAGAAGTTCCCCTATTAGAAGCCGTTTATTTAAAGAGCTCAACGATTTTTATGGTTATATTTATTTTCGTTTCAAGAGAATTTTTCTTATGAACCTAGATGGGGTTCATACGACATTTTCATAAGGTTAAAAGTATAATAAAATGTTATATACACTCGAGAGCAATGAATCCGGGTCACTTAAAGAATCCTAAAAATCTCGGAAACTAAAAATGCTAGGTTAATGCAATAAATTGTATTTAATAGACAATGTAATACTCCTTAAATGAAGGTATTAAAACTTCTTAGTTATTGTAAAGTTATATCATAAAAAAATCAAATTTGAAAAAGGGCCACTTTCGAAGATGGAACTACGAAATTACAGCATTTGGTTTTGCTTTTGTTTGTAATCTGTCATTTATGTGGGTACATAAACCATGTTGATAGTGCTCTATATTCATTATTCAAGCTGAAATTATGTCGCTTACGCCTGAAGAATGCACCAGAATACTTACAATGCTGGAAACCGGCCGGAGTCAGCGCGATACAGCCAGGACTGTCGGTGTGTCGCTGTCAACAGTACAAAGAGTTCTCCGACGTTACGAAGAAACTGGTTCTAACCTACGCAGACCAGGAACGGGCAGAACCAGGTGTACCACAGCACGAGAAGACCGATACTTGGTGAACACCATGCTTCGAAATCGCTTTCTCACAGGAACTGAACTCACAAATCAGTTTCGACACCTCGGAGGAAGTAACCCAAGTGCATGGACAGTAAGACGTCGGCTTGCTGAATCTAACTTAAAACCCCTTAGACCTGCAAACGGCCCTAAACTGGAGCGTGGGCATCGTATTTCAAGACTAAGATATGCCCAGGGCCACGTAAATTGGAGTATTGAAGATTGGTCAAAAGTTATGTTCTCCGACGAATCAAAATTTATGCTCTACAAGCACGATGGAAGACACAGAGTGTATCGAAGACCAGGGGAAAGATTCAAGCAAGCATGCATCGAAGAAAAAGTAGCCTACGGTGGTGGGTCTGTACTTGTGTGGGCCGGAATTTCTTCTGAAAGTCGCACAGAGCTGGTGATCATAGAAAACGGCTCTTTAACTAGCGTAAGATATGTGGAAGAAATCCTCAATGATCACGTTGGTCCATTTATGGTCAATTTAGGTGAGGATGCTATATTTATGCATGACAATGCCCGACCTCATACAGGTAGGATTGTGAATGACTACCTTCAAGAGATGAACATTACTCGTATGGAGTGGCCAGCGCGCAGCCCGGATATCAACCCGATCGAGCATGCTTGGGACGAGCTAGGCAGATGCGTAAAACAACGAAACCCTCCCCCAATCACGCTTCGTGAGCTCAAAATTGCTCTCACAGAGGAATGGGAGAATATTCCCCAAAATCGTATAAGGAACTTGGTGTACAGCATGCCAAACCGCGTAAACGCAGTAATGGAAGCACGAGGAGGCAATACGAAGTATTAAAATTCAAGAAAATCGTAATAAAGTTCAAAAATTTCATGTTTCCTATTTTTGTTTGTATCAGCAGTTTTTTTCTTTAAGTAATTTTGTGTTAATAAAATGTATGGTGACTCATATTTTTTTTACTTTCATTTAAGGAGTATTACATTGTCTATTAAATACAATTTATTGTATTAACCTATCATTTTTAGTTTCCGAGATTTTTAACATTCTTTAAGTGACCCGGATTCATTGCTCTCGAGTGTATATGAACGTGGACGAATCAAAACGAGTTCAAAATAATCCTAACTGGGAACGTTCTGTAGTGTCTGTATAATATCTCTGTAAAGCTTGAGTTTATGTATGTACATTTGTATATATGCTATAGGATTAAAAAATACACTATTACTTACCCCTGGTAGTGTCCGTTTCTCATGTAGAGCCGTTTGAGCGCTCGACGCGCTCTCCGGATTAAAGTATGTTAAAAATGCACACCCTGTAACAAAAACAGAAGCATGTTAGTAAATATCGTAGAATAAATATAAAAGGGGACATATTTATCTATTCTTTATTATGTCGATATGTGTAGAATATATAAATCAATTTAAACGGGTAATAATATGGAAATAAAAGGAAAATAATACGTCAAGTTGCAAATTAACGCAATAGATTTTTAGTAGTCCCTATCGAGGTTCGTGTTATATTTTACTAGCTACTCCCGCGCGGTTTCACCCTCTGCTCGGCTCCTATTGGTCGTAGCGTGATGTTACATAGCCTATAGCCTTCCTCGATAACTGGACTATCGAACACAAAAAGAATTTATCAATTCGCACCAGTAGTTTCAGAGATTACCGCGTTCAAACAAACAAACTCTTCAGCTTTATAATATTAGTATAGATACGGAAACGTTTTGACGGAAAGTAACATTAAAACTTTTCAAATTTGTCTTTGGATGATTGTAATGTAATGGTATTTTACATAACCCTGGGCATGTTTTAAAGTTATTTTTTATACACAAAATCAAAAACCAGCCATGTTTTAAGTGCTAAATAGACGACCGATTAGTAATCTAACCTCAAAATCATATATCTGTCGCTGAAAAAAACTTAATTCATTTCAAATGATAAATTAGAATACACTGCGAATAAAATAATTTCCCACATAACCTTCACGTGTTCGTAATTAGAGCATAATCTCCAACGTAAACTAATACACGTGCCTGTAATCAAGCGCACATCATCATCGAATTAGCAATAATTTAGTATCCTGACAGTTAATTATAATTGCTTCTGTTCATTATATTGTTAAGACATGGATTGGAGGTAAGGTGTGCCACAGTGTAGGTGTCTTCAGTACGATAGTCTAACCGTTCACAGGACAGTTGGCCAAAAGTAGTTAGGCTGGGTAAAATAGTCGCAACTTAAAATAAATTAATAAAATACCGTCATCTTCACTTGACGATGAAAACATTATTATAATTAATCTCTTCACGTTAGCTTACAGAGGCCAGCACATCAAGCTACCCCAATCTGTCAAATTTCTTTGATAGATTTTCAACTTTATTACAAATGCATAAGGTTCATGTTCTATTGGGCATATTTGACAGTTTGGGGTAGCTTGATGTGCTGGCATGTTCATAATAGACTGACCACTGATTCATTTTTAAATAACTGGAACCAGGACCCAGGTTCCAGCCTCACCACAGTGCTGTTAGTTATCACTACAAACATTTAACAGGAAAGGCAAACTTTGTCTTGCGCTTTATACATGGTGAAATTGAATTCATGAGCAATATTTCAAGGGGCATTCATGATTATGAACAACTTTAAGTGTGGGAACACATATGTGTGAAATCGAGTTATGCGAGCATAATGCGATTTCATGTGTGTTCCCATAGTAAAAGTTGTTACAATACAATATTATGAGTGAAATATTGCCCATAACTTCAACTTCAACCTGTATAAGCAGCTGCAATGGTGACGAAATAGCTTAGTTGATCGAATCCCAAATTCCTTTAATAAAGTTCTTAAAAAGTAGTTACGAAGATTTATCTCAAAGGCGACTACCACATTTATATACAATATCCGATACTCAGCTTAACGTAATCTCCGTCAACAAACAAACACAATAAAAAATTAAAATTCCGCTGCAGTTTGTCGCGTCGAAAATGGCAGCTGATATGTGTTCGGATTACAGTCGGAGCGTAGCTTTATTTGTAGGCGACGATGTTGGTCGAATAGGAATGAACCGATCGTATTATTGACGGCCCGTTAGACGTAAGTGCAATGTGCTGATGTGGTGAAGCTGGGATGTTTGAGAGACCGGTACTGATAGAATTATTAAATGTTGGGCGTGGGTAGTTTGTGTTTTTGACGTCTAACTTGTAAGTAAGGTTGGTATAAATTGGAAGTAAAAGGCTTTGTGCACGTGAAAATAATGGAATATATGATGACACGGTTGGCGCAGTGGTTGAGCGATTGACTGCTGTGCAGAATGTCGCGAGATCGATTCCTCCACGAAACAAATATTGTGCGACCTACAAGTATTTGCCCGGGTCTGGGTGTTTTTCTATCTATAATATGTATGTATTTACAAAAAAAAAAGTTTATAAGTAGTTTATCAGCCATCTAGTTACCATAACTCAAGCAGTAGATTGCGTAGCTTGGGACTATAGGCGTTGTGTGAAATGTCCAAGGATATATTATTATATTTAAAAGCTTACACTTTGTTACTTTGATTTATGTGTAGTGTAGGACAACGTTTTCTGAATCGAAGCAAATGAATGAAGCCATTGCCTCGATATTTAGCATCCGTATCACTGCCAAGCACAAAGGCTTCTCCACCAAGTTGTTGTTGGATGGAAATAGTGCCCATACAAATCCGCCCATAGTTCTTTAACCCATTACATGTTCGCCTATCAGAAGCCATTTGCTTATAAAAGCTCAACGATTTAGACGGTTATATTTATTGTCGTTTCGAATGAAGATTTCTTATGAACCTATGACATTTGAGAGGTTAAATATCTACGTTGTTTTTACAATGCCTAGCTACTTTAAGCAAACAGACCCCCATAAATTTTATTCAAAAATATTTAAAGATCTTCCTAATTTCTTCTAAGTCCGTACTTAGCACAAGTTCCTTCTATCCAAAAAATAACAAAAGAACCCCGGTGATAACACAAGCGTCACTTAATAATTTTGCGAGTCTCCTCCGTCGGGGGACGTAGAAAATCGTACTGTCATGTAGCGTGTCCCGGCCATTTGTCTGTGTCACATTTTAAAAGGGCAGACTGCAATAGTATGTGCATTTATATAGTAATGGAGTTTTATGTCTGTTTTATGGAGACACAAATAGGTTTGGATAAATATTTTTTTTATTTATTTATTATAAC
The DNA here is from genome assembly GCA_951799385.1 of Hyppa rectilinea. Lineage (NCBI taxonomy): Eukaryota > Metazoa > Arthropoda > Insecta > Lepidoptera > Noctuidae > Hyppa > Hyppa rectilinea. The sequence goes on from OX637310.1 coordinate 18,052,268, forward strand.
CACCTTTCATTCACAGTTAAAATGACAAAAGAAAAATTATTAAGGTAAACAAAAACCCTGAAAAATTAACAATATATAATATGATAAAAAACAATAAATTCCTTTCAGCCCTCTCCAGCAAAACAGAAAATCATTGTGAATAAGTTTAAATAGAGCATGGGTTATTTTGTCTATACTGCAGGCCTAAAAGGGACCCTGTAGACCTGCAGCGCCCACAAGGGGGCATTATCGCACACTTTGGGTAAGACTGTTGGGGAAGATGTTTTTTTTTTGAAAACACATAGTCTTTATCCATAAAATTTTATGTTTAGCTTTCCTAGTAACACTCTAGATTATATTTTTGTAGTGAAACAATAAATAAGTTTACATGCATTTCAGATCCCGCCAGCCACACTCAATTTTTTTTTCCAGACTGCGATTTCGAGTCTAGCAAGAGTTAATTTGGTCCATTCCTTCAATTAAATTTACATGGTGAGAAGTTTTGCTTCTCGTTTTCAACGTAGTAAATCTTCCTCTTTATGTTAAAAGCAAAGTCCTTTCCAAAATAACACAATAAAACCCAACATTTTAATCCAATAAGTACCCCTTTAATTGAACGGGCAAAGGGCCCAAAATTAACACCTAATAAGGAACCCGCAATAGCTCCATTACACAAATAATCTCGACTTCACGGTTTCTTTACTCAAATAATCTTACCCTCTACCCAAACATTAACAAATAAACACAATTCAAGCCTACAATTAATACCCAAGATAATTAACGTCTCGAACCAAAAACGGGACATTTCTTCAAGAAAATAAACGAAAGGCTAACTTGGAGCTTTAAAAATTATGACTTGGCAACATCGAATGGACCGGAAATGTATAGGCACAGGAAATGAACCCGTTAGCGCAATCCAAGATGGCTGCTCGGAAGCTGGCCAGCCGATTTATTCATGTTGCTGGACCATAGCAGATGAAATACTCCATTATGATGTATGGTAATGTGTTGCAACGCTTTTAAAGGGTTAACTTTGATTTATCATACATGTCGATATAGATTTACGATAGGTTTGGGATTAAAACTTAGCTGTGGGTGTGAGCTTTGTTCTTTATTTAGTGATTTGGTGTTTTATGTAGCTTCGGAGAACGTTGACGTTTACAGTACCGTATTTTTAATACAAAGCTTTTTTCGAAGATCATTACAATCGGAATATTTGGAGGAAGGCTGTAATAATATATGTCGAGCGTCTGAAAACTTTGAAAATTAAAAGTAATAGAAAATAATGTGGGTTTGTTTTATGGAAACCTCTGCGTTTATGCTTCTGTGTATGTCAACTGCTTAAATGTATTCTATTTATCAAAAGTTATATTTATGTGGAAAAAAAAATCAATATATTATTATATACAAATATATAAAACTATTAACTGACAAAATAATGGCGTCAAAAAATTCCTCCGCATTGCTGTCGACTGGTAATGAACCCAAAAGACTGGCAGCATTGTACAGAGGCCAGCACATCAAGTTACCACAATCTGTCAAATTTCTTTGATAGTATTTCAACTTTATCGCAAAGATATAAGGTTCATTTTTAATTGAGAAAATTTGACAGTTAGGGATAGCTTGATGTGCTGGCGTCTGTACGTTTTGCTCACGTTGTATGGCAATACTTAGCCTCTGGTCAACCTACCGTTACAATGTATTAGTTCACACATCTTGTAACTAAAACCTTTCACTGTCAACATCATCATCATCTGTCTGTGTTGTCTGTCATCATGTGAAACTTAAAGCCAAGCCTGTCCATCTCTTGTATGTTCCTCGAACCCTCACACATAATACGTTACAAGACAATACAGAACAGTTTGAGGTGTATTCACAGGTCGTTAACGATGAAATGCAATTGACAGTTGTTGGGTGACACGTGCGAGAGAGGCAGTCAATCACGTGCTAGCAAGTATGTCAGGATTTGAAAACATTTTTGTAGAAGCACTGCTTTAATTAAAGCAAGAAATTAAAGGCAGCAAATATAATATGTTAAAAGAATTTAAACAGAATGTAATTAAGGTCTATTTTTCAATCGTCAATCGTTTCATAATTTCTATCCTAAAACTAAATGATACTTAATTATAAATGATATTATTTTGTGAAAAGGTTGTCACATTTTTTGCGGCGGTTTGACATGTTTTGTATTCAATTCAAAACATTTGTTTCAGACTTTTCGGTCCATAGAGTGTTAGTAGTACATCAAGATAACTTAAATTGTCCGTCTGTCTGTGCTAGACCGTCACATCTATTTTAGGAATAAGTCTGCCAGACAAACAAATCTGGCAATTGAAAATTCGGCTCTTAATGTTTGATTTCTGTGATGATTTTCAAAAAAAATATTTAAATGAAGTCGAAAAGGCCGGGCAACTCAGATATTTTAATGAGAACTCCGTACTTAAACGATGTCAAGTGCAACGTGTTAAAGAAAGCGATAATTGATTACATAATTAAAATTTTGTCACACAGTACCAATTTGGTAGGTGCCTACATCCTCGTGTTAATTCTAATCAAGTAAGATGATGAAAAATTCTTTGATAAAAATATTTGTTGTACATCTGCCCAACAATCAGATTTTTTTTACGTTAGTCAACTGCTTACTTACCGTGCCCTACCGGGCTTCATGTTGAAACTTATTTACGTATGTAACACCTATGTACACATGAATGCAATAAAGAATTTGAGTTTGAATTTACTTACAATAAACAAAAATGGCCACTTTACAAGTTACGATTGTACCACAAAACTTCAACACAATACCGAATCTCTCCCAAAACTAGCTCCACAATCTCATATACCAAAATTATTAACTCAATTTCTGCAGCAGCAGAATCCTGACACGATTTTGAATATCATTTCATTAGTTGAGCAGCTTGGAACAAATGAGACTGTTTTGTTTGATCAAGCACAAAGCTTTGCAGCTTTGATATAATAGTCTCGTTTTAATGTTAGTCTTGCACGTGTTCAAATTTGATTAGGTGAGTAGGAAGATGATTTTACAAAGGAATGCTGGATTTTGATGACATTTGTGGTTGAAAAATAGAATGAAAAACAAAAATTTGGTTCAGGTTAAGGGCACAAATATTCTTTAAACAGTATTGTGTGCCCCAGGGCTGCGCTAAATAGGCCCAGTTCAGCATAAATCAGTTCAGATAATACGAGTTATCTGGCATTTATGATGAACTGGTTAAATCTGACGCTGGTTTTCAACTAGTCCTTATCTTACGAGAATGTTCTACAGATGTAAATCAGTTGTATAATGTGATTTTAATCAGTTTTAGAGCTTATTTTATGGGTCTGAGAATTTGACTAGACAAACAGTTATTAGTATACCTAGTTATCTAAAATGTCTGATGATTCATAATGAGCCTATAATGTTCCCACGACTGGAACACAAGCCTCACCTCTTCGAGAGGCAATGAACCATAATCCACAGCGTGGACCCAGTGAAGTTTGGTGGAAGTCCCACATGTCTTCAAAGATTTGGTTTTCTCACGATGTTTTTCTTGATTTTCTGAGAGCAGTCGGTCGCTTCTGTAAACTGTGAAAACGTTGGTGAAGTGAGTGACAAGTGAGCTGTCGATCCACCTAATGCCAGGAATGGACGCTATTGACAGCTCACTTTAAACTCCCTTCATCTGCGTTTTCACTGTGAGATGGTTACACAATAGTACTACAGTTGTGATAACATTATTTGCTTAAAGTAAAACGCATGCCTGAGTCTGAACCCACGTCTTGCAACTCGTAAGTCCGGGTAGGTACAGACGCCAGCACATCAAGCTATCCCTAACTGTCAAAAATTCTCAATTAAAAATGAACCTTATGTCTTTGCAACAAAGTTGAAATACTATCAAAGAAATTTGACAGATTGTGGTAACTTGATGTGCTGGCCTCTGTACCATTGGGCCAACACTGCTCCTGTTTTTTGATTATTACCACACAAAAATACAGCCAGATAAACTTTTAGATACGAGTTGGTTAGTCCTAACGCGTTTTCTAAATCCGAAGCGATTTTTTGTCATGTTTCTTATTTTTTATTTAACTACAGGCCGCTTTAGGCTACCAAATTTGTAGCTTCCCTTTACGAGCTAAATAAAATAAACTTCCAACAAAATAAATTTCACAAACTCATTCGCGAACAACCTGCACACCTACGATAACACGATTTTGTATAAACCGATTGTAGCGTATCAAATAAGCACAAAAGCACGCGATTAGCACACCGCGCTAATTTACGCTGGCCGGTCGAATTTGCATCGACGCCGGCCGCAACGAACCACAGCCTGCTAATTAGTAGTTAGCCGCTTTTATTTCCGAGCTAGCGTTATCTAAGCCGCTGTAATCTGCTACTGTTACGCCCAGCCGGCAGGCGTGCCTATGCGGCACTAACATACGGTTTTTGGTGTTTAACAAATTGTTGCGGTCTTTTATTTAAGGCGACTGTGGTCAGAGGTGTTGTTAGTCTACAAGTAATTGTTGTTTGAAGGTTGGTCACGGTTTGCGGACTTCTTAATTGATGATAGTAAACGCTGGTTATGTCGTGCATAAACAATTGTAGAGATACATGTTATTCAAAAATAAAGCAAGTCCGTAACTAACCCACTTTTCGAAGTTGACTCCGAAAACAAGAGACGCTGAATAGAACAGTTTCATAGTCTTAAAATATAAAGTTTTCTCTATCAAATAAACCTTGTGAAACAGGTAAACTACTGTTCTAATTAGTTTTCTTTGTGCACTCCATCTCCACAATATTCAGAACTACAGCCAGCAGTAGCAGCTTAAATTCAAACTTACAACCGCGATGAGTAAAATACTTAGTGTTTGAATAATTCAAACCAATAGAGTTAAAGTTTTATTTCCTCATAAAATACACTTGAAGATAAACAACGGGTACCCTGAGCAATTATGGCTGCCAAACAAAAGAACGCCAACAAAGTTTACTTTAATGAGAATATCCCTAACTTATGAATTTCGAATCGTTAATGAGAAAAAAATCCGTGAAACCCGAAGTCTACACTCAGGAAAAGTTTCCTTCCTACAGAGACGAGTGAAAAGATGCAACGCTGCAGGTTCCCCACAAATATATTCAATAAAAACTCTCTTTCGCTGACATTGAAAAAGCTGGCTTAAGAATTCGATTTTAAGAGTTATTCCGGATCGTGAATCGGTTGGAGTAAGGTCGTTTTTTGTGAAGAGTGCAAAAGTTCGCTTTCAAGTTTACATTGTTGGGTGAAATTAGTTCCAGTTGAATGTCAGAAGAGATATAAAGTGTATTCTATCTAGTTGGTCGGTTGCGTGCCGGCTGGCTTCCGGTCTATTTGCATTGAAATTATCGGTCAGAAAGCCGATAAGATTGTCTATGGCACGTCATCAGTTGTGTACTTTGGCAATATTGGCTTTTTTATAGGGTTTGCTCACGCTTTCAAGGGTGGATTGGCTGTAGCGAGTATGTCAATATGAAATAAAGTTAACTATTTATTTGTAAAGCTTAGAAAGATAAGTGAGTAGCGATGCCTCATACATTACAACACTGGACATTGCTTATCATTACCAAATAACACTACTTTGGAGTTATTTTTTTGACATTTATTGACAAACATTTGGCGTAAGTTTTTAGTCTAGCCAGGTTAGCACTTCCTTTTTTTTTCTTTGATCTGGGAGGAAAGTTCCCATGGATATCCTCCGCCCTGGGAGGGGGAAGGGTCTGTCAGACTCTTACTGACTAAAAATCACCACGTTGTTCCCTCTCACGCCTGCACCGGAGGTCACAAGAACGCATGATACTAGTTAGATCAATATTCAGGTTAAAAAACACGGTTTCCCAAAAAAAAATACAACCTTAGAAACTAAAAGATAAAAAGCGCAATCACAAACGGCTCTACGATTCCATTATTTAAGGCGATGACATCAAAAAAATTGCAAAAAAAAAGTCCATAATACAGTTTTCTTTTAAAAATAATTCGATCTATTTCAAGGCGAGGCCGTCTTGAGGCGCGCCTTACTAAAGCCCCGATGGGTGCCTCGAACGGAATTGCATTATCACCGTGTTTTAATTAGCCTTCTCGTAAAGAAATATGTAGGTATAAGCACTGTAGTATATTTTCATAAAGAAGTATTTTGTTAATGGCTTTGTGAGTGGTTCAGGTCGTGTGCAAGCGTTTTATTTGGATTACTTGACTGTATTTCTTTCTGATGTGCGTTCTCAGCGAGTTTATCTAGGTTCATGTCTATATTGGATTGCTTACATAACTGGCTCGGTCAAAGTCTATGTGGAAAACAGAGGATAGGGTGTTGTGGTGTAGCCTGTCTTGCAAACCACTCATGTATAAGTGTCAAAAAAAAACTGTTACATAAGTAACCATTCAGTTTGAAGACAATGAACGTTTGTTTATGACAAAGATGAAGATACATTTACACCAGTGAGTAACAGCAAGCATAATAATTGACCTAACACATGCAAACCACTCGACTACACAGCCAAAACTACTTCGTGGTAATTACAACCATTATTAAACCGAATCGCGTTAAAAAAACTACTTCATCAAGCTTACTTTAAGCAGTTAGTATAAAGCTACACTGGCCACTATATAAAAGAAACTAGATTATCTAAGAATTCATTTCGCAACATTTTCTCACACTCCATAAATTCTCGTTTTAACCTTAACCTCGTTTGTCACTTTATACTCCATAGATCCTCATTCCAAATATAAAATGTTGGTGTTGTCTTCTGGGACTTGTAGAATAAGTATGAATGAGAATGTAGGTGGATATACCACCAGTATCTATACATTTGAATTTGGAAGGCAGAAAGGTCATATTACGTTAGAGTCAATTCTTACCTTGATTGACTCAAGACATAATGCTGTACTTAAAACATTCAACAGATTTTTTTAGAATTTTATTATTTTCTTGCGAGATTAATTTTTTAACTCAAAACCATGTATTTTCAGATAAGTTACTTAACGATAATACATCCAAGTCTATAATGTATGTTTCTCAACCGATGCCATTACTTAAGCACAAATCTAATAAAGAAACTGCACTAAAACATTTAGAAGAGATTAAAACAAAAGTTGCCAGTAATAATTTTATTCGAAAGACACGGAATTAAGACACTTTGCCATCAGCACGTTAATTAATAGAGAATTCGTCGCTGAATTTATTGCAGTACCCGGTCTACAGACAAATGAGGAGCTGCAAAAACTGGGATAATCTTGTAGAAGTTTATAGTCTTAAAGAAGTTTGTATACTATAATAGTAATAGAGTGTTAGCAATTGTTATTTTGGTTAGAACGTAAATGAAACAGAATATAACATTACGCCCTGTTTCCCCGAATGGTTAAGCAGAGTTATACCACCTATATTTCGCCAGTTAGGTTTACGTAAAAGAATGAAATAAAATTAAAAGTATTATATTTAGCGCAAGTTTTTTGGTCCCCGTCTAATTTGTCATTTTTGCTATGTTATTTCAAAAAAATCATAAATCAAACATGAAATCCCCAGGTATTTTGACTTATCGACAACCATAAATTCACCAACAATATAATCAAATGCAGTCTTCCAAAGCTCGACCTAAAACAGAAATCCGCTTCAATAAACCAAAAGAATTTATATCCCCGAAACTACACACGTTCGTGACACAACATTGTAAGCTTGTATTCTCATTTTTAATGTAAAAACAAAATTCGTGGCCAGTAAAATATAATCCACAATCTACCTGATCGGCCGTGGGTCGTATGTTCATTTGTTTATTACCCTGCATCGTCCAACGGCCTAAACTTTTTGCTGGTCTTTCCCAACTAAATTCTTTCTTGGCAATTTTCACATAGCTACCTTGCTGTTTGCGTTTCCTTTCGGCGGCAGATTTGTTGGCTTTTTTACAATAGTGGCCAACGTTTTTCTTGTTTAATTACGTAATAATACAGTGGATTCCAGAGCCCGGTCTTTTTACGGGACTTTGTCTTGGACTTTTTGTCGGGGTTTTGCCAGATTGAAGTTTTGGCCGACTACGTTTTTTTTTTCGTTTTCGGCATTGTTTCTACTAATTTTATTTGTTTGATCTTGTTAGCATTAAGGTAGAAGATTTGAACAGTTCTTTTACAAAATTGTTAGTAACGACAATAATTCCGATATCACAACGTTTTAGATTGCAATTCCTAAAAAATAGAGACTGGAATGACATAAATAGATAGAAGAACCTTAAGTTCTATATATAATAGACTCAATACAAGAAAAAGTAGTTTGACTCTAAGTACATCTTATCCCAAACTATAATTTCCTACCACACAACACACCAGATACCCGAAGCAGAAACGCCAAAAAAAAGAAGATGCCCGAAAAATACGAAAATGCAAAACAAAAAGCGGGATCCGTACAGCGAAAAACACTAGGTCTCGTTCACACTATAGACGCTACAATTTCGGGTGTGGGTTAATCCGCCGGTGGCCGCCTCGGGAATTAGTATTCTTCTAGCGTTCCCACACGGAAAAAGTTGGACTTAAAAATTTGAAGTTGCATATTTTCTGAGTGTAAAACTGAATGTTGGCGGGACGGAGATATCGTGGATGTAGGAGATTTTATTGCAAATAAAATGAGGGAGTTGGATTACTGCTATAGAACTTGTGATGTTAGTCAATGGACGAGATTTGAATTTAATTTCAATGTATGTTTTCATAACTGAATGCTTTGGAAAATCAAACCACAATCGGTTCCATGATGCTACGGTAGTAAATAAATTGATACAATAATTAGCGATGGTAACAAAATGACGTCATCAACAACAATCAAAATCACATAAATAATATCCGTTCAAAACCAATAAAACTCTGCTTGGGCAACCTTACCTACTGAAGAAATGATTATTTATTTATTTTATTACTTATAAACGCACAGTCAAATAGATACAGATATTTGAGTATTGAGTATAAACGTACTTTTTTTTTGAAGGGTGGAATCTTCAAATGATCCCTTTCACTCTGGGTGGAGCGGAAAGGTGCGTCAGACTCTTACTGACTAAAACCCATCCCTGTTCCTTCCTTAGCCCTTTATGTTCCAGGGTAGCGGTAACCTTTTGGACAACCCTGCTGACCAGGACAGGCTTCGGTCCTAACGGACCCCATCCTGTACAAAGGTACTGTATTTATATTACGAGAAAAATAATTCAAATGTAAGCTTTGGCAGAGTATGAGACCATACTTGACACAATTGAAGCTGAAATTGATCCGCCGATTCCTCCGCAATGCATTCTATCATCAAGAAATTAGCCGAAATAGTAAATAATCCAGCTGAATATAATTCCATATAACATGTACCTACATTGTTTATTATTTAATAAAGTGGAAATCCCACAAGTTTACGGCTTCATCGCAGTTCAGAACTTACTTAGCCAAATGGCTAGAGTTTGTCCGCTCAACAATTTACATTCGTTTCATGATACGAAACAACTTTCCAGTAGATATTATTGTTCGCTAAAATGGACACGCCTTTTGTATTTATAATACAAAGTAGGTAGCAGTTAGGATTTTTGTGATATAATTGAGACATTATTGCGTCACTTTACATAGCTTGTCCTTCTTTGTATTGTAGTTTACGTTACAATCTTTGCTCACAGATAATAATGAACATCATGTCACAATACACCTATACTACCTTCAGCCATATTTCACCAGTTGTGTTTAAGTCCCATGTATTAAGGGCCTAGTGCCATCAACCGGGCACATAATATCCAGACAGGCTGCTACTAAAAAAATCCAGATTGAATAACCCAATAACACTTTGCCTGACCAGCGAAATGAACCCAGAACCTCATGCTGCGCAGTAGCGATTACGACTACTTGAGCAACGAGGTAGTGATGCAACAGATAACAATACATTTGAAACAAGAGTTTCTAAGCATTCACAAATAACTTTACAGTAAATCTTACATAGGGACCTCTTTTTAAGTAAAGATATACCTGTGCTAGGAGATAGGTATTAAAAAACTCAAATACAACACTCAGAAAATTTTGCGGTTCCAAAAAGTACTTTGTATGTAGAAAAGCCGACATAGAACTCGATAGATACTGCGCTCACTAGCCTCTGTGCCAAAACGCGATAGTCACGTAAATTTTCATATTGACCCAGGTCCAGTAGTAAATGTTACTAAACTGATTATAGGTAATTACTGACTATTGGTCAACTGGAGGAGCTCGTGGCTTAGTAATAACAGCCGCACAGGTCGTTCCATCAGGTTAAGCTACGCTTGCCGGGGCTGGCCGTGGATGAGTGACCATCTTTACATACCGAGACTCCTCCGTGTCTCGGAAAACACGTTAAGCCGTTGGTCTCAGCTGTCATTTGTGCATCTTTGACAGTCGTTACGGGTTGTCAGAAGCCCGAAAATCAGACAGCCAGTCTTACCAAGGGGTATCGTATTACCCAGTTACTGGGTTGTGGAGGTCAGATAGACGGTCGCTACATGCAAATAACTGGTATTCAGCTATATCCGGTTAGACTGGAAGCCGACCCTATCATAGTTGGGGAAAAGCTAGGCAGATTGATTGGTAAACTGAACTCGAGGTTATATTAAATACTATTTTCGTTTCCTTATTTCAAAATCTATATCGCAGTTCCTCTCAGCACATTGTAAACACTAAGCATTTCTCTCAACGCCGTGACGGAAGCATAAAATGCCATATCATGGTTGGTGGAACTGATCGTATTCTTGCTTATAAACGCAGGACTCTAACTCAAACAGTACAATAATTTCTAATTCATTATCACGTTGAACGCCAACGCGGTCACCGTGTGTCCGACAAACAATAGTTTTTCTATTGTGTCTGCTGCGTGGCAGTCAATGACTTATTCACGTAATTTCCGAGGGTTTAATTCTTTGCATTAATTAAAAAACACATTTCTTATACTAGTAACACACGCACAATTTTTTTGCAGTGGCAATCAATAACGCTGCGATATATCACAGGCCACTGAATTACATTTGCTTCGCTATGCAAGAAAAAGAAACGCGAGTGCGTGAGTCTTATCGCGTGCGTGGCACTTTTGTATAGTCGCGCGGTTACTGCTACTTACAATTAGTATAAACAGTTGATTTTTTTTCCCCCACAGAAGTTTATGCAGGAACTTGAACCCTTTTTTTTTCTTCTTGACAAGGGTGGTTTAAACGTAACGCATGGCAGAGTGTGGAGTGGAATTTAGATACCAGAATAACATTGAAAGAAAAAGATGCAACAAAACATTTGATTTGTGGATTTTTGAATAAAGTGGAAAGCTTTCAATAATAATATCCTTGGACATTTCACCCAACGCCATAAATAGTCCCAAGCTAAGCAACCTAATGCTTGTGTTATGGTAACGAGATGACTGATAAACTAATTATTTAATTTTTTTTTTTGTAAATACAAACATAATATACATAGAAAAACACCCAGATCCGGAACAAATACTTGCAGGTCATACAAATATTTATCGTATAATGAAAAACAAATGATAAAAATGCAATAAGACTAAACCGCCATGTTGCCGCCCATAATCTACAAGCCATGCTAAACAGCTGACACCCTTCAACCGAAAAACAAGGCCCATTTACCTTCAAAATAATACTCAACCTTGAACCCATAGATTTATTTTCAACGGCACAGCGTGTGGAGCGCGATCCAAAACATTATTGGTAATATAAATAAAAATAACAAATGTTATGCCGTGACTGTACCAATTTGTTCTGATAATATTCAGCGCTCAGCCGAGCCGTGATACAATCAGCGTTTGGGCAACAAAGGGCTTGGTGGGATTGATGGCGGTGCAGCAAGCGATATTATATTGATACTAGGAATGTATTACCGGGCTAAACAGTAATCTAATGTTATTCTAAGTTACAGCATTGATAGCCTAGTGGTGTGACCATCGGACTGTCAAGTCATAGGTCTCGAGTTCGAACCCAAGACACGCACCTCTGATTTTACGGATTCATGTGCGTATTGTAAAATTATCACTTGCTTAAAATCGGTGAAGAGAAAATATCGTGAGGAAACCATCATGTCTGAGAGAAATTTCTCAACAGCATGTGGAGCTAAGTCAGAGGCAGCATAAAAACTCTGACACCAGGTAAGGTAACCACACGAAAAGAAGAAAATTCTAAGTTATAAACTATCTCTGTGCCAAATTGCATCTAGATCCGTCCAGCCGTTTAGCGTAGTTGAGTAACAAATATCCATCCAGACTTATTACCGCATATGAAACTTTCAATTTCAATAATGTAAAGTAAAGATAAAATAATATGTTGTGGCAATTATATGATAAGGTTCACGAAACCGCATGTAATAAGCATTGTATTGAAACATCCAAAACCACCGCTTTAACGCGCAAGTCATAATGGTACTAAAAGGCCCGAATTATTGACACTGTACCACCAAACAAAGCTAAGTCGAGAGAGTAAGCCGAGATGTTCTAACACAGTCGTTAGTGTCCACAATAAAGGTATCGACATCGAAGTCTGTACTTATATCTTACAAGTACGTAGAAACGAAGCAAGCCAACTGCCATTATACAATTGTCGGAACCCATTCCCGCTTGCAATAACCCGCTACCACTAGAACCAAGCGCATTGTCAAAATTTTGCCAACTCTAATCGCTAATCGTATTGCTTATCGGCCCAACTTCTTACTGTTTATGTGCTATGCATTTTCTAATATTAAATTGGGAACGGGACCGTTTTCATAGTAAAAGAGGGTAATTTGAAATTATTTGGGCTCTTATTGAGAGTAGCCTTTATGAAGATTGTTTTTGGTTTCGATGTTCGTTCGCGTCCCGTTTATATTTTTATGGTTGTTTCGACTCTCAAGTTATTCAGTCTTATGGGTGCATGTTGGACCCTGAGAAGTCACAGGAAAATAGATTACCTACTAATTGTATCTCATTTGTCAAGGCTTAAGTATTTAGCGGGATTGTCCAAAAGGGTTACCGATACCCCGGAATATAAAGGGCTAAGGAAGAAACATGGATGGGTTTTAGTCAGTGAGAGTCTATCTCTCCTTTTCACTCCACCCAGAGCGCGAGGGGTCAATTGACGATTTCCCACCCTCAAAAAAAAAACAAGGCTTAAAAACACAGGGTCAAATTAAATTAGCTAGCGACGTGATATATCTGAACACGGCAAAATATAAAAAAGATCAGTTGATTTGTTTTGGGTCAACGACCTCTGTAGTATGAGTTGAGAAAATCTTTTTTTTTTATTCTCTTAGCATTAAAAAACTAAGCAGTGTTTCGTTTTTCTATGACGTAATAACCTGTCTGTAACTAGAAATCGACTATTGTTAGAAACAGCCCAGTCTATTTCTAGCGTATGTCAACGACGAACGAAGACTAGTCCATGAATTTAACAGTTGGTCTCGACTGTAAAATTCACGGACTGTCGTGTAGACTGAAAATGTCAACCATTCATTAAAAGGTATTTTGGTAAAGGACACAACGCTCTGCTTCTTAAATATGTAGAAGAAAGATTTTCAAAGGTTCATTGATATTATTAGAAGACAACCGCGATTTCTGAGTAAGTTGCTCCTGGTGTATAGACGACAGAATGTTTCATAGTTTTTGGTTAGCAAAATATGTTATAAGTGTCCCTTTTATTGGCTACTCAAAATGACTGCAAATATGAAATACGATGTATATACTATACAACGTGTTGCTACAATGGTGACATTAATTTAACTTCATTGATACGAATGTTATGATCCGTGTCTCCGTCCAATGACCGCTGCGCGACAATTCTTTAAGTACAGGTTGTTAAGATGCTATTTTGTAACATTTTAAGTATATCTGTAAATAATAACGTTTAATGGAAATATTATGTCTTCATCAAACGAAAATGTGAAAACGTATGTGTGTTAAAATGTCACCATTGTAGCGCCTCGTTGCATTCAATGAAACAAAACTATATCATTTCAATCATTTTGATTCATATCAGCCGTACCAGCTCTACCGCAGTTCTCAATTTAATGTCAAAAAAATAAACGGAATAATTCTCAAAAACATATTCAGAAAATAATTTAAACATAATTTTCTGAACGTAATGTGAAATGTGTCAACGAGAAAGCTCAACGTCTTGTAAACGGCTCACTCCAATTATCATGGCGTGCCTGTCGTATGGGAGTGGGGAAGACCGCTATTTATAACTGATTTATATTTAATATGGCAACATTATTAGTAAGAACTGGTGGACAACACTTTTGTGTGGGGGGTGCAGTAAATTATTTGAAAGAAAGAAACAATATTTCGGCGTTCGTTCGTATAGTGGTCGCAAGCGCTACTGCTGAGCACGAGGTTCTGGGTTCGATTCCTAAGTCGGAAAAAGTGTTATCGGGCGATCGACATGTTTTTTGTAAGATACACAAAGAAGAAAGAAAAATAATTTATTTTGCACAAACAAAACGCACATTTCTAAAAAGAAACTTTGACTCATTAAATACACCCGTGCAAAGCAGCTAAAAAACCTCGTATTCAGAAACATTAAAACCATTGACGACTAGGATCTCGGCCATGGACTCTGATGGACCACAGACAAAATGCAACTCAATGAACTTATTGCATAACAACATGAACATGACAACACTATGAATAACAAATCTAAATATAAAGTTCTTTTTTTAAATAATAACATAAAATGCTCGAGAAACATAAATGCCGATACCTACATGCTAATTCTTTTTGAAAATACATTGATTAGCCGCATTTGTTGCCAGTATTATTTTATCAGTAAGCTGTTTACCTAATATCACCATTGAACTATCCATTACTGTCCATTTACAATGTAGTAATTCGTTGATCAACGTAAATGGACTCTTTGCTTAGTATAAAAGCCGCTATTAGCCTAGAATACGAAGGATACTTAGGTCTGGATCATTACACAGAAAGCTAATAAAAAAGAAACAATTTCTCTTTAACCCATTACATTTTTTTGTGTTATTTTCCCTCATTTCTATCATTAAACTGTGTGTATTATTTCCGAAGGCTTTGGCAGTGTTATGTTGTAGGTATATAAAGTATACCTTCATGTATAATAGATGGAATAGTGTTTTTTATCGTGCGTCTTTATATGCGTCATGTTCGAGAACGGGTGTGGACACGGACCGGTCATCTCTTAGCTGCCAAGTCTCTTTTAAAATTTAATTTAATTTTGGAATGTTTTTTATTTTTAATCAGGACGCTTTTTTACGTTCTGCATCGTTCTCACATGTATATTTCAACATGAATGATGTAAACCAGTTTCCATGACCATATTTTGTTTTAAAAGAGTGTCCATGGAGTTTCTTTCCCGTTCTTCTCCATAGGTACTGATTTGGTTTGGGCATCTAGCTTCAACTTCCTGACTGACCGACCCCTTGACAATTCAAAGGTCTGCAATTGATTTATTTAAACGCTTTGAGTTTGAGTTTATGTATTACATATCCCTACTTCTTACTGATAGCGATATCTAATTTTTGAGTATTTATTTTATTTCATTGTATCCGGGCAACTTATACAGTGTTCTTAAACAACATGAGACTAAAAGCCATTTTCAAGTTTCCACACTCTAAATAGAAAAACAAAAAATAAACTATTTTAATTTTCATCTTGTACAACCCTCAACCCCTCATCCCGTTTCTCCTACCTTATCATTCCTAAAGTTTGATTTTCCAAGTACAAAAATAAATATCTAATCCTCTATTTGTCGTCCATTCCCAAACAACTTCAGGAACATTACCGCGTTCCCTCGTAATTGCCGTTGGTCGGCTGATTAATGCCTGAACTATCTAATCTATAATTTAATTCAAATTATCGAAACCCCAAAATCCCGGGTTCAAAAGTGCGAATCCCGCATATTTATGCCCTCAATTACGACCGCCAACTTTGGAAGCATTCCTCGGACAACAATTATACAGGGATTACGTCCGGGACTCATAACAGTCCCGGGATATCCCGGGGTATCCCGTTAAATAGGTATAATGTGCACTGCCCGGATTAAGTATGGCGGATCATATTATCCCTAATGGTACTTTTAAGTACAAGTTTATGGGTGAGATTATACCATAATATGGTGTTTGGTGTTGCTAATTTTATTTTAGGATTAAGTAAGACAATTGGTAATTGGATTCATAAAATATCTCGATTTAATTACAGTAGAGAAATACGGAAAATGTAGGTACCGCTTAGATTCGAAAGATTGGAAAATTAAGTCTTATTTTTTAAGTTAGCCTACACTGTCCCATTGCTGAGCTTAGGCATCCCCGAAATTATTATTGTTATTATTTATCATTTATTATCAGGCAACGAAGGCTCATAAAACACAGTACATATTTTAAGTATACAAATAATAACTGTAAACTAATACATATTTTAAAACAAACAAACTTTAAAACGACTACACTCGTTGGGACGAAATTAGTGTTATGGCGCGTCTCCAACTTCTCCACCCTCAAGGTCCAGTAAATGCTTATAGACCTTTTCTAGAGCCACTCGATCCATCCCTTGCGGTACACTAGGTTGTCTCGCCACGTCTTCCTGGGTTGGCCTCGACGGCGCCGTTCATCTTTAGGCACTCACTCACATTGAGGAGACTGTTGCCCAACGATCACCATGCAAGCGGATAACGTGACCCACCCAATGCCATTTCAGCTCGCAACCTTTGTGCCTACGTCTAGAATCATCATTTTAGAAGGCAGCGTTGTGTATCGTGTTCTGTCAGTTCGTTTAACGCCCAAAATGCTGCGCTCCGGAGCTCTTTGCCAAGCCCCAAGGCAGAACTTTTGCTATTCTGTGAGCGACCAGGTCTGAGCACGGTAAGATGTGTTGTCGCTACAGGAAAATCTGTAGATCACCCTGCATTTTCGATACGGCGATCCAAAAACCAATAATACGGTTCTAATTCTGTATCAGATGCATACTAATGGATTCCATTCAAAATTTATTGAAAAACCTTGTCTTAATTCAATGTCTGTTGAAATTAATTACAACTTAGGAAGAATGCAGAAGAGAAGCTATTACATCAACGCTTGCAGAAAATACGTAATTTGTTTTGGCTATTAACATCGCTTCAAGCATTCTCTTGGCAACGAGTCGGTATTCTACTAGCATAATGTATTTCACAATTTTGTTGAGAAAGTTATCAACCAATTAAAAGTTTTTAAACCTGCATGCTGGAATATCATAGACTCGTTATAGTACGAACTAGCCCTAACTAGTTATTTTTCCATGACCAATATTACTCTTTTAACTTGTCACTTTACCAAAATTAATGGTACAGGGATTAGCCCGAGCTGGACGGCGAGTACATGTACCACGCGCGCCTCAAAGAGATGTCAGCATATGAAGGGGCCCGTCAGGGCCAAGCCTGCCGGGTAAGCGGGATTGTCCAAAAGACTTACCGCAACCCCGGAACTTAAAGGGCTAAGGAAAGAATATGGATGGGTTTTAGTCAGTAAGAGTCTGACACTCCCTTCCTCTCCACCCAGAGCGGCAAAAGTCATTCCTGCCATAAAAAAAAGGGATTAGCAAATACAACTCACAAATCTTTCAACTACTCCGATCAATTGTGTGTCAGCAAAAAAACTAATTCGAGTTCCCCAGTGAAATACCATTAAAGTAGGAGAATACGACAAAAAGCATAGGTAGCAACCTCAGCAAAGGGGGCAGTTAAAACAAAAAGTGGGCAGACAATAAAACCACCCCCCGTAGAGTAACATATATGATCACTATCTACCAAGTTCCCAGTCGCGCTGAATTCGCACTATGTACAACCGGCCTAATGGTGCCACGTGAATCAATAACTGCTGACCGGCTCATTACTGACCCTGCTTTCAATCAACACCACACATTCAATACCAAACCTTATTCTTCCCTCTCAAGGTTTAATTCAGACTGTCTCGCTCTCAGTACTAAGGCTTTTAATATCGATAGCTCTAATAAAAGTGTCAAACTGCTATGTCCGCGCGAAGGAATACAGTGAACGTTTTTATTGACTATTACTAATAAAATAAAGGAGTAATGGAAGTTTCCGTGATGATATCGCAATGATACTTAGAGGTCGCTGTTGGGACGGACATTAAGGAGTAACAAATGATTTAAGTTGTGTCTCGGGATGGGGAGAGGAGACGTAAACTGTGCTTATCATTGTCGTAAGTTTAAAGGGTTTTGTTTGAGAAATTATTAGTATTATAAGACATAAAATTATTTCTTGTTTTTGCGATAAGGCATTTTACAGATTGAGTTGTATTCTCCTTAGAATTTGATAATTTTTCTCTACCATAGTTGTACTTGTGACATCATCTTTATATACGACTCCTCCGTGTCTCGGAAAGCACGTTAAGACGTTGGTCCCGGCTGACAATTGTGAATCTTCGACAGTCGTTACGGGTCGTCAGAAACCCGAAAACCTGACAGCTAGTCTTACCAACGGGTATCGTATTGCCTAGTTATTAGGTTGTGGAGGTCAGGTAGGCAGTCGCTCCATGTAAAATACTGGTATTCAGCTGCATCCGGTTAGACTGGAAGCAGACCCCAACATAGTTGGGAAAAGGCAAGGCAGATGATGATGAGTTGTACTTGTGACTAAGATAATTTTGACACATTTTGCCATCTTTACTTGACAATTTACTTTAGTTCAAGTATCATGCACTTGCACGTGTAACTTCTTAGCACTGTCTATCATTTTACACGGAGAGCAACTAAATCAATCTTCACGCCAAATCTCTTTTTGATTAAGCAGAAGTGTATATGTAACTCAACTTAATAACTTGGCTGCTTCTCACCATTGCAGCATAATATACAACAATACTAGTGACATTAACATTTATAGCTTCAAAGATAGGTTTCCAAACATTATAATTATATCATTTTAGATTTTCAGTCCACTATTATTTTCAAAATAATACCTTAGAGAATGACATAAGTAAATCGCCATTTTGATTATGCAATAAAAAGTTATGAGCTAATAAAGGAGAATTGTGTTTAAAAAAAGTAAAGTAAAATAGGTCTAGAAAATCATTTCAATTCTTTTTACTTCAACATTTCCAGTTTCAGTCCAATTTCCTTATTGTCAAAAATAACGTCTATCGAATTCACATTACAATAACTTATAGTAACTGATCACGTGATATCTATACATTCAATCTGCAGTAATTACAGAATTTATTTTTGCCATTCCTAGTTTAATGGTTACTTTGTGTGCCAAATTTGTAGAATTTATTAATGTGTTAATGAAAACGTGGCGAATGTGGACTTCCGATTCGAGAAAGCAGTGATTTAGTACTGAAATTCTGTTTACCTGCTATATTTCTTTCTATTTTCTTAGATTGGATTAGATTTTCTTCTCAATCGATTATTAAACCGATATCATATCGTATGGTTGTGTTGGCATTCCACATAGAGTTGCCTTGTAGATTATAATTTACGAACATTAACATACCAAAATATAAATCACGTAAACCACAACAGCTGTTATGTTCCAACAAGATCAACTCTCCCCAGATTGAAGAGGGACCAACCCATTGAGAGTAATTAAAACAGAAAAATGGCTAGGGCCGTGTAAATTTAAAATTTCCCTCCTTTCATTAATCATCTTGAGGCCGAAAGCCGACAAAGCCTGGGCCGGTGCCGACACCGTATAACAAACGGGACGGCAGGCCTTCAAAGCCTGTCGTCCCCCTCTGGCACGGGACGAAGAAAGGAAGCGGCTCCTCATATTTCAACGTCGATGCCCATGTAAAGGACACGAACCGTATTTTCTAAACAAAAGTTTTGGAAGCTGGCTATTGCCGGATTTTTTAGCAGCGTGAACTTTTAGTAGTTGAATGAGTTAGTAGAAATTTTCTAAACGTGTATTATGTTCAGAATGTTTCAGTTTTTATTAATGATGCTTACATACATAAACCCATGCGTTCTTCCAATGTGGGGCAGAAACTACAGAATGCCTCCTGAACGAACCTCAACTTCGTTTCCTTTGTTTACGTTCATACATTTGGGGGCCTAGATCCAAGTGTCAATCGCTCCGTGTCGATTCGATTTCGAAAATTGTCGATCGAACAATTCGTTATCTCAGCGATTCGGATTGTCAAGAACGCCACTTGTCAACGCATTTTTGTGGGCATATTGCGCTTAGATCGAAAACGATTGATCTTGTGACATTTCGAAAGCCTATGACAATTCCATACATTTCGGATTTTGCAACCGCTAATGATAATGTGACTCTGTCTAGGTTCTCTGGTCATATACGCACGCTGGTTACGAGTACTGCGCACCTGACTTTTCTACAGAATAACACTAAGGTAAAGTTGTCTACATAATAATTTATGTAGACACTAAAATGATTTTCCTATTACCTATACAACCCGTGTCATGTTCCCATCACTGACAGCTTTGGAAATTCTTAATGAACTATAAATTGTTTATTACTCAAAACTAACACCCGTTATGAGTAACACAGATTATAGGAATAAAACGTAAGCTGTACAAGTAAATTATAAAGCACTTAAGTACTCTCTTTGCTTGCTCGCGAGCAGAAATGAGCAACGGTGGTACACTCATTAATAATTTTAAAAGGAAAAGCGGCTATGAAATAAAATAACAATATTATTAAAAGGTCCGTCAGTCTGTGTTTTATGAATGGCCGTTTCCGTTACAGAGCAGATTTTTGTTTTTTTATAAAAATTTAATGGAAAACTGTATACCTACTGACATGGATAGTGACCGTCAATTTATTTCCATGTTGGTGCGGATTCAAAAAGGAAATAGCGTATTGGAGCAATTTATATTATCAATGCTGACTGATTAAATACTTCCATTGAGCTTTATGGGATGAAAGCGGATAGCGAAATGTGTATATTTAAGCGGAGGAATTGGTATGGAGTTAAAATATTGGTGGCATGTATAAAATTTTAACTTAAATGTCTGCACGTCCAAATAATTACAGCGAAGAACGCGACTATTTCTGATCACGCCATTTTCAATGAACATTTCATTTCCTGCTCATAATAGCAAAAGCGCTTGATGATGAATCGGCAAATATAAACCCAACAAACTGGAAACAACCATCCACGCCTTACAGCATCCACGCCTTACAGCACAACAATATACAAGTAGCTTCATTGAAACAGTACGGAAAATATAGTTTTTGAATGGAAGTCAGCAGATTTCCCATGCGGGGAGACGCGAGACAAAATCTGGCGTAAGTTTTATTCTCCTTGACAGAAACTTGCCAGTGGAGCCTTTTTAGTTGAACGTCGAAACAGAATTCAGTGCGCAAAGCGGAATTTCTAGTAATATCTTTAAAAGTTAACGCTTCGCTCACGACTTGAGGTACTGGCTTGAACTCAGGCGAATAGTTTGTCAGAAAGAAAACAAAAAAAAATCTGAATAAGAATAAAAAATTAAAATGGCAAAGGGTATAATTATGGTGAAAGCTGTAGGGTTGCCCGCAAAATACATTTTTTTAACGTTTTTTGCAATTTTCAAGTCTTTTGCAGATTTCATGTTGATCAACATAATTATGATACATTCACAAATATGTATTATACAGAGTTATAACAACTACGAAGTTAAGTACTTACTTACCAAAGTTACTTTAAAACCTAAATAAACTTGCGTCCTAAGTGAAAAATAAAGATAAAAAATCCACGATCAAGAAACATACTCAGATATTCTTAAAAACTCAAGTAGGGGAAATGGTTTATTTAATGGTGCACTCAGGCGATGGACTACTAAGTAGCCTGCTTACTGGCCCACTTAAGCCCAACGCTTATGCTTAAGTAGTTCAAGCCTTAGAGCATTTGCAAAAATGCTCAAGTCCCCTGTGTTTTTGTGGATCTTGTAATTGTAAAACTTCTGCATCATTTTTAGTCATGCAAGGCAGTGAATTTCTTCTGAGTCCTTTTGGAACAGATAGAACTGCTAATGTAATCACCCAAATCCCCTAACATACAATACAAACCCTGAATTCAATAACGCCATTGCCAATTCGTGGAAAGTACCGTCTCTCACCCAAAACAATAAATGGTCAATTAACTATGGGTACGTTCATTGTAAATCCCTCACGTTAAAAAAATCATTTCAAAAACTTGTTAAGCTGTGAGTAGCTGGCAGCGTTTCCTATACATGGCAACTAAAGTTCTCTATTAAAAGAACACTAGACAGTTTTAATTATGCAAAATCATCGATGTACGCTCACCTATTCGGGTCAGCCGGTGCGGAGGCTGGCAGTTTTAAAAATGAAACAATGGACGGGAAATGAAGACCAGCCATGGTACGTATGTTGGAATGAAATAGTATTGTTAAGGGTGCTCCAGACGGAAGTGTACGGCGGCCGCGTGTTGCACTTTTGTATCGGTTTAGAAAAGCGTTTGAATCGTGCGATGCATGGAAATGGGTTTTATATTTCGAAATGGATTTACTGAAATGTATTCAGAATTGTGTATTGAGTATTTTATGCTATAATGAACAGTCAATTCCAATAACTGCCTGAGAGCTTGGTGGACGATTTTTATTACTTTTGTGGGAACTAGTGCGTTATAACGAATTGACGTATCTTTTAATTGAGTTTTACACATTCGAGGAAAAGTGTTATAGGTTGTGTTTTACCTTTTATTGATAGCTTTACAATATTATTATGTAACATTCATTTTTATCACATCACAAAATAAACTTTTCGAAATATCCAACAACAAACCAGCCTAACCATCTAAAAAGTTATCTCTTCCCGTAACATTAAAGCCATCGCCTCCTTCTTGGATCAACTGCGTGGATATTACCAAATCGCTATCGGCTCATCTGCGGGTACCCTTATAGGCTCGTTCTACGTTTATTACACACGATTTCGCTGACCTTACCACCTCGATGAGCGACGAGTAGTCCTTTTCACTCGGAGGCTGAGACAGACTAATAAAACTATGTAGACAGGGATCTGAAGTTTACATGGATGACATTGTTGTTCTTGAGTACGTAGTTCAAGACAAAAGTACATAATTATGAGCAAACATGATTAATGTTGATCCCTAACCAAAACTGATATTTGATAAAACAGCATTGGCATAAAACCAACAACTTTTTTTTTTTTTTAAGGCTGGGATATCATCCAATGACTGCTCCCGCTCTGGGTGGAGCGAAAGGGAGTGTCAGACTCTTACTGACTAAAACCCATCCATGTTCCTTCCGTAGCCCTTTATGTTCCAGGATAGCGGTAACCCTTTCGGACAATCCCGCTTAAAACCAACACCTAAGTTTACTATAGTAGAAAGTGTCATCATCATCATCCCAATAATTATTCCAATTTATTTGCGGTCGGCTCAACATGACTTTGTCTTCCATATGTCTCCATTAGTCGCCTTCTCGGTAGTCAAATTCCTTTCTAGACACATCATTTTTCACACAGTCTATTGACCGTTTCCGTGGTCTTCCCCTACTCGCATGGCCACCCATATTGTCACTCAAAACTTTCCTGACGACATTCTTCCCATTCGTCATGTACTGTCATTATATAACGGTTTGAATCATATAACGTAACAGTTAAATAATTCGGTATTTAAGCTATTATCTACTACTGTCAATTTATCATTAGATACCTGTCAAACGAAGATAAAGACACCATCAACACATGTTACTCTATCATTATCATTATCTACTTCATCAACATCTTAATACAAAATTATATCTAATTAGAGATCTCTGATCAAATAATTGAAAAGAAAAACGCACGTTCTTCCTAATTCTTCCGACTACCTTAAAATATATTTTCTGTGGTACTTGTTAAGCCTATATACCCGGTTAGATTGGAAATTCTTTACGCGGTCTCCCGTTTGATGCGTGCCTTTGGAAACCAATTGAATTTGTTTCTGTTTCTCGGTCTGTTTTGGCCTGCGGTATTTTTGGCCGGTAGCGGTTTCGGTTTACACCGATGTAAGGGATGTCTTTGATGTTTTTTTTGTAAACGGTGATCCGATTTTATGAGGAAACTAGTTTTAGTTGCATCAATCGGGATTTTTGATGGACGTTGGTTTTTTTTTTATCTGAATGCTTTTTGATGATCTTCAATTCCACTAGTATTTATTACATAGATCTTCTGGAAATAGTTTTAGAGCCTTCGATCTAGCTTAATATGGTTGAGACGATATTGGGAACCTAGTGAAAACACTGTACCTA
This sequence comes from Hyppa rectilinea, assembly GCA_951799385.1. Lineage (NCBI taxonomy): Eukaryota > Metazoa > Arthropoda > Insecta > Lepidoptera > Noctuidae > Hyppa > Hyppa rectilinea. Next base: position 18,076,445 of record OX637310.1, read on the forward strand.
CATTAAATTCTACTGATAAAATTGAACAAAATTCATGACATAGCCTAACATCACTCCTTGTATACCCGAAGGATTGGGCAGCGCTGTAACTAAAGTACACCCACAATCTGCTAAGCATGTTTAAGTCACATGTAATAGGTGGCGAGCCTATTGCCTTCAACCGAACACAAATACAAACTCCGGCCTGCTACTAAGAAATTCCACCTGATAAGAACACTCAACAACGAACTTAGGAATCGACCCAAATCCTTATGGTCAGGTTGCGCTTGCGACCACTACACCAAATAGGCATTTAATCAATAGTCAATTTCAAATTCGCTTCATTAAAATCGAGGCCGGCCCAGGAAGAGGTGGCGAGACGACCTAAACGAATACCGCAAAGGATGGATCGAGGTGGCTCAAGAGAAACATGTCTGGAAGGATTCAGGGCAGGCCTTTGCTCAGCAGTGGGATAGTGTAGGCTACGTAAAAAAATACTATTAATTGTATAAGTGTTGTCTTTATTCATCCAGTTTAAAAAAAAAGCAAAAAAACAAAGTTGTGTATTAAAAAAAAATTAAGCTAGAAGATAAGCGTAGTAAATCCGGCGGCAGCTATTAATTCCGACGACATTAATACGAGTGGATGCCACACATTGCGTGGTACAAGCAACTTGTCGGTTTATCCGGTAGTGTTGGGCACGACACGTAACATATTTACTGTTTTTCTTTACATGGACTACGACTGCCTATCTGATCTCCATAACCCAGTCACTTTAATTAAATTACTTAGAAGTAAAAGCTTTAAGACACTATCAGATTAACAATTATGATTTTTTCGAGAAAAAAATGCAACTCCATTTGAATAAGTTACTCAATATGGCAACTAATGATCATCTTCAATAAAAACTGTTACTAAATTCAAAACAAGTTCAATCAAATCTTTCAAAATCATGTTTTAATTAAAGTTTTCTCCACAATAATAAATAACACAGACAAAAACGTAAACAGGAATAAGTACCCGCAAACCCCTTCAGGCATGTAAATTTATTTAAAATGTCCGGCTTTATTCTTTCAGGACACAGGCATGTTTATTTAGTAACATAAAATATAATTCACACAAACATTGCTTTGTTAACTCGCTTTCATTTATCATAATTTTCTTTTTTCCCATGTGAAGCGAATTAATTCGTGTCACCATCTTCCTGCTTGAATATATGCCTATTTAAGGTTTTGTTTACAAAAGAGAATTTAATGAAAATTACTACGTAGTAGGTAACAGTACAAATAAATATATATACTAGGTAATGTATATATTATATTTATTTCTACTGTTATCTGTTATTAATGAAAAGTATTTTTTTAAATTTTGCAATACGTACACGTATTGCAAAATAATGTATCTCGTTTTAGTCCTAGCGTGATAAAACTTTTACAGACAAAAATTTTAAAAATCAGCATCCGATTATGCCCAACGAAGACACATTTCATGTATGTTTTGATTCCTAAATCAGACAATCTATAAAATTACTATCAAAAAACAAAATAAATAAACATCCACACTAAAAAAGAACCAGTGTGGAACTAAAAAGCGTGTATTAAAACGGTACCAGGCGTTCCCCAGATAAGATCCCCTACGTACTCCGAAGTTAATCATGAACCTTGGAGCCTATTTACATAATGTTTCCTTTATCCGCCAAGTTGTTCCCGGGATCGAAAAGTTTCGCGAGACGCACCGCCACCGCTTTGTATGAAAATCTACGATACAAGTTACTGAGACGAATTAAAATATTGTACGTTGTTAATGAGGTTAGATGTTTTGAAATTCTGAGGTTTTAGAATATTTCAAAGGGTTATTGTTGAGGAGTTTATGGTTCTTTGTTCCTCGCAATAGGAGTTGTTATGTCTGTGAAAGATTGCATTTTCCCCATGGGATATGTATGCGGTAACCTCATCTTTTTCGTGTCAGAAATTTTAAGAATAAAATGATGGCGGTCGGAATGTAATCAGCTTGCGCGGAAGACGACAATGATAAGTATCTACAGACGTGTTCTTATTCGTTTTTTTATTTAAATAATATCGTGGTGATTAAAGTGGGCTTACAAATATTTATTTTGCACATACCATGAGGAGCTCGTGCCTAAGTACTAACAGCCGCACAGGTCGATCCATCAGGTTAAGCCACGCTTGCCGGGGTTGGCCGTGGATGGGTAACCATCTTTACATAACGAGACTCCTCCGTGCCTCAGAAAGCACGTTAATCTGTTGGTCCCGGCTGTCATTTGTGCATCTACGACAGTCGTTACGGGTCGTCAGAAGCCCGAAAATCAGACAGCCTGTCTTACCAAGGGGTATCGTATTGCCCACTTAATGGGTTGTGGAGGTCTGATAGGCAGTCGCTCCATGTAAGATACTGGTATCCAGCTGCATCTGGTTAGACTGGAAGCCGATCCGAACATAGTTGGAAAAGGCTAGGCAGATGATGATATACCATCATTGTTGCTAGCATACAACTTCATTATTTTCCTGCATATAGTCTCAATCATGGCCAACATCGAATCATTGGTTTTGTTCGTCGAGAACATCATGACGTCATTAGCCCCAATTTAGACAGGCTATCCCATATTGACTATTCAAGAGCAGTTTCCCAATGCAGCTCAAAATGCTTTTCTCATTCAATCGCAATAGACGAGAGATGCCACAACGATTGCGTGTTGAATTTGAACCGCAAGCCACATACAGAGATGTTAGTCGACAACACAACAGTGATTTGTTTATCTCCGTTAACTTTTAAAACTCCAGCGAAATTATGAGTTGTGTGAGAAATGTGGGTTACACTTTGCTTTGTAACCTATAAAAACTTTCAACGTTTTTACATTGAATATATTTCTTATGCTTAATTTTTTCTACGGGTTAAACGATTTGGTTTCTGTGTGTATTTTTTGGCTAACTATAGAAAATCAGCGTTGTGCTGTGGGTCCTCCTATTTGCATAGCATCATGCTGAGTGAAAGCCTTCTTGTCACAGTCATGACGTGCAGCTGCAGTTGTGTTTTGTGCTCGCGATGATATAACGTTGATGTATTTTATTTGATATTTATCTGTTTACCTTAAATGTAAAAGACTTTGTGGTCGTTAACTGGTTAACAATTACGGAGACTGGAAATAATTTGTATATTTTCGAGCATAATAAGTTAAGTATTTATCGAGATAAGGTAAATATGACAAATCACAAAAAGAAATGCAGTACATAGAACTAAATTAATAGGAAAACAGATTTTCCACTTGTGGGGAATATGAAATCTACTCCTTATAGTTACAATAGCTGATATGAATATAGTGCCGAGAAAAAAATGAGATTTAATATTCGAGTACCAAGGAACTGTTGAAACAATACTGGTATCCGCTGCATCCGGTTAGACTGGAAGCTGACCCCAATATAGTTAAGAAAAGGCTCGGCAGATTAATTGTACTGTTGAAAAAATAATTTCTTAAATACCCACGACTAAAAATTTACAACAAAAAAAAACGCATAATTGTTCAATAAACTCTTGCAACACTAAAACCATTGCAAAACTCGTTCATATCGAACATGACAAGTGACGCTATCGCCGAAAGGTACAGATAGAACAAAAGCACGGACCTAAAATAAAATGCAGCTGTCAATATGGTGACAATACCCTATCTATGTTCCACTGAATATTTTGTACGAAAGCATATTTTTCAATACAAAATCCAATCCGGTTGCTTTAACCCACGTTTCGGTTTAGTGGCGATGTTCTAGAATCTACTTCATATTCCATTATTTTATTTTCGTTGGAAAATATTTTCTTGGTACGTCATTTAATGTTAAAGTAACATCATTTATAAGTAAAAAATAGTAGTATAAGCTCCACAATTGGGTATTTGAAACGGTAGTCAATAACATTACTTTTTATGAACTGTCAAAACGCGACATTTGTACGTGATTTGTTTGAAATGTAACAATGTGACGTCAGACAGATTTTTAGAATCAAATGGAATACTTATTAGCATTAAATGCAATTTTGCAATTATATCTTCGCATAATATTTAATTGCTGTACGGTGATGGAACTTTTTAAGACAAGTGGTCTTTTATCTAAGTGATTTCATATTTTAAATAGTAAATTTACGAACAGGAAACATGAAGTTTACTTATCTTTAAACTTTATGTTTCCTGTTCCGGTACAAAGGTACAAGAGAAAACAGGCAACAAAACCATAACACTAAGAGCAACCTAAACATAGGTAGTATAAAAACATTATGTGTCGACAATAGCACGCCAATATCCCTAAAATTATTCGAAAGGCGCCGATCCCTAAGCAATTCAGCCTCACCTCCGAAGCAGTACCATAAAAATAGTATGAGCTTACAAAATCGTTTAGTAAACAAGAGTTCTCCCATCGGGCACAATAGCAGAGAACACGTGAAATGAGATGTCTCATAACACAGGGATCCGAGTCGGTACGACGTCGTACCCAGTGACGTCATCGCGTTAGATGCTTCTGTCATGATTTGCTCAGCTTGTTACCTGCTTTAGATGATTATGCCACAACTCGCTTCGCTTTTTAATGATTACGTACTTTTTTGACAAAGGAGATAGAAAGAATAGATAGAGTACAAACAATAATAAACACTAAAATGTGATGTTTCCTAACAGGAAAGACACGAGTCGGTAAGACGTCGTGCCCTATGACGTCAGCGCGTCAGATGCTTCTGCCACGACTTGCTGTCCTTTTAGTTAAGTGTATAACATTAAATATAGACAACAGAAAAGAAGTGAAATAAGATCAGACGCAGGGATACGACGAATTACCTATTACCTAGTGACGTCATCGCATTTGAAGTTTCTATCACAATTTTCGCGGCTAGCATTTTTTCCCATTCTTTGTTTACAAGCATTAATGAGTTAAAAACCAAAAGCTTGCTTAAATATAGAATTTCCGTTATCATAAGATAAATGAAACCTACTGAAACCGCAAAAAAATCTAAAAGCACAACATCCAATTACAATAAAAATCCCAACCCGATTAAAAAACAACCCACATATTTCCACCAACCTCATGCCCTACACTTCCACATCCCTGCACACATACAAAACAAACACACACACAGGCACACGCGATTCCAATTATATCCACACGCTTGGCTCACTCGGTTCGAATGCACGGACTGTACCGGGTAGTCAACCCTTCGTGGGACACTCTGCGCTTGACAGATATTAAATTCGCATCCCGCGATGCCAACCGGCCACAATATATGGCTATATGTATTGTGACAGCGTTCATTGTGAATACATTATGTTGATGTTAGATCATGACGAGCGACAAAACTATTGCTTTGTCGTATTGCGTAGATATTGTGTGTATTTTGTATAAAACTTTCGCTAACAAATTTGACATTGATCTGGTAGCCTCTATGCAACTTTGTTCGAAATATGGAATGTAGTGTCCATTAGTTTTGCAAATGCTGGTTTTTAAGCCCAGTTAGTTTTAAATCAAAATTCATTTATACAAACTAGGTCATTTAGTCACTGTTCAAAAGACAAAACTATACAATGAGCGTCTCGCAGAATGCCCGCCCTTCACCACTTCCTAGAGCGTTGGCTGAGAGAAGAAGTGGCGCAACATACTCCCCAGCAGCGCAGCTGTCATGCTGCTGCGGAGTTTACTAAGCCACTTCCTCAGTTTTCAGTTAAAAAAATCTCAAAAAGCAGGGTATCAGTTGTAACTATTGGTTTAGTAGGTTCGTTTGATTAAATAAGAGTTTGAAAATTTATAAGAAACGCCGAAAAACTTCAGATAATAACAGAGAGAGGTACGCCTGTTGGTGTTCTAAAATATCGCTACTTCGTCGGATTTGAAAAATAAAGACTAACATGATTGATAGGCTACCTATCAATTGTGAATATTCGCAAGTGGTCGATCGGAGTGTTTTAGACTATTGTTTGTGATAAAGTTTATAGAAAATTGGTTTTATTTGAGGTCATGTTAGATGGTGACGTGAACAATGACGTCACACGCACGCCGCAGTGCTTTGTTAGTCCGTTTATTGGTTTTTGTTGTTTAGTTATTTTCGATGAAATATAAAAATGAAGGAACAGGGACGCTTGTTACTTACTTCCTTGGGGAAATTAATAGCCAATGTATTTTTTTATATTATTTTATTAATTGCTTTTAGCATCTACTATAAAGACGAGAAAGAAGAGAATGATTTTACTTGCAGTACAATAAATGGAGATTCCTAGTGTACCTAGGTACAGATAGTTTATAACGAGGCTTATATATCATTATCAAAATAATCATTTCAGCTGAAAGACGTCCACTCTTAAATATACTGTTGACTGTACATATAATACTACATTCACATTTAAATATGATATTAATAAAATAAAATAAAATATTTATATAAAATTTTGCATAAAAACAACAACAAACAACATCAACAATATTTTTTTTGAACATCGGTGCCCCTACTATCTTTCATTCACCTCGGCCTGTGTGTGAAAAACTTTACTCAAAAATCTCGACGGTCTAATTAAAAACATCAAATAGTCAGACCGCTACATTTATTATCATTCAACGAAACACAATAAATAAATAACGCAGCCATATCTACGCACTAACAATACATTAATGGCGGCGGCAAGAATCAGGAATTACGAGTATACGTTTGATCGGATACAATAAATACCAAGTCGTGCCGGAGTTAAACCGTGTGACACGGAACATGAGAAAAGCCAAACCGTAGTGAAACGTCAAATGTGCTGAAACTGTACCCAAGTTTAATTTAAATGACTTATCCATAGGATGCATCTTTTAAAAGTTAGTATGAAACAGAAAGAAGTTTAAAAAAAAAATCGAGGTTTTTTGAGTACCATGTAGGTAGTTTGCACAGGCCTTTCGAAGCAGCAAACTTGATTTTACACTACTGGTATCTGTCCTAATAAAATCCTTAAAAATCAGTTCAGAGCAATTTTCACGAACTCACACGATTTCTGTGTTGACCTTTATATACGTACGTGTGTAGACCTTCCGGAATAAAAATGCTCTGAATGATAATGGTGAAAACAGAGTTAATTTCTTTTACAATATTGACACAACTCACTACTTACATGAAATTTAATGACTAACTAACTAAACTATACCCAAAAATAAAAGAATGGAAACGTGCGCAGAAGACTGGCAGCATTGCCACGTTGAATGGCAACGGTAATTCTTTGGTCAAAGATCGAGTCAAAACCGAATCAAATCAATTGTGCAGTTTGTAAGATTCAAGGAATTATACAGGGAGACATTCTAAAGTCACTTATTTACTGCTATGAAGGCATAGATTTGTTTCTCAAATGTTCTCTTTCAAAACATGAGTCAATGCCGGTTGCTTCGATTTTTCAGGGATAGAGCGAAATTAAATAACTGGCTTCTACAAAAATATGTCTATTAATACAGTCCTCTTTTGTTCTCGTATGGTTAGTGACTATCCTGGTGTCAGAGTTTTATGCTGCCCATGGGCCTCTGACTTAGATTCACATGCTATTCAGAAATATATCTCAGACATGCTGGTTTGGTAAGCGGGATTGTCCGAAAGGGTTACCGCTACCCCGGAACATAAAGGGCTATGGAAGGAACATAAATGGGTTTTAGTCAGTAAGAGTCTGACACTCCCTTCCGCTCCACCCAGAGCGGGAGCAGTCATTGGATGATTTCCCAGCCTCAAAAAAAAAAAAAAAGACATGCTGGTTTCCTCACGGTGTTTTCCTTCACCGATTTTGAAGCAAGTCATATTAATACAATACGCATTATAAAAACAGTAACCAGAAAATAAAACAGTATTGATAGAGCTACAAGAATCAGAAATTATACGTTTCATCTGATACAATAAATAGCAGCCAATGCCGGTTGAAATTAAACGTTAGCCTGACTAGAGCGTGACTCCATAAGAGAAGCGAGATGAGAAGCTTTGTTCACAGTGGTAGCAGGATCGCAGCTTGGTTTAAAGTCCTTTACATTTTCATTGAATTAAATATTATGGAAAGGAAAGAAACTATGGTCATTATCTAGATCTTACAAAAAAGAGAAAAGTATAACGATGCACCCTGAAGAATAGCCACAACCAGGTTCCAACACTTGAAGGTCGCCACATCGTAACAGACAAATTGGTATGATAAAAGGTATTTTCTGTGCAGAGAATTCTCTCTCTCTCTCTCTGACTTTATCCAATAAATAGGAGAAAAAAAGAAAGTAAACATATTAATTCTGCACCAACAAAACGCACATTTCTAAAAATAATACTAAGTCACTAAATACACCCGTGCAAAAAAGCTAAAAAACCTCGTATTTAAAACCATTAAAACTGTAACTAACTATAGAAGAAAGAAATTTTGAAATCATTTTCAATGTATTCTTATTTTATTTTTTTAGAATTGGCAGCTCGCGTTTCAACCATAGGGTTGTCTACTGCTTAACCGGGCTTGCCTGTGACTGCCACAAGGAATTGTAGCCTCCAGCCAGGGCTTAATAAAACTAAAAACTAACTTACAAACTAAGCGACTACACGCTAAGGGCACCCTCAATGTATTCCTAGAGTAAATTTTAATGATAAAGGAATCAAACTTGGCACTGTCCTAACATGCAACAGCAGTTCAAAATCGCCACAACTCATCTTTCGGTCCACTCAACTCGCCCTAAGTAATTCCCCCCTCCCGCGGCGGGGCGATTACCCCTTTATTACTCCCCGGCGCGAGCCCTAAAGCATGACACTATTACGCGCACTGCCAACTAATGCTCATGTCTTTTTATAAAGACAGTATTGTTGTTCACGTAAACGATTGTTGCATTCGATTGGAATGAAAGAAAGAAAGACTGAAAGAATAAAAAGTTTTTGTTTACACTATTTGAACATCGGATTAGATGTTGTGTGTGTGAAATCCTTTAAATTGGTGGAAAAGTTTTCAACCATGTTGTTGATTATTGCCAGTGTAATTATGCAGTGTTTTATAAATAGTGTAAAAACCGATTCGTATTATCGCTATATCGCGCTAGCATAGTAAACAAAGGGCTATTTTGTTGATAAATATAGAATTTTATAGTGTCTAATAAAAACATTCTATTATGCACAAATTGATCATCAAAATGCTATTATATGGTACATGACAAGGGTACCAGTGAGTATTACACCTTGACGGAAAGAAATGTATACGATGAAAAATATTCCAGAGTCGTTTAAACGAGATTCATCTGAATTATTATACTTTCCATATAGCGAGTTCTTTATGTTATTATCTGACCACTACAGCCCAAAATATACAATACCTATGACACACACACATCTATCTATCTACATAAAAGGAGAAACTGACTGACTGTCATATCAACGCACAGCCGAAACAACTGGGAATAGGATCGTGAAATTTTGCACCCGGCTTCCATTCATAATGCAGAGGAGCATTAAAAAAGGGTTTTTGGAAATTCGACCTTTAAGGTGGAGAAAAAAGGTACATTTTGTTTGTGTGAAAAATCCGACATTCGCGTGGGCGAAGCTTCGTAGAAGCTAGTTAACCAATATTCTAAGCCAATTACTTACGTCAGTGGACAAATTGTACCCATTTTACCAATCCAACCATATTGGCGTCAATTTGACGGCTGAAACTACGTAAATGGCTCGCAAGTAGATTGCGTGTCGATGGGCGCCGTAAGTGGGAGGACGCCGACTATGTGTGGCGACTGAGATGCAAGGCCTCCCATAAAAAGGTTGGTTGGTTTATAGAGATATGTAGACAGCGATGTGTTGCCCTAAGGATTGATTGAATATTTCAATAGGACTTACTGGAACAACCAAACGGCACGGTTGGTTCGAGTAATAGCAGTTACTAGGCGCTGCTTTTTTTTGACTAATTGATAACACACGATATTTATAATCGGCTTTGGTTACTTTCTAAAAAAGTAACTCAACTTCAACTTAAATATTATGTACAAAAAGTGTTTATATAACATGATAGATTTCTATAATTATTATAGAGTGTTTCGGACATAAATTATCGCGTTTGTAAATTTGTTTATTCGTGTATGTTTGCATACTTTAATTTGAAAAGCAAAACATATATTTTCTTATATTCTATAATATCATTGATGAATACGTATACGTACGTCATCTATAAATACCATTGTTTTACGTAAATAAATTTAAATTATCTTATCAAAGTCAAAACCACCATGTAAATCTCAAAGTAAAAACAGTAAACATTGTCAACCATATAAACCCACAACAAAAGACATTAAACCCGCAAGAAAAGATTATACTAAATTTTTCACGCACCCATCCAACTTTAGCACTCTGAAATAATTAAAATGTTTCAGCGACACAACAAAATTTAATAAATCCGTCGCCGTTACAGACTAGAGCAGTTATCATAGCGAACTCTCAGTGGAATCCAAGATGGCGCTCTTGGCTGGGTTCAGGTGTCATCCTACAATGAACTGGGTTCAAGTGGGTCGCCAGAATTTAAGGCATCTTGGAATTTCACGAGTGAACACCCATGTGAGAAGGAATGGAAGAGCTCAGGTTATTAAATATTTATGAAAATGAGCTTTTGGTTTTCAGATATTTGTTTTGTAGATGTAGCTATTACAAACTTCTCATAACAAAAAAAAAAAATCGGCCTTTGAGTTGTCAAATCAAGTTAAAAACAGCTTTTCAAACAATAATAGCTATGTAATTCAGCAGTACCTATACATTTAGAATTTACAATAAACATATACATATTTATAGTTTGTATATGGCATGTGTAAGTATTTGTTATTAAATAAATATTTACTCGTAATTTTCTATTACACCTAGCACTATTTTATCTCTGCATCACGCAAAGGTTGACTGGTAGAAAATGCCTATGGTATTAAATTATCCTCTGTTCATTTCTGTGCTTAAAGTATTCAATAAATAAAATTATGTTAGAAGTTCTCAAAAATACTCAAAACGTAACTATTTTTTAGTTTGATGGGTCTTCTTGCAAGAAAATGCTAAAATGTAAAATGTATCTTTTTAGACCCTTAGTATGTACAGACGCCAGCACATCAAGCTATCCCTAACTGTCAAATTTTCTCAATTAAAAATGAACCTTATCTCTTTGCAAAAAAGTTGAAATACTACGTCAAAGAAATTTGACGGATTGTGGTAACTTGATGTGCTGGCCTCCGTACATAACCAGTCGACAGCGATACGGAATTTTTCGACGCCATATTTTAGTTAGTCACTAGCTGTTCCCCGCGGTTTCATCCCCACTGCGCGGCTCCTATTGGTCGTAGCGTGATGTTATATAGCCTATAGCCTTCCTAGATAAATGGACTATTCAACACAAAAAGAATCTTGCAATTCGAACCAGTAGTTCCTGAGATTAGCGCGTTCAAACAAACAAACTCTTCAGCTTTATAATATTAGTATAGATTAGTTTTAAATACTTGTACATAATACCTATATTATTTTTAGTTTTAGTGTTAGATTATATTTTTCATATACAGGGTGGAATTTTGTAATGCCCCTGGATGGAAAGTACTCTTAATACTGTAGATAGAAAATTTTACTCAAAGGAAACATTCCTTTATTTTTAAATAGAAAGAAAACTGATTTCAAAGATTTCCAAAAAATCGCTTGCCACACCCGGGAATCGAACTGACTAAAATCTGCAAAAAGTACACACTGTACTTTTATTGCCGCGATTGTTAGTATCAATATAAGGATGAAATCTCTCGAACAAACTTGATAAATTAAATGATAGGAAAACTATGAAATCTTTAATTAATAATATAATAATAATATAATATATTTATTCAGAATTAAATTGGTAAAATATTAACATTAAAATCTTAGAAAATAATTTGTAAAGGTATTTATATTGTAAGATGCCTGTACTAGGATGAACCTGTGTCACAGGCGGCAGGAGCGCATACGTTATGGTATTTGTAGGACAAAACATTTCGCAATATTTAACATAAAATATCTTGAACAGTGAAAATATTAAAATAATTCATTACTTATTTAAACCTAGTTTACTAACATACTATTTACCTTAAAATTAAAATAACTATGGAAAATAATTTCTTAACAAGTTTGCGTAACATACATATTTTCTTGCACCTTATAACCTAGTTACACAGATACGATATGATTTCGCGTCAGCAGAATAGATTAAGGTCACAACTTAAATCACAATGTTTGCATCGGGCGATGATTATGCTTAGACATCAACAAATACGCAGGTTTGTAGACCAGTGCAATATAACGTTGAGTCAGCAGCAGCAGAGTTTGGCCTTGAGTATGACGCTCTAGGCGCCCTCAAAATCGATGGAGTTGATGTACCTATATTCCGCTATTTTCCTAGCAGGGCACTCAGTGTCTCCCGTTTTGTGGTTGTTGGGCTTTTTAAAGCGCGAGCAAGTTGCACATTTCGGTGAGTCAGCTTTCTTCGAACACTCTGACATCGAGTGCCCTTCTTCGGCGCAATGGCCACACATAGGTTTTAACTCTCTGCATGTTTTTGCTGCATGACCATATTGTTGGCATTTGTAGCACCTGGTTACTAGGGTGAAGTCCCTGACGGGGCAGGACGTCCAGTTTATAAAAAGTCTTGATTGGGTTATTAGGGCTTTACGTATACCGGCTGGAACTTCAATTATATAGTTACAGGTCGACGTATCTTTTTTCCCAGATTTGTGGCTCAATTTAACCATGGTCAAAAAGGACTCTATAGTCACTTCTGGAAACTTGTCGGCTACGTTCTGTTCGTAAATGCACCTGAAGACTTCTGCGTCAGCCAAAGTAGTAGGCACTCCTACCACCACGATTCGAGGTTTGCGCTTGTTGGGTTCGTCGGCGGTAAGCCCAGATGTAGAGAGCTGGACTGCCTGCTTGAGTTTTTCAGCATCATGTTTAGTCTCTGTACTAATAATAACGCCTCCATTTTTGGTCTTGCGGACACCACGTACATGAAGCTTCATTTGATCAGGGCGTATGATTTTTTGTACAAGGACTTTGGTTTCGTCACTGGACTTTAATTTATCGTTGGGATAAATAGCTACTGAGCTTAAATTGTTCGGTCGAACGAAGTCCTTTGCTCCTTTCTTGACCATATCAGCAAATGAAACGTTTCTCGCAGAACTAGAGTCCTTAATTGTCTGCTTGAGGTCCGAGATGTGTTCCGTCAGATCACGCGCTTCTTTAAGGGAATCAACCATGTTGTAAGCGTGCATGGCTTTCTGCTTCAGCGACTGGTATAATACTGCCATTTGTGAGGTGCCAGAACCTACTTTTCGGCACAGTGTAGAAATTTTCATTTTCTGCTCCGAGTTGAGTTTGCCATCCGTGGCAATAGAGCAAATTACAAATCATTGTAAACTAATTAATTAGTTGCTCGAAATGGGCTCCATTTTCTTGGATACACAAATGTGTTCTTCTAAATAAATACCTTTAATACCTGGATTGGTACAAACGGCACAATCAGGTGGCCTACGAGATCACCAGTTCTCACCCCTTTAGATTTTTTTTATGGGGATATTTTAAAAACCAAATTTCCATTCAATCTTATGCGAATGTAAACGAGTTGAGAGTTGAAGTTCAGAATACGATTTATAATATTCACCACAACACGTTATTAAAGGTTACAAGAAAAGAATTTGTTAGAAGAATACATTTGTGTATCCAAGAAAATGGAGCCCATTTCGAGCAACTAATGAATTAGTTTACAATTTTTTGTAAATAATTAAAGATTTCATGGTTTTCCTATCATTTAATTTATCAAGTTTGTTCGAGAGATTTCATCCTTATAATTGATACTAACGATCGCGGCAATAAAAGTACAGTGTGTACTTTTTGCAGATTTTAGTCAGTTCGATTCCCGGGTGTGGCAAGCGATTTTTTGGAAATCTTTGAATGCAGTTTTCTTTCTATTCAAAAATAAAGGAATGTTTCCTTTGAGTAAAATTTTCTATCTACAGTATTAAGAGTACTTTCCCTCCAGGGGGCATTACAAAATTCCACCCTGTATGTTCTATTTTAATTCTGCTTCCACCATTTTATGGAACAAATAGTAAGGCTTTATAATACAAAAAAAAAACTTTGAATGAAGAAAGAACTTTAAAGCCATGTTCATATCCCCAGACAAGCTAACACAAAGTAAATCCAATCTACAATTTACGTTGAACACAACTAGCGAGCGACTCTTCCAGTACATACAATATCTGTAATCCACTTGGCAGAACAAATACTATCCACGACGATGATAAGTGGATTGGACCTCGCTCATATTGTACCACAGTTTCAAATTTAAACAGTGTGACTAGAATCCGAACAGCCGTCTTGTATTTACTTTAATTCACTGATATTTCTCTGTTACTCCTTACAATTTTCTGCAGACTTTCCAGATTGGCGATGTGATGTGAATTTGAAAATGGAATACGATTTCTCTTCAGGATTAAAATAAAATAAAATAAATCTGGGTTGAATGAAATTATGCATGTTCACAATATTGAGGTTTTTCGGGAATGGTGCCGAATTTAAATTCGCTAATGATGTTGAAACGGTCCCGGTGTGTTTAATTAGGTTGGTTTAAGTTTTTATTTTGGTTGTCTCAGTTTTTTAATAAAAGTTAAGTTTTTTTAATAAAATATGTTTTTTTTAAGAGATAATAATCTGGTCACGTGAGGTATCGACCAATCGGCGAGAAATTTCCTTAATAAGGAGTTGTGCACTCGGGCCCCATGACCCTAGAGTTACCACCCCAAACGGCTCAAAACTGTAGTTACCCATAGGGTTACTGTATTTACGCCACTTGAGGGTCTCAGCAGCGGCAGCAGCGGCGCCAGCACAGCCCGCCGTGCTAAGAACATGGGATTGCGCAAGGGTGTCGACACAGGGTGCGTCCCACACCAGAGGCCTACCCATCTTCCAGGGCAACAACGTCATGCCGTCTGGTCGCTTGCCATCGTCACGTACCAAGCCGTTTGGTTCTAATACCGCTGGTACGCTGGCGGTGGCAAGGGCTTTTTGTTTTTAGTATCATTAATTTATACCTAATAATTAACAAATAATTAATCACTCATAGTTTAGGGGGGGGGGAGGGGCTGGTTATCTGTGACAGGTTTTTCCTACAAACGCTTTAAAGGCACCTTCGTGGAAGAGAAATATTTTTTTACTATTATTATTATTCCTAGATGCGATTTAAGGTCAGCAGGATTGTCCGAAAGGGTAACCGCTGACCCGGAATACAAATGGCTAAGGAACTTGGATGGGTTTTAGTCAGGAAGAGTCTGACACTCCCTTCCGTTCCACCCAGAGCGAAAGGAGTCCTTGACGATGAAAAAAAACCTGCTATTTCAAAAATCAGTCCAAAATAATATTATATAAACAAAGATTAAAATAACCTGACAACTATAATGTTCTTCGAATTCCTCTTCGTTAAACATCTAATCTCACAAACAAGACAACCTGATGCGTTCACGTGGAAGATCCAAATTAACTCTTCAAAAGCAACACGCTGTATACAGGCAAACTTTTAATAGTGTAGTGAAACTTAATAATAACGTACAAACAAAGCAGTGCTTGTACACATTAGTATTCACTGAACGGAGTTTATTTTGTAAGTGCGTTTGGATACGTTTAATTGGGGATCCGTACCTAAAAAGGGAAAAACGGAACCCTTATAAGATCATTTCGAAGTCCGACCGTCCGTCCATTTAAAAACCTTTTGGGAACGCTTGTTTAATTAACTTGGAGCTATAAAATAATCTACCTTATAAGTCAAAGTAATGCAATAAAAAAGACAGTTTGTGAGACATAATATAAGTATTCGCAAATAAATTCAAATCAATAGGTTACAGGGTTCCTAGAGGCAAGATCACACAGTATAAGTCCGAAAATCGTTTATTTGTAGTTTTATTAAGTTGGACAATTGACAGTGACGTACATCGATGTATGGGAGAACATGTTTTTCAAGCACAATGTTAAGTTTGTTTCAGAATAAATTCATCCCAACTACGGAACCCTTTTTTTTTTTTTTTAAGGCTGGGAAATCATCCAATGACTGCTCCCGCTCTGGGTGGAGCGGAAGGGAGTGTCAGACTCTTACTGACTAAAACCCATCCATGTTCCTTCCGTAGCCCTTTATGTTCCGGGGTAGCGGTAACACTTTCGGACAATCCGGCTTACCCGGCAGGCTTGGCCCTGAGGGGCCCCTTCATATGCTGACATCTCTTTGAGGCGCGCGTGGAACATACACGCGCCGTACGGCACGGGTCTGGTGCTGATCGGACGGTGAGTCACCCATTACTCACCGCCCGCAGGCCCACGCCTACGGTGGCCGGGAGTCGTCACGTGGCTCCCGACGCCCGGAGCGTCTCCCGCGGCGGCTGGGACGGGAGGACCTTTCTCTCTCCCATCCCGCCACCTCCTTCGCGAGCATAACTTTTTCGCAGAAGGAGGTGACTGCCTCCCACTCCCTCTCGCCCCGGACCATGGCTTGCACCAGGGCCGGGCGCGAGAGGTCGCCGCCGCCGATCGCCTCTACGAGGACACGGCGGTGCTCCGCCCAAGCGGGGCAGGTTTGCACCGTGTGCTCTACCGTGTCCTCTAGGCGATCCTCGCAGTGGTGACACCCGGGCGTTTCCTCCCGCCTGTTGATGTGCAGGAACCTCCCGAAACATCCATGTCCGGTGAGGACCTGCGTCAGGCGGAAGGTGAGGGCGCCGTGAAACTACGGAACCCTTGACTGTGCTCTGACGCCCTTGGCTGTTTTTTTTTCTTTACAAAAACATGGTTTAAAAATATGTCGCTACGCTACACACGTGTTGAATTCGATTTTAATTAATTTTAGTCAGCTTTATTTTATTTTATAATACTGAGTTGGATGTCCTGAATTAATAAGTGATAATTTTAGAACAAGATGACTTAGGTAGTGTTTATATTAATAGCTAAGCGCTCTTTTTAAGAACCATAAATGCCGTATTAAATTGAAGCGCACAGTGAAGGAACAACAATTGTGCAACGTTGTTACCATTGGGTTCCAATTATTGTTCCTCAGTTGTTCAATAAATAATTGTTGTTGTATTTTATTTATTTATTCAGTAAGTACACTGACAGCAATGTATTTTTATGCATACGTATAAAATTTGCCTAACGAATAAAGTTCCACTACTAGTATTTTTGCAGCCAGTTTTGTCAACACAAAAACTCAACACGCAAAAACGAAAAAAAAAGTCTCACATGCACACATCACTACACCCCATTGTTACCCGTTCCCATCCTTAAGACCCTAACAGTTGAATCGCTCTTCAGCCCAAGTCTAAGAGCCATCGAGGTCCCTAATTGTGGCCGTCAGACGAGCCACCTGAGCAACCCGAGCCACGAGCCACCCGAGCCACTTGACGTCGATAAGTGACGGGGTACACCGACGTGACGTCTTTAATAGCCGACAATTAGAAGGCGTTTAGGTGAGCCAATTATTTTTTTACTTGGAAAATGTTGGTGTTTTGAATATATTTAGCAAATATGCGAAACTACTGTACGCAAGAAACAAGTATTTGATGGATAAGATAATGTTTATCGTTTTACTAAAGGTTCTTGACCCCCGAATTCTCAAATGACATTTCATATATGGTCGTAAAAGTATGTCTGTCGCTACAACTCAAAGACAGTAATGGTAGCCATACGCGTTACGATAAAATATAACAGCGTGATACAACGGTTACTTAAAATGTTATTACTTTAAAGTTCCTACAGAAAAAACTCAAATGTGAACATGATGCCTTTGACAGAATACATAATTATAATATTTAATTCGAAAAAATAAACAAATTTTAATAGTAAATAAGTCAGCCATCATTTTTTTTGAGGGTTCAACCATCAAATGACTCCTCCCGCTGGATGTAGCGGGAAAGAAGCGTCAGACTCTTACTGACTAAAATCCATCCATGTTCCTTCCTTAGCCCTTTATGTTCCGGGTTAACGGTAACCCTTTCGCACAATCCCGTTGAAGGCATAGTCCGTGAGACACCGTGTATCGGCAAGCGCAGTGTGGGACGCCACGTAGCTAGATCGACCGATGACCCTTAATTTAAGATGGCTGGGACAGACTGTGTGTAGTATGTTGAGAGGCTTATGTCAGCAGTGGAATGCCATAGGCTGAGTTGGTAGTAAATCTAATGATAAAATGTAGTCCATCACCATTTTAATAATAACGTTAAACGAGAATAATTGACATGCCTAATTGCAGCCCTCAGTCGAGAATACCGTTGCCACTCGACCCTCGACAAGTGACCGGTCCGCCTCTTACGGTACGTGTTATGTACGGACGCTCGTCACTTTACGCGGTAATTATTCGCGAACAATTAGTGAGTGATTGCATCTTGAATTATGTTGTACAAGGATTTGGGAGGTGATTACTAGTCGATTTTTATTTTATCAATTAATTTGGATTAAAGTATTGTTGCTGTTTGTGTGTAAATAGGTGAATTTCAATGTTTTGTGCCATTATTTTAATGGCAGTTAACTGTACACTGTATTTAATTGGACACTTAGTATTCATAA
Organism: Hyppa rectilinea; assembly: GCA_951799385.1. Lineage (NCBI taxonomy): Eukaryota > Metazoa > Arthropoda > Insecta > Lepidoptera > Noctuidae > Hyppa > Hyppa rectilinea. The sequence continues at coordinate 18,095,012 of OX637310.1, forward strand.
AGTAGAAAAAATAGATTGATCTAACGAAACTAAATTACAGAGAACTGACTGCAATTCAGCTAAATATTGATCCATTCTCATTCTGTTGGCTTATTGATTAAAACGGAGACAAACACAATTCCTACGGAAAGTAAAGACGTATCATTCACAGAATTTCTGATTTATCACTGAACTTTTCCTGAATATGTACAAGGAAGGAAGAATCCATCAAAATCTTTCCCCCTACATGTAATCTCCCGAACTATTCTACCAAATCCATCATAAATATAGATCCATCGATGGAGAGGTTTAAAAAACTTACATTGAAGCAACATTTACGAGTACGACTGTTATATACTTTTTGTTTCTTTTTACAAGAACCTTGCGCCTTAAAGTGTTGTAAAAAACTAAAAGTACTTTCAAGTTTGGAGTTTTTACGCGACAAACTTTTCATTGTATTTGTTAGGCCTCTTGAATGTTGTCTCGTTTCTGAGGATTTCGATTTTGGTTGGGTGATTTTATGTTTATTAGAAGCTTATAAGAAGTAATATAAATAAAAATGCATCAAAACAAGATAGAGGTTCATGTGTCATGATAGGAGAAAATATTTTTTTGTTAAGTCAAATCGCAGTTCTACCTACGAGGTGGTAGACTGCTCAACCGGGCTTGCCTATGGATGCCTCAATAAATTAAGGCCTCCAGGTAAACTTACGAATTTAGCGACTACACGCTAAAAGCACCCCCTGTGGGGTGAGGAACTCGGCTTAGGGCGTCGATGCTGCCCTCTCTGGGCAGCAAGGGACAGGCTGGATCGGATTGAGGAGAATATTGAAATTCCGGATCTTCCATAAAGTACCGTTATTTCGAAAATGGATCACATGAGTAAAACATACCTATTGACTACCTACTGATTAACCTATAAAGATTCGTAATTATGCTATTAGTTACATGGATTTGGGAGATGACAAAGCATGTTGCAGTGAAAAAAAAAATCGTAATTCTTTTGAACGTTATCCAATACAAAACTAAAATTTAATAAACTTTGTCCAAAATTTCTGAAATTTAACTCTTACTGAATAGTATCAGTGTATCCTCAACTTTAGTTGTGACATCAATTTATTACACATAACATTAAAAGTATATTACATAAATATCTTTAACGAGACGTATAACATACTCGTACATATTAACTTTTCTTCGGAGCTAATAAAACGGAAATTTAATATGGGAACGAAATAATTTTCCGAATAAAATGTCGTGTTCTCATTCAATCAAGTAGGGGTAACATCTGTTTGACACATAAAAAGATATTCATTTACGAGCTTTCCTTGACTCTATGAAAAATATCTTTACTGTCAGGACATTACTTTATATTAGAATAATGTACTTTCTATATAACAAAGCAGTTTATAGTTCCACGAATTTTAAATTTATTTTACACGATGGAAGTTCGATATTCAATTTCAGAGTAGTGGTGGTTCAGTGGTAGCGGCCCCGACATACGAGTTGTAGATCGTGGGTTCGAATCCTTCCAGGCGCATTACTTTGTGTAATTTATTTTATCAGCGCTGCTCTCAAAACGGTAAAGTAAAACAGGAAGGAGGCATTTCAAATCAAATCAAATCAAAATCATTTATTTGCGTAAATAATTATGGTATAGAAAGTTCTTAAGCAATAATTACAGATCTCTTATTCTGCCTTTAAATTCGGCGTGCTAATTAGTCATAAAGTTATAATATTAGATAATTGAAAGTAAAAATTCATGCAAGCAGTCAAGAATATCAAAATAAATGAACATAAATTACAATTGAATTAATTTAAAAATATATTAAATTAAATATGTCAAATTATAATATAGGCACATTGAAATTGGATCATTTTAAATATCATTAATGTCCTCTCTTCTTAGACTCACAAAATTTCGAAGGCATGTGACATCTACCAAACCGCATTGGGCCTGCGTGGCTGATCACGGCCTACTTTTTCTCACCAAGAGTAGGCCTGTCTTAGTTGTGGGAGCGTTATTGACTTATTATAGTAGTTAGATATCACAACAATCGGCTTCAAATTAATCTTTAAAAATATGCTGAGGAATAAATATGTTTTTATTTTAAATGTTTGTGTATCCTTTTGTCGTATTTGTTCAAAATTTTAGACTTTTTTTTTTTTTAGGCTGGGAAATCAATTCCGTAGCCCTTTATGTTCCAGGGTAGCGGTAACTTTTTCGGACAATCCCGCTTACCCGGTAGGCTTGGCCCTGAGGGGCCCCTTCATATATGCTGACATCTCTTTGAGGCGCGCGTGGAACATATACGCGCCGACCGGCACGGGCCTGGTGCTGATTTTAGACTAGAATATTCAAAAACCTAAAATATTATTCGAAATTATTAAATTTTCCCACGCCTATTCAGTTGGTGCCCGCAGACGATAGCTTGTGTAGTTATACATAACGTGACATGATATCATCTAAGAATATAGCGCGAGAAGTTAAAGAACTCAAAGAGACAGAATAAACAATTGAAAAAAAATAGAAACACGTGTTTGCCAATTCACTATCTTTCTCTTTCTAAATAAGGCACTAAGAAAGGGATGTAAATTCTACGACGGACAGAAATGACAGCAAATTTATTTTGGGGTCTTTAATTATGTGTTGAACTCAGGATTTTATCATTTCTGGCTATTGCTGTGCCTATCAATGAACAATTAAAATAAATTTAAACACATTTGAGTAAAAAAAATACTCAAAATAAATAAATAAAGTTATAAGACATGCGATTATTTGTAATTAAAAAGCGACCTTCTCCAAGTCATATGCTCATTAACTCCTATATTCCAACTTTACCCAAGTACCTACTAACACATACTATTGTAGGTAGGTCCTAACCCACCTAACCTTAAAGCGATTGTCTATTACACAATCGCTCCACTCAAGCGTGCTTTGCTTCAGACCTACACTTTCCATACCGACCTACCGCCGCAGACTTTCAAGGTCAACATGTGAATATAGTTTCGTTTTGTTCAACTTTTTAAATCAGCCGCCACTTAAACGCCTTTTTAGTGCGAATATTTTTGTATTTGTATTCTTACACACTTACTACATTTTTAATTATGTACTCTTAAGGTGTTAAAAAATTAACTCTCAAGAATTTTGTGGAAGCAATGTACTCATCAAACGCGAAAAAAATCTGAGCTGTTCCATACATTTTATTGAGTTATGTGTTCATAAATGTATGGAACAGCTCATATGTTTTTCAGGGTTCATCCCATAGTAAAAAATGTTCGTAACAAAGAGTACAATGCTCCCACGAAATTCTTTGAGTTAATTTTTAGCACCTTATAAATATAAATAAAATATAATATCAGTGTAGATGTTAGACTAGTTGAAGACAACTTTTAGGTTCCGAGGCTCGAAGGGAACGAACTTAAAAACTAGGCGACTTTCCAATCATCATGTTTGCACTCCGTTCTGGTAAAAAAAAACAAGTATTGTTACGGAAACTGTCAAATGAGATAATTTTAAATTTCATGACTATATTGACACAAAAATACCAGTTAAACCAGGGTTCCGGAGGTCAGATAGGCAGTCGCTCCATGTAAAATACTGGTATTCAGCGGCATCCGGTTAGACTGGAAGCCAACCCCAATATAGTTGGGAAAAGTCTAGGCAGATTAAATGTTCTGAAAAAGCTTTCTAACACAACCAGCAACCCACAACCCAGACAATAACTGGTTAATACGGTATTAGACGCTAGTTTTTCCGAAGGCTGTCAGACTTTCGAGCGTCTGGCTCGGGAGCCAGACGCTCGAAAGTCTGACAGCCTGACAGTCCCGGGGGACCAACGGCTTAACGTGCTTTCCGAGGCACGGAGAAGTTTCGATATGTAAAGATGGTCACCCATCCACGGACCTACCCCGGCAAGCGTAGGTTAACCTGATAGAACGCTCTGTGGGGCTGTTATTACTTAGCCACGAGCTCCTCACACAGGACATTTTGATTTGAGTTTAATTACAGTCATTATATAGGCAATTATTGTAGGACTATCACTATTTCTGTTCATAAAAGTCAAAGGGTCACATTCAAGGTCATCCCTTCCTCAGTCCAAAATACCGTACCTAGTTTTCTTTAACCTACATGCATGGCCATTTGTTTGCACTCTTGTGTTTGTAATTATCGAAGCAATTACGTCTTTTGTAACAGCGGCGAACACTGCACCTTAATTAGTGAATACCTGTTAAAAGGCCGCAGTTTGTTCGGCTCTCAAATTACTTGACTCTATTAATGTAAGGAAAATTGAAGAGAACAGTTTAAAAAAAAGAACTGTTTTGTTTAGTGTTACCATGAAAATAATTACTTTAAAAAAGCAATAGCTATTTTAATACGTACGTAAACGTTTGCGTCGTTGAAACGTTATTTATTTGTTGCATGGCCCAGTGACTGGTCTCTCAAACAGACTCATTTTTCATACAAGGAAAAACAGATTTTTTATATTCATTAGCTTCCCATATAACAATATCGCACACAAAAGTGTAATCACAATCCAAATAAAACATTTCCGAAATCCACCCATTCACCTTTATGCCACAATGGTACCAAATTGATTGTATTGACTTCAGTCTGATTAAAATGGAAGGGAAACAATGCATCGGACGATACCCGCGTGTTGTTATAGTCAAATGAGAGTAACTGACATTATGTACTTATGTGAGAACATAGGTATATGTACTCATTTGAGTAGATATAGTAGTAGCTGTATTTTGATAGGCTTTGTTGCATAGACGATGTTTAGTTATGCCTTGCTAATGAAGGAGCGATCTGTCATGATGAACGTGTGTTTGGATTCAAAATTCAGTAGTTATCAATATTAATTTTGGTGATGACGCGATGGTATTGTCAATAGAACATGCTTATATATGGTTTATGGGAGGCATAAATCAAATTATCGCTAGTTTTGCAAATTTAGAGACACACTAAGTGTGTCTCTAAATTTAGTCTCTAGATAAGTCTTATCTTTCTACATGCGGCGTTAGACGCCTGTTAAGATTAATTTATTATTAATTAAATAACATGAATTTTAGTAAAAGGTCTATTCTTATATTGATTCGACAAATAAGACTAGACTGTACATAACAATGGACGTACCACTTTTTAATTTCAGAAAAGTATTAAAAAAATTATCATTCAGGTTCCATACATTTTCAGGAAGTACCAATGAAAAAATGGCTTTCAGAAAGGGCCCAAGAAAAATGATCTCCTTTAACAACTTACGTTACATACATACACAATATATCATGATCCCTGAAGGTTTAGACAGTGGTGTATTTATACTTAAATTTTGCTTCTGCATCCTAAATTAATAAAGCTTCTGACCAGATCACGCCCTTCCTGCTGAGTATCCTAAGTGCCCATTCACCTGCACCTTTGATGACCTAAAAAATGCCACTGATGCCGCGATCAATGTGGCAACCTACTAGGCGCATTGAATTTAGAAAAAGAAGATCAATATTTTGCGCCATGTTTGAGTCCATGTAATAACACTTGTACCCAAAAAATAATGGTCTGATCACTCACCACGTAACCGAAGACTGATTTCACGATAAACACAGATCCCATAACGTGTATTTCAATAAATCTTAATACGAACGTTCGACGACAGCCAATAAATACGGAGCGAGAATTGCCCTCAGTTGGAAAATAAATAAGACACGCTGTGTCTGCGGTTACCGATCGGATGTAGAGTTATTTTAATGACTGCCCGTTAAGGAGTGAAAGGGAACTCGGTTGCAGGTTTTGGGATTAATTGGAAATAACCAAACATTGGAAATTTCCAAAAGGTCACTAATCTAGAATGTGCTGTAATAAATAAATGCACAGCTTTTTAAATCGAAATTAGTCGCGAAGAAAATTTGGACCCGAATCCAAAGGTTGATAACATCTGATAATTGGCAAGGACACTTGATTTTATACTAGACTCGGTGCCAAACTTCTAAAGTAATAATATGCAAAAGTATTCTCAAACAATTTAAGTAAAAAGTCATCGGTCAAGGACTAGTTAAACTGAAGCCAATTTATTTCACCATCTGAAAATTTACGTCCGCCTAAAAGAGCCAGGTACGCATGCCAAGAATGTTCAAATCAAAATTACTGGACGTACTCCTCGTAAATCTCCACCACTCACAATCGAGAACATTCCGTTAGGTTCCCAAAAATCCTACTAATTTGCAATAACAACCGCAGAAAAACATTTATCTCCATCCATCGCGTAACTTTTTGCGTACCACTGGGGCTGAAGAAAATTTTCAATTATCGCACAGGCCACCCCAGGTCGGAAAGTCACACAGGATTTTATTCCCATCTGAATTAAAGCACAAATGGAATCCCATTTTATAATTTTCTCCGATTTGCAGATAGTTCTTTTCATTTTTATTGCTTTTGTGACTTATGTCTGAATTTGACGTGGAATTAGATGAGGATTCCTGTAGATTATTTTGGCTCGGATAATCGAGGAACTTAGGGACTAAGGATGACAGTTCAATTCAGAAAAACGATCAGTAAGTAGTTTATAGATAATTCTGTCAACAGTAAACCATTATCAAAAACGATGAAATTAGTAAAACTTCTCCAAATATCATTTCATCAACATCTTGAACTGTTTTAACTTGAGTTTCTATTACAATAGAACCGTAGTACTTTAATTACTTCCACTAACAGATCTGCAACGAAACAATCTCTTACGTTAGTGTCTCTAGAAAAGTTTCTAGAGAATTATACCCAAATTTTATGTTTCGGCCATTTTAACTCTTTGCTTAAAATCTTCATTTGGAGCGGCTGCTGCAAGGCGCTATCTCAGTTCGATCAGGCCTTCTGTTGCCAGTGTAAATAAGACCTCTTTTTATTTAAAAAAGTCGTTATTACTGTCTGTGTAAATATTTTGGGACTCGTCCCGTGATGAAACCTTTTGTAATTATAGGACCTTTCTTTGTTTATACTTTATGAATTGGCTTGTTACTGTTTTATGTCTCATAACTCTTTTGGAGACGAATCTTTCGAGTCTCTTCGTTTTATTATTGTTTTATTTTCACATCTCCTTATTATTGTTATTATTATATTCCACATTAACGTCAAATATCATCGAGTATTTTAATAAGACAGAATCGCCACTTTGCTTCCAACATTACCCTAAATAAAAAAAACGAACAAAAACCATGAACATCACTTAATATATCAAAACTTTCCCCGATCACATAAATACATTTAAAATCATTCGACAGTTGTGATATATTAGCTAGAACTGCAGAACGTTTGTCATAACAGACCGGGGTTCATAGTAAGCTGTAGTTAATGGCTGAACTTTTGTGTATCTACCATGTTCAAATTTGCCGATTTCCGCTCCGGATAACCTCTATTATTTATAGCTTGATCATGTGAGTGCTAATATTTAATGTGTCTTGGAAGCATATATTCGCTTTACATTTAAAAGTTTTTGAATGAGTACGTTTTTATGGTCTAAGAATGGATTTTCTGGTTTCTTTAGAGGCATTAAGAGAATTAATTTTTATATTCGATGTATTTTTAATTTGGCATGGTTCATCTTCATAATTATGATCTTTGCTTGCGTTACGTTCGTCAATCACTGAACATGAGTTTCTAAATGAAAAGTCAAGGCGACTCGACGACACCTTCACGGTTCGATTCCCGCACGGAACAAATATTTGTACGACCTGCAAGAATTTGTTCCGGGTCTGGGTGTTTTTCTATGTATAATATGTATATATTAACAAAAAATGTATATAGTAGTTTATCAGCTATCTCGTTACCATAACACAAGCATTAGGTTGCTTAGCTTGGGACTATATGGCGTTGTGTGAAATGTCCAAGGATATTATATTATATTATTCCAACTTTAATTTAAGGGGAAAAAAGGCCCGGCTCTACACATAATTCTCGAAATTCTCTCTTTTTATCCTATTAACAGCATCCCTACCTCATTAAAAACAGGATTTAATATCATCCTTTATAGAAACACTTCACTACCTAAAACATATTACTTTTTTCATATCCTCTGAGATATTTGTCGGTTATCTTCCTTGCTAACCTACTTTTTTTTATCAAATTATGTCTGTAATCGACTGTCTCTGAAAGGGTGACCCGAAGGCGTGAATGTAATGACGTCCTTACGTCATCCCTTGACTCTCAATTGACTTGGAATAACATAAAGAACTCGATATTGAAGAAACTACTTTCCTGGGAACCAGTTTGACGTGTAATCTAGGTATGTGATCGGAACGTAATTTATGTATGCCGCAGGGGTCCGCAAGATGGTTTGCCTCACTTCAAAGTTTAGTAATGGTTAGTTTTTTTTACGTTACTTAACGTTTAAACTGCAAATTCTTATTTTCTTTACATAACGATTGTTGTTGTTCAATTAATGCCTTTTTAAGGTTGGGATATCATCAAATGAAAGAGTCATTTCATTTGATGATCACCCGCTCTGGGTGGTGCAGGAGGGAGTGTCAGACTCTTACTGAATAAAACCTACCCGTGTTCATGCCCTTTACGTTCCGGAGCACCGGTAACACTTTCGGATAATTCCGTTGAAGTTCAATCAGGTTTAGTTCTAATTATACTTAAACTTTTATCATGTAAGTGACCAAATTAAATCGAAAATTAAAATAATAAAGGACATGCTGTACAAAATTCGCTTACAGTTATCGATATACTGGCGTGTCTTTAGTACAGGTAATGTTCTAAAGTTTTTTTATTGTTCTTGATACCTCGCATGGTGTCGTCAATCACTTGCAAAATAGGTATAAAAAAATTGAGGAAATTTAGAATTGACGCGATAACCGCTATTACAATTAAACTTATAACCAACGTACAACCATAAGTCTTGATTCATCCATCCTTAACTTTAAAGTAAACAACCTAATTAATTTCACAATTAAAGAGACATTAAACCCCATTCATTGTCACGCTCCACAAATAGCTCCCAACTCATAAGGTGACTAGGCACGGATGTATAACCTACCATTTGTACGAAGGTGACAGGTGCCACTGATTATGGCAATTCACGGAACTGATTGTTAACGTACGGATTTACCGGCGATATTTCCTCTTTTACATAATGTAAGTTAAATGTAATAAATACTACCTATCCGTGTACGTGAAATGAGTTTGCTTTCTGGTATTGTTATTCTGTGTTAGGGATCAAAGTACTTTATCATTTAAATACTATCGATTTCAAGGTTCTAATACTGTGATTTAGGAAATACCTACAACTGTTACTGCCGGTCGAAAGCTTCTTCTAAATTGTATAACAATATTATTATTTATAGCTATTAAAGAATACTAAGAGATCAGTGAATCCTTAGTCTGTTTTCAACCTCTTAGTCTAGTACTGGGTATGCCTTATCTATAACTATCCCTTAAAACACTATAGATACTACTGACACCATCACAGATTTTTTTTTTGTTTAGCTATTTAGGATCTCCAATAAAAGATATACACAATACAGGACAAAAGGCAACTTATAGGAATTTACTTATAGGAGACCACATCATACACAATAAAGCTAACAAAGTTAAAATATTATTCATTATATGTATTATGTAAGGTGAAATTTGGAACAAGTTAATAAAAAAAAAAAAAATGTAGAGTTCATAAAAAAGAGAGAAACATTGCATTAGAGATAACTGCTTAATTTAAAATAAAATTAAAATACTTATTAAATTAAATCGCATCAAATGCAATTTAAATAAAACAAACCAAATTAAATATTAATTACGAAAATAATTATACATCGTCGCGAACCCCAGTCCGTAACACAAACTGTACAGAAATAATGACTCCACAATCATAAAGCCGACGCATCAAGCATTTTTTGACGCCACCACAGAGCAATAAATAGGTACATACTGCGGAGCTGTCATCAAATTTGCAGCACTTCATGAATGGAGTCAATTTGTAGTGGTTGAGCATCAACCACAATCATTACCAAGCTCTCCTGACGCCGTCATCACGTTTAAAATTGATGGTTCCGTATAATATGGATTTTTTAATCCAATTCAGCAGTAATTACTTGCCAGGTTAAGCGAAAAACTATTTGGCGAGCAAGACCCAACTTTGTTCCGCATCTGGCCAGACTGAAAACAGACTTCAATATACTAAGGAAAAAGCTAGGGTGAGACGCTAAAAGGGACCAAATTTTAAGCAAAGTGGTAATTATTTTCGTCTAGAATGAAGTTTTCAAAAAGCTTTTACCTTTAGTACTTTTTGTTCCATCAAATTCCATTCCATTTTTTATACAAACTAAAAAAATATATTAAAAACTTACTACTATACCAAAAATTCCGCCAAAAAACTAACATGAATCAAAAAATGCAAAATAAAAAGAAGGCGACGTTGAAATTTAAAAATTTCACGTCGAACGAGTTAAGGCGTTTTTGTAATAAATTGAAAGGCATGTGATTGATGACACGGGCCAGCGGACGGCGTGTTTACTGTAAACAAAATAAAGGCAATAAAATGATAAACATTGCACATTGTGTGATTGACATGTACATATTGTTGGAAAAATATAATATTCTAGGATATTTTTACGGTAATTTTGAGCCGAGATAGTGGTGATTTATTGGCATCTGTTGCCTTGTGGGGGAAGGAATAAGAAAGGTATTTTTAGGAGCAATAAATAACACATGAAAAGACTTTTATAACGGAATATAGGCATGCCTATTTGTATTTCTTCCACTATGTTTTTTACATAACCATGTTTACATATAAGAAGATGGGAAGCAGCGATGACTTTTATATTAAACGACACTATGAAAATTTTTACTTTCAACTCACAAAACGTATAAATGAGACATTATATAATTATTAACTGGAAAAAATGGGATAGTGTTAATAGACATTTCATTTAGAAAACTAGTTATAATGATCCACGAAACATTGACAAATATTTTGTATTATAAAATTTAAATAAACATAGAATTCTAAAATTCCCAGACAAGAGTCTGTGTAGACCAGTACCGCATAGCTTCATCCCATTTCAATCCGAGTTTTTAATTACAAGGATAGCATTTGCTGAAAGAGTTTTGCTTTTAAGAAAAACTGTATTTTTAATGAAGACGTTAAGTGAATTACTCCCTCCCAGCCTTGATAATATTTTACAAGTATAATATAGGTTTTAGATGACATCAGTTTTTTATTGCCAAGTGCAAATTTCACCATTGAAACTAAATGCGATCAGCACATCTAATCGCGTTTAAAACCTGTCAGTATTCCTTAGAAAAGTGATGACTCTTCTGCTTCTTTTCGTGTTGATGGTACTTTTTCTGGATTTTATTAAACTGAGTACGCCCAGTAGGTTGCCACACTGATAATGACTCTGACAGCCCTTAAACGGGGTTTATATGTTGAACGCGTTCATTCACATTCCTGATATTCCCTTAGTCAGAATGTTTAATAACTGATCCGACAACGTTAAGAAATTGTTTATATAACAGTAGGTGTAGGTTGATGCCACGTTTTCGTTAAAACTGCATAGGAATACTTACATTCTGGTAATATACGTATTAGACTCCATGATAATATTACGTAAATTTGCATAATGTTAAATATATAGAAACTAATGAATGAGTATAATAATTATGACTAAAAATTACAAACTAAATGTATGTTTATTGTGGCGCACTTTCCCTCTGGAAGAGCAGAACTGCGTCCCAGCAGTGGGAATTTTATAGACTGATGATGCCGTAGCTTAGTACTAAAAGACGAAGTGTCGGTCATCCGGCGGCTGGATGTTGGACGACATTGTTACCATCGGAGAGAACTTGGGGTTTTTTTTTACGGGTGGGAAGTCAATAAATTACTTAACCCGTTCTATGTGGAGTGAAAAGGAGTGTCAGACTCTTACTGACTAAAACCCATCCATGTTTCATCCTTAGCCCTTTGTGTTCCGAGGCAGCGGACTTCAGCCTTTTCTAACAATCTCGCTGAACGGGCAGGCCCGGATTAAGCTGGCACTAGAACGTGGCAATTAGCACAAGAAAAGAGAGGCCTATGCTTAGTAGTGGTTGAAGTCAGACGGTGGATGATGATGATGATGATAAAAGGAAATTAACAAACAATAAGCTCTTTACATACGTAAACATTTAAATATCACCGAGAGAGATATTTCTAATCAGCATGTGAAGCTAAGTCAGAATGGGCCTCTGACTTAGCTTCATAAAAACTCTGACACCAGGTTAGTCACTAACTACACGAAAAGAAGAAGATTACAATAATAGTCTCAATGTCGTAAGCGGAACCCCCATGTTCTTATTTTAACTCACGAGAGGGCCGTGTTTACGGAGGTCGGTATAAAATATCATAACACAATAAATACACGATTACAAACACGTACTTATTTTATCTAAACCTTAATATATTTATGTAGATATACGATATAGAGATACACTATCATACCTGATAAGGGGGATTTGTATAGGCTCAATATCGGCTCTGTCATCAGGCCGGTCGGCTCTGAAAAGCAATTGTTTGATTGTTGTATTTGACATTGGAAACATTGTTATTAGTGGAAAACCGACTACGGTGAATGTTTCGGGATTTGTTTAATCAATTTTATTTTTGTGTTTGATTGTTTTAAGACTTTGTGTTTTTTATACTCACTTAAAATCGTGAAATTTTGGAAGTTTTAAATATTGGAAGAACAAAAACACGTTACCATGACGTTTGAAAAAAGCTTCTATTCATCAGTAGTACAATTATAGTCTTACAGTCGTATAGATAACACAATGCAGTAAGATCTTTTCTGACCCATATCAGTGAGTATTTATGAGGAAAAGCCATATAGGTATTTTGAATAAAAATACTGAAGTAGAGTCATTTAAACTAAGATATCTTCACAACATTAGCATCGTCTTTGAAGTGAAAAAAAAGACTATATTACTAAACTTAGAAGTCTAGCTTTTGTCCTTGACGTAAACTTAAAGGCACTCCAGTCTACAGATGTAGCGGATTAAATGAGCGTAGACGAGCGTTGACTACGCCGCTACGCTGCTACGGCGTAGCGAGGTCTACGTGCTACACGTTTTGGTAAATGTTTTAATGTATTTATTAGAAAAACTTTTTTGTGATGAAAACGTTTTTTAAGTTAATGGAACTTTCATAAAAATATCAAAATGTCAAGAATGAGATGGTATTTTTTTTCTTCCTTGCTTGTTGACGGCTTTAAATTAAGTATAAGTACTGCTTGTACGTTTCTTTTTGTTTATTTATAACGAAAAGTTACAAACTATTTTTAAAGTCAGAATTACACTACGCAACATAGAGGATTTATTCACTTGTTTTATTTAAAAAATATTCACAATATTTACCGAACACAATCCTGAAATAACAGGCATTTTTTCACCGTAGTCGGTTATAAACACAGAATATCAGCGTTTTGCTATGAATTTTTTACACGTTAGCCACTTATTGTGTTATCGCTGGACAAAATATTCGATCCTTATCTCACGAGGGGTTTGAATATGAACATGATATTATCATATCAGTATTTATTACCTCGTACCTGTAAAAACGTAGTTTTGTACACGATAGGTTTTTGTCTAGTTTTTTCATGAGTCTTTTTAGGAAACTGCGGCATTGTCTGGCTTTCGGTCTAAATTTTATTTTGTTAAACGTGTTTTTATAGGTTTAGTTACAGACTCGATACTTAATACAATTTCAAAACGTTTGAGGTTTTTTTCATTTTACTTTTTTTTATTTAAAAATATTAAGTTCATCTTTAGAAAAACAGCTAGGCACTTTTCAGTTTTTACGTTCTCAGTAACAACACAAATGGAAACATAATAACTTTGAATTTCACTCAGCACTCAATATAATTCCACATTCAACGCAACACAAAATTTTTTGTCAAGTTCACAGAAACGTTTATCATTTATATCTAAACAACTTTAATTACTCTGAATACCAATTTCGTCTTTTACGTACATTTTCGATAAATTCTCATCCATTATTATTATTAAAAAGGCTACCTGAAAGATCCAACTTTATTCGGTAATCTATTTGACCCTTTAAACAAGTTTTCGTAAAGACGGGTCCCAGCTAAATTGCTTTGTCGATCCAAATACGGTAGATTTCTTCGATTTTATCAAGGTCCCCTGAGGCCTTTTTTAGAGAAAATTCTTCGTATAAGGAATAATAAATTATAGCTGTCTTATTTATTTATAGGATACCGGGAAATATTGATAAGTAAACTAATTTTATAAATGGTTTTTTGTTGGAAAAATACCATGCAATTTTACTTTTTGATAGGAACACTGACGACAACATATCAAACACTCATTGCGATTTACACCAAAAAAAAACACTAACAAACGTCGCACCAACAAAAGTCACAACCACCAAACATTTTTTGTCTACAATCAATCTCAATTTAAACCACAATTCAATGTACCACTGGCAGTCAATAAAACACACTTTTTCATCCACTTCCAACCACGATGTCAGTGCGGTAACGAAATAAAGGATACTAAAATATTTTTCCATCGTTCTTGCAATAGTGACACTTATTCCAGCTTCAGACTGGGTCCAGCAGCATCTGCCAAGAAACTCGGCACGAATTATTATATGATGCATCCGTAACATTTAAATAACTTTATCTTAATTGAAATCTTATTATGAAGGTGTAGTAGGAAAACATTCACTTTGCGATAACGGTTGTTTTGTTATTAAATGTTCATTATTGCACAGTGGTTTTATTGAGAAATGTGTTTACGAAAACTTCGACGCATTAGGGTTTATGTTTATAGGATTTTTTATATTTTATTGATTCGTCATTTATCTTCATTATTTAAACACTGATAATTTTATTATTTTCTCTGGTCATGTTTTTATTATACAGCTTTTTACTGCTTCTATCATTAAACTACAAACGTTAACAATAATTTTTATAGGTTTTTACAAAATCACACAAAATCCTGTTAAAATTCAGTCTCGAGTAACTCAGATCCCAAAATAAATTTCTTGGTATTCCCTTAAATTCTTACATCACCAATTACCATAACTTGTTTAGTCTTTCAAACGCACAACTCTACCTATACAAAACTTCATTTATAAACAGTTTCTCTGAGAAATTTAGTGGAGTTTCCCTAATTAATTTTCAGGTCAAATATAGTTAGTACAGCCATAAATCAGGCCAAGTTTTGAGTCGGTAGGCTAAACTGAGATAGCGGGAGGTACATCAATAAATTTATTTACCTTCAAGCAACCTTTGTGGTCTTGAAAGATGGACAGAATTTAATTGCAACTTTTATTTAAGATAGTTTGTTACGAATAATATTCGATTATACAGCATACTTTGTTTATTTTCAAAATCTCGATTAAAAACTGCGTACCATCGCTTACTAATACTCGTTTCCTTTAAATTTGGTAAGGGTATTTTTTTGGGAATGTTTGCGTTGACTTATATTTTTGTATAGACTTGTTTCTGTGATAAAGATTTTTTTTTCTTTAATATCCTAAATTCCAGTTCACCAAAACCTTAAAAATGTTTTCATTGTATTTTTTTTCTTTGGGGCTCTGGACCTTCGCTTATGAGGGGCCTAAGCCAAATCGCACAATGAAATCAGGCACCAACCGACGATTACCCAAGGACAACCAGGTGGTTAGTGCAGGATTATTGCGGAACATGGAAACAAAACATAATTACTGGACTAATCATTGTATTATTACTAGTCTTCATTTAAATGCTTTTTGAATGCATTCATCATCTCATAACATTCCACTTTCTTCTCACAGTAAGGAATAACCGCCAAAGTTTAAAACTTTAGCACGCTGCTCTTAATTTTTAATATTTTCCTTTTACATTTCCCTAACGTGTCTGCTAACTCAAGAAAGCTTTTAAGCCTTTTAACACATTTCCATTCTGTCACTTTAACTTTATTTTGTTAGTTATTTTTATCATAATTTCTTTTTAAATATATTTTTTTACTGTCAGTATTTTTGTCCATATTGTCGGTTATCGAACCACGGGGCGAGTGATAATTTGTTTGTGTTTCGTGTCATGTTGTGACTCATAGGCCAGACAATGTCACCGTTTTTAGGATTGCTATATCCACAAAACCTGATTTTTGGCTAACGTGTAACAAATCCTAGATTTTTTTAAACGAGTTGCCAGACTTACCTCCACAGATTAGAGACATCGAGGTAATTATGATTGATATATTTATAAAATCGACTAATATAACTTTGACTATGTCTTTATCTAACTAGCGCGTCTAACTCGAAAGCTTGGCTATTTTAAGAGATTTTTAAATTCTATATTTAGAGGCGTGAAGGCAATGAAATATTAAACTTTGTACTGGCGATAAGTATCGTTAGCGCTACTTCTATTATATCACTTTTTAGAATTAAAAATGGCACTAAAAAGACACGATTTATAATCGATTTTGTTACACAGCAATAACCGCCGCCGAACGTCAACACACAAAACGCAATATTTTTATAATAATAATTTTATTTAAATATCGACGTTGAAATGAATACATCAAAATTGTGAACTAAATACACCGAATAGGTTTAGCGCGTCGTGGGCAGTATCATAAATGTGCGTTCATATTGGCTTGTTATTATTGTTGTTTACGCGCGTGTTATCGCGTTTGGCCGGAGCGGCGGGCGTGTGGCGCGGCCGTTGGTGGCTTTGGACTGATGTTGGAGGCGACCGTGACGTCAGATGACACTCAGCATCGGGCGCCACGGCGCATGCGTCCTCACGCACACAGGCGCTACCCGATCAGAACGCACGTGTTGACGAGTGACAGACAGTGTGCGTCTTACGCAAACTTAGTTATATGCAAGTTTTGGAAGTGCCGTAGTTATATACGGCGTGCAGAGCAAACGAAGCTGAAAGTTGTGTTTATTAGTTTAATTAATTTGGCGTTGATGTGATGGAATGAGATGTCAGTAATTGTTATGTCGGAATAGTTCAGGGGCTCTGTCAGAATAGGAACTTGAAACTGTTGTAACTTTTTAGGAGAACTAAGAACCTATTTTTGTTGAGGAATCCTTTTGAATGAAGCTGCAAAATTATTTATAAAGGTCACATTTTAAGTCGGAAAAATCGGTTATTTGTAAAGGCTTTTTAGGTACCCTTGTTATCATCAAAAATGTAACTTACTAATAGCTATGATGGCTGGCCTATTTTTTGTGCAAAAAATCAACATTGCCATAAAACGTGGCAATGCTGCCGGCCACTTTTCGCGTTGACAGCAATGCGGGTGAATTTTTGAGGCCAAGTATTATAATTCTATTCCCTCCTTTTTTATAAATCATGTACATATAATTTTATCTTTAAAAGAAAAAAATATAGCATTGAAGTCACACACTTTCTTTAAACCAGATATCTAAAAAAGCCTTCTTTATTCCCAAAAGAAAGCAAAAAAAAAGATTTCGTTAAGCGACACATCCTTCGCAGACCTTGACCCTTCGAATAGAGCCTCGCACGTAGAGTCGTTACAAAGGGCATTATTAACTAGCCAAGCACACAACAGTCCGATACAACTCTACATAGTAGATAGAGTCGGCAATATAGAGACCGAATAAAATGTTGTGCTGAAGGCTCTATTTTATGTCGTTTTATTTTTGTTGATAATTTTGGATGGTGATGGGTTATTTTTGTTAGGGTTATTGATTACACAACATGTTTGTATTTCTGTAACGGATAAGCAGAAATATAAATTATGAGTACTCAGATTTTAATTATGTGTTTTTGGTTGCAGAATTTAACACATTCATTATTATAAGAAACGTCGTGATGATGACAAGAAAAGTTTAATGCATTATTTTTAGAACGACTACCAAATTTTGTTTGATTCGTTTTGTAGTTTAATAAAAATGTTTTTCTTAGCAGAAATAAATTATCATAACATGATTCTTTATTGCATTTTGTCAAAATCCATACTCCTACAACATAATATGCCCCTTCAAAGTCAATAAACGATACAAAACCAATAACACTTCGCATCGTTAAAAAGACCAAATAAAATAATAAAAATATCAAACACGTACTTGTCTGTCTAACAAAACGGTTAATAAAATGTCTACAGCTGCTACGCCGTAGCAAGATGCTACGAACGCGTAGCACGTTGCTACGATACAGTTGAATGAACTTTTTCTCTGTTGTAAATTATTATTGATGGGTCTTTCAATTGTTTTTGTCTTAAGTTGTTAGTGATATGTTTAACTATTATTTTTATTATAACTGCTCGAACCGTAGTTATTGATTCAGATGGAATGGAAAAATATATAAGTTATTTTTAGAGCATGATGCGAAAAAACAAAACAGATCTTTGGAAAACTTTTGCATAATTATGTTTTTAAAGTATATATAATAGTTTATGGAACCACCGAGTGGGTCCCATTAAAGACGAGCTTGACGCCGCCCGAAAAGACTAGCAAAATTCGGTGTAATAGCCGGTAAATGTAGATTTACATTGATAGCAATGATAATTTCATACCAAAAACGAAACTCTGCATTGTTCGTAGTCCGACAAGCATTTGTTTTTTTCAAGTTAACTAATATGCATGTGACAAAATAAACCTTATTTTCTCTTTTTTTTTCTTCTTTCTATCAAGAGGTACCTAAAGGGACTGACCAGTCATCCACTCAGGGGGACTATTAAAATTTTATGAGTATTTCATTACTCTTCTAACATTATCTCTTAAACATTATTATGAATAGCTCGCCAGAGGCTAATGAAGAACAGTCCAAGATAATTGCTTTAACCACATTACAATTAAATCAAGTCAATTGCACACGCACACTCACGCTAGCGATCCCCGGAAGTTCGCGCCTGGTCCGGAAGTTAACGCTCGCTACCTATTTGAATTTAGTTACTTTGGAAAGTCAGTCCAGTCGAAATATACGTTTTGTACATTTCTACATTCACAGTCAGGTGTTTAAAGATGAAACTGTTCTTAATTGTTGATGAAAACGGTTTTTTTTTACAAACCATTACGAAAAAGTCACTAACATACTGTAACTATGACAGATTTTTCTACACATATACTCGCTAAATTGATTCTAGTTGCCTCTTCTAAAAGAAAGTTTCGTCTGAAGAAGAATGGGTAAAAAACTTTACTGTTACTATTTTTAAATGTTGTACAATATTTTAAATAGATTAACAATTTAATTATATGTGAATACAATGCACCTTACATGAAATTACTATACCACAAAAGATGAAAAGTAAAGAAAAAAATACAAATACAGCAATGACAGGTAAATTAATTATTTGATAGATCATGGTGCTCACATATTTACAAACATTTAAAAAGTAGACGATTTCCCTTAAAAAATCTACAAGTATTTAATCAATGTGTAAGTTAAAGTAATCATGAGAAAATAAAATTCAATTGCAAATCTTGGTACCTTTATAATTAAAAAAAGAAATTGTATTCATCTTCTGTAGTCCTGTATACCCCTATCTCATTACACTTACATCATCTTGTCTATCCAACCCTCGCCCACGTGGCCGTTTCCAGCACTGTAACTAGATCAATAAGATCCTTGATGGTATTTAGCTTTCAGTCCCCTCGCTATAACTAGGTATATGAAATCATAAATGTTGTGTTTTGCGTGAAGGTGTAAATTTTTAAAGTCAAGGTCTATGAAAACATTAGGAATTTGTAGATTCTAAAATGCAGGGTAACCAAATGGTGGAAACATACGATTACAATCATTTTAAATAAATAAATTTGGCAAATATTATTATTAACATAACATAATCAGCCTTTATTGTGACCAATACTGGGAGACAGGACTCTTTTCTAAGATTGGGCCATAATCCAGCACGCAGGCTTAGTGTAGGTTATTATTAACAATTTATTTAAAGTCGTATAATTCAGAATCAGCCTTCGTCTGTATCGGAATCACGTTTTATAAATTCAGTGTATCACTAAGATCAGCTAGCATTCCCGCAAAGCACGCAAATCTTGAAAAAGATTGAGGCTTTTAGCCAGGAGTGGGACAGCGCAGGCTAACAAACAAAAAACATAAAGATGTATTACGTCACAAAAAAAATCTAATAACAGAAAATCTGATCAAGAGAGATAAGTAAATGCCATGCCAAAGCTCATATGAGCTGATTTGATTGATTCACCAAAATAACAACGACTAATCATATAGGTAAGATAATCCGAGATTTGCCTACCGATCATATTGCATAAGCTTTTACTTTACCGCATAATACACAACCACAGTTTTATACGAAATCAACGATCCACCCCGAGATTTCTTTGTACATATAAGTTTAATGTCGCCGACTGGTCGACACTTCACGTGAACAGAGTCTTGGTTCATTCTTTGACCAAATAATTAGCATTGCACTTCAACGTGGCAATGCTGCCAGTCTTCTGGGCCCGTTTCCGTATGACAGAGATGCGGACGAGTACTTCTAGTTAGTTAATTAGTCATTTAATTTAGTACCTCATGTACATAGTTTAATTAATTTTAAAATATGTAAGTAAAGGTATGAGATACTTAGTTATTAGGTTATTATATTTTGTAAGATCTCACAATTTTGTGTTTTGCAAATGAAGACAATTTATGTAATATTCTGTATATACATTATATTGATATACAAAACAGCTATTAATAGACACTGTACGCATATTGAACTTTGTATTGCCTGCCAATTGATCAGTACATGAATTATCCAAGTTGCGCTGCTCCTAATTTAGGGATAACCAGTCACTATTCCCCAACATACACACATACATACGTATACCTCAAACTTAACACCGGAGGGTGAGCAAAGATCATAGTGGGTCGCAGATCGGGTCGGGCGCAATCAAGCGGCCGTCAATCAGCTACCAGCCTTACTTAATTACCTCGTCACGAGTGGGCAGTTATACTTACAAGAATGCCCATGTGTGGGTTACACTGTGCACGGAATCTGATATACCCATAGCTTAAGGGATACCTCTGTGTGTGTAAAACACTGCTCACATTAACAAACAAACTTGGTAGATTTTCTCTGTGTGGGTCGAAGGTTTTCCTCCCATGTGAATGTGTGTGTGTTTGCTCCAACAGTCTGTAAGTACGTGTGCGTTAGTCAATTATGTGTGTGTCAATGTGTGTGTGAGTTACAGATACAGAAAGTCACGGAGAGAACGCTGTGATTGTCAATTTGTTTATGTATGAGTGTGTTGACGGAGTTTTTGATTTATTTTGCGACGTGTGAGATTGGTTTCATCAATCAAATTATTGATCGATTGAAATCACTTGTTAAATTAACCGTGACTGTAATACTTTCCATATCTGCTCATGCAAAATAAAGGCTTTTACAGGCAGACATTCTTTGTTATTTTCTTTTATTGGTTTATTACCTCTACCAGCTGATAACCACAACAACAATTGTAATCAACATTATCAATGCCACAAAAGCATACTTCTATAATATAAGTATCTTCTAGCGCGTGTTCAAAATCGGAACAAACGACGCCATCTTGTTTTTCAATACATTTAAATGTTTACCGAAAACGCCTCTCTCAATGACACATAAAAACAAAAGAACATTGAACTGAATCTTTATCAGATTGCTATTTCCTAAAACACCAAGAGCCACCGCACTCCAAGCCTAGTCTAATCCTTTACATTTACAAGCTCCATTGTCAAATTCAGTAGTAAGCACACGTACGCGCCTGATTCTGATTACGTTGTTTGAGGGTAGGATGACAATGACGTCATAACAGTTCCGAGGGCCGATCGTATTTGTAGAGGTTAGGCCTGTTTATTTAATAAGGGCAGATTAACGAAGAAATTCACAGTTTTGTTCAAACATTTGGCGATTATATAAAGGAGATGATGGAGTAATTAAACTGAAATGTCTTTGTTTTTGGTGGGGTATTGTGTTATCCAGTAACTGGGTTATGGAGATCAGATAAGCAGTCGCTTCATGTAAAATGCTGGTGTTCAGGTGAATCTGATAAAACTACAAGCCGACCCAAGCATAGTTGTAGAAATACTAGGGAAATAAAATTGATTGTCTTTGTTTTTGGTGAAGAACAAAACACAAAATCACGTCTTGTTTCTCCAAAGCGTTAGGTAAAGTTGTACCTGTAGTATCTACACCCATATAATAGGAAGCATGGCTATTGCCAAACTGGGTACAAATTCAGACTCCGGGCTGCTACAGAGAGATCCTTTATGGAAAAACTCAATAATACTTTGCCCGACCTGGGAATCGAACAAAGAACCACATGAAGAAGAATCTCCGATGAAGGCGTTTGGTATTAAATATAATGTACCTATATTCATTTAAGGTACTCCTTAAATGAGTATTTATTATATTTATAGGTATTCATTTAAGGAGTACCTTAAATGAATATAGGTACATTATGTGGTTGTGGTTATGGTTTTTAGGAATATTGAATCTGGGATTATATAGGACGAGCCTATGTTATTTACTGGTTTGTTTACGTAATTATCTTCATGATATCACTAGCTTGTAAAATAATTAGTTTTGGAATTTGAACCTAGGACGTTGGCAACTCTTCTCTCTTGAATAATAGTAAAGTAATTATTGGTTATTTGCCGGACAATATTGTTCACTATTACAAAATGTTTGTACATGTTAGTAACTGTTATGCAGAATAAAATGAACTCAACGTTCACTTGTGCATAATAGCTATTGAATATATACCAAAAAAACCATAAGGATGTCGTTTGTATCTCCAAAATGATCCCTAATCTCTAAATAGGAGGTAAAGAGTCGATGACACAGGTACCAAAGATCGTCTCTGCAGATGAGATGTAAAACTGAAGCATCCGTAGGCACTTTAAGAAATTGGCTGCTGATATTTTGTTACACATTATGATATTCCACACATTTTCCTTCGACCAAAACGAGAATAAATGGGTCTGAGCACTCAAATTTCCTAAAGAACTTTGTACACTACATAAAATAATATGATCTTAGAAATACGTAAGCAATTGACCCATTTTATACCTGTGAAACCGTAGCACCGTAGCATAGCTTCGTAACTTCGTAGTACAGCTACGCCGTAGGTGCCTACGACTCGTACCATTACCCATACAGGGTGTTTATTTGAATCCAAATGCGCATTAAAAGGAAAAAGAAGAATGTTTGACGATTTAGGTAACATTACTATCCCAAAGTAAAAAAATATTTATCAGACAACGATACCAGTTGACAACGATTTTATTTTGTAGACGTAATAATTTTTTTTACGACTACGTCTTGGTATTCCATTTAAAATGTTTCATTATAGCCTCAAACAAATATGAGATATTTGTATAATGTTATAAATGCGAAAGTTTGGATAGATGTCTGTTACTTAATCACGCTAGAACGGCTGAACGGATCTAGATGAAATATGGCACACAGATTGTTATAACCTCGATTAACACATACATTAATTTTTATCCTGGTAGTACGTTTCCGTGGGACAGCTTCCGATATCCACGCTGGCGAAGCCGCTGATAGAAGCTAGTATCTTATAAATCTACGCCTATTCCAGTCAGGTCTCAAGACGCCACACAGACTTTATATAAATATGCGTTCAAGTTTTCTATTTTATAAAGTTTCAAAAGCATCTTAAAATATATTCAAAGACGTTATAGTATTTTGGATATTAGCCAAATTCGGTTGTGACGTTAATTTTAATGCGTCCGACCTGATCGACCTCGTTGCGTATTATTTTTTTGGCAAAAAAGAAACTATTAAGATGTTTACGCGAGACTTCAGAAGGTTATTTAGAAACATGCTTCAAGGATTTTTGTATTAGTTTAGGAAATTAATAAGAACAGGCCGTTTTAAGAGTTCCGTAACCAAATGGCAAAAGCGGAATTTTGTAATTTGTCCGTCTGTTCATTCGTCCAGATTTTACAAAGCCTCGGAAACGATTTGCACTACATGGATAAAATTGGGAAGGTGTTTTTCGTGCAATTCATTGTTTTTCTTATATATAAGTAACTGAGGAACGAAAAAAACAAGCAATGCACATACATTTTGTTGAATTTCGTAGGAATCTCATAACCAGTAAGATTACAATAGTTTGCGAGACAGGACAAGATGTTTTCAGTTATAGTCGCAGTCATAACATATCAATAACATAACACAAATACAAATTTATTTATGCGTTTGGTTAAATGAATACCGTGCAATATTGTGCATGCATAAATATTCGTCACAACTACGGAACTCTTCACTGTGCGTGGTCCAATACTCGCTTGGCCGGTTTTTCCTATTTATTTCATTTGTCGGTTATGTTGTATCGTTGTTGGTAGGGCTCTCTATTGTAAGAAAGGCATTTAATTTTGTCCCGAAGTGGATCATTGTTGCGTGTCTGCGGGCAATATCCTTTTGAGAAAACCTCTTGTCCAAAAGTGGATTGATTGGTTTGGCTTTTTTTACTTTTTTCGTTGTCGTCTGCGTCCATTGTAACTGAGGACCACATTTACAAGACTGAACTTATTTCCTACTTGCTATGGCTCGGCTAACGACTTCTAGTATCACATTCTGTTTGATGTCACAATACTTTCATTCTCTTAGCGTGTCGATGGCAGTCTAAATTACACACACAAACCGTATGGAGATTGTTCCCAGCAGTCACTATGCCCGGTAGACGTAACCCGTAAGGTCGATTTTAGCTTGCCACCTTTTTGCCTAATGTCTTCGTCTAGAATCCCCGTTTTGGGGTGTAGTGTGAAATTTTCAGATCATATTTTGTCAAAGAAAGAGAATCTAGAAAAATAAATTCTAGAGAAAAAAACAAACGACTACCTACCAGTACTAAAATGACTGTTACTTTCGTCGAGCAGAGTGTATACAACAAAAAAAATGGCCTAGCCTTTTCCCAACTATGTTGGGGTCGGCTTCCAGTCTAACCGGATGCAGCTGAATACTATTATTTAACATGGAGCGACTGCCTATCGGACTTCCACAATCCACTAACTGGGTAGTACGACACCCCTTGGTTAGATTGGCTGTCAAATTTATTAATTTAGCGTGTATACAACAATGTACAATGTGTAAGTTCTAAAATAACTGTTGCAATTTTCTCCATCAGCCAGCATAAATCGATGTAAATACCCAACCCACATATCACTTCCCATAATGATTGCAAGTCAGCCCGTCACCAATTATGCGTTGCAATATTTCAAGCGTTTATTGCATGCGTGGCTTCTAGCTATGCTAGCTTAGATCTAGATAGGGTAACCTACTTTCAAGCTAGCTGCATAATTACGTCTGATAATAATAACACAGCACTCAATCATAACTTATGGTTTAATATCAGTATTGTGTGGTGTGTTTACTTTGGGATTTGTAATTAAAATGGGTGATATCTAATTGGAAAGTTTTCATAGTCAATGTAACGGTGGAGTTTCTTGCCCATTCTTCTCCACACGAAACTAAATACATTTTGGAAGGGGCGACTAGAATCAATTCTATTTCTTGTTCATTTTGACGTTTCAAAGTGCCTTTTTTGTGCATATTTGAAATAAATGATTTGACTTGACTTTGACTTTGAATGGTATAATTAAAATCTCTGACCTGTAACAGTTGAGAAACTGTCATAATTGTGACGGAAAAATGTAATCATTGTCGTGTCTGAATTTGAGAAAGTCCTATAACACCACGGGCTCATCTTTTAGAATAGTTTTTTGGGTTGGCACGATTAATGTATAGATATACACCTTTATAAACCGTGCCATAAAAACGTGTCCGTCCACAAACTTCCATAGTGATCCATACAACACTGATCACTGTGTCTACAAGGCGAAAAAACCATAATTTTTCGTGGGAAGAAAAGCGATTTTGTATAAAAGGCCTGAATTTTTAACCTCACCGCATAGGCAATTGTGAGAGTACCAACCCGTTTAAATTTTACTATGCGTACAATGTTAAAATAACAGTATAAGTAATTTCTGACGGATTGAGCAGCGTGTTGGTTGTTAGTTTGTATGGGCTGAAGTTATGCTTGTACAGAAAACACAGAATTCCTTTGTATATACGTCAAAGCCTTCGAGAAAAGTTAGAAAAAAAGAACTTATTCATAATAGCCGGATATGTATGATATTTCTTTTGAAAACTTTTGTGTATTTTATTTACCGAAAACGTTCAAGACCAGAGCTTTCACAGTCTTCAGAATGAAAGTATAAAATAATGACTTAACCTATTTTACAAAAGCGGTTACATCCACTCTGTGAGCACCAGTTTTCGTCCAATCGAGCAGAAAACGCGCCATTTTTTTTGTACCTTTACTTCTCTTTAAACCCCCCAGTTATTCTTTGAACCGGCTTATTCGTTCGTTAACGTACCCGTCAATTTTGCAACCTCCTGACTACCGACCGTAAAGATAATGTCCCGGCAATTACGACTTTAAGTCAAGGGAATAAAGGTTATGGTGAAATAATGGGATGGTGGTGGATGTTGCAGATTTTTGTAACTTTTTTGCTGTAAGACTTTGTTTTTAGGGTTCCGTATGGCCGAATTAAAAAGCTGATCACTCGTGTGTTTATCAGTCTGTTATAATAAATTTCAATTTCTATAACCCAACCACGAACGTATAACGTAAATAAATGAATTTTGAAAACGAGGATAATTTTCAAGGACAAATGAGTAAATTAAAAAAGAAAACTATACCGAACGACTAACCAAATGAAAGAGCGATTTTTTTTTAAATCTTTCTAAAGCAATAGTTTGAAGGTAAATAGTATTCCAACTGCAAAAAAATACGAAATATAGTTCTATTCATAAAGATTACAGAAAAACCTTTAAATAGTCTATTGTATCAACAAAACAGGGTAAATCTCTAATTGTTTTTGCGTATAAACTTATATTTGCAGTTCGTATTTATTGGAGAACATTATTTTTAACTACAGTATTACCTAAGTTTGTTCTTGAGATAAATTCATCCCAACTACGGAACCCTTCATTGCACGTGGTGAGACGCGCTCTTGGCCGGTTTTAGGGATGTGATGTAGCGTAGATACCGCAATGTCAAAGTTATTATGATGATAAACATAGATATAAAGATTTAACGAATGACGTAATATCCATGTACCTACAAAAGAGTCACCATGTAAGTGACATTACAGAAGAGGTCAAAGAGGTAGCTAGTTAGGCAATATTCAGCCTTAATGAGGTCACTTGTTCACATACAAGTCAAACATTAGAAAAATGTATCTAAATAACACATTTCAATGAACATTAGGTACAGGCATCTCACAATAAAAATAGCTTAGTAAATTATTTATAAGATTTTAATTTTATTATTTTACCATTTGTAATTCTGAATAAATATCTAGTTATTATTACCCAAGAATTTATAA
The DNA here is from genome assembly GCA_951799385.1 of Hyppa rectilinea. Lineage (NCBI taxonomy): Eukaryota > Metazoa > Arthropoda > Insecta > Lepidoptera > Noctuidae > Hyppa > Hyppa rectilinea. The sequence goes on from OX637310.1 coordinate 18,122,351, forward strand.
ACGTAACGTGTAACGTAATATTTTTTGAAGATCGACTTTAAAATGTTTTTGCAACACTAAAATCAGAATTATTACTGCCTATTGACAGTGTTAAACAAATAAATATTTATGCCATCAAAACAGATAATGATAATAAGGGACACATAATATTAGTGGCCTATTTACACCCCCTAGCAAATAGGCTGGCCTTTTCTCAGCCTCGCCTCTCACCATGTTCTAAGCACCTGCGTCTTTAAACCATACCGTGTATCCGATAACAATGGCCCAAGTTTTGACTCTTATGTCATTTATGGTTAAGAACTTTGAACTGGCTGTTATAACTTGTGCGTCGCAGAACTATCTAATGCTCTTCGAATGCATGGGGAAAGCTGAGCACGACTTAATGTTACTAAGTGTAGTGTAAGTTGTGCCTGAGTTTCGTTAAAGGGTTCGTTATTGTTTACTATCGATCGATTCTGTAAAAATCTCACCATGATAACTTAAGATGAAGGGAGCGTTAAGTGAGCTGTCACTTTGTATTCAGTTTTTCTACATTTTCATGGTGAGATTTATACAGAATAGCACTACTGGAAAAACTAAATGATTACACAAAAGTTTGTGCAGACAGTACCGTAGGTATATGACAGGGTTACCGCTACCCCAGAACATAAAGGGCTAAGGAAGGAACATGGATGGGTTTTAGTCAGTAAGAGTCTGACACTCGCTTCCGCTCCACTCAGAGCGGGCGGGGTAATTTGATGATTTCCCACCCTCATATCATTTGGTGCTTTCAGAAGCACAATATTAAAAAAATTACAATCTCTCAAGACTTGTCTTGTCTATATGACTTTGATTTAGTTTCTCTCCGTGTAAAATAAATCTTAAACTCTCGTCCGTGTAATATATCGTCCGTGTATATAATATATTGGAGATTTTAATACAAAAAGTAACTTGTGTGTGTATACTCACATAAAGTTACACGAATATATATTATTTCGCATTAGTAGACACCACTAGGATCAGAACGTACCACTGAAATCAGAACGTATCCCTAAACCTAATGACAATATTTACTGAATTATTCAATAAAGATACCATTAAACATCCGACTCACCAATAAACCAATAAATCCTAAGCAAACTTCGTACGAACCCTTCAATACTCAAACGTTAATAAACTCATAATACATAAAACAAAGCCTATTTAAAAACACATTAAATCAAATCCCCACGGGGTTCAGTCCACGCCATTTAATAAAACCATAACAAAGGGGTGAGAATTTATAGTATAAAATTTTATACTCAAGGAAGACGCCTTTTTCCTGTCACCCTTAATAAATATAAGTGTCCTTTTCGTGCGGAACCATTATTAAATTTAATGTGGCATCCCTTCACAATACACCCACTTATTGTAATTGCGATGTTCCAATTATTAATGATGTTACCAGCCCTGTAATGTGTCCGTTGTAATTATAAATTGCGTTTTGTTAATTGTTTTAATACCATTAATTGGATTTTAAAGTGCTAAAGGTATTTGATCCGATGTTGAACTTTGCAGGCGAATTCATGGATGGGGAGACCAGTATAATGCTGCTCATTTTTAAGGCCCGAAACTGGGTTTCTTAAACAAGCAAACTAATAAATACTAAGCTTGTCTACCACCTCCATTTGTAGAATAAACAACCAAAGTAAAATGTGCCTACATAAAAGTATTATTACGAATAAAATCCATCAAACTTTCTGCTACTTAATCCTTACAGCAGTCTTAAACAATTCACAGCAACATCATACTAAAATCATTACACGAATACCGACCATAATGAGGGCAGTGAAACTCGTAGCTACTCGTACAGTACAGTCACAAACAACAGGGGGACACGAAACTGCACCAAAACGAACAAAAGTGTGTCCGCGACAAATTTTTCACTTGGCGTCATAACACAGTTTGCGTGTGACTGTACAAATAAAAATGTATGAAGCCGAAACTTGAAAAGCGTTGCAACGGGCACGCGAGGAAAAAACGATGAAGCTATTTTTCTGGGTTGTGTTACATTGATGTATGTGTGTAGGTGTTTTGTTATTTTTACGACCGTTTTCCACCGCAATAATTTTTGGTTTGGGAGTGAGAGAGACGTGGTGTGTTTATCAGCTTCTAGTGAACGTTCGTTGATTCGACTCTCTCGCTCATTTTCAGCGGTTCTCCGCGTTAGTATGTGAGTTCTCATTTAATCAAGATACTGTATATTAATATTGTGCAAGAATCGCTTCATTTAATCCTGTTCGAAAATTGATCTTTTGCAATATTATAAAATCTTAGTTTCAACACTTTAGGCATATTTCACTAAACGGGATTGTCGGAAAGGGTTACCTACCCAAGAACATAAAGGGCTAAGAAAGGAAAATGGATGGGTTTTAGTCAGTAAGAGGTTAACACTCCCTTCCGCTCCACCCAGAGCGGGAGGAGTCATTCGATGATGAGGGTGGGAAACCTCAAAAAAAGGCATATTTCACATTTTGACAAATATACTACATCCAGTTCATATCGCCGCTACATAAAGACATCATAACTACACATTAGTACCCAGCCCACACAAAAACACAGGAAAATCAAAGTAAACAATAAAAATAAGGCACTCGAGTCACGTCATCCGAAGATTACGGCGGGACGACGTAGAGTAATAAAAAAAACACGAATCACGCTGTGACGTGACGTCACACACGTGACATTCGTCACACGCGTGACAACTGATTCGTTAACCTTATAGTAAAGTTTAGTTTTTGCTTTTTCTTTTTTTAACAGTAAATATTTGTTTAAATTTAAAAAAAAATGTCGTAACATCCCGAAAGCGTCATGCTCCAGAAAAACATAAGACTTACTGACTAATAATACAAAATACGTCATCATCTGCCTAGCCTTTTCCAAACTACGAGTACGTTGGGGTTGACTTCCAGTCTAACCGGATGCAGCTGAATACCAGTTTTTTATATGAAGCGACTGCCTATCTGACCTCCACAACCCAGTAACTGGGCAATACGATACCCCGTGGTAAGACTGGCTGTCAGATTTTCGGGCTTCTGACGACCCGTAACAACTTTCAAAGATGCACAAATGACAGGCGGGACCAACGGCTTAACGTACTTTCCGAGGCACGGAGGAGTCTCGTTATGTAAATATGGTCCACGGCCATCGTAATAATACAAAATACGTATGAACCTAAAAGAAAATTATCAATTAATAGACCATGTTAACAATATTATTTGCATTATTGAGAACAACTCAAACCTTAGTCCCATTTTGAGACTCTGATCTTGATAGAACATTTTTTACGATAACCGGGGACTCACTTCTCTTAAAAAACAGTCAAATTAAAAGCTTCCTTCATCTTTGAATTCGGTTAATAATACAATTCGTAACTTCCGAGTGTTGCTTTTATCTTCAACCCTTAGTTGAATGCTCCAACATTTTTATATTAGCCATGTGCCCCCTAGGCAAAGATGTAAGCATCACCCCATTTTACCCTGGGGTAACAAGTTACCCCACTATATCTCGGAGTAGCAAGAGAATTGTAAAAGGTGGGTAGGGATGCATTACTTGCGTACACTAATAAGGTTACGGTTCCCTTGTTCTATAAATGGTAGGTTTAATATAGTTAATTAATATTTTTAACGATGCTTGTTCATTTTATTCGTAACTTAGACTCCAAACTCCTGCACTTTATTTTCAAACAATATTCAAATTTAAATTCAAACTGAAATATTTTAATATTTTTTAAGATTTGATTTGATATAATTATTACTCCCAGCGAGTAAGATTAAACCTACCTAACCTAGGTAGGTAAGGTTAAACCTCAAGTGACTTACGATAGCTCAACGTATAATTCTGTTGCGTCCGTAACCGATACACAAAGTTAAAAGATTCAAGAACAACAATGCCTTTTTAAATAAAAAAAAGTAACGTTGTTTGGCGGCAAAAATAAAGTGGTAAATAATTTACCAAACGAATTTCTTCTCAAGCTGCTCAATACCACAAACTAAAAGCATTTCGAACAATAAAAATCACTGTTCAAGCGCCATTTAACGCCGTCCACATATAAAGACCAATACCAATACATCATGTGAAGAACAATAGTGTTGTACACACTACACAGTTGGACCAGTTCCCTCGGAACCGTGATAAGTAACCGTTCCCCTCGACTGGCTTTTACAACTTGAGGAGATACATGGCCGGTGCACTGGCTTACTTTCACCTTTCGATCAATAGTTACTACGTTGGATATTAGTTTTATATAACAGTGTTATAATATCGTTTTTGGACAAACTCATTAAAATTCCTGTTTTTTTTAATGTGTCGAAAGGTTGCATGACGGTTTTAAAGGCCATCTCTAAATTGGAAGAACCTGTGTATATACTTATATATTAACAGTCACCTTAAAAGTGAAAATATATGTTAAGGTAAGCAACACAGTATTAAAAATTATTTACGGTCTTTTGTTACTCCTGAAGTGAAGACATATAAAATAAACTTCCATTTAACAAGCACGCTATTACATCAACATTACATTTTCGTCACATCATGCTTACGAAATAGAACGTACTTTCCGCATTATCTTGACATTTCATTTTGACATTGAACAATAAAAACCTGTCTCTTTCTGTGTCATTTGCGTCACAGAAAAATATATACGACCTTGGCTAGGCTCGAGCCAATTACAGTCGTTGTCAATGTTTACTCTCCGCAAGACACATGTAAACGTCTTTTATATGCTCCGAAAATGACGCTCCAGCCGTTATCATCCTTGGAATATTCTCTCATATCTCTGGAAGGGTACGAACATATAATTTACGAACACTTACCGCACAACATATTTCTAATCGACAATAAATCATTACCGACCTTTGTGCATGCCCGTGTGCTTATCCTTAAGCACCGTGAGCTCGTAAATCTTCCCGAACTCCTCGAACATGGGTCGGAGGTCGTCCTCCTCCAGATGTCGCGGTATCTGGCCTATGAACAGTTTGACGGCGTCTTTGCCGGCGCCCGGCGGCGCGCCGGTCCGCTCCGCCGGCGTCAGCGGGGACGCGCGCTTCGCGTCCGACCCGAAGCTGTGCACCGGCGTCGACGGCGCCGTGCCGATACTCGAGTCACAGCTTGGAGGAACGCTCATCATGTTCACGTTCTGCATGTTGTAACCCAACAGCATTGGGTTCACGCTACGCATATTCGCTCCCACAATCATGTTTATCACAGTTAACAGACTTTAATGAACACAAATTTTTAATCACAGTGCTTTGTACTTCGTTTGACTTAATCTATAAATTCGGTTTGCAAGTTTTTTTAAAGCTCACTCGTGTTTACTTTCGTTTTTCGCGGAGGGCGAGTGTTTAGGAGGTGGGGCTGTCGTGTGTGGGTGTGCGGCGGAGCTGCGGCTGTGTGCGTGCCGTCTCTTCTCACAGTCACCCCGTAATGCGTAATATTATCGATCGGTATAGTAACGGAGTAGGCAGTACTTTCGTCCCCCCGTTTTTCTCACTCACGCGGATTTATTTCTGTTTTTTTATTGGTGATTTTTTTCTATTATTTTTTTATTTTATAATATTATTATTTAATAGCTATTTAACAAATATTGCACATCGATTTAATTAACTACTACACCTTAGTTAACACTTAGTAACAAACATTTACTTAAATTATTTAAATATTAATTAGAATTAACACTGAGAAAAATTTGGCACAACACTAATTCTACACATTTATTTTTGAGCGAAAATTTTCTAACACAGTTTTCCGAAAATCCTAAAATTTTTCCACTAATTTGGAATGTCGTTACAGTGTTTTTCACACATGAAAAAAGTGTATAATGTTAGTCAGTGTTTACGTAGCGAGAGCGGCGTCGCACGGGGCTCTGTTTACAAACAAACCACGGTCCGACACACGTTATTTTTTCTATATTTTTTTATTTTTATGCCACCGTTTACCTAATTGTTCACACGCAATTTGTCACTGTACACAAGAAAAATGTTAACGAGAAAATGTAAATATTTTTTTAAATGACACACTTATCACTAGATTACTAATCTAACTTATATTAGCACTTGACGACGATTAACCATGACTTGACGCACAAACGAAAAGCACAAAACACGAACTAAATGAGACAACAAATTCGCCGTGTTCCCGTCTATATGCCTACATGTCCACTAACCTAAAATTCCCTCCGAGGTCCCCTCATAGCACGCCATGGGGGAGCCTCCAGTCTTGATACAATCCTCCCTTTCACTCACCCTTAGATACGCGAGTAAATTCGCTTTGTGTGAATAGGTTGATTATTTGAAATTTCTTGTTTCGCTATTCTGTTGACGGTGTTGAGACGCGTGTAGGTTTTGCCTTGAATTATGTGGAAAATTTTACGCGTTTCAGTTGATTATTTACTGAAATAAAGCGCGCTTTACTGTTAACAATGAGGTGATTTTTTTAATTAAATGTTTACATATCTTTATGTACTTTTCAGATATTATGGAACGATTTAAAGCTTATTTTATGAGTGTAAAATGAATAATAAACGTTCTCGATTTTTTTACGGTTTTTGTTTAGATTTCTAGTATGTTTTTAAAAGTGTTAAGGATTGTTTTTTATTATGTATTTTACTATATTTAAATATTCTAATAATAAAAACAAAAAAAACAACTTTTGTTTTTAAACAGTCAAATTATAATTATATCATTTAATTAAAATTATATTTCCATTCCTATTCTGTCGCAATAAATTGTAAGACCCAGATTTTTACCGCTTCGAATTAAAAATAATCCTTTTAAAAATGCTAACCAAAAAAATACCAATGTATCATTATTAATAAACACAGCTTAAACCCGCATCAAGTGTTAGCAAAAACCTTTGGTTCTGAATAATTTAGCCGACCGACGCTTAGTAGTCGCTCGTAAAAAGCAATGGCAAATTCGGTAAAAGGTCTTCAATGTTTGGTCGAGCTATAATTCAAGCCCCAAAAATAGCGAAGGGGATGAAGTCCCCTCTCGCCCCCGCGCCCCACCCCCCGGACCTCAGCCTCCGATGATCTTTGCACGCAACTCGTAATGGCTGTTTAGAAAAATACATAAAAAAGGAAACCCTCCTTGAGTTTTCTTGAGGATGATTTTTTTTTAATTTATGAAGTATAAAAATTTGATAATACGGGAGCTTAATTAAGGAGTTTTGTTGTGCTATTTTTGTTTTGTTTCGTACCTGTGCCTATGGAGGGGCGTGTGGGTTTGACGATGTACGCACTTACATTTCGAATATTTATTATCATGATTTCCTTGACACTTCAAAAGTGCCTGTAATTGGTTTATTTGAAATAAATACTTTGAGTTTGAGTTTGATTTTACTTTAAGACTCAACTATGTAAGGACTGTATATTATATGTCAACAGTCTATATATGTGTGTGTGTGTGTATAGCTTTGCTTAATTTGTGAATACAATTATTTAGGTCAGGTAAATAACAAAATAAAATTTTCTAAAATCAAAATGGTGTCACGGATAATTAAAAGTTATGCCAACATAGAATTTTATTTTAATATGGGAGTAGGAAGAACCCTTAGCGTGGGATGACCAACAGCTGATGCATTGTTTTGTCATTTTTATACTCCATTCAAAGCGAAGTTTAATATTTATTACTCTGTTGGGGTTTAATTATTTTGCCCTCAATTTAATAGAGAAATTGTTGAGTGGCGCGTGTAATATGTGACATTGGTACATTAAGGTGAAGAGTTAGTGAAAATAAGTTCGGCCACGTGTGAGTTTAGTCATGTTTGAAATTTAAGCTTGGTACTTGGAATACATGACCTACTTTTTACCCAAAAATATTTAAACTTTTACGTAGGCGTGAACAACCAGAAAGTTAATGTTGACGTGTAGGTCAAATATTTCTAAAATAATATTAGTTTGCAAATAATAAATGTTTGCAATAAAATATTGTTCAAAAATACATAGCACAGATGGTGTTTTAAAATAAACACTAATATCAAGTCTGGCGTTTTTAACCGACTTCAAAAAAAGGAGGAGGTTCTCAATTCGGTTGTATTTTTTTTTTTTTTATTTTTTTTTTTATTTTTTTTTATGTTTGTTACCTCAGAACTCCGTTGTTTATGGATGGATTTGCAATTTTTTTTTTAAACTTTAAAGGATATGCTTCCAGATTGGTCCCATTTTTTTCAAAATCCAGTTTTGATGATGGGATCCATGAGGAATCGAGGGAACTCCTCAAATATTATAGGCAACTATATAGTAATTTTAATATTTTCATCGAGAAATCAAGCGTTTACAGTCAAAAAGTAACATTTGATGAAGTGGAACTGGTGAAGAAGATCAGATATGGCTAACGGAACTTGACACTCGCATAGATATCACAATCAAGATAGTTAAGCAACTATGACAAAACAAATAAACATACAATCCTGAATAGTTTTGTTGAAAATTTTATCATTGAACTTATCTGGTGATGATGATGGAGCCGGAAGACAGGCACCGGAACTCCGTAATTAATCAATGTATTCTAGCCGTGTTTGGGCTTATTAGAATTGTCATGAAATGCACTTTGGCTATAAGGTACTATCGAACTGATCTGATGATGGAGCCGGAAGGTGCAAGGTTGGCATGAGAACTTCAAAATAAAACAATGTATCCTAGCAGTATTTGGGTTTATTAGAACTGTCATAAGATACATTCTGAATGAAAGGTGCCATTGAAAATTTAGTAGGTACTGATGTTATCATCAATGTGTCCACAAAACAACTTCTGAAATATTAAAGGCATTTTTACATACCAGGTAGTGGTATTAAAATTTTGGGGGGAGGGGGGGGTTGCATAGCTACCACAACTAAAAAGTGAAAAATAAAAACTTTTTTACAAAAAATAAAACCGACTTCCAAAAAAAACACTACAAAGTGAAAAATAATTTTGATTTCGGAAGTCGGTGGCAAAAAATGAAAATACAAAACCGAAGACACCGACTTCCGAAATCAAAATTATTTTTCACTTTGTAGTGTTTTTTTTGGAAGTCGGTTTTATTTTTTGTAAAAAAGTTTTTTTAAATTGTCCAAAGATGGAAAGAACAATCGCCACAATTTTATTTATTTGGTAAATAGTATTTATTATAGAACACAAAACTTTAGTGATGGTTGAGTTGAGTGACTTATAATTTAAGGAGTAATCGATGTTATAAAATATAAATAGTCGGTTATTTAAAAAATAAATGCTGATCCATTTGAAAGGTAATAAAGACTACAACATGTATGTTACAACATTTTTTTTTACGAACATTTACAACACGGGATGATTTAGAATCATGCTCTGAACCCATAGTAAACGGCTTTCGTCGATGTTCCTTCCACCTTAAGTACATTTTATAGTTTTTTAGTAATCCACAGAAGGTTTTTTTGACATTATTTCAATTTTTAATCATTTAACCTATTTATACATTTTTAAATGTCAGCGCTTATTACTAAGTAAGTTAGGTTATTTCAGTGATTTATTGTATTATGCATGCTGTGTTTACCTGTAAGTAACTGCACTGTTATTTTACTTTTAAAAATGGATGATTTGTTTGTATCAGTAGTGTAATCAGTTGTTGGTGAACCTAATAAAAAAAAGTAATTGTAATAATATGTGTATATGCTAGTAGGCGCATATTATTAATCAGTGACGCACAGATATCGCGTTCTATTCCTAGGCAAGTTCCATTTTATCGTTTTTGGTACCTTGGCCACATTTCTTGTTTATAAAACCTCGTATACTCAGAAATCCAAATAAAAGCAGAAAAATATTGTATTAATTGTGTTCGCAACGTGATAATAGATATGGAGTTAAAACAAAATATATGTTTGTTCATAATATCATATAATATGTTATTTATAGAGCTAGATATAAGTTTAATTATTATTATAATATTTTATATTGTGTTCCTAACGTGATAATAGATTATATTATTAGCTTTAACACGTTGAGCGCCAACGCAGTCACCGGTGAGCCGCGAACAATAGTTTTTCTATTGTGTCTGCTGCGTGGCAGTCAATGACTTAAGTTATCTTGCTGCGCCCTAACATGGTCATGTATTCACTAGTTGTAAGCATATCGTGTAAAACTATGGTTGTGTACATTGTGCAATAAACAAATAAATAAATAATCATATTTTTGGTACAAATCCCAGCCATCACATTATTCCACATCTCGCAAAATCACTCGCATCAGTCATAGTTGTTTTAAAAAGAAAAAATTGGCAACATGAACATGTGTACAGCATCACAGATACATGTCAGTGATCTTTGCATCTCCCGTGCATCAATTAGGGCCCGTTTGGTGCGGTCTCGTGCTCCCAAAGCGTCAGTCGCATGCGAGCTCCGACAGAATTTCGTAAACCGCAAACATTTGACCAAACGCTAGATATTTTGATTTGACTAATGTGCGATTTATATGTGTTTCGATTTATGTGGGTTTGGAATTGGATATGAGCGAAATTTTAATGTATTTTTAGATCTGTATGTTTTTATTGTGTTGTATTTTAGTAAGTTGGAAATTTTAAGGGACGATCATATTAAGTTAAAAATAAAACAAAATAGCAGAAAGAGCTTATTACACCGTTAATGATTTTTTATGTGAAAAATATTTTGAATGAGCACTATAATTTTGACCTATTTTATTTTGGCTACTTTATATATTTTTCTTTATGAACTATTGAGTGTTAAATAATATTTTAATTTTGATAATTTAATTGTGGTTATATTACTTTTTAAATAATTTTGTTAGCTGTATAAGAATAAAAACTAATTTTAAAAATAAACATAAACGTTCTTACTTATCATAATATTGGTATACCATTGTTTATGGCAAGCATGACGATCTGTATAAAATAATTTGCCAACCTGCATACTGATTTTTTATGTTTGTGTGTATGCGCATGTTTGAGCACATAAAAAAATATCTTATCTTAAATTAGGCATAGCTACAATCAATCTATCAATGCTAAGCTGGCCACTAACTCTATTAAAACTCCCAATAATGCTAGCTCAGCTCAAGGTGAAAGTGTTATCAAGGACGAGCGGTCGACTGTAGGTAGTTAGCAAGATTTCTACAATATGACACCAAAAGTTAAAAATTATGTGTGGATTTAGTAAATTTTCACCCATCAAAACAAAAGGCAGGATTAAGACGAGAATTTTCAGAAAGAACGGGCTACGGCAAGGAACAGTCCCAATACCGTGCAAGAACCTTTAAAAAATTATATAAAATATGCTTTAATGTTAAGAAAATGTAATGACCGAAAAATGGTCGAGATAAAGCCTTACAACGTGTCTTAATATAGCCGGTAAAAGGCACCTTCATCATTGGTGCGGGAGGCCTGACTTTGCGGTCAGCTGACCATTTGTCCGGCGTGAAGGGAGTGTTACCTTCGGCGTTAATCTTCTAAGTAAGATGTAATTTTAGAGGGAGTATTACGCCTATTAAATCTACTTCATCACCCTTCATTAAGCCGGTACTTACGCTATACTCATCTCAAGTGAGATTCAAAGAGAAGGAAATAATTTGAGAAGAACATAAATCGCTGATTTATACTTCCGCTGACCTTGGATTTCATAAAAAAGCGGGGTTGTCATTTAGCGCCTTGAAATGACTGCCATAGACTTAAAGAGCGTTTTTTGATGTCGTTTTTTTGCGGTCGCTAGATGACGGCATCGCTTTCTTAGGCATCACACTTTACACTAATATTATATTGGCGAAAGTTTGTGAGTGTGTGTGTTTGTATGTTTGTCCGTCCTGCACGCTCAAACGGCTGAACGGATCTAAACGAAACTGGTCACAGAAGTCGTTTATGACGTGGATTAATACACAAGATAGTTTTAATCCCGTAAGTACGTTTCCTTTGGATAATTTTCGATGTCCACGCGGGTGAAACCGCTAGCAGCAGCTATTAATAATATATAGGCAAGAATACTTCAAATGCTGATTTTTGACAGTAGGTATACATTCAAACAGTTTACAAGGAGATCCGCTGTTTCATGGTTCCTGACAATCACGAATCCGAAAACTCGCCAACTCTTTCAAAAGACAATCTCAACAAATATTTTCGTCAGACCCGCAAAATGTTAGATTCCTAGAACTTTGTTAACTAAACAAAGGGGCTAACCTACTTATTAAACATTCTGTATTGAATATTTGGCTATGTGCTAGCTGCGGTTACAACTGTCTTCGGATCTTGTTCAACTTTGACGCGAGGCTTTTGTTCAGCATGTGTGAGTGACATGGAACGGAAGAGATCCAATTAAAGCTGATGTGAGTTGTATCACAACTCCACAATCCTTTGTGGAGTTGCAGTTGTAACTGTTTGTGTTTTCTAGAAAGAAACAGGTTTTTACTGGGAAATGGACTCAGCTACAGCTAAAGGTGAAGAGGTTTATTACCTGGTTTGACGTTCTAGATTATCTCATTGGAACGAAATTTTTCAGCGTGGCTTGTGGTGGGAGTAAACTGGCAGAAAAGCTTTACATAGTCAGTTCCAAGTGTCAATAAATTTTAAGCGGGATTGTCCGAAAGAGTTACCGCTATCCCGGAACATAAAGGGCTAAGGAAAGAACATGGATGGGTTTTAGTCAGTAAAAGTCTGACACTCCTTTCCGTTCCACCCAAAGTGGGACGAGTCATTTGATGATTTCCCACCCTCAAAAAAACAAGTGTCTAGAAATCTGGTTTTTTTTAATACATGGTGCTCCGTCCGTCCGTCTAACAGTATGATTTTAATTTTACTTCAATGTGCGAAAGAGATAGAGCTATACGGGACATTAAGTTCCGTCTCGTTCCCGCAGTGAAGAAGAATATTAATGTGATTAATTATAGTGGTGGCGGTACAGTCAAAGAGCTAGCTAGTTTTAAGCTTAAAATAGAAAGAGACGGGCAGAGAGACTGAATTTGGTCAAAATGAATGTCGAAGATGTCACTACCAAAGATTTTTTTAAATGTTTTTTGAGGGCATTGGCAACGAATATAGGGTCAATTTCAAAATTCAAGATGTCGCAATGAAATTTTGACTCTCAAGCTGGTTGTATAACCTCAATTCCGAACTAAACTTGTTCCTAACGGGGGCCTCCTAACTGATTGATGAGAGTACGTTGATCTTTTAGTTATAAGCGTATTATTCTTACACAAAAAATCGTATTATCAAAGTAATAGAAGCAAGCCGCAGAAAAAGAAAATGACCACTGGAACATAATCCCATCACAGTTGGCCTAATAAACATAGACAAGCACGACTTAATAAGTTTTATCACGAGTAACGAGTACATAGAAGTAATTAACGGGAGGACAATTATTGGCATCCACTTTATAGTTACGCAGCACGGAAGGGAGGGGGTGTCGGGTGACGGAGTGCGGTACACACTCGTAAAAATACCACAATTACATGGACTTTCGAGCAGACTACACGTGTTTTTATTATCGTAATGGGTTTTATGGTGATGGACGAATTGTTTTGTCACTGGTTGGGATTGTTAATGCATTCAGTTCTTAAAACATCTTCTCATCTTACTTTTTGTGATACATATTTAGTCTGTCCAATGCTATACGTTTATGTGGTATTTGATTAGTAGTCTTAATAAATAATGGAACTGGCTGATGTTTAATGTAATATAATATTCCGGAGTAACCTCTATTCTCTAATTTATTAAAATTGCAATTCGCTGATATCACAAATTTTTTAATCCGATTTACAAGATGACAACATCTTGTAAAATTAATTTAAAATTTTACCCCACTTTTTTATAGATGTTTAAAAAATATTTTATAAAGCAACATCAGACGAGCTTGACGCCTACAGACAGGATGGGTCCACTCTAGCTCCTTATACAGAGGAGTGGAAGAAGAAAAATTAGATTTAAAATAACTTAAATAATAAGCACCATCAATTAGAGTAAACCAAAACACACACGACAAATTCAGATAATATCTCATACCTACTTTCCCTTTAAGAAGGTTCAGCTACCTTTGTCACCGTGCCGGACGACGCGTATATGTTCCACGCGCGCCTCAAAGAGATGTGAGCATATGAAGGGGCTCGTCAGGGCCAAGGCTGAGCCTGCCGGGTAAGCGAAATTGTCCGAAAGGGTTACCGCTACCCTGGAACATAAAGGGCTACGGAAGGAACATGGATAGGTTTTAGTCAGTAAGAGTCTGACACTCCCTGCCGCTCCACCCACAGCGGGAAAAGTCATCGGACGGATGATATCCCACTCAGAGCGGGAGAAATCATTGATGATTTCCCAGCCTTAAAAACCTGCCCCGCTTGGGCGGAGCACCGCCGTGTCCTCGTAGAGGCGATCGGCGGCGGCGACCTCTCGCGCCCGGCCCTGGTGCAAGCCATGGTCCGGGGCGAGAGGGAGTGGGAGGCAGTGACCTCCTTCTGCGAAAAAGTTATGCTCGCGAAGGAGGTGGCGGGATGGGAGAGAGAAAGGTCCTCCCGTCCCAGCCGCCGCAGGAGACGCCCCGGGCGTCGGGAGCCACGTGACGATTCCCGGCCATCGTAGGCGCGGGCCTGCGGACGGTGAGTAATGGGTGACTCACCGTCCGATCAGCACCAGACCCGTGCCGTACGGCGCGTATATGTTCCACGCGCGCCTCAAAGAGATGTCAGCATATGAAGGGGCCCCTCAGGGCCAAGCCTGCCGGGTAAGCGGGATTGTCCGAAAGGGTTACCGCTACCCCGGAACATAAAGGGCTACGGAAGGAACATGGATGGGTTTTAGTCAGTAAGAGTCTGACACTCCCTTCCGCTCCACCCAGAGCGGGAGCAGTAATTGGATGATTTCCCAGCCTTAAAAACAAAAAAAAACCCTTAAAAAAAAATACTACCTTTGTGAGCACCTATCTTCACTCGGTACTGAACTTCAGTGTATACAATTTCGTAAAACTTAAAGTAATTCCGCTACACATAATCGAGCCTGGTGGAGTTCTTAGTGCACAAACAGAGGCTGAGATAAGAACAACTTTATGCACTACATTGTACACTATTGTAACTTTGAATCTTTTAGGACTTTGATTGTACCTTAGAGGAAAATTGTAGGTGAAGCAGGTAGGGATATTTTGTATGCAGTCCTGGATTATTTTGCAAAGCACAAAATACCTATGTTAAAACACATGTAGTCACACACAAACACATGTTTTGCTCCGTGTGTAATTATATAATAACAAATCATTGAAATGAAACGAAATGCTGTAAGTGGATCTTTATGAAGAAATTTTTAAATTAGATGGTGCCCGTACTTCCTAGCTGACCAATCCCTGCGAAGATGCGCCGAAACCAAACTCAGAGGTCATGGTTTCTTTTAAAGTCCAAACATTTTTATTAAGATTTTAAGTGAGTTTAACAATGTATGGCCAAATCTGGAAAGGGCCTTTTGAAGAGAGGGCCATTGCAGTTTCAACAAAGTATATGGAAATTTAATTTAATAGCCCTTTTTGGAAAAAACATTTTAATAATGACTGTAAAGATTTAATGTATTCATGACGCTCCATTTTCAATTTTATGGTCGACTGGTCGTATGCCTTGAATGTTATATTTTTTTTAACCGCGCGAATACCAACGTCTATCGGCATTTACTGAATGTAGCTGCATAGGCATAAGTAAGTATGTAGTAGTAGGTGTAAGTACATGCAGGCGATTGTACTTACATCTCCATTTCAACAAAATGGCGTCGTAAAGTTATGTTTTAAAGACCTTGCTTCTCTCTCTGCTGTGGAAAAGCAACCCATGCTCTCCAACCAAAGCTCTATTTGTTATCTGACCAAGTAAACACGTCAACAACATAACACAACTGTTAACACAGAGCATAATTACTTACGAACACAAAACCAACTTTGCACCCACAAAAAGCATACAGGTCGAGGTCAAAACAACATCAGCGGAAGGTGTCAACAACAGGGAAGTGTCAGCGTCGGTCAAAACCGCACGCACGCAGGGGGTAGGTAAGCACAGTGAATTTTCACGCACCCTTTGCCTACGAAATACACACTGTCAACTGCAGGATTTCGTATGTGTTTGTTTGAAGGGCTCGAAATGGTTTGTTAAAAAAATACACCCTATTTATAGCGATTTGCACGGTTGAAAGTATTTTTTTTAATAATTTGGAAATATTCCTACATACGCTAGAGAAAGATGTCTGGAAGGATTTGGGGAAGGCCTTTGCTCAGCAGTGAGACAGTGTAGACTACGCTAAAAAAAATGCTGCAGTTCTATCGCGTCAAAGTTAACACTAAGCTTAGAAGATACATTGCTCCGCACTGGGCCCACGTAGTGGATAACGGGTGATATAAGTGGGTGGGGACCCACTCGCACAGGCTTGCATCCCCGCAGAGGGAACATTATAGGATGATTATGGTATACAAAAAAAACCGTGCCCCGTAATTGACAACTTGACACGGTAAAAAAAAAATGAAATCACATAGAAAAAGACCGCTCCTCTTAAACTACTATCACCGTACAGAAATTAAATGTTTACGAAGGTATAATTGTAAAATTGATTTTAATGCTAATAAGTATTCGGTCAAAGAATCAGCATTGCCATACAACGTGGCAATGCTGCCAGCCTTTTGGGAACTTTTCCTGTTGACAGCGATGTGGACGAATTTTTTGATGCCCTTTGATTATTATTTTTTTTCCCTCCTGTTATATACTTGTACATAGTTATTAATAATGTTTTAGGTATGTAAATATTAAGTTTAATAATTTATGCTAATTTGAGAACAATAAAAATATGTTAAGAATAAGTATTCCATTTGATTCTAAAAATCGGTGACGTCACATTGTTATATTTCATACAAACCACGTACAAATTCCGCGTTTTGACGATTCATAAAAAGTATCGTTATTGACTACCCTTCCAAATACTCAATTTTGGGACGCCATACGTAAATAGAGAACATAAGCCTGCCACACAACAAACTACTAAACTATTCGGCAAGCAAGCCTCATAATTACACAAAGTATCAACCCGAAAAACCAATCAGAACTTTTCTCTCACTCATACCTAAATAAATGTCAACATAATCCCAACCACCCCAAAAATAATTAAATTTCCCAACTAACAAGGCTGCTTCAGGAATAATTTAGCACAAAGGCTGTGTATGGGCAACCGACCGGGAAAGCTTATGCCCAAAGAGTGAATGGAGATATCGACACAAGTTGCCACAAACTGTTCGAGTTGTCCCTTTACGTGCTTACTATTCGGAACAAAGGGGGCCCGTGGACCCCTAGAACTTAGGGTTGTGAATAGACCTTGTTAAATCTGGGCATCACTTTCGGGTGTCGTTGAGGGAGTTCTTTTATTTATTTTTTAGCTTGTTTGTATATAAAAGAAAAAAGAGGTCATGCGTATGCGAATTGTCCTTTTCAAATGTTTTGTTGGTTGTCGTATTCTTGTTAAGATAATGATTCTGATATTCGACTTGAAGTTTTTTTTTTACAATACCAAATGGGCAGGTCTATAACACGTCTTGTCTTTCTATAAATAACTACTTCTGTTATCAGCACATTATCTCAAATATTGCAATTTGTGTACCTATTTTTCAGGGTGTTACCAAAAGGGTAAATCTTGAAAAAAAATCAGCTGTTCCCTACATTTCGACGAGTCACGTGACCAAAAATGTATAGAACAGCTGATTTGTTTTTTTGCGATTTCAGAGTTGATCCCATAATAAAAGTTGTTCAGTTTGGTGGGCTGTAGCATAATTATCCTTTTGTATGTATATACCCTTTCAGTTATACTCTGTATAGTCGGTTCTATTTAACCATGCAACACAACTCAATATTATATCCCTCAAATACGCCCGAGGCTTATCCTTTTACTGCAGCAAGTTACACATTCTAAGACTGGCCGGACCGATGTCTTGGGGCCAATAAGTTGGCTATCTACACTAAAATTATAACGACAGACCGCTTTGGGAGCACGCAATGTTGGCGGATAGTTGGCCGAAGATGTACAACTTGTGTTTAGTGGGACTTTGAATCTTGTTAGTCTATAAAGTTATATGAATACTAACGTTTAAGTGCGGTAGGAAGGCGTAATTGCAACTTCAAGGTTTTGTTTTAATTAGCAATAACAATAACTTTTTGTTTATTTTTTCGCTGTCTGGCTTGAATTTTATTTTAATTAATAGCGATCCGCCCCGGCTTCGTAAGGATAGAATGTAGAAATACTCTCGCGGGCGAAGTCGCGGGTGAAACCTAGTTTTTATGCGTATAAAATTGGTTGCGTAGTTTAAACGACAGTGTACAGACGGCCGGGAGCGACTTTGTTTTATGTAGAGAAGTGGTGGGAACTGTCTTTTAGAAGAGTAGATCTTATCCCACTACGGTAAGGTTTAAGTGTTATGATTTTTACTAACGCAGTTCAGCAAACGTCTACACATAACACAAACTTTATCAAGCTTAAGCCTGATTATAAAACTCTAAAAGTTTTAATAAACATTGCAAAGTTAAATTAACCACAGACAACAAAGAAATCCAATTAGTAAAGTAACAAAAACCCTGCAGAGCAAGTTGTCACGCTAACCACAAACTACAATTCTATTGACTTTTTTTTTAATTTGACCTCAACATAAATGACATACTTAAAAACCTCAACGAATTCACCTTAGCTAGTTCGACATAACATAATAGTTACAACAAAGAGTTATATAATTTCACCCCTCACTTTTACCCCCTATGTGCGACCAGATGTTCGCTTCGATGGGTTTTTGCTACGTCACTTCTATTTTGCGTCGAACTGTCCGGTGACTAGTCATTCACCATTGAATGCTGATCGGTATAAAATTGGTTTACAATATCATCACAATGGGTATTTATTGGTATATTCATATTGATGGTTGGAATATTGACAGCAGTGATAGCCCAGTGTTGTGACCGTCGGACTGCCAAGTCATAGGTCTCGAGTTCGAACCCAAGCCACGCACCTCTAATTTTACGGATTCATGTGCCTATTGTTTAATTATCGCTTGCTTAAAAATCGGTGAAGGAAAACACCGTGAGAAAACCAGCATGTCTGAGAGATATTTCTCAACAGCATGTGAAGCTAAGTCAGAGGCCCATGGGCAGCATAAAAACACTGACACCACGGTCAGTCACTAACCACACGAAGAAGAGAAGGTTTGATAAGGTTTAGTAAGTAAAAGCTATTGGTCAGCATAAATGTGTTTCTTGATAAATGTTAATGACATTTCTTGTAAATGACATATGGGTCTGCGCCCATACCCAAAAAAAAACTAATTTTAATATTCTTTTGAACACCACATTTAATTTACATATCTGCTATAATAAAGCAATTTACCAACACCAAAGCATAACAATAAACCCATTGCATGTGTTCAATACGCTATTTTTTATGTCACCGTTTCAACATCAGACCCTCTTTTTAATCCGAACCAAACCAGTTCGGACCAGTTTAAGCAGAATCTTGGCGCGTGGACAGCTCACCCCTGATACGGTTTGAAGGTCATTGAACTATGGGCCCCAAAACTAGGGGTGACTCTACTAGAGAAATAATCGATAATTTAGTTTTTGGCATAGGTGTGTCTCTGGGGTTTGGGTGATCAACAAAGTGCTGTCACATGTTTTTTAAAGATTTTTTTTACATTTTAGTAATTTGATATTTTAAAATGGGGTGAAAGTAAGTCCCTGTATTGACTGACTGATTTAAAAAACTAAAACATTTTAAATTATGTTTTTACTGCATTTTTTTTTTAAGGCTGAGAAATCATCCAATGACTGCTCCCGCTCTGGGTGGAGCGGAAGGGAGTGTCAGACTCTTACTGACTAAAACCCATCCATGTTCCTTCCGTAGCCCTTTATGTTCCGGGGTAGCGGTAACCCTTTCGGACAATCCCACTTACCCGGCAGGCTCAGCCTTGGCCCTGACGAGCCCCTTCACATGCTCACATCTCTTTGAGGCGCGCGTGGAACATATACGCGCCGTACGGCACGGGTCTGGTGCTGATCGGACGGTGAGTAACCCATTACTCACCGGCGCAGGCCCGCGGTCGGCCGGTGGCCGGGAGTCGTCACGTGGCTCCCGACGCCCGGGGCGTCTCCTGCGGCGGCTGGGACGGGAGGACCTTTCTCTCTCCCATCCCGCCACCTTCTTCGCGAGCATAACTTTTTCGCAGAAGGAGGTGACTGCCTCCCACTCCCTCTCGCCCCGGACCATGGCTTGCACCAGGGCCGGGCGCGAGAGGTCGCCGCCGCCGATCGCCTCTACGGGGACACGGCGGTGCTCCGCCCAAGCGGGGCAGGTTTGCACCGTGTGCTCTACCGTGTCCTCTGGGCGATCCTCGCCGTGGTGACACCCGGGCGTTTCCTCCCGCCTGATGATGTGCAGGAACCTCCCAAAACATCCATGTCCGGTGAGGACCTGCGTCAGGCGGTAGGTGAGGGCGCCGTGACGCCTCTCTAGCCACTCCTCAAAGAGGGGCCTTACCGCCACTATCGTGGACTTAGCTTAATAACCTATCATCAAAGTTCGATCAACCAATTCTCATAATTAAATGTCACTGAAGGAAAACAACATTATTTTATAAAGAAATCGTTTAAAAGTCATTGCATGACAATACTCTTTAAAAATGCCACCTGCCTAACCATTCACGAAATACTTCCAAACAACACACATTTTTTAAACAAATTACCACTCAGTCTGTAGTCCCCGGGTGTTCAAGCGTGATAATATTTTTACACACAAACAGTTTTTCTAACAAACTACGATAAGAATCATAACAACAAAATAGTGTGGCTTATTTCCGTTGCACTAAAATAGGGGGTAGTTTTACAAATCTGAAGTTCAACAACCAAAATGTATTTTTCTTTCGACCGGATTCTTTCAATTGGGGTCAGATAGATGTCTGTTAATAAATAACAATTTTACAAAAAAAATCAATTTGTTAAAGTAGACAAAAAAGAAAAAAAACATTTATCAAAAAGTGACGAGACATCAGCACTTACATATTTTTAAAATAAATAAGCGTTGACTTCAAATTAACTGTTCTAGGTGAATACAGGTTATTCCTGATCAGTGGTGAGACTAGCTTCTACACAAAATGGCTCCCCAAATTTTCACAATCTCTGATAAAAACATCTGAACAAGAATTACAAAAACTTTTCTAAAGATCGGTATCCCTCTCTCAAAGAACATCAAGCAATACAAACTCCACTTGTGCGTCTCCACAAAACCAAGATAACTATCGATGACCAAATAGTTTCGTGAATTTTCGGCATTTTTCGTAGACTGTCGTGTGATCGTGTGCATTAAGGGTTTGAACACGTGGGGGGTGCGCCGCTATCGAATTGTCCCCGTCGTATTTAAAGGCGTAGGAGACGGATGTGTGATGTGCGATTCGGAATGGCATGGACTCGGTGTTAATGATTCTTTCCATCAAAAAAATTTAATAGAACATTTTGTATTTAAATTCAAATAAGTATTTTAATAAAGCAAGAAAAGTATAAATTAACATAGACGAGATTGATTAAAATGTCAATGATTTAAGTAACAGATCCCAAAGAAACTTATTCTTAGATTAAAGTTTTGAAACTTCAAAAAAATAGTGGCAGTATTTTTAACCGAGTTCTAACACGAATGGATTTCAACATTTTTTAGCAAATCAAGACCATATTTTAACACCTATTGATTAATCGAGCAGTCAATTTATTAGTTGGAAAATAGTTATAAACTTGACCTTGATTTTTCTGATTCATGTGCGTATTGTACAATTATAAATTGCTTAAAATCGGTGAAGGAAAACATCGTGAAGAAACCGGCATGCCTGAGAGATATTTCTCAACAGCATGTGATGCTAAGTCAGATGCCCATGGGCAGCATAAAAACTCTGACACCAGGTTAGTCACTAAACACACGAAAAAGACTTGACTAAAACGTAGTTTTCAAGCAATTTTTTAAACTATTTCACTATAGAAAACATATCAACTTACAACAGCAACTCCCTAGATTTCTGTGTCCCCCAAAACTGTGCGCTAAGAGAAGGGCTCGGACTCGGGAACGTTATTGATTTCCATTATACCCGCACCGTCGCTCGTCATCTTAAAGACGTGTCGCGTTTCACACACTTTTATATAGCGTTACACTTTCTTTCTTGTTGAGCGTCAGCATTCCAGTACCATTATCATGACATATTATGGAAGATGAGGAAATATTGCGCTGGTGACAAATAAATTAGGAGGGTAGTTGATTGTGCTGATTATAAAATATTTAAGTAAAGAAACTTTGTCATGACACATGAAAACGTAACGTAAACAAAGAAATCTATTGCTAGAATCTGGTAAAGCAAAGGTTATTCTATCTACGCGTGAAACGTTATTTCACTAAAATTGGTAGTTTCAAAAGAATTTGGTAACACATTCACCACTTTTTTTTTCAGGCTGGGTAATCATCCAATGACTTCTCCCGCTCTGGGTGGAGCGGAAGGAAGTGTCAGACTCTTACTGACAAAAACCCATCCGTGTTCCTTTCGTAGCCCTTTATGTTCCAGGGTAGCGGTAACCCTTTCGGACAATCCCGCTTAAACACATTTACCACTAAGAGCCAATTTTACCAATGAATCCGAACCCGATCATCACGTCTAAACTGCGTTCAAAAGCTGTGTATTAGTACTTCACAACAATGATGACACTGACAGTTCTTGAACGCAGTTTAGATATGCTGAACGCGTTCAACTTTCTAGGTTAAGTCGACCTTAAGTATTTACATACCCTGTACAGACCTTAAGTAATAGAAAAAAAACATAGATTATTTTTCTTTTGAGCGTAACATAACTACCACTTACTTTATCTTATTTATGAACAAAAATACTTCTTCAATAATAAAAAGAAGAAATCAATTTTCAGTCACATTTCAATATTGGTTTATTACAGCTATATTTATGAGGTGACAAAGGACCGATGAAATAGAATGAAATATAAATGAGTGAAGGCGACGCTCGTTGGTATCTGATGAACGGATCGAATGAATTTCTGTGGAGGTGAATGATTCGTTTTTCTCGAGCAGAACAATGAAAAGAAATAGATAAGATTTAAAACTGGAATAAAATGTAGAAGGAATACTTATGCAAGAAAGTAATTTAAATGACGTCACTTCGTTGAGTTAGGTTGTTCAATGTTTTCCACTGAAGAAGATACTGCGAAACGTATCGTTATTATGGGCCATTAATATTTTCTTTGAAGACAATGTGTTTTTTAGGAAATTGTTTGCTCACGTACTATTTACTTACCTAAGCTAGCCGTGGTCTATGTTCATTCTATATCTATCCATTATGTACCGAGAGTCCTCCGTGTCTCGGTACATGCGGTTGCGCTGTCATCTTTGACAGTCGTTACGGGTAGTCAGAAGCAGGATAAGTCTTTTGGGGTTCAAAAATGGCTGTTAACCATTTTTACTAAGGGATATCGTGTTACCCAGTGACTGAGTTGTGGAATACAGATAGGCAGCCACTCCATGTAAAATACTGAGATACAGCTGCATCCGTTAAGGCTAGAAGCCGACTCCAACCCGGTTGGAATAATGCTAGCATTTTTCTAACTGTGTTGGGGTCGGTTAAAAGTTGAGAAAGAGAGCTGAATCGATTGATTCAACCCTACTTTTGCCAAGCATTCCACAGCAATAAGGCTTCTAAGTTTACACTACTATATAGCCATAAAATATAAGCCATTTTTATATAAACCTCATCATGAGAATTGTGGCTTTCAAACCATTTCAACAGCCCTCTTTACGTTCGCCAAACAAAACACAAATTCAAATATCTATGACTCTGATAAACATAAAACTATCTTAAGACAATATCAAAAGAAGCCCCGCACAGATAAGGCGACTATCTTAAAAAATATACAAACGAACCGTCCATACTTATATATCCGCCGATCCTCTGTGGGCAATAAAGGGCGATAGTTGGAAGGGATCGGTTATCGTAGCATCTCGGACTCATCGGCAACTACGAATGTGGGTCGGACTCACACCGAAGTGAGAGACAGAATGTAGATACAGGGGTATTTTATTTAAGCGGGATTGTCCGAATAAGCGGTATTGTTCGAAAGGTAAGCGGGATTGTCCGAAAGGGTTACCGCTACCTCGGAACATAAAGGGCTAAGGAAGGAACATGGATGGGTTTTATTCAGTAAGAGTCTGTCACTCCCATCCGCTCATCCCAGAGCGGGAGGAGTCATTGATGATATCCCAACCTCAAAAAAGGGGTATTTTATTTTGGTGGTTGATATTAAATTATAAATTGACTATTTAAAACGGTTAAAAAAAATGATATCAGATAGATGAAAGACTGCTCGTCTTAAAAACTTCCATTACCGTACAGGAATAAAATATTATGTGAAGATATAATTGTAAAATTGCATTTAATACTAATAAGTATTCCATTTTATTCTAAAAATCTGTGAAATCACAGCGATTACATATTTCAAGTTTTTATTATTGCATAGAATAGGTATATATTAAAGGTATTTATTATTAATTGAAAAAAAAAACTGAAAAAGAAAAGAAATAACTAAATCTATTTTGTTGATAATAAATAATTAATTATTAATGTTAATGATATAGGTAGATATTAACTGAGCCCACAGTAGTTAGTCTTGTTTCTTGAAATATGGGTTAAAATACTGTACATCTGCGGAGCTCTGCTAGCTAAATTAGTTTTACCTGTGTGTGTTTTTTATTTTTTTGTAAACAAAAACCGCTTACTTACTCTTACAGAGACCATTAATTACCATGGAGCAAATTGCGTAGAATGAAACTAGAACCATCTCAAACACTAAAATATCCCTCTTAAAATCCCCCTGTATCACTCGATGGGTATAATTAGTAAACCTTAGTCGTTATATGAAGTGATATTTACGCAGTTGGGGGTACCTAGTGGAGGGGAGAAAGGGGAGAAAGGGGTATAAGCGCCACTTCTCACGTGGCCCCGGAAATAAAGGGGTAACATGACCCATTGGCTATTAGCAAAGGATCTACTTACGAATACAATAATTACTTTATGTAATACTTTTGAATTAGTTTCGCAATTTATTTGTAAGTTCGAAACAAAGTTTTATTTACTTACCATTTATTTTTGTTTAGCTAGAAACAGGTACGAATCCTAAATAAAAAGTTTAGAGTTTTCAAAGTTTAAAAAAGACACTCTAAAAAGAATGGAACAAGAAAATAAAGACATCTGAAATTGTTATGTACACGCTGTTTAATATGTATCGTCCTTTATTAGAAACAACAATATATTGTAATGTAATTAATACATATTATAGTGATGTTAAAATGAAGTGTTTTTGTGTTCAAATTATGTGCTTTATCTTGAGTCAAATAAAGTAAACTAATAATAATATACCACTCCTTATTTATATTTTCCCAACCTTTGACCTACCAAAAACCTCAAAACCACACACAATATATCCGAAATACCCTCACAATTTTGATAACAGCCACTCCATATTACCGGACGACCTACTCAAGCACTCTGCTGACCTCCCTAGGGCCCGAAGTTCCATAACTAGTTAAGATTTAATTAAATGCTTCCACAACTGTAGCTAATATGCTAAGCCAATAAACTGCTGCGGTATATAGACCATCAGTTGTACAATATTCATCTGGGTGGGAGCTTCAAAGTCACTGCTATTCTTGTTTAATGCTAGGGTACAATTTGATGATAGAATTAAACTTTGTAGGTACCGTATTAAATTTTCACTTTGTCTGTGGTTTAGAATTGCTTCTATTTTCGAAATGCAAGAAAACGAGGTCAAGTTTGCAATGTATGTATTTTGCATTTTATGTTTTTTGTTACTGGCCAGTAATCAACATTAATCTGCGAATTCAAATACCCACTATACGGCCATGTTTTCGTATATCTTGGAAAGGAAATTTAAATATTTACCAGCAGTATTACATGAATCATCAAACTTCTAATAGCCACAAAAGCAAAAAGTCTTCACTCTTTCTTAACGTTAAAATTAACGTTAAAACGTCACTACACAGAGGACCACAACCGCAAATAGTTGCTCTTCACCCTTATGCCCTTAGCAATAAGGTTGAAAAATGGTCCATCACCAGAGTCCACTTTTTATTTTTTAAGGGTAGGAAATCATCCAATGACTTCTCCCGCTCTGGGTGAGCGGAAGGGAGTGTCTGACTCTTACTGACTAAAACCCATCCATGTTCCTTCCTTAGCCCTTTATGTTCCGGGATAGCGGTAACCCTTTCGGACAATCGCGCTTACCCGGCAGGCTTGGCCCTAAGGGGCCCCTTCATATGCTGACAACTCTTTGAGGTGCGCGTGGAACATATACGCGCCGTCCGGCACGGGCCTGGTCCTGATCGGGCGGTGAGTCACCCATTACTCACCGTCCGCAGGCTTGCGCCTACGGTGGCCGGGAGTGGTCACGTGGCTCCCGACGCCCGGGGTGTCTCCCGCGGACCAGAGTCCACTATGGTACGTCAATACCAAAAACTAGTTAACCACATTATCATCTACAAGATCCAAATGAATAATTATTACAAAATATCCCAACAAGTTACAAAACCGTGTAACACAGAACACGTTCGCAGAAGCAAGGACTACCCTGATACAAGTTGTGTTGCCCAAGGCAAATAGGATGGACCTGAGCTCCAAGCTAAACTTCCAACAATCCTCGGAATAGAATGAAGATATCTACAAAATAGTGATATTGTGGATGAAACTATGTATAGTGGATGTCATTGTGCTTCGAGATAAGAGGAATAGAAACGTTTTTATATGCCCTTGGGGTTGGTTGGGTAAGCAACCTTTAAAGTTGATTTAGAAGAAGAATGCCCATTTTTCACCTGACTATGTATAGAAATGAAATAAATCTTAAAATTCAGCTTATTGAATTGTAAATTAATTACGCTTAGCACAATGTTAAAAGAAACGCAGGAAAAAAATATTTTAATATTTCTCCTCGTCAAGGGTAAACGTATTTAACATATTTTGAACGCATCTCAACAGTATCTATGTAGTTTGTGATCTCAAGTAACCGTTTTTTAGGACGTTACATTCTACATACTGCTACTGCGATTGGCATCGGCGCAGTCCTTCGTTGTTGTCACGAAGTAAAAATGACGTTTTAGACCATAGCTAAGTAAGTATTCCTATCTATACTTCGAGCGTTAATGATAGGTTCTAGCGCATTTTTTTTATTTTGTTTATAAGGCAATTAAGCCGGTTTCGACTATTCTGCCAGTGTCACGTTGAGACGGATACACAGGGGGGCACGCCGTCGAACTTTGTACTTCGTGTTTATTTCTTTATTTTATATTTGGTAAATGTCAAATCCTAACTAGACAGTTATATTACTTATAATTACCTATTTTTTACTAAGGCAAGCAAAGGCGATGCCGGCCATTATGCCAAGAAAAGAAAAATTAATATTTTCTGGACTTTGTAGCGTTTGTATCGTAAAAATTACTTTATGACATTATTTTCTAAACTTACAGGTAGTCTTTCTGCTATACCTTATATCTATACATACATTTTCATGATCAGGTTTTTATATGTATGGAAAGTGGGCATGATTCTTTAATATACATGCTGTCATTCTCACATGTACAATAATACCTTAGAACTCAGAAAACAAAACCTATATTCGCCAAATTACTTAAGCAGTTCTACCTCAAGAGTTTGTAAACCTGATTCTTTGGATAGTGGTATGCAAATTGTTGAGGTAGAACAAATATGAAATATAGTTCTTAGTTTTAAATTGTATGTTACTTAGATATGTTGTTGTTGTTGTTTGTTACTTAGTTATACTTATGTTATAAAGTGATTTTATGTTCCGTTCCCACAGACAAACCGTGAATACGGTTTTGTGGGGCATAGTTTAGATTAAGACTTTTTGTAAACTTTAATATAAATAAATAAATAATAAATAATGGGTGGATGATGGCTAAAGAAACATTGAAAAATATTAAAAATGACGAGAAGAACTGGAAGAGCAAGTGACTCTCGCCTTTGTTACGCGTATGTCGTACCATTGTTTCTATAGGTGCAATCCGGGACCCATAGCCCGATACCCTATTTATTTAAGTATGTTTTTATTGTGTTTAGGCACCCTGTTTGAATATTATACATAATTATGTTTATATAATTTGTTAATATTTGTTTGTTGTAGCTGTGTTGTACTATGTTTTTCAGATGTTTTATCCATCTATTATTTTGCAACCATTATTTTTATCATACATTGGCAATACAGTCAGACAGAATCATACATTGGCAATACAGTCAGACAGAATCATAGATTGGCAATACAGTTTTAAGTAGGTTATGGGATACCTCTGTGATTTAGGGTATCGACACTATCTCACATCTCTACACGTGGTTTATACAGGTTTGGGTACTTTATACAAATAAATAGAAATAAAGTTGCTGCAGTATATTATTCATAGCAAGGAGACTTATATATCAATTTAATCTTTGCTATTTTTCGACATCAGTTTGTTTATAAAACGCAATGTTAGTAAAAGCCAACCAAAGACACTCAAACCAGGCATACGAAATCACACTATTTAAAAACATTAACTAAATTCACTACTTATAATTAGGTACTCCCTTTCACTGATAAGACCTGTAGGAACATTATAGGCAGATTATGCTAACCTAGGCTTTTTTTGAAGCACATTTTTACGAAAACCTTATGACCTGTTTGTCTGACAATGTTACTTTACCACAGTTGCCAATGCATATGTACTAATCGAATTCATTCTTGACTTTACTGACACCAATGAAGGAAAAACCGTGAAGAAACCTGGACTTTTTGTTAATATACGTAAATCCAAAATCGTCAATCTGTCTTGAGTAAAGCGTGGCCTATGAGTGAGGCCTTTGCCCTGCAGTACGATAATAATAGGGTGGTTATATAAGTTACTTCTCAATGATTAAAACTGGAACAGGAACTATAAAATAAAACCATACATTTTATAAGCACCGTCCACTGAATGTTGAGTACTGGAAACCCGCGCAGTCATTGCGCTCACATAAACACTTTTGTGAGGACTCATCGTGATCAAATGCTGGTAATAAAGATAGATTAATGGCATCCCACCGAGCCGAGCGTTGCCGAACTTTGCCGAACTAACATGTGAGAGCGGAGTACGAATTACAGAACAAGTTTTATTAATGGTTTTTTGGTCCTTTTTTTGGTTTTGAAACTGGATGTAATTTTGATATGGTTTTGGTAATTTTGTTGTGTTTGCTTTTGAATCTAGCTTAAAAATGTTTAATGCAAAACATATTAGACGACAATTTTAAAACTGATTATTATTTGCTCATAAATCTGAATTTTGATACATTTGATTAGTTTCAGAACGTTCAAATTCTACAATAGCAGTATTTCCAATTGAAACTCCACAAATCATCTTTTATCAGCCCACAACATCCAATCTATTTCCAAATCAATGCACCGTTTCAATAAAACCCCGTTCATCCGAATCTATTTTTTTGCCAACATTACCATCGATGCAATCTATGTGTAGACGAGTCTTGATTTATTCTGTTACTGCTAAGTGTGCCTGCTTGACAGCCAAAAGATTTATTACTACATTTTTTCCGCTCCAAAGGTAGAGCCTATGTTTATCTGAACCAACAATCTAAAT
Organism: Hyppa rectilinea; assembly: GCA_951799385.1. NCBI lineage: Eukaryota > Metazoa > Arthropoda > Insecta > Lepidoptera > Noctuidae > Hyppa > Hyppa rectilinea. The sequence goes on from OX637310.1 coordinate 18,152,020, forward strand.
ACGGTGGTATATTAAGTGAGTTGTATCTGCCAGGTTCATTCTGATCGTATAAGCAAAAAATATTTGCGCGGTAAATTCTGCAGAGCTTTCTGATTTTACTATATCAAGATTCTATTCTTTTTGAACTAGTGATTTATGTTTTGCATTACTTGTATTCATGCAAATACAAATCTTATCCACGTCAATGTGTACTGGGACACTAGTCTAGATATTTACAAAGTGTAAGTAAGTATAATGTTTATGTTCACTTCCATTTCTTACGTTTATCAAACACACTTCTAAAGTGTTGTTATTAACAGCCTGAATCTGTCTCACCTTTTCTTTTTTAAGGTCTAGAAATTCCTCAGCTTTGAAATTCTTGTACCAGTTCAATTAAATTCAATTGCCGATAATTTATTTTGCTTATTCTAAGTTCAATTTGAACAACAGTATTCTCTCCATAACAATGTACGCTTTGAGCAAGTAAGCAACGTTTGCCTTTTTCTGTTCTGTATTTCTAAAATAACAGTCGTTTGCGAAACTCCTCGGCGCATTAACAAAATTGTCTTCACTAAAACAAACAAGCCCTTTGCGCAACTTCAAAAACAAAGCAACGGCAATTTCATACCCAACTTTTTGTTCAACAAAAGAAAATATCCTTCTCCCAATAATACTAACGACGAAAATTGACGCTTCACAAAAAAGGATCCAAATTATTATTCCAGCTTTGTTTGTCGTCATCAAAAGGAGAAAACCTTAAAGGTATCTTTAAAAATCCATTTCAGAGTTATCCGGTAAAAATGCCTCGGGTGATTTTTTTATATCCATATTCACCATTTCAGAACGCTGGGGTGAAGGTAGATGGTGACACACGGTAACAAAGATTAATGATATAGATTTGAAAAGTTTTTTAGTTTCGTATATTTTGGAGGATTGATGAAGAGTGATTAATTGTTTTTGAGAAGCGTAGCGATGTTGCAATGATTATTGTGTGTCGATAAAAAACATTGCACGTGAAGTATATTTAAATGTTGTGTTAATTTTTCGATCATTGCTTTGCAACTTATCTGTGAGCTATTGAAGCGAATTCCGAACGCGAATTAATTAGGAAACACTGTTTGAAGAAAAAAAATGAATCAACTTGATGCAACAAACTAAACAACGTTAAATTAATGAATCATTAATTATTTTGACCTTACCTATTTATAAATTGGACGACAAAATCAATCGTGGGCCGAAGATAGCTCCCCGAAGCATCCCACAGTGTGTCTCCCATAAAACTCAATAGGATGGTGGGTGTGACCGTTTTATTCTGCTGTCTTCTCGGCTTTGCAATTCGCTCGCCGTTCCGAGGGCTACAACGAAGGGGAAGTGCCCAGATGTCGCACGAACAAATTATTTACTACCCTTCCTTTTGTCGAAGGCCTGCATCTCCATATTTGTTATTGCGAAAACGGTGTCAACCGAATTTCGGAGCATACCTGGAATTGGATGGCGCAATTCATCTTGATTCTTTTATGGAGCAAATTGGGTTTGATAGAGTATGTAGGCCTGGTAACCATTTGTTAATGTCCACGGGTTTTGGCAACAGATAGAATTTTTTCCGGTTCTGGTGATATATTTAAGAAAGAGCATTGATATGACTTCCCATTTTTTGTGTCCTGTTACTATGAATGTTGGATTTTGTGTAATATGTCGTAATTTTTCATCTCAGGAATTTATTTCTAATATATAATATAAATAAAAGCTACATAAAGAGTATGTAAATAGTTTTGAACAGAAAATAATTTTTCCTTTAAAGTTTTATTTATTCTATTAATTAGAAAATAGCGTTCAAACCGGCACAGCGTTCTATAGAGCTGGCCGGAAACAAACGCAGGTTATAAAAAAGTCACCGGCACATGTTGCAGTGGAGTGCAGTGACCGCACATATACTTGAGCTCTAATAGTAGGTACTAGCTCTCGGTTATTATGACTGGATTAATATAAAGCAGAGGTAGTTTCCATTCAATTTTTTTCCGTTAATTTCGAAATCACTATCGTAAGAGTCTTTGTCAATAAATTGTAATCATTGAAGCTGTAGAGGGTATATATAGAAAAAACATAATATGATGCTGCTGGTAATCAAAGTCATGTAAGTTAGAGAAATTGGCTAAGAACCAGAGGAACTGGAACTTAAGAGTAAGGAACACTTTATACCATTATCGTAAGAGAGTCAGTGTGCCTATACAAGTGTCAATCGCTCCATGTCGATTCGATTTCGAAAATTGTTGATCGAACAATTTGTTATCTCAGCGATTCGGATTGTCAAGAACGCCACTTGTCAACACATTTGTATGGGAATATTGATCGAGTTTCATTACACAATTTTACATTGTCTAGCACTTTGTGCTAAACAAAAACGATTGATCACGTGATATTTCGAAAGCTCCAGCCAATTCCATACATTTCGGATTTATCAATATAATTTCGTTATCGGTAATGATGTGACTTTGTCTAGGGCCCCAGGTCCCTGTAAAAGGTAATTTCCCCTTCAGAGAGTGTATCGATGTTAATAATTCTTGAAATACACATTTGTTATTAAAATGATCACGAATCGCATTTTGATTAGCAATAAATCTGACACTGACCTTTAAATTACGAAAACCGTAAGAAAATTTGAATTTCATGCGTTTCCTTCGGCATCCTTCGGCACTTTAAGCACGTGCGTAATTTTAGAGAAAACTGTAGTGGCACGTGCCGTATACAGCCTTTTATTGCCATATTTTTGTCAAAACTTGAATTGAAACTACACGTTTAATAGAAATGACGGACACATTTTGGCTATTAAACCTGGGGTTTCAACAGAAACATCTTTGCTCGGCTTTCGGTGGATAATATCCCGTGATTTAAACACCAAATCCAGCTTATAACAAGGCGAAATGGGGAAGATAAGTACAAACAAAGCTGCAACGTACTTCATGCAACATATGTGGACGACTCTTTTATTGCTGCGTGTGTGTTCGTGTTATTGGTCGAATTCATCCGGAGTTTAATTCCATTGCATGTGTTTTTATATCATCCGCTCTGTTGCTTTTTTGCTTGTTGGGGTTTAGAAGAGTTATGCTGTTAATTGAAATGTGCTTGCCTGTTATTTGCGTTTTTATGCGCTTTTGAGGGTGAGAAGTGTGAATTTTGTTTAGTGGTTATTTTGTGCTCTTGAAAATGTTATTGATCTAGGTATGTTAGATTTTACTTTCAGAATATTTCAATAGTACAGGATAAGTGCTAAAATAAACCTTCTAAACGACTAGATTTCAATTAGGTACGACATACAAATTTATATTAAAACACACAAATCTAGCTTTGTGGTAAGCAAAAACACCAACTAAAATAGAGACCAATTTAAATTACCACCAAAATGTTTACCCACTTTCATCTTAAATACACTCAAATTGTTTAAAAGCTGGGTGCTATTTCTCTAGTCTCATTTTCAACATAATTATTCCAACGGCGCCATTTTATCACATTCAGACAAACATAACACGGTGAAGAAATTCGAAACATCCAACACTCATCTGCCGCATATATGCAAAATATCGTATAACCTCCCATATTTGTTTTCCATTAATCCACTAGTTTGCTAGAACAAAGTAAACACGATTCTACTAACCGTTGTAACGAAACTTCACATGGAGTATACTCTGTCTCTCTTTAACTTGGGAGGTAAGAACGAAATGAAAGCACCCTGATGCTGTGTTGTGATAATGCACAGAGTATCGCCCTTCCAATGGATGAAGTAATCATCTTTGAATATGGTAAACAGTTGATAATTATATTGTTGTTAGCACAAAGTTTACGCTCGTTTTCATTTAATATTAATGTTAGGCATTTTGAAGCTTCTCTTTATAAGGCTTATCAGACAAATCTATACATATTTCTGTCACCAGCCTGGTTTTTCTTACCTAGAATGCCGCGTACCCTTTTTCTACTATGTCCGGTTAGCTTCCAGTCTCAGCTGATGCAGCTAAATGCCATTATTATACATAGAGCGACGACCTATCTGACCTCCACAACACAGTTACTGAGAAACATTACACCTATTGATATGAACCTTATTTTTTTGTAATAAATTTGAAAATCTATCAAAGATAGTTAATAGATTGGGGTAGCTTGATGTGCTGGCCTCTTTACGTTAGTAACAAAAATGGTAACCAAGTCACAGTAATTATTAAGTGTGAGTAGGCGGCCATTTTCCATGAAGCGAAGTATCCGCCTTATTCAAAATAGATGTGCAATGCCACCAGATTTATTTTTATCAAATACGAAACATGGCTAACATTTTAGATATTGTAATCTATAAAGACTTTTAATATATATACCTAGTACTTAAGAGGGGCGTTGCTTGGCAAAGATTTATAATGAAGAATCCTCAGTCACCACAGCAACTCCCTCCAACGTGGACCCTCAACCAAATGTTTTGGTAACAACAGTTCCAAGTCCTTACTTACTTGAATAAAACGGCATTTTCAAAGTTATTTAGGCATTCATCACTACCTAGCCCAGCCAGGTATCAGGTATCGGTATAGGCCGCTAGGACCGAAGCCTGTCGAGTCAGCGGGATTGTACGAAAGAGTTACTGTTACCCCCCCCCCTGTTGTTATAAAGGGCTAAGGAAAGAACATGGATGGGTTTTAGTCTGTAAGACTTTGCCTCTCCTTTCCGCTTCACCCAGAGCGCGGCGGGGGTCTTTTGATGATTTCCCACCCTCTAAAAAAGGTATCATTATAAATAGTTGTACAGAAAATGGGTAAGTGGAGATCGCTTTCAAAGCTTTTTGTATTTTTACAATTATTTTCAGCAGGATTGACGACCGGTAGCTTATGTCAGTCCCATACAATTTAAACTTTCCCATTATCATTATAACTGAGAGACTGTCAATTTAACTCGACCCCTGTTTGTTGAAGACCTATAGTCATTAGTTATGTGTTAATAAGGATAATATTTATACAGTTTATAAGCTAACTGTATTAAACAATTATTTATTAGTTCAAGTATATTAAAAAGAGGAGCAACAATTATAGTCCCTATATGCTTATTTCGATGAATTAAAAGATAATGAATAATGATGATGATATTTCATATTTCACAATTATGAGACATGTTATCGTTGAAACTTTAACGATACAAAATATACTCCATTAATAATATTATAAAGCTACTTGTAAGTGATATACAAGGTGTTAAAAAATTAACTTTAAGAATTTCGTGGGAGCATTGATTCATCGTTACGAACAACTTTTACTATGGGATGAACCCTGAAATCGCGAAAAAAATATGACCTGTTCCATACATTTTATTGAGTTACGTGTGCCTAAGAAAGTTGTTCGTAACGATGAGTACAATGCTCCCACGAAATTCTTAGAGTTAATTTTTAAAGACCTTATATAATTATCTAGGTATAAGTTAAGTACAATAACATAAAACAAGAATAAAGCAATTTCAAAGAGCAGAGCTTGTTACGGCACCGTCGGTCATATCTTCACCAAGCAATGGTCACAGTTGCGTTTTATTGTTCCGCAGGTCGTAAGGGCATGGACACCAACACATGCAAATGTGGGTTCTAGTTTCACTGTTTATGTTATTGTTTTACAGACAAAATATATAAACATATACAGTGTGTTAGGTTGAACGAGGCACATACTTTCTGTAAGGCACAGCTGTCCGAAAGGGTTACCGCTACCCTGGAACATAAAGGTCTAAGGAAGGAACTTGGATGGGTTTTTGTCAGTAAGAGTCTGGCACTCTCTTCCGCTCCACCCAGAGCGGGAGGCGTCAGTTGATGATTTCCCACCCTCAAAAAAAAAGGCACAGCTGCAGAAGGCGAAAAAACTTGACTATGTTATTGTTCACTTTGTACATTATCAAACACACAAATGCATCTACGAAAGTTTCACCTAATACAATTTAAATGTACTACGAATTCAAATTAATATGAATTATGAAGACAGTGGATATGAATAGTTAACACCTTCAGTAATGTTGTCTGGAAGTACTCGAGCATATAGTAACCGAGTGCCAAGCAAGTTGATGCGGTAACTGGCATTTGAATGAAGTAAGACGTAAACAAGGTATAATAGATACAATATCTTTAATTAACTTATTCATTTAAACTAAGTAAGTAATTAATACATCATGCATCTATTTTATGAGTTTTTATTTTGGAGTCTAGCCTTTATTTTTACTTCTTAGAATGGTTTTTATTGTCTGAAACGGTATTCATCCAACAGCATTTGTTTTTCATTCTTTTAAATACATAAGAAGATTTAAAAACTGTAAATAAAAAACCTATTTTCCTTCCTTCTTTCTTTCTAAGTGCTGCAAAAACACAACAACAACAAACTCTTAAACACTATACTAAAAAACCTTTCCAAGAAAAACATCATTACACAAAACACATTTTTTCTAATCCCCCAGCATTATGTATACGCTTTTCCCCGCTTTTACTGCCTGTTACTTTATTCGGAGTAAAAAAAAGTAATTCGACTATGATGCCTTTATGACCGGCCATAGACGTATAGAGTTATAGCCCTCTCATTCCGTTAGATAGCCCTTTGTTTAGAGGACATATAACTTTTTATATCGGTGCCTGTCATCTAGTTTTTTTTTTGTTATGGCCATTTGCTTTTCTGATGATGCTGCTTACCTTACTTTCTTGTCTGCGTCATGTTTTCCAGGATATAAAGGGTTGGGAAATAAAAATTCTTTATCGGATTTTCCACAGGATCTAAATAGATTGATCTCTATAAAGCTTGGAGAATCTGCAAAGGTTTGTAGAAATACTGCAAGGTACGGCTTTGACCAATATATTGGGAACGGCTTCTATCGACATATACCTGGTATTTGTATTTTGCATAGAGTGACTGTCATCTAACCTCCGTTATTCAACTATTATTCCATATTGAAATCCCAAGCAACAACAGCTATAAGAATTTCGGGTTTCTGACTAGCCATAACAAGATTCGTGTGAAAATCGGAACCGATGGACTTACTACCAACTATCCTACACAACTATCCTCACAACCAAAACGGGTGTAGATATGAAGTATACTATATTTGATCTTCTATATTCTGTGTTCGTTCGTGTGTGATCTACCTTCCTTCAAAGTAAGTTAATATTTTTATTCTATCATTTCATCGACATATTGAAAACCGGTACAACAGAACCCCTTCGCACCTAAATCTAATACATACAGACTGAAACCCGAACAAACACTCTCTGCTCCCTTATTGAAGCAGTAAAGTTCAATATTGTTTAACAAAAAGATAGTTTGGAGTCGAAAGTTGACAATGGCAGAGTGCGCAGTGCCAAAATGTTTTGAGCAAATATTCATTGAATGTAAATCCACCGAGGCCGTTTGGATTAGAAGTGGTATGCCTATACTGTATACGGTAGCAATTTTAAAACGTGAAGCGAAATTGTTATTGATTTGTTTCGAGTTGGTGGGTTTGTGGGGGTTTTTCGTGGTAATTTTCAATATTCAGAATGCGTAATTGATGTCAGTAGAATACGCAACAAAAATTGATTAAAATTCTGGTGAGTTATTGAAATATAGAACAGAATTATACTTAGTACTAAAAATCGAATATTACTTAATAGATAGATATTACTTAATAGAGAATAAAAAGATATCAATCCTCAGTAACGCTAACATTTTTTTTTATTTGGTGATTTTAAGGCATACGTCGTTATTCCTTTCATGTACAGACGCCAGCACATCAAGCTATCCCTAACTGTCAAATTTTCTCAATTAAAAATGAACCTTATGTCTTTGCAATAAAGTTGAAATACGATCAAAGAAATTTGACAGATTGTGGTAACTTGATGTGCTGGCCTCTGTACATCTAACAATGACGCTTATACATTTTCTTTTTTTTGTAATGGCATCTCGCAGTTCAACCAAGAGGTTGTCTACTGCTTAACCGGGTTTGCCTATGGATGCCACAATGGAATTGAATCCTCCAGCCAGGGCTTAATAAAAACTTACAAACTAAGCGACTACACGCTAAGGGCACCCCCTGTGGGGTATGGACCTCGGCTTTGGGCGTATCGCTTCTACTCGACTTGACCCTGTTTTATTGGAGGAAAAAACATCTACCGCACTGAAGCTATTCTACAAAAAACAGTACCCTAATTGGACACCAAGAACGGTAAAGAAGAAAAATAACCTCAACCAACATAATATTCCCCCATCACTTCAACTCAACGTAATTCCCCCTTACCTGTTTTCAAATGCTGAGCATGTAAGTCATAACCTTGATCAGAGATCCCGTGAAGATAATGCCGTAATTACGGCGGCGCTTGCCAGGTAGATTAGGGACCCTAATATCGTGTTACACATAATAAAATGGATGTAGCCTCCCCTGTTGCGAAATCCCTTTGCGTACGGCACAAACAAATCGGCTTCGGAGTTGTGATGTAACTATAACTAGGTGAATCCGGTACGGCGTGCTATTTTTATCTCTGCGTAGATATCGTCAAGGAGGGCTAGGTTTTATACATGAGCATAAAAATGCACATTCTCCTGAATGCTCCTTAAGGGCGTTTGTCCACCCCAGCCATCACCGGGCCGTCACCGAGAAACGATATGATTCGAACTAAACGTGACCTTCTGGTGACGACGATCGTTTGTCCAAAGCGATCGAACTCCATGGTTCAGTTTGTTATGCTAGACAAATATAGCCAGACGAATGGCACTGGTGCGATGGCAGTGTGTCGGTAATTAACATCAAACTAGTTTTGTATAACCGCCATATATTGTCCCCTTACAATTTCGTACCGAGTATTTTAGCGGTCACGCCGAACTACTCAAAACTTCGCCGGCTCAGGTGACGGACACGAGGTGGAAACACAGCCATAATAAATGCATGTACCGATGTCGTGTTCATATTTTCGGTGACGTCCCGGTGATGGCTGCGGTGAACAAACGCACTTACTCGCTTGGGCAGTTACGAAGGTCTAGACAGCGAATGAGGTACGGTCGTAGATGCTTTTAATAAACCTGAGTTTCAATCCTAACCTAATGACTGCGGCAATAGTTCCTTACGATGCCGTCGCGGGATACAATGATAAGCTGATAGACGAAACGAACAAAGATTTAGCAGTAGACGTTTCCATACTGCCTCGTTGGTCTAGTAGTTGCGAGCGCTATTACTGATCATGAGGTACAGGTTTCCAGGTCGGGCAACCTGTTATTGGGTTTCCCAGCAGTGTTCGCATTTGTGCCCGGTTGATCATAGCAATAGGCTTGCCCCCTATAACATGGAACTTAATATAACTGGCAATATTTAGGTATTATAGCTACGTCTCTGCCTATCCTTTCGAAGATTACAGACAGGATGTTGTTTCTTTATACGCTGATAAAATAATAATCCTTAGATCTAACATTATAGTTTCAAAATATAGTGATATTCTTTTTGTATTTTCTTTTCAAGCTACAAAAGCCGGTACAAAGCACAGAGTTGTTCCAGTTTATAATTGTAGGCGCTGGTTCATATCACCCGTTCGCATATGCAAGCCAAGCATAAGGGCAGAGTAATTAACATTTTTATATAGCTCATTTGCATACCGCCTTGATAACTCTATGAATTTAAATTTATTAAAGGTTGCTCTACTTGTTGTAGTCATTCCAGTAATCAAAGGGGTCAGCGTTGCCGTTGTTACGAAGTTTGTTGAAAGTTTTGTTTGTAATGTTGGTATTATATTTTCTGGCGAGGTTACGGACCTTTATTGTGCCGGGCTTCCTTTTATGCTATCTTGAATTTTATTATTTTTTTAAATGTCACCTGTGTTTATGGCAATACAAAGATTTTGAGGGTTGTGTACAAGGTTATACTACAATAACATGGCGCACCCCTATAAATTACTGTTTCAATTTTTGTAGCTACGAAAAAAGTTTGTTATTGTATGTTTTTGTAAGTACATTCGTATTCAGTAGTAGGCCGGCAGCAACATACGTTGTGTCCTTTTTTTTTTGAGGGTGGGAAATCATCAAATGACTCCTCCCGCTCTGGGTGGAGCGGAAGGGACTGTCAGACTCTTACTGACTAAATCCCATCCATGTTCCTTTTTTAGCCCTTTATGTTCCGGGGTAGCGCTAACCCTTTCGGCTAATCCCGCTTACCCGGTAGGCTTCGGTCCTAACGTGCCCCTTCCCTAATGACTGACATCTCATTGAGGCGCGCGTGAAAACGTACGCGCCGTCCGGCATGATCGGGCGGTGAGCTACACACCGTCCGCAGGCCTGCGCCTGCGGTGGCCGGGAGTCGTCACGCGACTCCCACCGCCCGGGGCGTCTCCAGCGGCGGCTGGGACAGGAGGACCTTTCCATCTCGCATCCCACCACCTCTTCGCGAGCATAACTGCTTCGCAGAAGGAGAGTCGAACGAAAGAACGTTGTGAGTCCTGGTGTCGCTTTGTTATTACTTTCACAAATACTTTCAAACGTTTTGAATTTTGGAGGGGCTCGCCATGTTATCGTAGTTAATATCTACATAATTATATTCTGTATTGACCGTGAAGAATAAAGGAGTACACAGAAATACAAGATGTAAATAATCTGAGTTTCGACATACTTAGCTATGATATTAACACATCGATATCACGTCTGTATTTCCTAAAGTGTTGGGCAAAACTGTATCTTTTAGTATACCCACATTAAAATACATAATCACACTAATATTAATAAGGTGAGTGAATGTGTGTGTGAGTTTGTATGTTAGTTCGTCCTTCACGTTCAAACGGCTGAACGGATCTGTATGAAACTTGGCACAGAGGTAGTTTATAACCTGGATTAACACATACTATATATATATATATATATATATCCCGGTAGTACCTGCCCTTGGGATAATTTCCAACATCCACGCGGGCGAAGCCGCTGGCAGCAGCTACTAGAATACAAAGTCGAGCAGGTCGTTCGACATTTTTTTAAACCACGTTAAGAGTGTCATATCCTTAACCCGTATACAAAAAATCAACCAAATCCAATGAATACTTTAGCCACAGGAAATTATTTTTCATTTTCATACTTTACAACATGACGTAGATCTGAGTCCGTAATAATAAATAAACATTGTAAGGTCAAGAACCTGTGCAAACACGTACGATTCAATTCTCTACGTCTCAATATCCTTGAAAGACAGAGAAAGGTGTCATACTATAATCAAACCAATCACTATTATTTACAAAGTACTCTTATAATCTCATACGTTAGTAATGTTTGCCTTCTTTTTCCAATCAAGTCATTTTATCTCAGAAACTCATAAATACTGATCACGCGTCCAGTTTTTGCGCATCATGTTCGAACGTATTGCGATATAAAAAGTGACATGGCCACCAATCTTGAGGACACCGTAAAAAACCCTATGGAAGCACCAACACTCTTTAAGTGCCGTAAAATGCTGCAACTTTGCACGGATTTTGACGTTTTTATTCGATAAATCTTTAATCGTTAAGAAAGTCGTAAGTTTTTTCAATTACTGTCCAATATTGGTAATCAGACTTCACTGAATCTTGAATAGCACAAGAATTTTTTTTTTACAATGCTAGGCAAAGTTGTGCAGGTTTCTCTAAAACTCCCATACAAAAGTGAGTTCGGTGTAGGGCTGCCCCAAAGGAAATGCAACAATTTTTCTTAATATTCAAATATATTTTTAAGAAATCAAATTGTTGTACTTACTTAAATTCTAATAACATTTTTTCATAGGAAAACAAATATGTAGGTAGGTAATAACATTTAAAATATAATAATGTTGGTACCTATTACGTATAATAAAAATTACAACAGCAGCCTGCAGAGAGATCAACAAATAGTTTTACATAAAATCAACAAAGAGTTTTACATTAGTGAGATCAACAAATAGTTTTCCATAAACATGTGAAAACATCTTAGTACCTATCTAAGTTCTAAGAAAACAATTTTATGAAGAAACTTCTTCAAAACAATATTGTATGTAAACTGTAAAAAAAATCTAATTATTTTGAAATAAAAATTATCAGAAAAGTAGGAACTTGTATAAGTACTTAGCAAAAAAATCAACAAAATTAAATAGTTTTACTTACACACGTAGGTGATAAAAATATTAGGGACTAACTACACTTACCTACTCAGCTCAATTCAACTTATTCCATAAAAAAATAACAGTTTTGTATGGTGATTCAGCTTAAGTTGAACGGCACATTCGTTCATTTTAACGCTGCTGTTGCATCTCCATACAAAACTGTTATATTTTTTTTTTATGTAAAAAGCTGAATTGAGCAAAGTAAGTGTAGTTAGTTCGAAAGCAATATAAGGAAAAAAATTACTTCAAAAAATAAACTTGATCATGATCTTCCATTAAAACGTAAGAATTAGGGTTTTCAGATATCTGCAACATTTCTATTGCTTTCACAATACTATCTTCTGGAACAATATCTTTATCTGTGTTACGTTTAGGCATAATAAATTTTAAAGTACCTGTTTTTATGCCAATAGTTTTATAAAATGAAATGGTATAAAATTTTGTATCTGGACTGATACTCTCTATCTCACCGATATAATACTTCCATGATTTTGTTTTGTAATATCTTATCAAAACTGTTTCTCCTATATTATATGAGTCTTTTACACAACTTTCATTGTTAACTTCAAAATCAGTCTTTTTCTTCAGTAAGTCTTTTTCTGTTACGTCAAACTTTGTATTACAAGCCTTATGATCATGCTGCACTTCTCTATCACGAGTCTTAAATAAAATTTGATCGTTTATTTGGCCAGCCTCCGTCCATTCTGATTTTTGTACGTCGTTATTTTTTATCTTCTCAACCTCATTATCATTCTCATTCATTATTGTTTCGTCGTCATCAGCGATGGGAAATAACTGTGATTTTTCTTTCGTCGTTTTCATCATCGGATTCTAACATTGGTATTACGTCGATATCCATTAAATCGGAATCACTATGTATGCTCATTTCTATTTCACTGTCAGAAGTTGACAAAAGCATGTTCGACCATGAATTCCTTTTTTGCTTTACTTTCGAATGATGGCTTTCTTTCTTGGCAACCTTCTTTATTCTTTTAACTAATTTCTTCTTCTTTTGAGGCTTAACTATATTACCCGTATTTATATTATTTTCTTCATCAGTGCTACTTAAAGTACCATGAACGTTTACAAGAGTAACAATTTTATTTGGTAAGTTACACTCACTATTCTCATCTATCAAAGATTTTGTGTCTGAAGGTTGATTTAGCGTTGAAAAAAAAAAAAATTGCTAATGTTTTCTATCTTTATAAACAGGTTCAGGACAATAATGTGAAAAATTTACATTTGAAGAAAAAACATGTATCTGGGTCGATTCAAAGAGTGTCAATAAGATCGAGCTCTTTCACTCCATGGTACCAAATACGCTTCAGAATGGGCTACTAGCTTCATCTTTCTAACCAACCGACGACACCTCGACTATTTAAAAGTCTTTGAAAATGGTTTAATTGAAATAAATGGTTAGACTATGACCCATGCTTTTTTTTTGAGGATGGGAAATCTTTAAATGACTTCTCCCGCTCTGGGTGGAGTGGAAGGGAGCGCCAGACTCTTACTGACTAAAGCCTATCCATGTTACTTCCTTAGCCATTTATGTTCCGGGGTAGCGGTAATAATTTATAACCTATGCTGAGATATTTTACTCAAGTTTATCATTCAGTCAACCATAGCTAATGTAAGATTTGAAAGCAACTTTTGATCTAATTTTTAGCAGAGGTTCTCAACCTCTACTAAAAAGTAAAAGGATTATTTATTTACTAGTCTACTTTGTCACTCTATTAATAATTTTAATACCACACATTACATGGCATCAAATAAAGTATCCATTAGCGAAACACTAATAAATAAGAAGTATCATTTCATCAGTGACGTCATCGAATGTCCCGCTGTCATCCCATTTATAATTCGGGCCATTCATCATGCGACAGTCCCGAACTAATTTAGTGGACACTATAAATCTTGACGAACAACGTCACGACAGTTGTTATACCACTCAGGAATGTGATGACGCTGTTATTATTTTGATTGGAATGATTTATTATGGGCTAGTTATAGCATACATAGAGGTAAGTAGTTGGTAGGTATATGTTTTTACAATGATAACTTCAACAGTGACGAAACTGAATTCGGGACGGAGACGTTGAATCTGATCTGTTAAACTCGTTTAGAGATGGTCGGTGATGTTAATCGCGTATACTTCTATCGTGTGGTTGTGCACACACCCGATTTTTTTTCCTAATTCCCATAATTGGTAGGTAATATACAATTTATTGAAATAAATAACAAACAAATGTAATATACGTCTTCAGTTTGCCAAGAAGTTCTGAATTCAAATTATTTTTTCATTGGAAGGTTTTTAACTAACCTGTTCTAATTTTATTTTTCTTTGCTAAAATTAATTGGCTTTGGATACTCAGTCCTTGAGCCATGTCCTTATACAGGGTGTCCAAGAACCTGGCGTCCAACTGGATTCCCACGATGCCCCAAGTTCTAACAGTACTCAGAAAAATATTTTAAAAAATCCACCCCATGTACTTACAGAATTATACTGATTTCAAAAAAAAAGGGGGAAATGAGCACCCTGTGACATACTTTTGAATGCTGTGACTGCTAATGCTGATAATTTCGATATTTCTTGGAGGTTTTGTAATCTAGGGTATTGCTGTGTCTAAATAGAATGTAAAAATAAAGTACTTATTGTACCATTTTAAAATAAAATATTATTTTAACTAAAGGTGATATGGAAAACTATTGAATTTCGCAACTTTGACCGACTGTAGTGTAAAAAAAATGTACCAAAATAGTATGGCAAGTGACGTCAAATTTTGACGCGTTTATTCCTCTTTTTAAAAAGGTATAATACTTACACATTAATTTGAAAAAAAAAATTTTGATAATATTTTTACTCAACAACCCAATTTTTACGAAGTGCCTACCTACTAACGGTAACTGTCGGACCCTTTCTTATCTTAGAAACTGTTATGTTACTACTATTATTTACTTCGGTTCCAAGAGTGAGCAAGAAGGAAATACACACAGGTAGATGGGTTCCCAGTAGAATAAAAGCAAAGAATGTTAGTTTAAAGATATTTTATTACAATAAATGTTCAAAATGTTGACCACCCGCGGCAATACAAGCTCTCACTCTCCTTAAAAAGGACCGCTTTATGTTTCGCGAGTAACTTTTTTGACGTATCACCTGCACTGCTTGTGTTATCTTCTCACGAAGGTCAGCGATGTCATTAATGGGCTTCGCATAAACGAGCTCCTTCATAGTTCCCCAGAAAAAAAAATCCAGCGGATTTAAGTCAGGTGAGCGGGCTGGCCACGGGATTGTTCCTGATCGCCCAATCCACCTGTTCGGGTATTGCTCGTCCAAAAACTCTCTAACGGATACGCGAAAATGTGCTGGACAGCCGTCGTGTTGGAACCACATATCTGGTGGGGTCTCTTCTAGTAAGTTTGGCAAATCATTTTGAAGAAAATTTAAATATGATTCGCCAGTCAAATTCTCGGGCATCTCAAATGGACCAATAATATTCCCACAGAGAATACCGGTCCACATGTTCACTTTGAACCGGTACTGGGATCTATCTTCTCGCATCAAGTGCGGATTTTCCACATGCCACTCGTGCAAGTTGTGTAGGTTCATGTAGCCATCCTTCTTAAATGTTGATTCATCTGACCACAAAATTTTGTCGATAAAGTTTTCGTCTTCTCGATGTTTTTGCAGGATTGTTTCACAAAACGCGACTCGGCTCGGATAGTCTCGAGGTAAAAGACTTTGCACTCGCTGTACGTGGTACGGATGATATTCTTCTTTTTGGAGAATACTGTGTGCTGTGCTCTTCGGTATCCCCGTATCAGCTTCTATTCCTCGCACAGAGATGCTTGGATTTGCCGACACCGCCTCTAAAACTTCATCGCGTATGAAGTCATTTACGGGTCGTCCTTCACCAGCTACTTGATTGGGGAACCGCCCGTCACATAGTGATCTGTGCACATTAATGAAAACTCGATGGTCGGGATATCGCGTAGCCCTCGGATACCTTTCTCTGTAAAGTCTCGCTGCAGCTCGTCCATTACCTCTACATTCTCCATAAATGTAGTGCATATTTGCGTATTCTTGCGGAGTGTAGGTCGCCATGGTAGCACACACAAAACACAAACTGTCCAAACACAGGCAAAGGTCGTCGTAAAGAGTTCGTTTCAAAGTCCAGAGCACAAAGAGTAATCGAGTCCAATAAACAAAGCTTTAAATCGTAGTACGTGATCAATGGTAACAATAAGAGAGAGGTGCGTAGTAACGGCAGGAGGCAGTGACGCGTACTGACCGTACTGTTATCCTAAATAGCACGATCCCAGATAGCGTCACTATCTATCCCACTCGCACCTCTAACCTTTTTCTCCCTCACTCTTACCTGAATAATGGGGTACCATAAAGAAGAACCAGCAAATCGCAAAGATAGTTTCTGTCTTGCTCCCTCCTGTTGTAATAACGAATCACTATGGTGAGATGCATGCACATACCGTCCCTTACGGTCTAACCTGTTTTTTGAGAGGCCTGTTGTTATTTTTATGAGCATACAATAGTAATTCTTTAGAGGTTAGATTCAATTCGTCGTAAATTTTTCTTTCTAAGAATTCTGTAAGACATCGTAAAAATTGGGTTGTTGAGTAAAAATATCATCAAAATTTTTTTTTTCAAATTAATGTGTAAGTATTATACCTTTTTAAAAAGAGGAATAAACGCGTCAAAATTTGACGTCACTTGCCATACTATTTTGGTACATTTTTTTTACACTACAGTCGGTCAAAGTTGCGAAATTCAATAGTTTTCCATATCACCTTTAGTTAAAATAATATTTTATTTTAAAATGGTACAATAAGTACTTTATTTTTACATTCTGTTTAGACACAGCAATACCCTAGATTACAAAACCTCCAAGAAATATCGAAATTATCAGCATTAGCAGTCACAGCATTCAAAAGTATGTCACAGGGTGCTCATTTCCCCTTTTTTTTTGAAATCAGTATAATTCTGTAAGTACATGGGGTGGATTTTTTAAAATATTTTTCTGAGTACTGTTAGAACTTGGGGCATCGTGGGAATCAAGTTGGACGCCAGGTTCTTGGACACCCTGTATAGTCATTGCACAAAAAGCCTGTTCTAAAAACTTCCAGTGTTGTGTTGTGTGTGTGTGTGTTGTGTGTTCTTCTTGTGTGTGTGTGTGTGTGTTCTGTGTTGTGTGTATAGGGTTAAGTTTTCAAGTGTGCGTGAATTTCCAAATCCGAAAGAAATAAGAAAGAAAAAAGAAGAATCGAATGATGCAGTTTTAGTTTTAACTAAAATCAGCCCGCTGTCTTCTTTGACGGGTAAAAACTTAAACTAAAGGTTTTGAAAAATATGTTTCCCATCTAGAAATCGAACCCATTGACTTACTGAACTAACAGAGTAGGCAGTCATAAGGGACCAAAACTTTTTTGTTCATCTAAACTTTCAGAATAAAGTTTTTTATAAAGGAAATGACGTCCGTCAATCTCATTTCCCTCGGTTTGATACCCAAAGCTTTAATGTTATGTTAATTGTAAAGTTGGATCCCAAAGGACGAAATGCGAGTAGGTGTTTTAAAGATTCAGGAGACAGCGTGTGAAAATTGTTAATGAACTAGGGTCGTATGCAAGTGACCCTTTGTTTGTCGTTTAAAGGTGAGTACTGACCGGCATTACGCGGCGTAATGCTACGTGTTACACCGCGAGCCTTCGTGCAGTCAGTACGCCGTGTTACGGGGAAACCAGCGAGCAACGAGCCGCTCGCTGCTCGCTGGGAGCGCTCCACCCGGCTGTCGGTTTTTTGGCGAATCCTTTGAGTGTTATGCGGTTCGGTCAGTACGCTCCTGCAAGTCGTCGCGAGTAATCACACGTCGTTCCTATCGTATTTACTCTCGTACTCGTCGTTCTTAAAACATGGAGTGGACCCAAGAAAAAACTCTATATTTTATAGAAAAATACAGAGAAGAGGAAGTGTTGTGGAACCCAGCTCATCTAGAGCATTATAATAAACGGCGAAAGCTGAGCACAGAGTTTTGACGAGCATGTTACGCCGTTTGTACTGACACCGCGTATTCACGGCGAGCGTGCTCGATGCGAGCATGCTCGCCGCGAATGGTCCATTACACCACGTAACATTGGTCAGTACCCACCTTAAGAGGCTCAGGAATAGAAAGTTCACATAGATATTGAACTTTGGATTAGCACAAAAATTAGCAGTGATAGCCTGGTGGTGTGACCGTTGGACTGCCAAGTCATTAGTCTCGAGTTCGAACCCAAGACACGCACCTCTGACTTTTACGGATTCATGTGCGTATTGTATAATTATCACTTGACAAAAATCGGTGAAGGAAAGTATCGTGAGGAAACCGCATGCTTGAGAGATATTTCTGAACAGCATGTGAAGCTAAGTCAGAGGTTCATCATGGGCAGCATAAAACTCTGACACCAGGTTAGTCACTAACCACACGAAAAGTAAAAGAAGAAGCACAAAAAATATTGTCTATACTAATATTATAAAGAGGTAAAATTTGTAAGTTTGTATGTAGGGGGTAATCTCCGGAACTATAGATCCAATTTAAAAAAATTTTTCACTGATGGAAACTACATTATTCCTGAGTGCTATAGGCTATAAATTATATTTATATCATACATATTAGCCGAGCTATCGCAATTTTCGTCTAGCAAGTCGGAAAAAAATACCTCCGAAAACAGAATTATTTGCATGCGCTGCCTAAACAGTTACAGTTTATCGCAATTTTCCGCGGACGAAGTCGCGGGCAGAAGCTAGTCACTAATAAAATTCTCATAGCATTTCAAACACGACTCTCATAAATCCTTGATTTTCATTAACTGAATAGGTACTAGATGATACTCCTATTTTGAGGGTTCCACATCAAATCCCTGTTACAACATTAATGTGAAACTAGTTCCTCGCGATATCAGTTTTTTTTAAACAATTGAAACTAACCATTGACATTTTTTTTGGGAAATCATCAAATTACCCCTCCCGCTCTGGGTGGAGCGGAAGAGTGTGTCAGACTCTTATTGACTAAAACCCATCAATGTTCCTTCCTTAGCCCTTTATGTTCCAGGGTAGCGGTAACCTTTTCGGACAATCCCGCAACCCACTATTGATCCTAAACTAATCCTAAAAGAAACTTCGCAGTTACAAGTAAAAACTGAATCAATAAAATCGAATAGCAAGCGGCCGATGCGTCAGTTTGCAACTCGCAGAGCATACAAGGTTTCTACCAGTATGATGTAACAATGGCCAACACGGGGACCGGTCATTTGCAAATGTCAGCCGCTTCCGATTTTTGTTTTACGACGATTTTTTCAAATTCTTGTTTTCGTGATATCCGATCGCAGAAAGGCGAATGGAGTTCGAAATGTTTGTTATGAAGAATGGGTAACGTAACATAAGGCTATACAATGCATTACATGACATTCACGGATGTTTGTAGCAATTTTAAAGGTTCTACGTAGATTAAATATCGCAGCTTTACGCTGAGATAGGAGTCTTTTCGGCTTCGCACTGGACTTTGTTTTTATTTTTTTAGTATTGCTTTAATTTTTATTTGTTATTTTCCTTTTCATATTCTGTCTTGTTTTTATTTCTGTGTATTTCCTATGCGTGTGCAGAATTAAATATGTTTTTCTTTCTTTCTCCTTCTTTATTTCTTTAGATTTCATATTCATCATTAAAGTTTAGACTTAACGTAAGTTCTTATGTAATCATGTATTGAGCGAAAGTATTCTTACAACTTTATAAAAACGGACAACTCGAGTACATAATCCTATAATTAAAACAGCTTAAAACAAACGGACTACCAACATTAAACACGACATGAATCACAAGAAAAACTCTAGAAAAACACTGGTAAAATAAACAGACAGAAATGTTGAAATTAAAGTACACAGAAAAATATGTGGGGTTAATTAAGTATGAGGAATGCATGAATGTGTGCGAGTATAAATGTGAGGGTTGGTGTGAAAATGAGACACGTTGATGTTCTGAGCATATGGAGAATGTCGGGGGAAGAAAAATTTAAATAACAAGTAAATAAATTCGAAGACTAAATTAAAAATCTCGGTAATGAAAAAAAAATCAATTAAAAGTAATGGTCTTGTTGATTGCTGACAAAGAATGGAACTTGGTTTTATAAATTTGGTGGTAACTTAAGTATGGACAACAAGTAAGCGGGATTGTCCGAAAGGCTTACTTCTAACCCGGAACACAAAGGGCTAAGGAAGGAACATGGATGTCTGACAGGACAGGAGAGTCTGACACTTCCTTTCGTTCCACCCAGAGCGGGAGGGGGGGTCATTTGATAATTTCCCACCCTCAAGAAAAAATACAAAAATAAATATGGGCAACAGCTTTATAAGTATATAAATAAACACACATAATAAAACTTTACTTCGATCATCGACTTGTTAGCATAACGTAGTGATTGGAGTGATTTGATAGCACTGAAAGATAGGCTCCCAGTGGATGCTAGTCTGTATCTCTAACAATTATTTTTTTTAAATTGTTGTCGAAAGATACAGGCCAAGCTTTAAAAACTGAGCAATACATTTTCTGAATCAATGAAAATTGCATTGAAAATAGAATAAATAAGTAGGAAATCTTGAATATCAGATACTTACAAGGAATTATTTCATCAAATTAAAATCAGTGTCGAAATTCTCATGAACCATTTCCCCATTTGTAATGTTGAGTCAGTGTTCAATTAGTAGGTACGGTCCCCAGCCAATGCCGCCATTTTCCAAATGAGCCATTTTAGATGTTTGACATTTTGTCGTAAACTTGTTACAAAATGGAAGTGTTTACACTTAGTTGGCTGTTCATTATTGAATTATGCTTTGATTTCCTAATTTTATGGGCAGCTGTAAAATTTTATTTCATTTGATTGGTTCCTCGAAATTCGAAAATTGTTTAAGTTATGGCTTTGTAAATGAGCTGTGATTATCAACACATTTACCTACCTATTCAACCACAATTTGAATAGGTAGGTAAATGTTGTAAAATCGCCCGAATTTAAATCCAAATCATCTATTTACTCTATTTGTACAGTAAACAGATTGACAAAAACTATCATAGTTTAATGCCAATTTATCTCTGGCTAGAATTATTACAAAATTATTTAATTGATTCAACAAAAAACCGCAAAATCAATGTTTAACAAATTATACGCGGCATTCAACCACAGAACATAAAGCATTTCGAGTGTTTACCTCTCGCAGATGTGTAATAGCCGGTCGACACTGCCCTGGGGGACATTCGCAAATTGCGACTACCGATGCTTCGAATTTTTAACACATTTTTAAACGGAGCTGCAGAAATATATATGAGGTGGAAGTGAATACCTATTTCACGTGGTGTAGTAAGTACCGACCGTTTATACAGAGCAGTGACCACGGAAAATAGTTCCTCAATGTAAAAATCGAAGGTGCTTTCAGGATTAATGCGAAGAGAGAAAAGTCAAAGAAAAAAAATGTTGCGCTTTGGTGTTCCCTAATTTCAACGTAAACCCATGGGAATAAATTTGTTGCAGATTAAATTTTTTAAATTTTTAATCTGACAGCCAGTCTTACAAGGGGTATTGTATTGCCCAGTTACTGGGTTCTGGAGGTCAGATAGGCAGTCGCTCCATGTAAAATAATGGTATTCAGCTGCATCCGGTTAGACTGGAAGCCGACCTCAGAATAGCTCGGAAAAGGCTAAGCAGATGATGAGTGCTGCAGATATTTAATTAAAATTTTAAGTATAGAAGTAAGTATAAAAAGACATCACTATCCATAGCCACACAATCAAAAACGAATCATTTCTCAGTTGCAAATGAATTGCATTGCATTGCTACATTGCCATATGAGACACGATTTAGCATAAAAAAAAACAATTTTGAGCAGTTTTACTATTGTTATTGTTACTCCATAAACGTTATGCTCTAAAAAAAAAATCATTTGAATTTTTCAAGACCTACTTTACTGACCAACTTTTAACATAGATAAATATGAAACTTCTCTCTAAAAAATAGTTTTCTATTAACCCCTTAAATGTCGTAAGAACCCCATAGGTTCATTCGAAAAATCCTCTCGAAGTGACAATAAATATAACCGTATAAATTGTTGAGCTCTCATAATCAAACGGCTTCTAATAGACGAACATCTAACGGGTTAAGGCAATTGAAAATGAAAATTAATTTTAGACACACAAAACAAATGTCAACACGCACCCACAGAATATTAACAAATGGTTTATGACTCACACACAATTGCGTAAAGCCTTTACGCAATTGTGTGAGTCTGTCAACATTGCTCAGGGGATCGCAAATTGCAACTCCACCGTTTCAGATTTTTGCACGGTCCAACAACAGTCTTTTAGGGGATTATGGTTTCCGCACTCAGTCCTTTAGACGGACCATTATGCGTAGGCCATGGTGGCCTTCGGTGGTTATTCCAACCAGACATTCTGTGCAAATATACGTATACATCAGTTTATTCGCACAGAATGTCTTGTAAACCGCTCGCATTTAATTACATAGGGCGGGTTTCGTTTTTTTTTTGTCTAGAGTTTTACTTTGGTGTTGAATGAAGATTAATTAGTTTATAGTTTTTTTTTTACCATTGCTTTTTTTTGTACCCAGAACGGGTGGGGGTCATGTGTTAACTTCCCACCCGAAAAAATCATTGTTTTTTTAAATAAAAAAATAGTTAGTACAAAGTTTGGATGTTTATTTGTTGTTTTGGTCCTGACTGTTGCACCACCTGCTTTTACATTATAAATAAGAAAATCATCGGGCGATCGAGACATTTTTTTTGGCGTCACGGCAGTCAATAAAACAAGTCTCGGGTAGACCAAAACAAGCGAGGTGATAAGATATTCGAAATAGGATTTTTATTTATTCGCCTCAAACGAGTTTCCTCATATAAGGTTACATTGCGGTAACTCTAAGACACTCAAAGAACGCTTTCATCCTTTAGTATAGAATTCTTATACACATACACGGAGTCCCTGACAGCTAGCTGTTGACATGAACGAGGTTTAAACCTGAAACTAGTTTCCTAACCTCACATTTCTACTAGATCTTTCTTAGCCGTGTCCCATATACCGGAGTGCGTGTAAGTAAAATCTTTAGTACAATCAATTCACATAACAAGCAGTTTATCGCCTCACATCGATAATTAAATGTTATAGCGTTGCTCATAAATCCTCGCTTAATATTATGTCTAGTGACGTAAATACAAGTGCGAATGCCATACTGCAGGAATTCGCAGAAAGTTGGTGTTGGTGTGAGCGAAGTAATGGGAAAGATGAAGGAATGAGAGGACTGAGGAATTTAATAAGTATCGTGTTGTCTTTGTCTGAGATGTATTGCTGTCTCTCCTTGAGGTTAACGTGGAATTTGATAGGTGTTAAAGCATTATTGTGTGTTATATGTGTAATAGTATCTTTCAAGACGCAATTTTTACACAGTATCCATCAAATACGGTCTAATTTTACGTATCTCATCCATTGGGAATGTGTGAAATCATAAAGGAATATGACTGGAGTTGAAATTAATAACTACAATTTCAATTCCAAAACTCATGGCTAAATAATAACAGCTGCATGAGTCGATCTTCAAGGTTAAGGAACGCTTGCAGAGATAGATCCGTGGATGGGAGACCATTTATAACATACCGACACCTATTCATGCTTCGGCAAGTACGTTAAGCAGTTAGTTCCGACTGTCACTGGTAGATCTAATCGATGGATCGCCCGAAGCACTGACAACCAGTCTTGCCAAGGGTTATCATATTACCTACTGAGTTGTTGAGGTAAGATAGGTAGGCGTTCTATATTAAATACTGGCATCCAGTTTCATCCGGTTAGACTGAAAGCTAACCCCAACATATTTAGGAAAAAGTTAGTCATACTGATTGAATTTCAACTCCAATATACACACATCAAAAGTGTCTAGGGATCAACATATATTTTTGCAATAACTTTTCTCTTGATTGATATTAATTTAAATTTTCTTTAAGGATTCATCAAATAAAGTGTTTTCGTTTGTCACAGTAACGATAAACCAAGTCACCTTTGCATTAATAAAGAAATTTGCCATTTTCCTAATAAAGGGATTTTTGACATTTGAACCACTAACATTAAAGTTCGAAAAAAAGACTGAAATAACAGTTTTCTTTAAAATTTTATTGGGTAACTTAAACAATTAATAATCCGTGTTTCTACCGCGAACACTAACAACACAAGAACATCGGTTTGGCATACTCAAAATGAGTTCATCCAAATCAAGCTGTGGAATGGCCGCCCATGTTCGTTGCAACAACAAAAAAAGGTCTTCTTGCAACTGGATACCCTCCATATTCGGCAGAGCTCTTCTCTGTAGCATATCCCATGCATGCTCAATCGGGTTCAAGTCTGGCGACTGAGCAGGCCAGGGCAGGACATTGATGTTAGCTGCGGCGAGAGTCTGTCTTACAACTCTTGCGGTGTGCGGTCGTGCATTATCATGCATTAACTGAAATAAGGGACCGATTTGCACTTGTAGAGGAACGAATGAAGTGAACCTTCATTCCCGAAGACCGCTACGGGTACCACCTATAGCAATGCACAATCGTAGGATTCGATATCAATGGGCTCTTGAACACAGAAATTGGGCAGAAGAACAATGGCGTTTCGTGTGCTTTTCTGATGAGTCTCGTTTTGGTATGAGACCGGATACAAGACGTATACGACACTGGAGAACCCCTGGACGCCAACAGCGATTAAAATCCTGCCAGGAAGTCCATCCTTATAGTGGTGGAACCATCATGGTATGGGCGGGTATTTGGATCGGCGGAAGAACTGAGTTGATTTGGATCAGAGGCAACCTCAACGCTCAAATTTATGCTGAGACGATTGTATCTGACGTCATCGTTCCTCTACAAGTGCAAATCGGTCCCTTATTTCAGTTAATGCATGATAATGCACGACCGCACACCGCAAGAGTTGTAAGACAGACTCTCGCCGCAGCTAACATCAATGTCCTGCCCTGGCCTGCTCAGTCGCCAGACTTGAACCCGATTGAGCATGCATGGGATATGCTACAGAGAAGAGCTCTGCCGAATATGGAGGGTATCCAGTTGCAAGAAGACCTTTTTTTGTTGTTGCAACGAACATGGGCGGCCATTCCACAGCGTGATTTGGATGAACTCATTTTGAGTATGCCAAACCGATGTTCTTGTGTTGTTAGTGTTCGCGGTAGAAACACAGATTATTAATTGTTTAAGTTACCCAATAAAATTTTAAAGAAAACTGTTATTTCAGTCTTTTTTTCGAACTTTAATGTTAGTGGTTCAAATGTCAAAAATCCCTTTATTAGGAAAATGGCAAATTTCTTTATTAATGCAAAGGTGACTTGGTTTATCGTTACTGTGACAAACGAAAACACTTTATTTGATGAATCCTTAAAGAAAATTTAAATTAATATCAATCAAGAGAAAAGTTATTGCAAAAATATATGTTGATCCCTAGACACTTTTGATGTGTGTATCTATTTGACTAAATATCTACACCAGACAAAAGTGACGGTTGCGAAAAATAAAACTGATCCGTCCATATTCTGGTTACCACCGGTTTATCACGTCGTAAAGATTGAACTGAAGGGAATAGGTTCGCCTTTTATCATGGGCTCTCAGCGTCGCTCGTCGCGATAAATATTCTTTTTGTGGCAGACACGACAAACGTAAGCGATATGGAAATATTGTGGTGAAAATTAAATTTTTGGTAGAGAGCGTCTTTGGTACCGAAATTCCAATGGATTTGATTGCATTGGTAAGAATGAAAGATACAAACATGATTATTTCACTTTAACTTATCTTTTTCTAACTTGTATGAAAGCCTAATTAGGTACACAACAGAGTTAAGTAAAGGTCAGTCCTTAATTTACTCTGTTGTGTCCCTAGGTTTGGAAAAGAGCCTCTCACGTCCTTCCTTTTTTTTGATGAGATGTCTAACCATCAGACATTTTTATTTTTAAGGATGGGAATCATCAAATGACTCCTCCCGCTCTGGGAACGGAAGGGAATGTCAGACTCTTACTGACTAAAACCCATCCATGTTCCTTCCTTAGGCCCTTTATTTTCTAGAGAAGCGGTAACCATTTCGGTCAATCATGCTGTCAGTCTAACGATGCTATAATTTAAAACATAGCTGGGAGTGGAAAAACAAAATTATCATGTACAACAGATAGCATCAACTTTACCCAATTCAGCGTTTACTGTATCGATTTTGACCTAAATTCTTGCTGAAATTGCCGATCCATCACGTGGCCGTCTCACGCTTCTTATCCCGTTCACTGGTCACCGTTCTGTCACAACAAATGGGCTAATCCCGTAGCCACGTTTTTTCTTACCATCTTTTTATACTACAACATTAGATCATGTTCGATTGTTGTTGATTCTTTTTTCCAACTCATTTGATTTTCCTTTTTCTTTTCTAAAAATATAATGCTCTTCAATATGATTTAAAGCGGCAGTTGTTTATTGTAGTTTTGGTAAATGAAAAATTTCAAATTGCTAATAATAATAATGTTAAATTGCAATTAATTAATTATTATTAACTAAATAAAAATTAGTCATAACAAATATTTAAATGGGTAATTAAATAAATAATAGGGTATTACTAAACGTGCAGTTACCAAATCTGAATTAGTTGGTAATAAATCGTTCATTTTTTACTGTCACACTAACTTACCAACTGCCGAAAAATTTGATTACTGCCCGATATTTTTTTTGCAACTAATCTTAATAACCTCCTTATTGTTTAATTAACAAGTAAAACTTGAAAATACGGATAATTATAAATATAAAAAGTTAAATAGGGTAACACGATAAAAATTTTAGGAGAGGTCACAATGTGTTTACTGAATAACATCCCTTTCAATTACCAGATCGAGATATCATGACTTTAAAACAAAAAACCACCACAAAAAAGTCAAATTACGGAAACTAGTTAGTAAAGAAAAAGCGATAAAATTCGAAACGCAATAGCGCTTGGAGCAGGCAACCGGGTACAGTGGCGGGCGAGCCGCGAACGAATGAGCGTATCTCCTCAAATGGAAACAACATGGCGAAAAAACCGAATGAAGCTTGATATGGTAGATTGTTTTAAGGTTCCGTATAAATAAAAACTAAGTGACTTTTGTAGCACTTTTTTTTGTGGGTGGTAAATCATCAAATGACTCCTCCCGCTGTGGGTGAAGCGGAAGGGAGTGTCAGAATTTTACTTACTAAAACTCATCCATGTCCTTAGCCCTTTATGTTCCGGGGTAGCGGTAACCCTTTCGGACGATCCCGCTTAGCTTTTGTAGTACTTAAGAAGAGCTCATCGTAAGAAGTCTGTATCGATAATATTATATAGACATGTGACAAAAATCTTTGTCAGTTTTTCGAAACCTACGATACATTGCAACCTAAGATCGAATTGATACTCGTACATTGCAGCGGTGCGACGTCAATAGATATGATGAACCGACCAACCAATTTAGTACTATCCCCGAATCTCCATCAATTCGTCCCATCTACGAAGAAAAAAGTAGTATGACGTCATTTAATGACATATTAAATACTAGCTTGTGCCAGCGGCTTCGCCCGCGTGTGTGTAGGAAATTATCCCACGGGAACCGTACATTTTTCCGGGATAAAAAAGTAGCCTATATGCTATTCCAGACTATAATCTATCTTTGTGCCAAGTTTCATCCAGATCCGTTAAGTAGTTATTGAGTTTATTCGTTACAAACAAACACACAAATCTTTCCTCTTTATAATATTAGTATAGATTTTACAAGATACTACGAAATTTTTTATTCAACAGTAAATCGTTGGCATTGCAAATGGAAATTAAAACACCCCACAGCAAAAGATGAACAGGGCAAAGGGAACTCCAAACTCGCGGCACTCGATCGCCGGTCGGTTGCACGGAATTTTTACGCGAACTGTTATAGGCTTTCCTGCTAATCTCTTAACTTTTAACTGGGAAACAATAAAACGTCGCAGCCAGTGGGCAGCGGCAAAAATGTATATTTTGGTTAAAAAACTCGGTTTAGTGGGAGATATTTTGTTAGTGGTGTTGAAAGAGGGAAGTTACGGTTTGAGAGATTGAATAATGGATGATGTAATAATGCTGAACATATATTGACTGTTCCGAGCTTCATGCTAAGTTAGAACTGCGGACGAATCAACTTGATTTACGTCAACGTCCACTAATCAACGTTCCTTTTTCCTCTACAAATTATAGGCGAAATGCTTTCTTTGCCAGGAGCACGTCAAGTTTTAATAACCTACCGCGTGAGTTGAACATTGATCTTTTTGTACGACGCCAGCACATCAAGCTATCCCTAACTGTCAAATAATCTCAATTAAAAATGAACTTTATGTCTTTGCAATAAAGTTGAAATACTATCAAAGAAATTTGACAGATTGTGGTAACTTGATGTGCTGGCCTCTGTACTTCCGCTAGCACAACGAGACGGATATTAGCGAAACAATTGTTCAATAATTGTAATAATGAATAGCGCTCAAACTTTGGTGATATGATGACAGGTAAATGTAGTACAATAATGGTTGTAATCATATACTGCACATAACTTCATAAATATATATATACATATATAAATAGGTTACCTTATATACTATAATAACATATACATGTGGAGGCTTGTTATTAGCAATTTTTAAGTACATTTTTTTAAGCATTTATGTAATTAGTCTGTAGCGTACCATAAAAAAAAAAATTGTGAGTGAAAATATCGAAATGTAACTACAATTTCAGTAATGGCGTAGACTTGTTTGGATCGATATCTTCACTTTTAGTTTCGATTTCCGTAAGTGGAATAACTTAAGTGTCTTTCACTGAATAGCTGCTCAAATTAGTGCTGTAAGTTTTTATGATCAAGAATCTCTCAATTTCTTTGTTATAAAAACGTAACAGTTCTAACCAAAAAAATGACACACCGCACATAAATATTCATCTCCTACATGCAACGTGTATGAAAGTGTACTCATCGAGACAGCCCACAGCCCACTAAACGCACGCCGTCCGCAGGGAGCGGCCGA
Source organism: Hyppa rectilinea (assembly GCA_951799385.1). Classification (NCBI taxonomy): domain Eukaryota; kingdom Metazoa; phylum Arthropoda; class Insecta; order Lepidoptera; family Noctuidae; genus Hyppa; species Hyppa rectilinea. The sequence continues at coordinate 18,181,210 of OX637310.1, forward strand.
GTTTTACGACTAAACGTATAAATTCCGCGTCGTTTATTTACTTTTTACAGCGTCTAGGCCGAGTGAGGGAAACGCGTCTGCATAGATGTTAGTGTTATTGTTAGTGCGGATGACTGGTTTAAATGTGCATGGTAGGAATTTCATGTTCGGGTCTCTGAATTTGCATACAGCATCATTTTCATATTCTAGGCCTTTAATAACACACGTGTCTACATTTCTCGCTTAGCTCCTGATATTGAATCTATCAATGAGGCCCATACTGTTAGCTTTGCTGCGCTTATATTCTAGACCTGTTGAAATAATACACGTTTCTACATTTCTTGCAAATATGACATTGAATCTATCAATGGCCCATACTGTTTTCTTTGCTGTGCTTCACAATTAAAGCGAACCTAGACAAGTGTCATTCGCTCCTTGTCGATTCGATTTCAAAAATTGTTGATCGAACAATTCGCTATCTCAGCGATTCGAATCGTCAAGAATGCCACTTGTCAACGCATTTGTATGGGAATATTGATCGAAATTCGTTACACAATTTGTCAGTGTCTAGCACTTAGCGATCGAAAATCGTGACATTTCGAAAGCTCATGCCAATTCCAGACATTTCGGATTTATCTAGTTTCGTTATCGTTAATTAAAATGTGACTTTATGTAGGCCGAGGTTTTATGCTTGAGTTAGGTGATGCAAAAGATACATCCTCCTATTTCAATAATTTAGGCAATTAATAGATTTTATAAAATCGCTTACATTTCTACGAAAGCCTAATTAAATCTCAGAACACATAAGATCACTCTAAAGTTTCCCCACCCCTCGTAATAGAGGTTGAGGCCTCGCCACTCACCGTGAGGTCACAACCTATACCCAGGCCTCGGGACTCAAAAAACGCGGGAAGCGGAACGAGACGCGACCTCACTTACAATTTCCTCCGTTTCCGCTAAGGGATGGGGTCGCCATGTTTAAAATTTAAATGAGATATTTTTATCTGCATCATTAAAATTATCACGCATTGTGATACTGTTTTATGATAGGCCTTTTCATTAGGGTGTCCCTTGTAAAATAATAACGCTTGTAATTGTAGGGACAGTGCGGAAAGGACGGTGTTATTCACGTATTAATTTTAATGATTTGTTTTGTTTAGATGCAACGGTGGATGAAGATTATGAAAATTAAAATAGGGATTTCACATTGGTCAGTCTGGCTCAAGTAGTTTTTGAGTTTCCAAAAATTGATTTAAAAGTGGTCCGATAGAACAAGCTTTTAAAATTTTCTGGTTTGACTACCATGATTTTTAAATCATGGTAGTCAAACCAGAAAATTTTAAAAGCTTGTAACTGTTTACAGTGATAGCCTAGTGGTGTGATCGTCGGACTGGCAAGTCTTAGGTCTCGAGTTCGAACCCATAACACGCACCTCTGACTTTTCGGATTCATGTGCGTATTGTACAAATATTTATCACTTGCTTAAAAAATGTTTTCCACATCGTAAGGATACGGCATGCTTGAAAGAGAGGCCCATGGGTAGTTAAAAAACTCTGACATAAAAAAGGAAGAAAGACCACGATTAATAGCCCCGTTGGGCTTTTTGTTTCTATTAGTTTTAATACACCTACTACACACAACAGGGACACATTACTATAATTAATTGTTGTTTGCCTATTTGCCCCATTTCTGAAACTAAACTATTTCACTCTTTATCATCACATCAATCAAAAATCTTTAATTTATAAAATAAGGTATCGTTACGATATTTAAATCGATCCCTTATTATCTATATGCAATCATCTTTCACTTCGAATCGAGCAATTTGAGTGTTCTTCATTACAATTCCAACAAATTCCATTTTCAAATCCAACCTCACAAAGCACACCTTCCTTATCTCTTTTTTTCTTCACATTTATGTGTTCTCAAGCAATAATTGTACCCATCAAAGGGTAATTTAGCGCGAGCATTGCAACGAAGTATGAAGCGTCTCGATCTTCGATAAGTTGCATAACAGTCGGCTTGCATGCGGTGTTGCATGCGCGTTTAATAGCCACGTCTATTGCTTAGTTTGTCACACACGGGCTTGCGTTCTACCCAACAATGTAAGGAATGTATCGTGTTTATTTTGCGTGTTTGAGAAAACATTATAAACGTCGCGCTTTGTCTAACTTGTCCGAGTGAGTTATTGTGGCGTTCGTGGGCGACCTGTCGGGTTTGTCACTGTTCATACTTGTACGGCTGTTGTTGTAATTATTTTTGTGACGTTAATTATGAAGTGTATTGTGTGCAGTTAAACGCATTTAGTGCTGATTTTTATTTAAATTTTATTATCTGTGATTGACGTTAATTAAGTCTACATTAAAACGATAAGCTAATATACTTTATTACTCCTTTTTTTTTTTTTAAGGCTGCGAAATCATCCAATGACTGCTCCCGCTCTGGGTGTAGGAGGCGGAAGGGAGTGTCAGACTCTTACTGACTAAAACCCATCCATGTTCCTTCCGTAGCCCTTTATGTTCCGGGGTAGCGGTAACCCTTTCGGACAATCCCGCTTACCCGGCAGGCTTGGCCCTGAGGGGCCCCTTCATATGCTGAAATCTCTTTGAGGCGCGCGTGGAACATATACGCGCCGCACGGCACGGGTCTGGTGCTGATCGGACGGTGAGTCACCCATTACTCACCGCCCGCAGGCCCGCGCCTACGGTGGCCGGGAGTCGTCACGTGGCTCCCGACGCCCGGAGCGTCTCCCGCGGCGGCTGGGACGGGAGGACCTTTCTCTCTCCCATCCCGCCACCTCCTTTGCGAGCATAACTTTTTCGCAGAAGGAGGTGACTGCCTCCCACTCCCTCTCGCCCCGGACCATGGCTTGCACCAGGGCCGGGCGCGAGAGGTCGCCGCCGCCGATCGCCTCTACGAGGACACGGCGGTGCTCTGCCCATGCGGGGCAGGTTTGCACCGTGTGCTCTACCGTGTCCTCTGGGCGATCCTCGCAGTGGTGACACCCGGGCGTTTCCTCCCGCCTGATGATATGCAGGAACCTCCTGAAACATCCATGTCCGGTGAGGACCTGCGTCAGGCGGAAGGTGAGGGCGCCGTGACGCCTCTCTAGCCACTCCTCAAAGAGGGGCCTTACCGCCACTATCGTGGCGTGCCCTGCGCTGGGTTGCGACAGTCGCTGATTCCAGGCCGCCATGAGATCGCGCCGGAGGTCCGTCCGCTCCGCCGCAATTTGCTGCGGAAACGGAGTTTCCCCCCGGCTTAGTGCCTCCGCGCGCCACTCGAACAGGCGCGCGAGGACTATCGCCTCCAGATCCCACGGCGGCAGTACGGCAAGGAGGCTTGCCGCCTCGCCCGAGATCGTGCGGTACCCCCGGATTAGCCGAATGGCTACCACCTTTTGGGGCGCGTTCAACTTTATTACTCCTAAGCTGCGGTTCTTTTCTGTAAGTAGGTTTTTATTTTATTTATTAGCTGGACTTTGTTAAGAAACTTAGCATTTTATATATTTACCCTGCGCCATCCCATCTTCCTTGTACGGCAGGTTATGCTGGGGCCGCTGCTGCAGGTTTAGAAAACCTCAAACGGCGCAAGTACTCCAAACTGATTGGGACTTTCATAGCCTTTGTTTTTTTTTCCCCCTTCTTATATACTGTTACATAGTTATTAGTAATAATTTAAGTCTTTTAAAGTATGTAAATATTATGTGAATAAAACGTTTATGCTTCTATTGCGTGTACTTCATTATTTACTTCAGTTTCATGTCATTTTTTTTTCCTTCCAAACTCCAGTCTACTTGCCTAACTTTCAGACCGTACATTTCATAGCTATCCGGCCGATGATGAGGTTTCCTGCCCCCGTGCTGTTCAATCGACTTAATCAAACATTTGATATTATCAGCCATATTTTCACATGTTAAATTACTAAGAAAATAATAGCGAAACTCGTGTCGATTTCAAACTCGTTCGGTTTCTACGAATGGTAATTTAATAGCTTTGCATAGGTAGAATTTCTTGGCATTCGACCGCAGTGTACCTACTTTGTGTATACCATGCTTTTATTTCCGCCGATGAGTCATGCCCGACTTCTAGCGTTCAAAGGTTGAATCAAAGATATAATCTTTATTGGAGAGTAGTATTGGCTTAGTGGTAACGGGCCTCATATATGAATCGTAAGGTCGGGAGTTGTGTTATTTATTTCATCACTTTTGCTCTCAAGTCTAGCCCCGCGAGGTGGATTGTAGCCCTCTCCCTCTCACAGAAAAAAGGCCTGTGTCCTAGCAGTGAAAACGTCTTAGGTCTCGAGTTCGAACCCAAAACACACACCTCTGATTTTACGGAGTCATGTGCGTATTGTATAATTATCACTCGCTTAAAAATCAGTGAAGGAAAACATTGTGAGGGAACCAGCATGTCTGAGAGATATTTCTCAACAGCATGTGAAGCTAAGTCAGAGGATGAGCCTCTGACTGCATGGGCAGCATAAAAACTCTGACACCAGGTTAGCCACCACACGAAAAGAAGAAGAAGAATGCAATGTTCACTTTTGAAACACATTTATTCAAGGCCGAGCCCGCGATGCATCAATCAACCGATTGGTTTAAGAATCCCATCTTTTCGTGGGGACCTTCACTACACAACCACTATTAATCATCATCACCTCAACAAATTATAAGTTTATTATCGTATTGCAAGAAACCCGTGCACGTGGAAGTATGTACAGAAGCCAGCACAAACTATCCCTAACTGTCAAACTTTCTCAATTAAAAATGAACCTTATGTCTTTGCAATAAAGTTGAAATACTATCAAAGAAATTTGACAGATTGTGGTAAGTTGATGTGCTGGCCTCTGTACTGTGAACGAAATCCAGAATAGGTCAGACATTTTTTCGTGTTACTTTAGTGCACTCTTAAAGGTAATTTTATATAATGTATTATGTAACGAACGGGAATAGCAATCGTTTAGTATTTTTAAATATTGTTTTTTTCTTTTCTTTAAGTGATTAATACGTTATCATTCAGTATTATGAACGATGGATAAGAAGAGTCTTTAGAAAGTGTAGAATAAGTTATTATTGTTTGGTTTTAATATTTTGTGTTCATTTTGTGTAGAGTTTTAATTGTATTTATAAAGTCTAATGTACATTTATACTATAGCCCTAACGCATTTGGTTTAAATTCCTGTAATTATACTCTTAGAGTTTTAAATAAATAAATAAATGTAGTGTCTAAAATTCTTTTCCGAAAAACAATGACAGAAAATTTTCATACTCGTCTACATCCATCCATTTTACGGTTAGGTGTATCATAAAGCCGTCCTCAACATCTACCATAAAACGCCCATCAGATCAACTACAGCACAGACTATCAAACTGAATCAATGTACCAGATCAGGCACGTGTGAGTTAAGTCTTGCACGTTACGATGAGCGGCGGGGCTCGTAAATCTGGACAACTATCTGCAATACACTAGTTGTCTAGAGAGCACTTAGTACTGTCCTCGACTTGAGGAGGTGGCTTAAGGGAGAGGAGGAAAGATGGGTTGCAGATGCAAGCATAACTGCTCAACTGTTGAAATATCAAATATTATGATTTACATTCAAAACAATAGAGAAAGTAATTGAGTCTCATTTGTCACAGTTGAGCGCTTGACCTACACAATATTGTTAGCCGTAGTATGAGGAGGTTAAGGATGTTAGAATACCTCGCAGATCAGACAGAGGAAATAATCTCTTGACAATGTACAGGATAAAAAACTGTAGGTACCTTTAGATACCTCTAATTCCTATAATTACCGTAATTTCAATTCTCGAAACATTTGCAGTCTCAGCATTTAAGCCGTGTTTGGAATACTTTTTAAAAACGTTATAAATGGAAATTCACCTGTTTTTACTTTCAAGATAAAATTGTAAATCATCAACTCTTTTACGTCCAAACAAAACAATATTTTTACTGTGATTTTTCCTTTATATTTATTTATTTGCCAACATGTAAAACACTGGTTAGTAGGCATGCATTAAAATTTCATGACACAGCATTCAGGCATGCACCCTGTAAGGGCACTGCAAAATATATCAAGTTAATTAAATAATATTGACTAATTATTACAATAATTCATTACATTTCATTTCATTCACAATAAATAATTATTATCAAATCAATTTTCAATTTAATTTTAGTATTATAGTCATGTAGGTAAGCATAAGTATTATTAGTAGGTTATTATTTCATATTTACGTCAAGCATAATATTATTCAAGGTCAATCGATTCACAATTTGTCAGCTTTAAATTCCTCAACGCTATAGTAGCTTTTCTTAATTAACAGTGATTTTAACTGTTTCGAGAATATTGAGTCATTTGTTAGGGATTTTGCATTTTTTACGTAAAGTTAACAAACTTTCTCCTCCATATTTCCATATGTTACGTCAAGTCAACAAACTTAACTTCTCCCGCTTCCTTTTATACTTTAGCCCACGACTTCACAATCGGCTATACCGGTTTATGCTCTTTTTAGCGCCGTGCAAAGAGCTCACGACGTCTCGGGAGCGGCAGCTGCGCCGAGAGCCCCGAGATGGCGGCAGTTGTTAGTCTCACTTGCTGTTGTGTTATTTGTGAGGCCAGACGTTCCTTTGGCGGAGAATACAACATTATTTTCTTTTGTTTTTTAAGATAATATTGGTAATTTTTATGTGGTTAGTGACTAACTAGTGTCAGAGTTTATATGCTGTCCATGGGTCTCTGACTTAGCTTCACATGCTGTCGAGAAATATCTCTCAGACAATGACATGCTGGTTTCCTCATGATGTTTTCCTTCACCGATTTTTATGCAAGTGATAATTATACAATAGGGTGATGATAAAAAGATATAGTTGAAATAACCTACTGTCCAAAGGTCTATGGGAATGACTCAGGCGAGTACCTTTTAATTTATTTATGTTATGTTCTGGACATTAAAGTTTGGAGGAAAATATGCGTCACAGCCACGCAAAACGGTCATCGGTCAGTATAATGCTGTGACCCTATCTGAGACCCAGCGCTGGTTTTCTAAGTTTGCAGTATCTAATCAAAATGAATCATAGACTTTAATTTTTATCTATATTATGTGAAAAGCGAAACCGCGGTGCAAAAGCTAAAAAACAATTGAGCGCAGTTCGCGATAGGTTTTAGTTCAAATTGATTTTTAAGCTTAGTGACCAACTCGCAGCAGTCCCGCGGCCACGAGAGCTTAAAAGAGTTCTAAAAGCCGCACGGGGCCTCCCTACAGTAACATAAATATACGGGTTTCTACGTACGTAGTCTGTGTTTGTAATAGCAAGCCCATCCCAGCGAGAAAATAAACTGTTAACTATTGATTGTGACGTTTTATTTTTTTCTATTTTGGTTCTGGTCAGCCAATAGGAGGGCGTCGCACTTGATTGAAGTTGTAACTACCGTCTAAATATACCTATATAAAAGTACATGCAAATATAATTATTATCAGAAGAAAAAGTAGATATTTAAAAAACCAATCAATAACATAACATAAACATTTAATTTACAACCCTAAACCAACGTTCCCTTTTATTAGCCACGATACGGAGACACTATAGGCTAGTATAGACAGGCATTCACATATTGACACATAGACAAACGGCCTAATTCACATATTTAGCGCGGCTATGCAGGTGTCAAGCATGTACATTCCGAATCGATAGTGTGCGCGGTGCCTAACACCGCGACAGGTAAGCACGTATTACACGCTGATTGGTCCATCTGATTCGAAGGAGTTCACTGTCTGTTGTAGTCCAGTATCCCTTATTAGGAACTGGGTTTAAGCTTTGGGTTGGAGTTTAAATAAAAGTTTTAAGTTTACTTTTGCTTATTTGGTATTTCAGTTTTGGCCCGGAAATATAAGAAGGAACTACTCTGCATCTTATTGATGCCGTTGCTTTTGTGTAGAATCAACAACGCCCCACAGTTCCACCGGCCTAATTCTGGATGCTGAGGGAATATCGGAGTAAATAGTAGCCTATTTGCTATTTCTGACTATAATCTATCGCATGCCAAATTGCATCCAGAGCTTTTTAGCCGCATGGTCGAGAGCCACACGAAAAAGAAGGAAGAAGAGAAGAGCCTCATGGTGTGGTTGAGTTACAAGTAAGTATTTAAAGTAAGATAATATATGTATAATACAGTATGTTAGGTTAAACAAGAGACATACTTTCAGGGGTACCATTCTCATGAAAATGAACAAATTTGACTATGGAACTATACCTAAAATTATGAAAATTAAATCAGCTGTTCAGCATTTATGTTCGTATAATTCGTCAAAATGTATGGAACAGCTGATATTTTTTTTTTTTCATATTTCAAAGTTGGACCCATGGACAAAGTTGTTGATTTCCATGAGTACTATACAACCTGAAAGTATGTCCTTCATTTAAGCTTACACACAGTAATAAATAATATTCGTAGAATGTATTTAATTTTATTAACTAGAACTTCAGCATTTGAATATCTGAAGTGTTAAAAGAGTAACGGTGGAGTTTCATGCCCATTCTTCTCCACACGAAACTACTTTTTGGAAGGGGCGACTAGAATCAATTCTATTTCTTGTTCAGTTTGACGTCAAAAGTGCCATGAGGTGTGTATGTTCGTAAAGAAACACAAAGAACTGTTTAAAACAGCAGAAGAGGTATGTTCACGAAGTCGGCGTGACCAATACACACTTGTATTAGACGAGCTGCCTAGATATGCTAAATATAATAAAAATTGTGTAGCTATGTGTGTACGTATATTTAATAATTTGCCAAAGACATTAAAAGTATTGAATTGTAGACTATTTAAAATAAAATTGTATAACTGGTTGAAAGATAATAATTTCTACAGTATTAAAGAGTTTATAAAACACTAACATTGACAGCACAATTTTGCATGCTTTAATTATAAGCAAAACATGTATGATCTTATTCTATATAACACCTTTTTATACCGTGTTTTAAGCAAATAAATATTATTATTATTATTATTATTATTCTTGTGCCTATTTGAAATAAATGTTTTGACTTTGACTTTTGACTTTGTTAGTAAAATAACTCTTATATAATATATAGATACTTGTATATAAACCTATTATTTTCAAAAAATACGAGTCGCGGAATCCTGGATGACGGTTTTTGCTATCAGGTCATTCTTGGCGTTTTACACAGCATCACCGTAATTTATACTAAGATAGATTAAATTACAAATATTGTACATACCGGAGTACCCCTCGCCAAGCACGAACATGGGCGGAGTGAACTCGTACGAGCTGAGCGCTTCCATCTCGAGGAGAGGCAGCAGCTCCAATCTGAAAACAAACAAAGGAAACATTGAGTATACTATGCTGTGAATCTCAAGTAAAAGCGGCTGACGAAGTGCTTTGTACAGACGCCAGCACATCAAGATATCCCAAACGGTCGAATTTTCCTAATTGAAAATGAACCTTATGCTATTTTAAAGTTCAAAACTATCAAAGAAATTTGACAGATTGGGGTAACTTGATGTGCTGACGTCTGTAGATACGCTTGCGCTTTAGATGCAGGTATGCAAGACCTTTGAATGACGATCTGGATGCAATAACGATAACTTGCAATGGACGTGTCGTCCTGCGTAGTCAGTCTGCGTACGTTACGCAGTTCATTTTTTTTTAATTCAGAATAAGCCAAATAAATCTCGTTTTTATCAAATAACCTGCGTCTTAAATGCAAAAATTAGTGGCGATGTTAGAACTATAATCATCTATATAATATTATTATTATATAAAAGCGAAAGGTCACTCATTCGTACGTGCACTCACTGATTAATCATGAAAATCTCAATAATTACTGAACCTTCGAAAATGAAATTTGGCACAGATGTAAATTATGAGTAGAAGAGAGCGAGATTGTCCGAAAGGGTTACCGCTACCCCGGAACATAAAGGGCTACGGAAAGAACATGGATGGGTTTTAGTCAGTAAGAGTCTGACACTCCCTTCCGCTCCACCCAGAGCGGGAGCAGTCATTGGATGATTTCCCAGCCTTAAAAAAAAAAAAGGATTTTAGGAACATCCCCGTGTAGGGGTGAAATATGGCGTGGAAGTTACTATGAAAAATTTCCAACATTGTCAGTTAGTTAAAAAAAAATATTGCTTCAATTTAAAAGCAATCATTATAGATTTCCTCATCTGTCCATCTCGAATGCGTTCAATTAAAATGTTAATGTCACCATCCACCATCAACTTTAGCCGACGCCTTTCAAACTTATCGGACTCCGACTAAAACCACCCCATGAATAATACATGTGCTGCCATCTGTTATTTTAAACAGGCGACGTCTTCAGAGTTTTAATATTACATTACTGTTTTAATATAGAATAATTATGGTAATGTCAGACATTGCAGGCAATGGGAGTGTAACTGATTGCAAGTTTGAATTTGTACGCGCAATTGTTGATGTAGTATGTTTACTTGCCAGTTAGGATCTTTTGTATAGTGAACACCAATATATACAGCTTTTTTAACACACTTTTATTAGTTTCACTTGTATCTGTGTAAACGAAATCTTGTAACGTAATTTTCATCCACTTTAAAACGTCAGATGAAGTTCAAATTTAGCACACTAATTATTAAATACCGAAAACAGGCCAGGACAATACAATAATTTATTAAATTCGTCTCATTATACTGATCCACGTCTTCAGAATTTGCGATTTTTTTATTAATACTTTAAAATTTATTTTAATTTGGATATAAAATAATAACATTATAATATTTAAAAAAACACGCTTTAATAGAAAACTAGACCAAAAGTTTTTTTTAGTAGTCTAATCGCTATTTCTATGACCTTACTGATGTACAGTGACATTGCCCCATACTTTAATCTCAAACACAGACAAGACATTTCAGTGAAACGTCTCCACTGTCCTTTAAACACCATTCCACACCTGAAAATGAACTCACAGACCCGAGTCAGGTACTCTGAGATTCAACTCTTGTTCCCATCGCGGAGTAATCGTGTTCCTGAAATTGAGTCTGCAAGTTTCGGCGTGACGCGTTATCGGATTTGTTCGGTACGCGCTCGGAATCTGGGGAATGCTCCGCCTACTCACAAATTGCATCGGATACTGAAAACGTTGGCTTGCTTTTTAGTTCCGTTCTTTCGCTAATAGCCGGGTAAGAGGATTTTCGAGCAACCATGTGTGGGTTCGGGGTTCTGGTTGTGTAAATGATGAAGCGGTTTAATAGGGAATATTAATTGGGTATTAAGTCCGCCTCTGTACATTTCTGTGCTTAAAGTACCTACGTATTAAATAAATTGGGTAACTTTACCCGACTGCTTTTATTAGAAATAACTACAGGCCAATTTCGTTGCAATGAACTTATTAAGGTCATGATAATGGACGAGCTCGTTGCTAAGTAATAATAGCTGCAAAGGTCAATCCATCAGGTTCAGCTACGCTTGCCGAGATGATCCGTGGATGGGTGACCAACATTACATACCGAGACTCCGCTGTACCTCGGAAAGCACGTTAAACCCTGCTTTCATTCGTGGATCTTTGACAGTCAGAAGGCCGAAAGTCTGACAGCCAGTTTTATCAAGGGGTATCGTTACCCAGTTACATGGAGGTCCGATAGACAGTCGCTCCATGTAAAAACTGGTAGCTGAATCCAGTTTTTTGGCAAAAAGATAGGCAGATTGATTAAAAAATGTTACATTGGACTTGAAAAATCTGGTTTGAAAATAATAAAGTAATTATAATAGTATACCTAGATCGTATCTATATTCTACTATCTTCTTTAAATGCCATACAAATCACATTCTTCAAACCATTTGAAAACTTAAGGTACCCTGATTTACTGAATTGTATTTGTTGCCATAGCATTTATTTTATGTAGCATGTCACCAATAAAGACAATGTAACGTTCACGGTCAAAAGAATACCCACAAATGGAAGTATTTCCATGGCATGAAACAGCATATTTTTACACTGTAAATATTCACGCGTTATAAAAGTCAACTGAGCAAAACAGCGTTCGTTCGTAACTCGCGGGACAGGCTAACCGGACCCTGTTTACGCACCATTGCAGACTTTAAAATTGTTCACTTTTTTACGGTTTTTAACTGTGCATTGTGCAAGTTCTCAAATATTTCGAAAAGCTGAGACATCGAAGATATAAATTTGAAAAAAAAAAACAACTTATTCTAAAGATAAGATGCATGAAAAGTAAAAAATATATCTAAAAGATCGCTGTAAAAATTGTTTCACAGAAAATTCTACTCCTTTTTGAAGTCAGCTATAACTTCGTTCGTCAATATGTTGCTACGGCGTAGCTGACGCATCGATATGTGGCTCCGGCGTAGCTGACGCGTCGATATGTAGCTACGTCGTAGCTGTGTCATCACACAGCTACGCGATCGTAGCAGATAATTTGCCGCGTGTTAGAACTTTCAAGAAATATATTTTCTTGCCTTTTGCATTGACGCTTTTTTAGATAAAAACCTTTTACTCGTACTTATACGTTGATACGAGTTTTTAAACTTGCCTAAACGCATGTATTACCTGTAGGTACACGTACTGCCCATAACATACCTTCGAAAACCGAAAATCGTTTCAAAAGCCCTCCAGTCCAATATTAGCGCAAACATTTACCGTGGACCTTTTAAAATGAAATAACAAGAAAAAACATCCCAGTTATTTGCAGCGGTTGACAATAACGGTTTAGTGAGCCAAATACCGGTTTTTTTGCCACCCCGCCCCTTTACGAGCATCGGTATTATTGAATTTCGCGAATGTAACACAAAAAGCCGATATCATGTAATCGCCAAAGGGCTGAATTGTGATTTTGAGGGCACTTGCCGCAAATCCTGTTGGGAATTTTTATCTCTTTGTTTATTTTAGTGTTTGGGTCTCTTTTTACATGCTGTTAAGGCATGTTATGGGTTTCGGTCTTGTGATATTGGATAAGATGGTGTATTTTGGCTCTTTAAAAGTTTTATTGCCTTTGTCTTTATAGGGCTAAAAAAACTCGCCTTATTTTTGCAGTGTCTGTAGTATAAATAATCAAGTTAGGAAAGAAATTTACGGTTAAAAAAAATTAGTGTCTCTTAAGATATTTTAGTCTTCGTAAAGTGTAAAAATTCAGAGAAAATTCGAAAACTGCGGGCGAAAATAAACAAAAAATTTGAAATGTTATTAAAATATATCTTCCAACCGAATCTAGATTTCAACCGTAGATTTAAGCCGCACCAAGTCTTAACTAAAGCAGCGAGCTTGACTCCAGCTAACCATTCACCACAAATTGTTCGTATAGCTTATTTACGTTGGGGCACTAAAAAATTTGATACAGAAGGTCAATTTCACACAACAAGCGACAACACACGCACACATAGACACAAGATTGGTTTATACTACACGAACATATATCTAAAAATAGAGAAAGACCATTCTTTTCTTGAAATTTTAATATGAATAGATCAACAAAAGGATGTCCTTTACATAAAAAAAAATGTTCAGAGGGGATAGGATATACATTCGCTCATTTGACCTGTTTAATATAAGCCTTTTCATAACTTATCTATATATTTTTTTAAGGTTAGGCAATTATCAAATAACTCCTCCTGCTATAGGTGGAAAGGAAGGGAGTGTCAGACTCTAACTGACTAAAACCCATCCATGTTCTTTCCTTAATCCTTTATGTTCCAGGGTAGCGGTAACCCTTTCGGCAAATCCCGCTGACCCAGATATCAAACACCTACGGGTATATTTTTTAACCCAGTGTTTTTTGTTACATATCTTTAATTTCTCTCTGGACCCATGTTACCTTCCATGTAACCCTTTCGAACAATCCCGCTGACCAACTTGTCTCGTGTGCTTTAGCTCTTGTGAACCTTCTGTACTCATCTACTCTGTGGCTGGGGCTTGCACCTGTCTTGCCTTCTATTGGGGTGATTCTCGTTATTGTGGCACCGTTTGTTAGGGCTGTTTGTGTTACCGAAGTTACGGTACAGAAGTGAACAAGATTTTTGGCGTTTCGCAGCTTGAGGGTTGTATTTTGGTGTTATCGTTTGGGTGAAGTTTTCCTGGAGTTAATTAAAGAGTAACAGAGAGAACGAGAGAGAGAGACGGAATAATAAAGATAATGCGATCGATATAATACAAAATTCTTGTAACATTACTTCAAAAATGTCTGCCTAGTATTTGAGTGTGTTTTTCAGGCGATTTTTAGGTCAACTTGTTTGATTAGTTTAGTTTAGTCTTAGGCACCTGGATAACTTGCGGTATCGTATTGTATATATTCTTGTCTCCCAGGTCAATGTACGCACGTATACATTATTCCATTTCACGTAAACAGAATAAAACCTTTAAATTGGCTGCCAAAAGTCTAAAAGGGAGAAAGCATCAAACACTACAGGGTAACTCGAAAGGCCCAATATTTGATGTCACTTGAGGACTGCGTACATTGACGCAGTAAACGGCATTTATAGTGACGTCATTTACCTTGCTCTTGAAAACCTGTTACTATATAAAATAGATGTTCTTTATTTATTGTTATTTGTGTCCACTATTTAGTGTTCATAATTTTAATTGAATGTCAAAATATTCAATGAAATGTTGTGTAATGATAGAATAATATGGTGAATACTTTGTTTAATTTGTCTTTTTGTTGAGGATGGGAAATCATCACATGACTCTTCCCAGTCTGGGTAGAGTTAAAAAGGAGTGTCAGTCTCTTATTTACGAAAACCCATCCTTGTTCCTTCCTTAGCCCTTTATGTTTCGGGGTAGCGGTAACACTTTCGGACAATCCTGCTGACCCGGCAGGCTTCGGCCTTAACGGATCGAAATTAATTAATTTAATTTAACTGCGATAGCGACTCGTAACTAATTAAATATAACATAGCATCATGCCTGCAATCCCCGTAGGGTTAGGCAGAGGTGTAACTATAGCTCATCCACACATCTTCAGTTATATATGAGTCCCATGTAAGGCGAGTTTATTGTTATCAACCGGGCCAGAAACCAGACTCGGGCTACTACTGAGAAATCTAACCCGGGAATCGAACCCAGGAATTTATGCTCACTAGTAGCACTTACGATCATTAAAACAATGGTGCAGTGAACAAACATGAACAACAACAAACAATTTTTCAATTTAATTAATATTCTCCCATTCTACTATAAAGCAAATGTTTTTACAAACAAAATATTACAATAAAAATAAAAAGCTCATCCCAAGTTATGAAATCTGGTTAATATTATGATGAGTTTTTTACATTTAACTGCAACTTTTTACAAAAATAAATATGTTGATTAATTTATAATAAATTCTCTTCTGATGAAGAGTTACAGCATAAATATTAAAAAGTTTAGTTACTTTTTTTGCAAAGTAATTAAAAATACTAACTGAGCGCGCTATTTAGAATATTAAAAGCCCTTTAAATAAGGTTGTGCTACAGGCTATGCATATTAAACAGCGGCCTCTTAAATACTTAGACAGCGACAATAAAATTATTTATTCCTTAAATGACGTCACTAACTCAAAATAAAACTCAATCGACGTTAATAATACCAACATATAAAATTAATGATATAACTTTACACCCACCCTTTGTAAACATAATTTGTAAACGATACTATGAAATGAAATTAAACAAGCGAGTTAATTCCATTAGTAAACTCCCCTAAGTTAAAGCTTGTAACTTAATTCGTTTGCATCAATCACATTGCAACAGCACAAAACGTTTTACTTGAAACCAGTAGCTTACGGAGCGCAGTTATTTGTTAGCTTTTGTGACTAAAAAGATAATTTAAACTACGATGCTGGGGTTTTTAACAAATAAAAATAAAAAGTGCACACATTTAAAAGGAAAGTTTGTATTCAAATTAAATGCATTTATTACTTAACGTAACATCACGTCTTGTATCCTCGAAGGGATGAGAAGAGGTGTATATTTAGCCCACCCACGTTTTGCTAGTTACGTTTGAGTCTCATGTAAAATGGGACGAGCTTATTGCCATCAATTGGATACAAATCTAGACTCGGGGCTAATAATGAGAAATTCCAGATGGAAAAATTCTATAACACTTTGCCCAACCCGGGAATCGAACCTAGGACCTCATGCTCAGCAGTAGCGCTTACAATCACTAGCAGCAGCAGTCTACATAAATAAAGTAATTACTTAAAAAAAAATATGTTATCCAGAAATTTGAAGCTATTATTTCCTCATCCCAAAGCGCAGGTTCCTATAGAGAAGAACAGCAAGAAACTCCAAGGTTACTTACTTGACCATAATCAGCCTATAATGTTCTCACTGCTTTGACACAGGCCTCTTCTCTAAGAGAGGAAGTGGGCCGTAATCCACTTCGCGGGCCCAGTGCGGATTGGTACTTGACCATACCATACTAAAAATAATAAATAAATAAATATCCTTGGACATTTCACACTACGCCATATCGTCCCAAGCTAAGCAACCTAATGCTTGTGTTATGGTAACGAGATGGCTGATAAACTACTTATATACATTTTTTTTTGTAAATACATACATATTATAGATAGAAAACACCCAGACTCGTAACAAATACTTGCAGGTCGTACAAATATTTGTTCCGTGCGGGAATCGAACCCGCGACATAGTGCGCAGCAGTCAATCGCTCAACCACTGCGCCAACCGTGTCGTCCAAAAAGATATCCTATGCTTAGTAAGGAGGTCTAAAACCCTTTCTGACATTAGGTGTTAAAGTTTGTATCCGACAGCAAACACATTATTAGCCATATTAAGTTGGTAACACTGGAGCGCGTCGGCGCGCGTGACAATGCATTAGTAGCAACCGCCACCGGACCGTCTACGTTTTGTATTTCTGTAATAAATCATTTATTTATTTATTTGAGCTTTTCGCACACATAATATCACATTATTCTGCGTTGTGTAGCGAGCAGACTCGACAGTCTACTGGGATTAACCGAAAGGGTATATACATGCCAAAGAATATGCTACAGACTGAATAACACCAAACTGAACAACTTTTACTATGGGCCTACTCCGAAATTGGGAAAAATAAATCCTGGGTCAGCGAGTCCCTACATTTGTTAACCCCTTTTTTTTTATTCAGGCTGGGAAATCATCCAATGACTGCTCCCGCTCTGGGTGGAGCGCAAGGGAGTGTCAGACTCTTACTGACTAAAACCCATCCATGTTCCTTCCGTAGCCCTTTATGTTCCGGGGTAGCGGTAACTCTTTCGGACAATCCCGCTCCCTACATTTCGACGAGTCACGTGACCAAAAATGTATAGACAGGATAGCACACACAGGATAATCAGTCTTTGTAATTAAACTCAATGAATGAATGATATATTCTGAATGCCTCCCATATTACTTCATTATTTCATTGAGCGAAGACATTTGCATGGCGAGACGTTCCGACGAAGACGAAATAAATAAACCATGATTCAGTGTCATAAAAGAGGTGTAGGTAGTTTGAATTTTTATGAAGCACTGACATCTTGGTGACGTCATTCTGTGAATATGAATTTGTGTACCAAGCGGCGTAAGTTATACTGTTTCACAAACAGTATAACTTCAGAACGGTCATCTACTGAGAAATCCGCTGGAACAACTTTTGTTCTCACGGGAACGAAAGTTCTACCGCAGAGCCGGAAGTACCTAGGCTGTAGAGGTCAAAGATTGTCTATGCCACACTAAGCGAGGATATCTAAAAGAAAACTAACCTTACCAACTTTTTTTGGCTAAACATGAAAATGAAAAAATTTAAATGAAAAATGGTTTACTATTTTCACAAGTAAACCTTAAAAACTAGTGATTGGAGCCTCTTTTAAAGCTGATAAGCCTGTGTTAGGAGACTCTGCTCTTCCATATCTTACAAAGTAACATTTAGGTCCTTGTATTATGCAGAACTAAAGAAATTAAAATACAAACAAAAAAAAACGTGACACGGACTAACTTTGAAGTCAATTGAAAACGATGACAAATGGACTGTATGTTTTTGTGGTTGTTGGTATGCCACTAAACTAAAACTTAGCGTAATAAAGGATTTAAATGGTCATAATTATGATGAAAAATAACATAGATGGAAAACACAAAACCAAAACATTTTGACAGACGAAAACAAAAGCGAAGAAAAACAAAAGAATACAATCGAATAAAAAATACAAAAATCATATAAAAACTTTGCACAACCACAGAGTTCGCAACATCAATGTCAATTCGTTAATGAGTAAATGTAGCGAATGGAGGTTCTCTAATAAAGAACAACAAAGACCTTTACTTTGGGACCAAGACTCTGAAATATGAGAAATAAGCTAATGAATTTATGTCAACTTATTTATGTAACGACAATCAACGATACCAGCAATCATGGCCCAGAGGTTACAAATTAAAGGCCATAGATTCGAAGCCAGATATTTTACTTTGTGTAAATAAATTACATCACCACTGCTCTCAAAACGGTGAAGGAAAACATTGTGAGAAAACTAATGTTCTAGAACCAGAAATTCTAAGACATGTGATATCTACCAACCCGCATACCAATAGAGCCCACTCCCTCTCGAAGACAGGAGGCGTGTGTCCCAGCAGTGAGCCTATTATAAGCTAATTATGCTAATCAAAAATATCCAAAAAAGGACAAAAAACACTGAACTCAAAACTATCTCTCAAACTCACATACTCCGTAATTCACATCCCGCAATCGGTCTGCCCACACACTGTATTAAATCGTCGGTCCATGCCAGCGGCTGAGTGAACGCAACGATTTGTAATCTAGCCATTAGCGGAATGTATCGTGCTTGGCGGCAGGCCTACCAGGCCTGCCAACAGATGGCACGAGCTGGACCAGATACAACCAGTGTTTCGCTTGCTTGCTCCGTGTGGAGATTGCATCTGTAATCTTTTTATTGAGGTTGTTCAGCCAAATGTGTGTGGAGATTTGTGGTTTGGCTTCGTAAGATGTGTTGTGGGAATTAATGTTTCTAAAAAATCACATGTGTTTATTCCAATACTCTTCCATATTGTAAAATGTTGTGAGGAGCTCGTGGCTAAGTAATAACAGCCGCACAAGTCGATGTATCAGGTTGGCCGTGAATAGATGACCACCTTTACATATCGAGACTTTTCCGTGGCTCGGAAAGCATGGTAAGAAGTTGGTCTCGGCTGTCATTTGAGCATCTTTGACAGTCGTTACGGTTCCTCAGACGTCCGAAAATCTGACATCCAGTCTTACCAAAGGGTATCATATTACACAGTTACTAGGTTGTGAAGGTCAGATAGGCAGTCGCTCCATGTAAAATACTGGTTTTCAGCTGCACCCAGCCGACCCCAACATAGTATGGCACAGGCTAGACAGATTGATTGTAAAATGTTGTCACATACAATTTTTGTCATATATCTACATCCAAGTAGACGTTCGAATGGGAAATTAATAGTTCAATAGAGAACTTTAGATTATCGTGTACACATCATGCGCATCTTCAATCAAACACAAACCTGACATTTGAACAACACCATCGAACCATGAGGAACCCCACGACAATGGCGCAAAGGCCAACTATAATCAAGGCATCAAATTCTGCAACCGTAGGCCCACACAATGCGAAACAAGAGCGGTCAGGCCGGGCAGTGACGGACAAACGGCAACATGGCATATAACAAGGAGGACAGAATAAAGAAGGGGAAGGGGGACAATTAGGATCGCAATTACAGGACAGTATGTCCCAAATTACGACCGCATACTCCACACAGATTCACATTCCGGTGTCGGGAATAACAAAGCTTGCCAACTAACTATTAAGACGTTCTGAACTCGGGCCTCGCTTTATGGCCGCTCAAATTGCACTTGTATTTTTGTGTTAAAATTGCCCCGCGGTAATCTAGGATTTGTTGCGATTTTGCACTGTTACGTTGTAAAGCGCTTTGTCAGTGGGTTATTGGATAGTTATGCTGGGTTCCTATGAAACTGATCGGTTTTCTTTTAGGTCATGCCGTTATGAATTGATTTATTTACTGTTTATACATGATGTAACCGAAAGGGTATATACATACATACAAAAGCATATGCTACAAACCACCAAACTGAACAACTTTTACTATGGGACCAACTGCGAAATCGCAAAAAAAAACAGCAGTTCTATACATTTTTGGTCACGTGACTCGTCGAAATGTAGGGAACAGCTGATTTTTTTTTTCGCCCTTTCCGTTACACTCAGTACAATGAACGAAGAAAGCGAATACACTAGAAATTATTATAACCAGGATATATTTAGTTAGCTCAGCGTATCGCTCTCCACTGCTGGACATCGAGCTCTCCCAAACTGTACCACAATATTAAGGACTGAGAGTCCATAATATTAACTAATTTCCTACAAAGCTCATTTGAATCAATCTTTATCCGTCATTATTTTGGACAAGCTAAAGGAGCTAGTTTGCGCTTCCATAATGATTTTTGAAAATAGAATAATACTAGTCTTAGCAATACTTGCCAGTAAGACACGAGAACTAGAGCAACATATAAATGATTTCAATATAGAAAATTAGATGCACTCGTCCATACGCAAAAGCGAGTTGTATGTTGCAGCAATATTTTTAAATTTGTTTCAGCGGAGACGGACTTAGCATGAATATGCGAATTGAATTGTCGTGCGAGTATGCAAATCACAAGTTTTGTATTTCATTTTAAAATATAGTGTATGTTTATGAATTAGGTACGGTCTGTGTTGTGTTTGTTTGTGTTATTTTTCGTAGTTGTGCAGGTA
Organism: Hyppa rectilinea; assembly: GCA_951799385.1. Lineage (NCBI taxonomy): Eukaryota > Metazoa > Arthropoda > Insecta > Lepidoptera > Noctuidae > Hyppa > Hyppa rectilinea. The sequence goes on from OX637310.1 coordinate 18,201,951, forward strand.
TGTAATTGCAGAATTTTCTTTTACGTGAATTTAATACTTTTACGCTAAAAATGAAATAGCTACAAAGTGGCAGTAATCTACAAGTTCTTCTGTTTAGCTCGTATTTTACATTTAAATGTAATATTTCATTGCTTTATTTATATACACGATTATAGAATAATTTACGACATCAAATCTTTGCTTAGGCTTTGTTAACAAAATCTATCTTTATCAAACTGAAATCCGTTTTTGTGAAATTCTAATTATTGGTGTCTCAGATTATTCATTTTAATTAAAACGGGTATCAACCAATTACAATAATTTAGGGCACATAAAAAGAAAATATAAAATTATTAATTTTATATTTGTTTTCAGGAAGAAACTAACTATTATAACTTTTAGGGGAAAACCCTCATCAGAATTTCATAAACAGCTTTCTTTCTTCAAATGGTGTTAAGACCAAGCAGAAGCATTTTTATACATACAGCACATCAAGCTATCCCAAACTGTCTAATTTTCTCAATTAAAAATGAACCTTTGACAGATTGGGTTAACCAACTTTATAAGTACCTATGTACAGACACGACCACCAATATGTATACACCTAGTATAGTATAGTAGTAATGTTCAGAACCGATTTTCTCGTAAAATAACTATTTCAACTTTGAGATACGACATGTACGGTAAACCTATGGATTCTAAAACGTAATGTGTGTGACAACATACAAATTCATTCAATAATTAAGCAGAAAACCGCTTATGTAATTAACTAAGTGTATACATAGTTTTGCTCGTGGCTGTACATACAATATGTAAAAATCTTTCGACAAATACACCCTACATATAATATTCTATTCCACCATTTTCGTTTATATCCCTGCCTTTTGTACAAAGCACTCCGTCCGGTGGATCTGCTTTTTATGTAAAACCGAAAGGCTATTTGTCAAGGTAATTTGAATTTACTCGCACGCTCCGGCCCTTTGAAATGCATGCTTTAAATATACTAGTTTTTACATGGACTGCTTCAAACAAATGGAAATAGACTAGCTTTTGGATATGTGGCGAGTATTTTTAAGGATGATTTAGTATTCATAGAATATATTGTGATTTTTTTGTTTTTTTTTATACATGGCTGTCATATTGGTAAAATATCTACATTTTAAACCCTACACTGAATCAATCTGGTAGTACATTCAGCAAATACAGTTTCAATTATATTCTAATTCTAAACCTTATTTATTGACCAACATTTTTCATTTAAATTGGTAATTCATACTGGTATTCAGCTGCATCCGGTTAGGTTGGAAACCGACCTGAAAATAGTTGGGAAAAGGCTAGGCAGGCAGGCAGGTTCGATTTAACTTGTGAGTTTGCAACAAATAACATTTAAAGAACATTTTGTGTTGGCCATTACCTACATGCTATAACTGCTAATGCTAAACAGCAGATGATCTATTCATTTTGTAGCAATTCATTGTTAAACGACTCCGCTACCGGCCTTTTCTCTGAGATGAATGAACTTTTAGGTACTTACGACTTAATTATTTACTATATCGAGTATCTTTTGAAAATCGAAAACTTTAAATAGACTGTTTTGTAACCAACCAATTTAACCAGAAAATCTAGCAACGGCGGTGGAGCAGAAATGAAATTAATTAATTCACTTAAGAGAAACACTGATAACAGTCAGTCCATCGAGTAAGGAAGAAAACCCAGGCCGACTAATTTGGAAAAACTCGAAGAAAACAGAAACATTAAAATTATTCCGCTATCCATATTTTCATGCTAATTAAGCCATAAAATATAAATAAAACATTTATCTTCCCTAGAGAATATTGCCTCGTTTTGCTCATTATTTACGGCGCAAAGAATACCCTATTAAATCTTAATAAGTCTCTTTAATTAGTTCCACGCGATGCTAAGCTCCAAGCTATATTGTTTACACAAAGAAACCGTGTTCGATGTGTGTTATTATAGCAAGAAAAATTGGGCCCATGACTAATTTATAAATGTCAGAGTATACCAGAGTTAAGATTTATTTGAAAATCGCTGTTTCAATCCAACACAAGTAAAATATAAATCAAGCTAAAATAACTGTTTCAGAAAATATTTCATAAGTCATTCCAAGTCACTACGTAATTTTTTTTTTAAAGTTTGGAAATTCCCTCCCGCTCTGGGTGGAGCGGAAGGGAGTGTCAGTCTCTTACTGACTAAAACCCATGAATGTTCCTTCCTTAGCCCTTTACGTTCCGGGGTAGCGATAACCCTTTCGGACAATATCACTTAATTACGTAAGACTACATTATTATTTAAACGACACACATTCAAAGTCATCAAGCACGTTTTTGCGAGTTACTAAAAGTCAGGTTTTTAATTATATTTTTTGCAACTCCGGATACTTTTTTAGTAATTTTTGTCATTTGAAAAGGGAATTGTGTTTGAATTCCAAATTCTCAAGCAAAACATTATCCGACCTGATGAGACAAAATCAATCAAGTCCTTCAATCATTCAACAAAGATCTCGCACAACATGAATTAAATGAAAGACCCGCTCTAGTGACCCTCCGATATACACCTGAAATTTTAATTATGCGTCCGTCCGGACACAGGGCCTGGATTTCGCGTTGCCTTTTTGTGTGGATGTGGATTTCCGCGTGAATATCTCTTCAAATCTGCACCGTTTAAAATGTTGCAAGAATTCTTGTTGTGGAAAGTTGGATTTTTTAATGTATTTTATGTACCTGTTTACCTGTTCTATCTACTGTGTGATATTTTAAGAAGGTTATCAGCCTAATAGTAATTATTTATGTATAGATTTTTTGATAATATAGGTACCTAGTGTGTGTGTAGCACTGAATAGGTATATTTTGCCTGAATTTCGCAATTTCTTCATTAATGTACACACATAATAAAAAAAACAGACAAGGAGAAAATACGTACAAAGTTGAAAAGTGGCTTATTTCTAAATAACTGTTTTCCAGCATACCAGCGATAGGAAAGTAGATAAAAATAGATGTAGACAACGTGTGTAAGACTAGAAGAGAAATCAAAATACAAAGATATAGAACCAATTCACTAATTTAATCATAAACATACACTAAGAGAATATACATACTAACAACTACACACAGACACTACTTACATGCTTTCAACACAGTTCTTACCAATTCTGCTAATTAATTGTTAAAAATATAATTAAACTATTTACACTAGGTACTAAAATTTAAATGACTATCTACTAACTAACTTTACAAATAAATACAAAATCAATATGAAACTTAGCCGTCAAAGTACTCGTTCGCATTGCTGTCATGCGAAAATGTGCCCAGAAGACTGGAAGCATTTAATTGAGCTAATTAAATGTGCACACTTAATTGGGTCAAACGTGTCACAACCAATTTGTAGTATACATATACCTACTTACCAATTAAATAATAGGAAGATAGTTATGATTTGCGCAGCATAGTTAGTTACGACTTGAAACTACACACAGTCAAAATATATTGAGTTTATAGTTTGTAGTTCGAATTGCATGCATAATAGCTATTTGGGTGTTGGTATCAACCTCTAAGATAGATATCATAGATTGAATATGAATTTGTTAGTTTATAGGAATCTATGTACAGAGGCCAGCACATCAAGTTACCACAATCTGTCAAATTTCTTTGATAGTATTTCAACTTTATTAAAAAGACATAAGGTTCATTTTTAATTGAGAAAATTTGACAGTTAGGGATAGCTTGATGTGCTGGCGTCTATAATTTATCATTCAACTATTTTCGAATAGATTTTAGGTAAGACTCAGTCATACAATATTGTCTTATACTTTAACGTTCTGCATCGTTATCACATGTATAATAATAATAATATGAATGATGTAATCACTTTTTTGTGACCATGTTTTGTTTAAAAGAGTGTCCGTGGAGTTTCTTGCCTGTTCTTCTCCATAGGTACCTACTCCTTTGGAATGGGCATCTCGCTTCATTTTTCTGACTTATCGATCCTATGACAATTCAAAAGTGTCTGTAATTTAAAATAAATGCTTTGAGTTGAAGTTTGATAATTCTACTAACTATTCATGGTCTATCCTGTCAAAGATGATTAAAAAAACAGGTAATAATAGCCTCATTTGGTAGTAATTGAAGCATTTTAACCTCACTATATAAAAAAAAATGGCTGCCGAATAATTCAATACTTTTACATACTACTACGTACATACCTATAGTGTATTTTTCTTTAGTTGTCTCATTTGGTAAACAAATGTCGCGACTAATATTAAGATTTCTAGGTAATGTATGTGTCTCTGAAGCATTTTTTAAAATAACTTATGCCTTATGTGTATTATTCAAAGTTCAAGACGTTAATGCTTAACTCAAAGTGTTCGATTGATACGAAAAATCAAAATTTTCGTCCCGCGTTTTTTTACCAAATTGGACACTGTAAAAGAAATACACTATAACTTCCTTAGTGCGGCAAAAATGGCGTAAAAATCAAGCAATATAATTAATTGCATCCAATAACACTGAAACACCAAACCGCAAAATGGCCGCAATTTCTCTTAAGTCTCACTATCAGCCATTACAGTTTTCATTTACTTTTCAACTTTAGATTGGAAGTCACGATTCACCGTTTGGTACGAATCCGTAGCAATAGGTAACATGAGAACTATCTGAAGGAACAAACCTCATAAATTTTTCCCGCCAATAGCGAGAGTTTTGTAGGTAGTGTCAATTGTTTTGTTTCGGGAGGTGGTAGGGCTGTCACTGACTATTGTTGTTAACATTACGTGTTCGGTACAAATCTGTTACGGTCATTAATTAAGTATATCTGTACGTCTACTATTTATTTATACTTCACATACAAAAATACTGGGTGTAACCGAAAGGGTATAAACATACAAAAGGATATGCTACAGACCACCAAACTGAACAACTTTTACTATGGAACCAACTCCGAAATCGTGAAACAAAAATCAGCTGTTCCTTACATTTCGACGAGAAAACGTGACCAAAAATGTATAAAACAGCTGATTTTTTTTCACGATTTCGGAGTTGGTCCCATACTGAAAGTTGTTCAGTTTGGTGCTCTTAGCACATGTGTACGTATAAACCCTTTCGATTACATCCTGTATAACCAAATGATCTACAAAGAAGCTTAACACTGTAATTAATTTTATGGAAACCATATAACACTGTACTGAATTTTACCAACATTTATCGATGTATTTATCTCTGCAAAATTACATGTTACCACGTTGGCCTTTTATAACATACTATGAGTTTCCCATTCCTTCTTCCCCATGTGCCAGCCCTATGAACTAGCTATTATTACCGAAGCGGAGCGTCGCTCGCAAAGTTTTGAGGTGTTACCGGTAGTCTGTCCTGGTTCCAATGATTGCGCATTGTGACATCCATACTAACTTCTGATGATTTTATTGATTGAGCAATTTATTGTTTTGGTACAAGCTTAATTTCATGTTGAATTATTGTATTATCTTCACATAAACATGCCAGAATGTATAAAAAAACAATTAAATTAAATTAAAATATAATTATTCTTAAAAACGATTTAATTTTTATCATCCTTCAAAACAGTTGCTTAATTTTACCTAAGTAGTAAGTAGAAATTAAGTATAAAGACCGCGAATACTCATAACTGGAGGTGGCCTGCCGACCTCTAAGCGAAAATTTAGTAAGCTTTATGTAAGTATAACATGTTCCTAACCAAATCCTACGAACATCATCGCAGCACAATACGGCGATCGATTAAGAGGCAGTGAGGAGCACTTAATCCGCTGAGTGCGTACTCAGGTTGAGCACGACAACACACCGCAACAAGGCACCCAGTATTCCAGTAATGCGCTTTGTGAGTTGTCTTACTAATTTATTAGATAGCTGATAGTTCAGGCGAATAAGGTGAGACTATGTATCTTAAACGACATTCCAACGCTGTTTCTAATTCGCAATTAATATTGTCTCTTTGACTGTTGAAAAACAAGCGATTCTACTTTTAAATCCAAAAGCAAAAGAGCCAAAACGGGCTGTAGCGCAACGCATTTATGTATGAAAAATTGTACTCCTATAGTTTCACGCGCACCTCAAATAGATATTAGCAATCAGGAAGGGGGCCGTGAGGCCAAAGCCTGCCGGGTCAGCGGGATTGTCCGAAAGGGTTACCGCTACCCCGGAACATAAAGGGCTAAGGAAGGAATGTGGATGGGTTTTAGTCAGTAAGAGTCTGACACTCCCTTCCGCTCCACCCAGAGCGGGAGCAGTCATTTGATGATTTGACACACCCACAAAAAAAGCACGCCTGTGATGTGATGTAAGTAATAATAATTTAATAATAATATTTTTTTTTTTTTTCCTTAAATAAAGTACAAAGTAGGTATGGGCAGCATTTACAGCATAGGACTTAGGTACAAGTGCACAGAGATTTGATTAATGACCCCCATGCTAGGTGGAACCTGTGTTACAGGGGTCATCCATCCGTCCATTATACAGATTAAGGTAAGTAAGTAGTACGTATTATTTAGGGGAACAAATTATGTGCTTAAATCTAGTGTGAAAAGGTGTGGTGAGTACGTGTGAAAGTGTGTGTGTGTGCTAGTGGGCGCGTGAGGGAGCGTATGTGTGTGAGGGTATGTGTGTGTGAGGGTGTGTGGGTATAGAGTGGTCATTATATTGGTCATGTATATTGCGATTTTAATAGGTCTTCTGTTTTACTGTAGTCTAGGGTTAAAAGATATTCTTTAATTTTTGATTTAAAATGAAATGCGTTAAGGGAATGTATATTCAAAATCTGGTTCAGTTTATTATAAGTGAGGGCGCTTAGGAATGGGTAGTGTCGTTTAGCAAAAGTCGTGTGCGTGCTTTTTGTAGGACATGTAGGTTCTGGTCTTCTTCTTGATGTGGAAGGATTGCTAATACGTAATGGCAAGTTTGAGTGTTTGCGGACTAGTGCGCGGTAGATAAATAGTTATCGAACTGTTAAGACCTTGTATTCCATATAAAGTAATTGGGTGGGAAATCTAAAAGGCTTACTGAGAAGCACTTTAATGACTGCTCTTTGGGCTCGCTCCACTTGTAAAATCGCGGTCTCCGCTGCTCCTCCCCAGGCTGTAATACAATATGTTAGGATAGATTCACAAAGAGCACAGTAAGCCATATTTAGAACTTCCCTATGGGCAGACAATCTAAGTTTTTTGAAAATATAAATAAGTTTTCTAACCCGCGCGGACAGAGTCTCAAGTTGATAGTGCCAGGATAGACAGGCGTCAACCTGTAAGCCTAGGTATTTAACTACCGGGGCTCGGGACACAGCGGGGCATGAGCATTGAGGGTCGGAGAGCGTACATACATGTGCTTTGAGTACCATTGCGTTTTCTGGTGGCAGGAGCGATGGTCTGAGACCAAAGGTAACAAAATGAGTTTTGCTAACATTTAATGTAAGACTGTTGTTAGCCAACCAGACCATTGTCTCACGCAGTGCTTTTTCAGCAGTCTTATTTGCTGTGGCCCAATCACTGCCATGACTCAAGATGACCGTGTCGTCTGCATATGCCAGGATGTGGGTGGAAGGCAGAAGTAGGCAGCAGAGGTCATTCACGTATATCTGAAAGAGGAGAGGACTAAGGAGGCTTCCTTGTGGTACACCGTAATTCAAAGATTCTTCGCTACTAATGTTGTGTTCTATCTTCACACATTGCGTGCGGTTCACTAAAAAATCTTTAAATATTTTGTGGGCATCACCACGTACCCCAATCGACTCCAGTTTGGCAAGAAGGATGGGAATTGAGACGGTGTCAAATGCCTTCGAGAGGTCTAGAAAGATGCCTAGGCATTTCTGTTTACTGTCAAGTTTGTCCACCACAATATCCAGCAACGCGGTCACTGCATCATCCGTAGACATACATAAGTGTGTACCTTAAAGGATTTTTGTGATGCGGTGATGACGTCCACCAAAGCCTGAGTCAACCTTAAAACTAACATCGAGACATGCTATCACACTTATACTATAAAGGCGAAAGTTTGACTATGTTTGTATGTTTGTTACTTTCTGACGCATACTACTGAACGGATCTGAATGATATTGATATAATACACTCGAGAGCAATGAGTCCGGGTCACTTAAAGAATCCTAAAAATCTCGGAAACTAAAAATGCTAGGTTAATGCAATAAATTGTATTTAATAGACAATGTAATACTCCTTAAATGAAGGTATTAAAACTTCTTAGTTATTGTAAAGTTATATCATAAAAAAATCAAATTTGAAAAAGGGCCACTTTCGAAGATGGAACTACGAAATTACAGCATTTGGTTTTGCTTTTGTTTGTAATCTGTCATTTATGTGGGTACATAAACCATGTTGATAGTGCTCTATATTCATTATTCAAGCTGAAATTATGTCGCTTACGCCTGAAGAATGCACCAGAATACTTACAATGCTGGAAACCGGCCGGAGTCAGCGCGATACAGCCAGGACTGTCGGTGTGTCGCTGTCAACAGTACAAAGAGTTCTCCGACGTTACGAAGAAACTGGTTCTAACCTACGCAGACCAGGAACGGGCAGAACCAGGTGTACCACAGCACGAGAACACCGATACTTGGTGAACACCATGCTTCGAAATCGCTTTCTCACAGGAACTGAACTCACAAATCAGTTTCGACACCTCGGAGGAAGTAACCCAAGTGCATGGACAGTAAGACGTCGGCTTGCTGAATCTAACTTAAAACCCCTTAGACCTGCAAACGGCCCTAAACTGGAGCGTGGGCATCGTATTTCAAGACTAAGATATGCCCAGGGCCACGTAAATTGGAGTATTGAAGATTGGTCAAAAGTTATGTTCTCCGACGAATCAAAATTTATGCTCTACAAGCACGATGGAAGACATAGAGTGTATCGAAGACCAGGGGAAAGATTCAAGCAAGCATGCATCGAAGAAAAAGTAGCCTACGGTGGTGGGTCTGTACTTGTGTGGGCCGGAATTTCTTCTGAAAGTCGCACAGAGCTGGTGATCATAGAAAACGGCTCTTTAACTAGCGTAAGATATGTGGAAGAAATCCTCAATGACCACGTTGGTCCATTTATGGTCAATTTAGGTGAGGATGCTATATTTATGCATGACAATGCCCGACCTCATACAGGTAGGATTGTGAATGACTACCTTCAAGAGATGAACATTACTCGTATGGAGTGGCCAGCGCGCAGCCCGGATATCAACCCGATCGAGCATGCTTGGGACGAGCTAGGCAGATGCGTAAAACAACGAAACCCTCCCCCAATCACGCTCCGTGAGCTCAAAATTGCTCTCACAGAGGAATGAGAGAATATTCCCCAAAATCGTATAAGGAACTTGGTGTACAGCATGCCAAACCGCGTAAACGCAGTAATGGAAGCACGAGGAGGCAATACGAAGTATTAAAATTCAAGAAAATCGTAATAAAGTTCAAAAATTTCATGTTTCCTATTTTTGTTTTAAGGAGAGATCAGCAGTTTTTTTCTTTAAGTAATTTTGTGTTAATAAAATGTATGGTGACTCATATTTTTTTTACTTTCATTTAAGGAGTATTACATTGTCTATTAAATACAATTTATTGCATTAACCTATCATTTTTAGTTTCCGAGATTTTTAACATTCTTTAAGTGACCCGGATTCATTGCTCTCGAGTGTAATATAGAGATAGATTATAGCCCGGATTAACATATAGGATAGTTTTGATCTTGTTAATCCGTGTCCGCGAGATAATTTTCGAAGTGGCGGGCAGAAGCTAGTAAAACATACTATTCAACACTCGGCACTCCCTCCTCAAACGCATTGATTTCAGATGTATACAAGAAAGCCTTTGAGAAAGCCAAGAAACCTTCACTACAAAAGTGTTCAATACGCGCCCATTTACTAATCAATGTCAATCTAATAAATTGGTGGGACGTTAAAGTTACATTCAGGAGACCCGTCCGTCCACTTCCAATACATACCACATACAATTCCAGGTAGTGAACAAGAAATCCTGAAATATAACGATTCAAAAGCAGCACTGTGTCTTTGACATGAAAACCGTATACCAATTTAATTATTATTTTAACACATAACATAATATTACGTCTGTTATCTTCGAAGGGTTGGGCAGAGGAACTTACACTACACCCACATTTTGGCAGTTTTGTTTGACTCCCATGTAATAAGAAGCGAGCCTATTGCAGTTAACTGGGCACAAATCCACACTCCGGGCTGCTACTGAAAACTTTGGGAATCGAACCCAAGACCTCATTCTCAGCAGTGGGTAGCTCTTGCAACCACTAGACCAACGAGGCACTCATTATTATGAAACGAAAGAAAGAAGACTAAGGCCCGTATTACAGAACTTCACTCAAGACTCAATCATTACTTTAAACTAGTTTTAACCATTCAAATGGCTTTAATCGAGACTCAAGCAATGCTTGAGTATTAAGTGAGGTTCTGTTAGAATCATTATAAGAAATAAGTGATTCTATTTTACTCTATTCTAAAGAACACAATAAGTAGGTTATGTGTACAGCTGCTGTAAGTAGGTCTAGATGTAAATATACACCATGAGCTTTTCAATAACTTTCAGTAACCGCTTTTAGTACTGTAATCGGGCTAGCATATTTCAGGCAGGAAATAGTTTTAGTTCAGACGGGTTTATTCAGAAAATATCTCACCGTGTAAACTTAAATGTTTTTTTTTTCGTGTGTTTATTGACTAACCTGGTGTCAGAGTTTTTATGCTGCCCATGGGCCTCTGACTTAGCTTCATATGCTTTTGAGAAATATCTTTCAGACATGCGGGTTTCCACACGATATTTTCTTCACCAATTTTAAACAAGTGATAATTATACAATACGCACATGAATCCGTAAAGTCATAGGTTCGTAGCTTGGGTTCGAACTCGACACCTAAGCTATCACTGCTGTCAAGTAAGCTGTCATTCCACCTGATGCTAGGGATTGCGACTATTAACAGCTCACTTCAAGCTCACCTTACGAAAGTTCTCGAGGTGAGATTTGCACAGAATAGATCGACAGTCGTCGTTATCAAGAAGAACCTTCAAATATAACAGTCCTCGCTTTCACTGAAGCACTAAAATATTCGGTTTGTTCCCACTAGTTCTACTGAACAGTTCTACGGTAGAACTAATGGGAATCTATTTCCCACTTGTTCTACCTGTTCCATCGGTAGAACTAATGGGATATGTTGTTCTCACTAGTACTACGTTTTGATAGGTTCTAGAAATGGAAGTGGAAGTAAAGTACGAAATATGCTAGTCGTATCTCAATATTAGGTTTAACAGACATTTAGATATTACTGGAAACATTACAACACTATTAATTATTACCTACTATCGTAGTACTAGTGGGAAAAAAAAAATCTCATTAGTTCTACCGTTGACCTGTTCAGTAGAACTAGTGGGAACAAACCAAATATTTGACCAAAACAAATCATGGCCTCCTTCGTCAAAGATACATCTCCCCACCATATCTCGTGCATTTAAAACAAACTTCGGCCGAAGACATTGAATTTGATGCACACGTCTCCGCTCGCTCTATAAAATTAACAATTCTTATCACTGTCGCCGCTCGTAAAGTCGTCGTATGACTCTGTCATGATAGGGTGCTACTACTGCTCCTAGAAACGAACTCATGATAAACTGAATCTTTTTCAGAGTACCATTCATTCAGGCAAACAATCCAAAGCTCAGAAATGTATCGATTAATTTATAAATCTAGGACTATCATTACAAGAATTCTAACCTTATGCGATAGTTAGGACTGTAATTATAAATGTACATAAGACTATATAAATATAGAAAAAAAACACTACACACACTATGTAAATTACAGATTTCGGTTACAAAGGACCAGATACCCTTTCGATTGAGCTTGGTGCGAGGTACGTTTGCAAATTTCTGCATGAGTGCTATTTGTATATAACGCATCCAAGATATCAGAGACAAACTATTGCAATGTAGCGTTTCAATAGCTTTTCTTTATATATTTATATTTTTTTAAGACAATCACGATGTTGTTTTGTGGTGAATTCTGTACATGTATACTTATATGTAGTAGGCGTACATACCAGTGCTTTTATTATTGTTTTCTTTTTATTTGTATGTACTGCTGTTGGTGTAATAGTAAAGAAAAAAACAGTATGTTTTCAAGGTTTCTTTGAAAAGAAATGAAGAAATCTTATTACCATCGAGAACCAAAAGTAACACCGAAGCTCATAAAAATCACACAACCACGTGACTTCGTGAAGTCGTGAAAAAAAAGCATTTGACAGCCAGTAACCGGGAGAAAAAAGATGGCCTCCTAGCCTTAGTGGGACCACATTATTACATCTAGCAGCATTCGTTATGAAAGACCCTTGGGGGAGTAGTCAAAACGAAGATAGAAACAGTCTTATGTCAATTATTCCCCAATTTGATCAACAAGTTAGTTAACAAAAACACTGCCACTATTTTTTGTGCTATTCTAAGTTCACTGCCGTAAACACAGTCATACGTGTTAATGGCAGCGTATATTAAAACGGTTACAAACCAATTACAATGAATAGGCACTCAGAAAAAAATGAATGAATGAATTCAATTACACCCAGTATAAAGATAATTCTTTCTAACTTACCAGTCTTTCACTGCCCTTAGATAAGGTCTTGTATTTTGCAACATTCATCCTATATATTTTTATGACTAACTTACTATGTAAGTTATTCTTGCGAGAGTAAAACAAAACCCTTGAGGTGTCTGCGAATAAGTTGGTCTTTGACTAGAGGCGTTTCAGAGATGTAATTTGGACAGATTTGGCAGCGTTCCAATTTGATTCATAAGATTTAGTATGCATCTAGGTGCACCTGAATATAATGCCACTTGGAAACCGATCGAGCAAATAAGAACTGTGCGCGTATTTGTTTGTGAGAGCTTACGGAGCTGATTACGAAACTTTGAGTAAATCCAGTAAATTGAACGCAGGTAATCTCATTCCAAAGTTAATCTATACAAACAAAAAAATGAACGCACAAATTTGTGTCCTTTTGTCGTTATTTATGTTCCTGATTAGCGCAAAAAAGCTGAACGGATTTGGATGAAATATCTCACTCAAGCTGTCATTTCTGCATCTTTGACAGTCGTTACGGGTCGTCAGAAGCCCGAAAATCTGACAGCCAGTCTTACCAAGGGGTATCGTATTACCCAATTACTGGGATGCGGAGGACAGATAGGCAATCGCTCCGTGTAAAATACTGGTATTCAGCTGCATCCGGTTAGACTGGAAGCCCCAACATAGTTGGGAAAAGGCTAGGCGGATGATGATCTCACACAAGTAAACTGTATGTACAGATGCCAGCACATCAAGCTATCCCTAACTGTCAAATTGTCTCATTTAAAGATGAACCTTATGTCTTTGCATTAAAGTGGAAATACTATCAAAGAAATTTGACAGATTGTGGTAACTTGATGTGCGGGCCTCTGTACGTTTGATCCTGGTAGTACGGTCCCGCGGGATACTTTGCGACATCCACACGGGTGAAGCCGCAGACTAAAGCTAGTTAAGTAATGACCTTATAATAATATGTTGTATAACCACGAATGGTGCGTGTGGTGTTAGCCTGTAAATTAACTGTTGCACTTGTAAATGTATAATAAAGCAATTTATTGCTAACTAACGACTTGACATAAAATCGTGATTTCTGTACTATAATTATGTTAGTTGAGTATGAATTGTAATGACATTTAAATAAAACTTGAAATTAGAAAAAAAAATAAGTTGCCAAGCAAAGTACTGCTATATAGTATATAGTTTGTATGTGGGAATGCTACAGCATGTAATATACACATACCTAAACCTTCCGGAATAAATTCAAATGCAATTCAATACTTTATTAATTTCTTAATAATTCCAATTGAGAAAAAAACTAAATAAAGGAAAGAAGACCAAATAATCCATTCATTGCTGACTAACAATGATACGACCATGCACTTAATTAAGGTCGGTAAAGGTAGCCAGATATTTTGGGACAACTCGACAAAGAACACCAAGTTTCGGGAGGTCACTGTCATAATAAGAAATGATTGATGGTCGCAAGTTGTGTTATCAAGGCAAAGGTAAAGAAAAAGGGAACAAAAGAAGAGTTTATGACTGCGAGTCAAATAAAATATTACAAACTCTGTCATGAATAAATGAGGAAAAGAACTATGCAACTTTATAGACAAACTTTACATGTAAATGGCGGCCCACCTTGACTATGTATCAAAATACGTACGGTCGTTAACTACGCAAGTTGCACTTAACGCAAAAGGTTCAACTTTACTGCTGGGCGCGCCATAAAACTGCACTTTACGGGTACATCGCCGCAAAACTTACGTACAGGCAACCGCATCCCTTCAACTACAAAAATCAACCTTAAACCTACGACTTAAAAGCGCTGTCATTTTCGAATTGTTGCGATAGATGCTCGGTTGACTGTACCACTAAGTATATGGGCATGTAAAAATTTTACTTGCTATGATAAACAGGTGATACAATCTGTATGGGCTTTTTGGTCTTGAGGTTGTAAAAGTGACAGATGTCAGGCAGACTATTAAGCTGTGTACACACGAACGACTTTTAACGCCGATGACTCACTCAAACAAATCCATACGGATATTTTGACATCGCTAGCGGTAATTCAGTTGCCAGATTCTGTTGCTTTTTTATAAGGACAGGTATAGGTATTACGGGCTGGTGTCCGCTAGTCCACCTCAATGCTCGCATTTTTTTTTAAGAATGGGAAACTATCTAAATATGAGCCCTCCCACTCTGGGTGGAGCGGAAGGGAGTGTCAGACTCTTACTGACCCATCCATGTTCCTTCTTTAGCCCTTTGTGTACCGGGACAGCGGTAACCCTTTCGGACAATCCCACTGTCCATGTTCTGTGGACAAAAGATTTTGAAATCGCCAGCGAGTGTGTAGAAAAAGTTATAATTACAAATTTCATTATGTAAAAATCTTGACAAAATTAACAATAGTAACAGATAAAAATATCACAGACAGTTTTGGTAAAGACAAACATCTGGTAACTTCTGGTAACTCTTGAAATGTAATGAGGAATTTATTTCTCTTTTTATTCCTAGTAAGAGACTTTAATTCGTATATCTCTGGAGTTTGCCCTCAGGAAGCGCAGCTGTGACAAATGGTACACATACAGACATACCTATTTTCTATATATCTAAATTTAGAGACACGCTTATGATGTTGTCGAAAGACGCAAAACAAAGGACTGAAAATTATTTTATTTTCAAATATGAACTAAAATATTGTAAGCATTGGAGGGCAACGAATTATTGGAAAAGATAGATTAATGTATCTACATGATATAGATTCATGCGAGATCTAAAATTATGCCAAATTGCTATGCGTTAAGGCGGTACCCTGACTAAATAACCCTGAGCATTCGTCCCCACTTCAATGCACCCCAAATCTATATCTTTATGTCTATACCCAGCGTAAGAGATTCGTTGCGAGTTCGCTCAGATTTTGGAGTAAAATTGTTATAAAATCAAATTTTCGTTTATTGGAAAAAGAAACTAGCATAATGTTTATTATTAAATTGCCTATCCATTAGTAGCAGACCAAAATAATGGTTACTTTACGAGGAGATGCATGTTATAAATCTTTATTTTTCACTTCTGGGTTTCTTTGTGAGGGTTTAATTAAACACTATGCTGCGGAAAAAAAACTGCCATTTTGAAGTCAAGATTACGAAGAAATTTAATTTATTTTTATTAGTTGGTATTTCTTTTGGATAAAGAGAAGTTTGCTCCGAAAAACTGCACAGAAAACGGATTCCGCTGCGTTTTGTTCAGGGACGCGTCTTAATGCTGTGTATGTGTTTATTTTGTAAGCCTCAAATAATAATAAATCAAAATTACAAAGTTATGATATTGCTAAATCGTTTTATGTTTAAAATCTACATTTTGATCAAACGGCTTTCGACTTTATTTATGAGACCCCTAGCTTCTAAGTAATATTTAATAAACCGTTCCCATTAATCAAGTCTCGGAAGTATAACAAGTAATATAATAATCTGTTCGTTCATAAAACAAAACCACTTAGCAATAATAAGCGGAATCGTTGCGAAACAAAAGGTTTTAGTGAAAAAGTTTGTAATTTCCAAGGCATTAGAACTCGGGCCACGTAACTGTGCGTATGAATAATTTAGAGGGGCGCCTATATTTGGGCTACACTTGTGGTCTTCTGAGGGCACAACTTCGTGTTGGGGCACTGCTGATGTTAGCTACTAATTGTACTCGAAGAATTATGAAGAAGTTGTAAAACGAGGAAGCGTTGAGTTGAAAATAATGCTGAATAACATCATCTTTACTAATATTATAAAGCTAAAGAATTTTTTTGTTTGATCGCGCTAATCTCTGAAACTGCTAGTCCGAAACGAAAAATTATTTTTGTGTTGGATAGTCCATTTATCGAGGAAGGCTACAGGCTATGTAACATCACGCTACGACCAATAAGAGCCGAGCAGCGGGTGAAACGGCGGGAGCAGTTAGTATTATATATACAGATAGTATTTATAACTTGTAAACGTACATTTACTTGACTACGACAATTACCAACGTACATATATACGACTCGAACACACTCGTACATATGTTACAAAAATGTTGTACAAAAACTCGCCCAATTATCACTTCCTAACTCAACTAACAGAAAAACAAATAGTAAGACTGCAAACCAAAACCGGCTCAAAGTTACTAAAAACGGAAACCTTCGTTCATTCGGCTAATGAGTTGCTCGACTTTTTGGGCGGTTTAAAAAAAACAAACAGCAACTCTGGAATATTTGCCGAAGTATATACCTGCGGCTTGCGAAGTTTCCCGACGTTTTTTGTTGAGTCTGCACCGCTTGTGAGCGACGCCTGTGTTTGGCAGCTTGTCAAAGAAGTATTATTCTTTACTTCAGTGACGACACACGACTTTAGGTATGCACTAAGTAAGTACGTGGCCTGCTAAATAGCCTTGCGTATTAAATTGGGTCCATACGATTTTTTTTATACATACAGTAATTTATTCAGACTAACGATATTAATTAAGAACAAATCTCAAACACAATATATACTACTCTGTCAAGAAAGTACCGGGAAAAGATCAATAATACACAAAATGTCAGTTATTCATCCAAATTTATTTTATCACCTTCAAAGTATGCTCCTTTAGAAACGATACACTTGCGCCAACGAATAATCCATTCATCAAAACATTTTTTAAACGCTGCTTCCGGAATTGAGTTCAGTTCTCGCCGCGAATTCTCCTTTATGTCTTCTATCGATTGAAAACGGGTGCCACGAAGTGGTAATTTGAGTTTAGGAAAAAGAAAAAAGTCAGCAGGAGCCATATCTGGTGAATATGGTGGTTGCTGGATGGTATTTGTTGAGTGTTTGGTCAAAAATTCGTTCACAATGATAGCCTTGTGCGAAGGCGCATTGTCGTGGTGCAAAATCCAAGAATTTTCTTTCCACAAATCCGGCCTTTTTCGTCGAATTTGCTCTCTTAAACGCCGCATAACGCTCAAATAATATTCTTTATTTACCGTTAGACCTTCCGGTAAGAATTCAGAGTGCACAACACCGCGATAGTCAAAGAAAACAGTCAACATGACTTTGACTTTTGATCGACTTTGGCGTGGTTTTTTCGGTTTCGGTTCAGATGGAAGGCGCCACTCCGAAGCTTGTTGACTAGTTTGCATGACAAACTCGTAAACCCACGTCTCGTCACCAGTAACAATGCGTTTCATGAATGTTGGGTCCGAACTGACTCGTTCTAGCATGTCCTCAGCGACTTTCATGCGATTGAGTTTTAGGAGAAAATTCAGATCTTTTGGGACTAGCCGAGCAGCAACATGTTTCATACCCAAATGATTAGTTAAAATGGTACGGATCGACTCGTGAGATACAGAAAGTTCGGCGGCTATCTCTCTCAGAGTTGAATGGGGATTTTCAGTCACTATTTTCTTCACATTTGCGATGTTAACTTCAGTTGCAGACGTTGACGGCCTACCAGAGCGAGGCAAATCTTCCATCACATCTCGACCGCTTTTGAACGCTTTGAACGACTCATAAACACGAGTTTTAAAAAACAAAAATTTGAATTTGGAATCATAAACAAATCATCCATTCCTGATACTTTTTTGACTGAATGTATATAACCTAAAACTACAAAAATATATATATTATAAACAATTGGTAAAAAAGGGGAAGAGAACAAAGGGCGTAAAAATTCATCCCTATCGCTGTTAGTGGGAAATGTGCCCAAAAGGCTGGCAGCCTATAAATATGAATTATGAATGAGTCTTGGTCTGTATGACACTTACCTAAACTGAGTTTCCGCCATTTTGGATACCTGTGAAAAAAAAAAAGTAATTAGTAATTCCGCAAAATAAGTATTTCATTATTGAGAGGAAGAATAACATTTATTTGGACACAGAAAGCGATTTTTATTTGTACCTTGTATGGTACAAATTAAAATTGACAATAATGTTACTGTTATATAAAAAGTATTGTTATATTTGATTGTATGTAAACATACCTTTGTACATACTTAATAAATAAATAAAGTGATTAATTATTTAAATGTACTTCGTTTATCAGAAACCTAAAACATTGAACCGTTTCAATTAATCCAGCTCGCTAAAAATCACGCCACAAACATTAATAAAAAAAAACTCAAAAAACTAAATTAAACAGAAACTAAAAAAACGGACCAAATAAAAATGAATGGGCAACGCGTTGGCTTCCGAATAAATTTGGCTGAATTCAATCCGGTTCAGTAATAGTTCCGACCCATCGGCAAATTTGACCAAGTTCGCGCCGTCCGGCCGAATCCGGGCCGCAACGAGCGCGAACCGGCAGATACGGTATCTGTACGGTTCCTGCTATTGTTTATTTGTATTCTATTGGTTCTATTTGTTTGTTCGGTGTGAGGTTAAGGTTTTATGTTTTGTTACAGCATTTAACTCAGTTTTCTTGTTCAGGTGTCACTGCAGATTCTGCAACAAGGACTTATGGTGCTAGCTTCTGCCACCGGTAATTATCCCACGGAAACGTATAATCGGGATAAAAAGTATGTTTCATGTTTTAATTCAGGTTATAAACTATCTGTGTGCATGTCATCTACCGTTCTGCGGTTATGGCGTGATTAGGTAACAAACAAAAAGTAAGTTTGTGAGCGAGTGGTTGTTTGTGTGTTTGCCACTTCCTCACGCTCAAACGGCTGACTGCATCTGGATGAAATTTGGCACAAGGGTGGTTTATGATTTGGTAGTACGTTCCCTTGGTATTTGCAGACATCCACGCGGGCGCGTAAAACCACTGGTTCCAGCTAGTTAAAGAATAAAACAAAACGTTAACGGTAACATCATGGGGTGATTGGAATCCCCCGAAGCTAAATTTCTATCTCTACATTCATCTGTTAATTAGGAGCAAAGCTTTTACCCTAAAGTATATGTATGGTGAAACTTTATACAAACAATTTTCTTAACATAACATGACTCTTTGTTTCCCCGAAGGATTGTGCAAAGGTGTTATAGTACACCACATTTCACTAGTTTTGTTTAAGTCCCGTTTAAAAGGGGGCGAGCCTATTGCCATCAATCGGGCACAAAACCGGGCTGCTACTGAGAAATTCCTGACTGGAAAAACCCAATAACACTTTGACAATAACCCGACTCCAGGACCTTACGCTCAGCAGTAGCGCTTGCGGCTACTAGACCAACGAAGCAAATATTTTGGTCAATAAAAAATTCAGTCACAACAAACAACTCTTCATATGTTCATGTAGTTCTGGAGACAAATCTGCCTGGAGCTGGCTGCGACTTTAATCACTTTTTATTGGAGCCTGCATCGTACACTACGATATTAGATCGGAAAACGTTTCGGGTGGTTTTGCTACAGTATGCGTTTCTATCCATTTAAGTTTTTTGATAGATTTTGGTTGCCGTTTCAGCAATTAAATTGGCTGTTTCTGAAAGCATTTTTGTTAAACATTTTAATTTATTGTTATATTTCTTGTCTGCTATTGGTGATGGTTTTTGCACAAATCAACAAATGAGGATTCAGCTGTGGTCTTTCTAGAATTTAGGATAGATAATAGGGTATTTGGAAGGGTAGTCAATAACGTTATTTTTTATGAACTGCCAAAACGCGGTATTTGTACGTGTTTTGTATGAAATATAACAACGTGACGTCACAGATTTTTAGAATCAAATGTAATACTTATTAGGATTAAATGCAATTTGACAATAATTCCTTTGCATAATATTTATGAGAGGAGCTCGTGGCTAAGTACTAACAACCGCACAGGTCGATCCACCAGGTTAAGCTACGCTAGCCGGGGTTGGCCGTGGATGGGTGGCCATCTTTACATAACGAGACTCCTCCGTGCCTCGGAAAGCACGTTAAGCCGTTGGTTCCGGCTGTCATTTGCGCATCTTTGACAGTCGTTACGGGTCGTCAGAAGCCCGAAAATCTGACAGCCAGTTTTACCAAGGGGTATCGTATTGCCCAGTTACTAGGTTTTGGAGGTCAGATAAGCAGTCGCTCGATGTAAAATACTGATATCAGCTGCATCCAGTTAGACTGGAAGCTGACCCCAACATAGTTGGGAAAAGGCTAGGCAGATGAGATGATCTTCGCATAATATTTAATTTCTGTACGGTGATGGAAGTTATTAAGACGAACGGTCTTTTTGTGATTCGGTTCTATGTGATTTCATATTTTATTTTTGACCGTTTCAAATAGGCAATTAAGTGCCCCGGCACTAGCCGAGGATCGTGGTAGGTGCACAAGTTCCCATGATCACCGGTCTAAGTATAAGACTGGAACACCTACGTGGTTTTGAGTCAGTAAGGGTCTGTCAAACCCCACCCATGATGATTTTCCTCCCCGAAACAAAAAAGGTAAGTATTATAAGTGACAACAAACACCAAGTATAATAAAAGCAGTTAATATCCAAAAGAGCAGAACTTGACCCTACCAATAACTGCTAGGTACTTCAATCGACTCAATGATTAATTGTATGATGATTACGTGCACAAAACAAAACACTACCACTCTCAAAAGTTGCTGAAGCTTTTCCATCTTCTTGACGTAAATCCTTGAGAAATTTTCTGACAATATCAATTTAGAGGTACCTATAGCCACTCTTAACTTTATCATAGTAAAACTCAGCTTAAACTCACAAGGTACTATTCTAAGTGCGGATTTCATTAATGGAACTGGACGCGATCAGCCCATCTTCTTCTTAGCGTGTCGATAGTAAAAATAGTACTTAAATATTAATTTGTTTGGTCCAAAATTCAGCAACGCGAATATCGTTAGTTGACGCAGCCATAAGATCGTCACGTGTGCATAATGTGACGGGACATGCGGTGCAAGATGAGAGAGATGGGATGGGCGGTGGGATGTGATGAGATTGTCTGTGGAGAAACGCCGCATACGCATATATATCAGCCCATATAAACTGCGTTCAATACCTGTCAGCGTCAATATTCCATGACGATTTTGACACAGTGTGATGTGCAGTGCTTATAGCGTTCAGTTCCGTTGGTGAAATTCTCCTTAAGTGGTTCCCATTTGTTATACATTCCGCGCAGCTCACGCCAGCTACGCCAACTTCTTTGATTACACTTTAAACAACATCGCCTTCAAAACTTAACTACTTAGTATCTAACGGAATTCTAAAACTAATCCAACTTGAATATATCTCCAATTAACAATGACAACGTCGGTTTAAGGAATTTGTGTAACTTAATACTTACATGGCCTTGTGTACAGAATGACTTCAACTTACACGAGCTCTTTGTTAAAGAGTTTGTCTGAGTACTGGTTACCACTAAGCCAAGCAAGCCTTGGTGGATTTTGGTTTGGGAATTATTCCAACATTATCTTATGGTGTCAGGCGCAATAATACATACGTCTGGTACTTATAGCATCCACTCTAGAGAAGGCCCACGAGATATTTACGTCTGTTTTGTTTTAATTATTTAATGCAGCGCAAAGGCCGTTTCTCACGCAGAAATGGAACTAGCTGTTATAATCACCACGCTCACTAAGACCATCAACGTACCTACCTTATTTGTGGCTTTAGCTAAATAATAATAATATCAAGCTTAATAGCTTTGACCATGGTCCTGATACCGGTGGGCTACTACAATTTTTTATATTTTTAAATGTTTTTTTTGGTTTTATAATATTAAAAATGTACCTTATAGATGTATTGAAATGAAATAAAAGAATAAATTGTGATAACGACCTTAATACAAATGTATTTTTTGATTTAAATCTTATCCCTATTAAGCAAATCCCTAATCATTGTGTAGTCCGGAGCGAGAGGGAGTGGGAGGCAGTCATCTACTTCTGCGCAGCAGTTATGTAGTAGCGGGATGGATGAGGGACACGTCCCGGGAGACGCTCCGGGCGTCAAGAGCTGCGTCGGGAGCCGATCAGGACCAGACCCGTGCCAGACGGCGCGTTCGTGTTCCACGCGCGCTTCAAAACTACATCAGCACTAATGAAGAGGGCCGAAGCCTGCCGGGCAGCAGGATTGTCCGAAGGGGTTACCGCTACCCCGGAACACAAAGGGCTAAGGAAGGAACATGGATGGGTTTGAGTCAGTAAGGGTCGGACAGACCCTTCCGCTCCACCCAGGAGGTCTACTCTTATTCAACGAAAAACGAAGTTTCGACCGAAATTTCGCATGTTTCCTACCACGGTTCCATTTCGTTCCGAAATTTCGTACGAACGAGAATTCTTTGACGTTCAGACCTACTCTAATTCGAAATATTGCGAACGAATATTTGAATTTGACAGACGATTATTCGGAATTTTAACCTCAAATTTGACGAAACCAAAAGTGTTACCGTTTGAGTTTCGTTTTCCTTATAATTTTGTGAATATTGTGAGAAAATTATTAGCGATGGCAACAAGAGTGCTTTTTATCGAAGCTGCATTACGTGAAGAACGTGTAGAGCGTAGAAGGAACCGGCGCCGCCGCAATCAACTAAATATTAGTCAAATTCCCGACGGGTTTAAGATCGTCACGTTACAACCGTTTATGATAATATTATTGTAATTTTTGAAAGTTTTATACCTACCTTACATTTTTAGAGATATTTTCTTAGTGTAAATCTTTTTGAAATATAATAATGTTGATTTTGCCTCGTGTTTTAATTTATTTCGAACTTTTTTCTTACATTAAACCTATCATGGATATTCAATCTTACCGCCCTTGATGGTTTTTTTGGCCACTGATAGCTGCAAGTGAGATTTTTCACCGATAAAGTTTATGGGGTTAAAGTAACCCTTTCCTAAGAGCAACTTTGGCCCAAACTTTAATTTAAAAAAAAATAAGTTACGCTTATCATATTTCTAAAACACACTTCGCATCTTGTTGATTATATCCTTGGGCTTCTTTATAACTTATAAGAATACTAAAAAGATACCGATACAAACAACAGATCAAATTCGTAAATTATTTGAAAAAAACAGCTAAAGTAGTGCCTTTACGGTATGTAAGTACCGCGATTGCGAAGTATGTAAATAGGCACTTGGGAACATGATTTATTTAACACAACACTTAAGAAACACACTATAAAAAACTTTTCAAAGTATTCAAACAAAAATCGTAAGTTGACATGTTATGATTAGATTGTGAATATACCGATATTTTTGGTTGTCATACGTAACTACCCATTGTTGGCATGAAATAGTACTCTTCAAATTGGTCGGTTCACAATGACAGTGAAAGGGTGTTTTATAGTGTCGCTGTGAATTTCGTCGAAAATAGAATTTTTATCTATATATTTATATTTTCTGCATGAATATAACAAGAAATATTTAATAAATCACATGTTTAGTGTAAAATGTAGACATATAGCAAAATAGCTTATTAATTTTAAGTTAAAGTAAAAACCGTAATTTACTTTAAATGACATCAAAAAAGACCCAGTCAATATTATACATTCCATTCGTTCACAAAAATTGTCTATGGTTACGAACTTCTTGTGCGCGTCCGAATATGAAATAGAGTTGGATCACTATCGAAACTTCGTTTAAATTTCGTTCGTTTGCGAAGTTTCGTTTCGGAGAAAGAGAGTAGACCCCCAGAGCGGGAGGAGTCATTGGATGATTTCCGACCCTCAAAAAAAAAGGCATGCTCAGAAACTCTGAAGATAATAAACCCTAACACAATTAGTAGTGCAGGATAAAAATAATGACAGAACGGATAACTAATTACGATTGTCTAGATCAGATGGCAGAGTTACCGACTTATGAGAGTCCAATGTCCACATTATTAAACGAGGCTTAGTGTTGCGCGCAGCGCCGGCGGCACTACCAGTCCTGTTTGACGGACATACGGATGAATGGGATAGCTAACTTTTGTATGACATTCATTTTGTTTCTAAGAAGTTACAGTGAACACAGTGTATGGATATTGCCTGCAAACCGTTACAACGAATTCAGCACGTGTTTTTAGACCTCCCAGAATATAAATTTTTCGTCAGCTAAAAAAACATCCGCTGTTTCATACAAAACTGCAAAAGCAAAGCAAAGTGCAATTGTTTATTCCGCCACAACTTGATTCTTTTTATTTGTTTTTTTTACTGCGTCATGTTTAGCGCAAATAAACTTATTTTGTTTTTTTTCTTTCAAAACACACGTAACTTACCACGGTAACAATTTAACGGTAGTAGTTCCTTTTTTTTTTTAGGATGAGAAATCATCAAATGACTCCTCCTGCCCTGGGTGGAGCGGAACTGAATGTCAGACTCTTACTGACTAAATCACTTCCATGTTCCTTCCTTAGCCCTGTATGTTCCAGGGTAGCGGTAACCCTTTCTGTCAATACCCCTGAACGGTAGTGGGTCTAGAATCATGTTATGAATTCATGGTAGCTAACAGTTTGCCCGTCGATGTCACCCTGTTAGGGTAGCAAAAAGGTAAGCGATTCATGGGACATTTGATAGTATTAAAGTATAAAATGCAATAATTGTTCAAACATACAAAAATAGGTAGTTACAATTCGAATAAACCTATAACAAAAATTGATGATACAGTTCTCTTTTATTCAAAAAAATTCCGGTTGATTTTTCGCAGTGTTTCATCCTTTGCCTTCGTATGTCCTAGGATGTAGCTCGGAAACTCGCTGACGGGTAACATGCCCCTTTGTGCTACATATTCCACACAACTTATATAGCCCACTCTATTAAACTTTACCATGGCCCCGGACATTTTTAGATAAAAATATTATTTCGAATTAGAGGGATTTTTTTCTTTATGAGAAGTTTTTCAAATTGAGAATGGGTAGTTGTTTGGGAATCAAAGGTAAATTAATTTTATTTATACAATCTATTTTTTCATAAGATTCATAATTCATCAGAATATATTACTGAATAATATAAAAACCCCACATGACGCGCATTTAATATTTAAGAAAACCGCATAAGTATGTTTATTCATACTCAACGTGACATGGTACGGACGGATATACGGATAGAATGTTTACTACGCTTCGTATCGAATTATTACGACTAGCAATACTATTGCTGGATTCTCGACTATTATGCATAGGGAATACCTACCGCAAATGGCAGTAAACTTCTGAAAATCATTCTGGAACTCTTTATAATTTGCTTAACACGTTGAGCGCCAACGCGGTCACCGGTGACCGCGAACAATAGTTTTTCTATTGTGTCTGCTGCGTGGCAGTCAATGCCTTAACAATGCTGAAATATTAATTTCATTAATGTAATAATATAATTTTTATGTAAATCATAAAAATTCACCTCCCAAATGGCGTATGAACCCTATAAGTTCATAAGAAAAACTCGAAACGAAAATAAATATAACCCTATAAATTGTTGAGGTCCTATAGGGAAAAACTCGAAATTAAAATAAATATAACCCTTCGTTGAGCTAAGCAAACATCTAATTGGTTTAAACAAAATTTCACAAGTATCAAAATTCTACACATGACATTTATACGTCGCAAGCAATGCAAAATGGAAACTCTTAGAATCTATATACATAGGTATATCAACGCATTGAGTTAAAACGCTTTACAATTCAGAAATATTGTAAAAGTCACGTCCCAATATTATAAGTAACCCCTTTCTTTCAATTGAGTCTCAGGACTTTGTGAAAATATAAATTATTCATATTCGATTACCCAGTCGCTCCCCGATCAATGTATGTGGAACCAAATCTTTTTCATTTTCTTCCAAATGTTTTCTCGGCCTATTTTTCCAGTTCGTTTTTCTTGTAGCAATTGTTTTTGTTCTCATTAGTCACTCACGTGGCCATTAGGTACCTTGTTTGTTTTTCATTTAACTACTACCTTTTTACGTAAATTTTCCGTACCTAAATCACGTGAGGACATTGGAGTGCCCATTCTCAGAGGATCTTGGAGCAACATGGCGATCCACATGGATCGCCATGTCTATTGCATAGATAAATTTGAACCTAGTAGCGTTGAACCTTTTTTTATTATCCAGCAAATAAAGCAGGGTCTTTAAAAAATAACATAACGTCATCTTAAAACTACCAGTTTGTATAATGTCATTCTTAACCGAGTCACAATCCAACAATCCGACCCGACCGCCGATGACAGTAAATTAAACTTTTTCTCTTGAACTGACATTAGGTCAACGTGGGGCTATAATGGTGAAATTAATTTACCACACGGGTAGGGCTAGTGCCCATTAATCATATAAATGTTGATAGGGTAAAACAAATCACAAATTGAAAAAATAATGTTTTCAAAAAAGCTTAATAATAAAAAGTTTGCCTTCTTTTTGCAGTTGTTTCATCCTAATAGTATTGCTTATTCGTTTTAATTTCATTGATGCGAATATTATGATCCGTGACCTCGGCAAATGACCATTGTATAACAAACTATTGTATAACATTTTAAAAGAGTAACGGTGGAGTTACTCTTTTAACTTTTTAACTTTTCCATTGCTCTCCATACGAAAGTACCTTTTGAAAGGGGCCACTAACACCAATCCAATTGATTTATAAATTGACGTTGAAGAGTGCCATCCATTTGCCTATTTGAAATAAAGTATTGAACTTTGACTTGATCAGAATTTTATGTTGAATGAATGTGTCACTTCCGATACAGATTCTTTTTAACAAGCTTGTAAACAATTCAAAAAGAATCTACTTTCTTTTTACAGATTACGATGCAGCTTGCAATTTTTTCACATCTTAAGAGAATAAACAAAATCGCCTCGTCCAATCCTTCGCGTTTTCCTTTACATAGCGTTGGGGCCACGAATTTGGAGTGGTAGTTTGTCATGAAAAGTTAACTTAACTTGTTTTATGACTGATGCCTGAAGTTTTCTTACTAATTTAGAGGTGGCGTTCAGAAGAAGCGCTTGAGCAGTCCAATCTAGAGAAAAAACTACAAATTAAACTGACACAATCGCTCTAGTAATCCAGGATTTTTTAAAGACACTGTCTATAAAAAAATGCTCATAACCTTTGTTCAAAATACTGATTATTTGTTGCAGAGCCCGATAAATACTAAATTCAAAGCATATAGACCATCAAATCTAAACTAGCATGAAAAAACCTGATGCCATATCTAAATATCGTGTCCAATATTGAACAAAACCCGTAACCTCTCTTTACAAAATAAACAAACTTAAACTTCATTACAAATATTAGCCAGCCAGGTAAGTAGCTCATTTACTTCTTCTTTTCGTGTGGTTAGTGACTAAACTGGTATCAGAGTTTTAATGCTGCCCATGGACCTCTGACTTAGCATCACATGCTGTTGAGAAATATCTCTCAGGCATGCCGGTTTCCTCACGATGTTTTCCTTCAC
The DNA here is from genome assembly GCA_951799385.1 of Hyppa rectilinea. Classification (NCBI taxonomy): domain Eukaryota; kingdom Metazoa; phylum Arthropoda; class Insecta; order Lepidoptera; family Noctuidae; genus Hyppa; species Hyppa rectilinea. The sequence goes on from OX637310.1 coordinate 18,229,821, forward strand.
CGATTTTAAGCAAGTGATAATTATACAATCAATCAATCAATCTGCCTAGCCTTTTCCCAACTCTGTTGGGGTCGGCTTCCAGTCTAACCGGATGCAGCTGAATACCAATATTTTACATGGAGCGACTGCCTATCTGACCTCCACAACCCAGTAACTGGGTAATAATAATAATAATATCCTTGGACATTTCACACAACGCCATATCGTCCCAAGCTAAGCAACCTAATGCTTGTGTTACGGTAACGAGTCGGCTGATAAACTACTTATATACATTTTTTTTTGGAAATACATACATATTATAGATAGAAAACACCCAGACTCGTAACAAATACTTGCAGGTCGTACAAATATTTGTTCCGTGCGGGAATCGAACCCGCGACATAGTGCGCAGCAGTCAATCGCTCAACCACTGCGCCAACCGTGTCGCCAAAAATGTCAAAGATGCACAAATAACAGCCGGGACCAACGGCTTAACGTGCTTTCCGAGGCACGGAGGAGTCTCGGTATATAAAGATGGTCACCCATCCACGGCCAATCCCGGCAAGCGTAGCTTAACCTGATGGATCGACCTGTGCTGTTATTACTTAGCCACGAGCTCCTCTCGAGTGATAATTATACAATACGCACATGAATCCGAAAAATCAGAGGTGCGTGCCTTGGGTGCGAACTCGAGACCTATGACTTGGCAGTCCGCCGGTCACACCACTAGGCTATCGCTGCTTTTGCTCATTTACTTATAGCACCTAACGCACTAAAAAAAAAACATCGCTTCATCCCTTAAAAAAGCGAAACGCTGTTCTCCGAACCTGAGTTTAAAGCGATCTTTTCTGAGATGCCAGTCACTATCTCCGCTTTTGTACGGAGGCTATTCAACGTCGGCGGGTGAAGCGCGGAATTGGACAGCCAAACCCAATTACCGTGGAACGTCCGCGCTAGAGTTTTTATTTATGCACTGGTCCTTTGAAAAACGTGCCCCTCGCTAATACAATAGCTTCTAGTTTGTTTGTATTTCTTGCAGGAAGGACGTGGATGAGCTTGTTATACATCGATCAAAATGGAATTAAAAGGGAAGATGAACTTACGGCTGCCTCGTTGGTCTAGTGGTCGCAAGCGCAACTGCTGAGCAGAAAGTCCTGGGTTCGATTCCCGGGTGGGGCAAAGTGTCATTGGTTTTTTTAAGTAGTAGCCCGGAGTCTGAATGTATGCCCGTTTGGTGGAAATAGCTCGAAAATAAGCGGCGAAACGTGGGTGTACTATTGTTACACTTCTGCCTAACCCTTTGAGGATCACAAGCGTGATGTTATGTTAGAAACTTACTCATTAAGCAAAAAAGATTTAATAACAGACTGGTAGACTAAACAGAGATGTACTTGCTACTGATAAAGATGCCTGTAAAGCCGAAATAGCAGCTTATAGACCAACCGGTAGCAGTATTATCTTGTGAAGAAGTTATTTCCTTGCCAATATCAATGTTTTCAGTTTAAATCCATCTCTTTCATTTTATGATGAGACCGTATAATGATTTAAAAATAATTCAACTAGAGCTATACTGAATAGAAAAACTCAATACAAAATAAAATCTCCTGGAACCTTCAATTTTATCTTTCCACTACTTAATAGTACCATAACTAAAGTGCCTAGATTCAATGCATTGAATATGACTGAACGAGACCCGATTCATTCGTTCGCGAGTGAAGTAAGAACTGCGACTACACACGGTCACGTAGCTTGTCGAGCTAGCGATGAGCTTGTAAAAGCGCTCGTGCGTCACAGATCATACAGATTGCTGGCAGCATTCCATTTTCGAATATGATTCGTTTTTAAATTATCTGTGAACGTTTTGTCGTGACTTAGGAATTTTCTTGTTCAGTGAATCAGGAGAATGGCAAGCAACCGCCATAATGGTAGAATCAAATTGTGATTACAATTTCGTCTTCCTTGCAGTCTTGTGCGCTCACATGAAGTTCTATTTTTTTTCACAGTTCAATACAGTATTTCCTGCACTAAACGTACCTACCGTTATAATTAAGATTTTAATGTTTGTGAAGGATTTTTGTTTCAATATTGAATGCTTTATAATTGACTCACCCTTATTACATGGGCCTTAAACGTAACTGGCGAAATGTGGGTGTGCCTACTATGGGTACACCTATTCCTTCGGGGAAACAAGGCGTGATGATATTTTGGGTCTCCCTTGTTTTACCGAAAAGAAATTGCCAAATTATCACTTCCCAAACAAATTTTCGCATAATTTCATTTGCCAAATTATTACTTACCAAAAACTCTCTTTACAAATAATTGTTACGAAAACCTATGTTTGGCAAGTGAACGTTTGAACAATAACTTGTTCACCAACTAGTACTTTTACCATTTTTTATCTAGTCAAATATTTCAGTTGGTATAACATATTTTACGCAAAATTAAATTTTCTTCAAACCAATTCGCGATTTGCTTCCAATCAGAATCTTCTATAGCTTCTATTAGCTTAATAAAAATAATCTCTTTTTGCCATATTTTTTTCTATATAATCTAGTCGTTTCTGGCACTCGCCGGCCGCTGCCGCGGCACCGCTCGCTTCGCTCGCTCGGCTCGTGCGTAGGTGGTCACAGTTTTAACCTAACCTAACCTAACCATTTTTTTAATTAATAACCTACTGTAACTAGTTCCATAAATACCCTAATGTCTAGTAACCATAAATTTGACTTGTTTCAGACAAATCTTATTTTTGCCTTTATATTTTTTGTCATAACAAATTCTTTTGACTAAACGTTTATTGTCTAAATATTGTTTGCTGTAATAAATCATTTGATTAAAGACCAAAAGCCTTAATGACATTATCCTTGGTAATAATCTGCCAAGTAAACATTTGACCAAATGAAAATGTGCGTACTAAAATTATTCCAAATATTACATTGATATAAAAAAAGGTTGCTAAAATTTGTTTGGGAAATGAAAATTTGGCAAAATCTTTTCGGCAAAACGGCAGGATCCCTGATATTTTATATTGAATGAATTTCGATGCAGTGTGCGGAGTAAGGAAAAACTAAACATCTCACGCATTTTTGAGTTTATCACGTAGATAATGGTCTTATGGATAGAGATGAGGCATAAAAGTAATAATGAGTAATATTCGAAAACTGGAACATCCCAGAAGACACTAAACTTCATGATGCATATTATAATATTATATCTCACAGACAGGTATCACCAGATACGCAAGCCAAAGAGAGCCAGTCAATAAAACACTCGATTTAAAACACAACATTTTTACACAAACTTTTGCTCAAAAACTTTGTTTTTGGCAAGCGGTCTTGGCTTCAAAGTTGTACGTCAATTTCAGCCGTGGATCACAGCTGGTCCAACTTCAAACCCACGGGTGCTTGATCCAGCCTCTCTTTTTTAATTAATACCACTTCGAACAGAGAACCTAAAGAATGCTTCAAGTCATTAAAAGTTTTAATAGCATTTGACTTCGAGTTGCAAGGATGGTAACAAATTTTAGTCGAAAACTTTTTTGGTTTTTGAAACTGTAAGAAATAGTTTGCGCCGCTCGAGTTTTTTAGAATGGAAAAGTGTTGGCTTGAGAAGGGTTGGACTTAGAGTTTGGGGAAATATGGTGATTGAGTTTGAGTTATGTCGCAGGAAAGAACTGGTAAACCTCTCGCGTTACTTTGTGTTTATAAAAGTTGTATTGACTGTAAGTTAAGTATGCTTACGATCTTCGCAAGGTGGCTAGTAGCAGCTGGATGTGAGTCACTGAGAGTCAAGCAAAAGCAGATGATGACGTGCAACTGGAGAGGCTTTTGTCCAGCAGTGGACTTCTATAGGATGATGATGATGATGAAAGCTTATGCTCTGACAGGGGAAGAACTAACATGTCTACATGAATTATTGCCACCGGTGATTCGTCATTGTAATAGTTTTGTACAACCTAATGTGAAGTAAAGTGATTGTAATTTTTCTCTAAGCTTTTACCGTTGTAACCGAAAGGGTATACCAAAAGGATATGCTACAGACCACCAAACTGAACAACTTTTACAGAGAGACCAAGTCCGAAATCGTGAAAAAAAATCAGCTGTTCCCTTTATTTCGACGAGTCCCGTGACCAAAAATGTATAGAACAGCAGATTTTTTTTTGCGATGTCGGACTTGTTCCCATAGTAAAAGTTGATCAGTTTTCTGATCTGTAGTATCCGCTTTTGTATGTATATACCCTTTCGGTTACACCCTGTATATTTTTCCCTTAAAAATACACCTCAATCATAATACACAGAAATGTAAATCGAATCTTAATTAACCTAAAAATCCCTAATACACACTCCAGCATTATCCCAACCACGCAAATAGCCACACATACAAACGGCCCACCAACTCAGCAATCATTACAGAATCCCCAATTTAAACCGTGGGCACACTCTCGGACACCTGTAAAAACATAATTCTGTGTAAGGCCTTACATAGCCACCCATTGCCTTTAAATCGAAAACCAATTACGGAAAAACTGTACATAAATCCAGCCGAGCATTGTCCGGACGTGTGTATGTATATGCATATAGAAACGGTAAACGCGACACCAGAGATCTTGTGCCACTGGAAAGGGTAGACTGTAGTTCAGTTTGAAGGGGAATAATAAAAATGTGATCAAACATTAATAGCTCTATGAATTATTTAATCTATACCAATTTTATAAAGCTGAAGACTTTGTTTGTTTGAACGCGCAAATCTCTGGTACTACTGGTTGGATATGAAAAATTCTTCTTTGTGTTGGATAGTCCATTTATCGAGAAAGGCTACAGGCTATGTAACATCACGCTACGTTCAATAGGAGCCGAGCACCGGGTGAAACCACGCGAGAGCAGCTAGTCCATTATAATTAATTAGTAAAGAAAGAAAATACTTTTATTTGCGGCAAACATGACGCTGTGAAAAAAAACAAACAACAAAAATACTAATTATGGGGAAATATGCGTCACATCCGCGCAAAACGGCCATCGCTCAGCATAATGCTCCGATCCCATGCGAGACGGAGCCACAGCGCTGATTGAGTGTCTTGTATCTTTACAGGTGTGGATAGTTGACATTGTCAGAGTTTAACCAAAATATGTTATACCTAACGATTAAGCAGTCTTACTTAAAAGGTCTTAAAACTTAGTCTGAAACCAAACTAGGATGAAGCAAAACACGCAAGGGTTATAGGACACTACTTATTCTTAGGAACAAAAGTTCTTGGTGCAACTAATTGGTTTTTGAGCAGACCAACAGCAAGCTAATCAGAGGTGACTCAAATTGCCAGGTAGCACAGGCTTTTGGCTAAACAGAGAGACGATGATCACAAATTGAAGGGTCGATGAGATTAGCCGAAGGCGGCGTGAAACGTCATGCGACTTAAGTCGATCTATTCTGTACAAATCTCACCGCGAAAACAACTTAGGTGAAGTGAGCTCCTCAGGGATGTGCCCTAACAGGCGTTGCACAGTGGGGGTCCCGGAGTGGTCCTTTAAGAGTTAACGGGCCTCTTCTACGTGCTGATGGTGATCACTGGGATGGTTTTTGTGAGGTAAGAATCCCACACTCCCTGGTCTTTGCCCCAAAAGTCTAGGCGCCTTTTGAAGGTTTCCCTAGGTCAACCAAAGTAAAGTGAGCTGACAACTGTCGTTCCACCTGGATGCTAGGAACTAACAAGACAGCTCACTGTAAACTCAATTTACCCTAAGTGTTCAAGGTGAAATTTCTACAGATCAGCACAACTGATGCCTATTTCTTACACTTTTTTTTTAAGACTGGGTAATCATCCAATGACTTCTCCCGCTCTGGGTGGAGCGGATGGGAGTGTCAGACTATTACTGACTAATGTTTCTTCCGTAGCTCTTTATGTTCCGGGGTAGCGGTAGCCCCGGACAATCCCGCTTACCTATTTCCTACGATTGTCTTCTGTTGAAGATAATGCAACTATGCCTAATTGTGTTCCAGAACCTTTCCAAGTCCACTGCCCCATCCATAGAGCTCTATACCAGCAGATAGCACGTTTAATTAACACAAGTGACAGGGCGATGTGAACCGACGCACCAACTCGCGTATATAGTGAAATAACAATACATCGCTATGTAGTGAGAATTATAAATGGGTTTGATTTAAACATGTTGGTTTGGAATCAGGAGAAGTCTTCGGTTGTTTGTTTGGTGCTAGTTAGGAGCTTGGAATTTTAGGCTGGGTGTAAAATAAGGGGTATTATTCATTCATTCAGGTAACTTTTTTAACTTCTTTCCTCATATGATTAGCGACTAACCTGATGTCAGAGTTTTTATGCTGCGTATGGGCCTCTGACTTAGCTTCACATCATGCTAAGAAATATCTCTCAAGCATATCCTCACGATGTTTTCCTTCACCGTTTTTTAAGCAAGTGATAACACAATACGCACATGTATGTCAAAAGTCAGAGGTGCGTGACTTGGGTTCGAACTCGAGACACCACATATCACTATATTCATTGCTAGTACTTTTACAACTAAAAATAACAACCTAAAACAGCAAGATATGTATTAACATATCTATCAATTTTGTAAATCGTAGATACCAGAAAAGAGCAAAAATCATTTACTCAAACTAGGCTGAGAGTCAGAACTTTTTAAACGAACAAATTGAACGAGATAGTGCCCCGAAACGCCCGCCCGTCACCACTTACTAGTGTCAATAAACCATGTCACCACCAACCACAGGAGCCTAGAAATTAAGGTGTTGATGCTGATGACCTGCTGTTTTGTCAGTGTTGAAAAACTGCTTGACTTTCTGTCTTCTACAAATAAACATTCTAGCGAGCTCTCTTTATGTTCCTTTAGATATTAAACTCTGCTTGATAAATGTAAAAAAAAAATTCATCTGCTAAGAAAATCTGGCAAGAAACGAGCTGCTGCAAGAGTTAATTATCGTTGTTGTTTATTGTTTATATTCATAATAGCACCGCAAACACGCTCCTACATTATTATAAAACTTACTTATTAACATGCAGATGTAGTGGCCCACATAATGATTTACAAGCAAAGAACAACATTAATTCATTAGGAAACAAATTAACATAAAATAACAAGAACGGAAAAATACATAAAATATAGACTGACATAAAATACAGACGGCCATCCATATTCACTAACAAGGGAGCGTGTATTACCATAATTTCCGACCTACCTATACAGATACAAATCCATTTAACCTGTTTTATATTCAGCAAAAGTGCCCAGAAAAGGCCAGAGGACTTAACGAGTGAATTAGAATTTTACATTGTAATGGTTGTAGCCCGCAGAGAAGGGTGAAATAGGGGTAAAAGTGGGGAGATGAAAAACGCGAACGTCGAGTGGCATCTCACCTAGGCGCGCACACTTCAGAGCTTTGAACTAATTATCCGGAGCTGTGTACGCCTCGCAAGCGGCAATTTCACTAATTATTACATTCATTGAGAAACTGTGAAAATTAAACCGTATTTTTTGGTACCGGGTAGTGATTTAAATGTTTTGTCACGAGTGTGAAACAGGAGTAAATTGGTTTTATACTTCTTTATTACAAGTGCGCTTGTGTATGCGTTTTACTCGTTGACTTGTGTACCTGCGCTGTTGCACCGACAGCGATGCAAATTGACTCTGTATTTTCACTTGAAACTAAATGCTTTTCGCTTACTGCAATTGAAGTCATAGCGGTTAATGGCTGAGCGGGGTAACAGTTACTGTTACTGAAGAAATTTTCTGACGATCTCGTCAAAAATCATCGTCATGTCATGAATTTTAACGAATGATGATCATAAATTAAACTGCGTATATTTGATGCTGTCCCCAGCCTGTATACGAATCCGCAGCAAATTGCGGCGGAGCGGGCGGACCTCCGGCGCGATCTCATGGCGGCCTGGAATCAGCGACTGTTGCAACCCAGCGCAGGGCACGCTACGATAGTGGCGGTAAGGCCCCTCTTTGTGGAGTGGCTAGAGAGGCGTCACGGCGCCCTCACCTACCGCCTGACGCAGGTCCTCACCGGACATGGATATTTCGGGAGGTTCCTGCACATCATCAGGCGGGAGGAAACGCCCGGGTGTCACCACTGCGAGGATCGCCCAGAGGACACGGTGCAAACCTGCCCCGCTTGGGCGGAGCACCGCCGTGTCCTCGTAGAGGCGATCGGCGGCGGCGACCTCTCGCGCCCGGCCCTGGTGCAAGCCATGGTCCGGGGCGAGAGGGAGTCCTCCCGTCCCAGCCGCCGCAGGAGACGCCCCGGGCGTCGGGAGCCACGTGACGACTCCCGGCCACCGTAGGCGCGGGCCTGCGGGCGGTGAGTAATGGGTGACTCACCGTCCGATCAGCACCAGACCCGTGCCGTAAGGCACGTATATGTTCCACGCGCGCCTCAAAGAGATGTCAGCATATGAAGGAGCCCCTGAGGGCCAAGCCTGCCGGGTAAGCGGGATTGTCCGAAAGGGTTACTGCTACCCCGGAACATAAAGGGCTACGGAAGGAACATGGATGGGTTTTAGTCAGTAAGATTCTGACACTCCCTTCCACTCCACCAAGAGCGGGAGCAGTCATTGGATGATTTCCCAGCCTTAAAAAAAAAAAAAAAAAAAAGCCTGTATACGAAAATTCAATCAGATATATCCAATCGTTTAGTCACTATTATAGCTATGTCAAAGATTGGCAAAACCCATAGTCGGTCCACCACTATTATTTATATTAGTTTGAAAAAATCACTTTTTAAATTAGGGTGTTAGGATTTATTTGATAGTTCCAAAATAGTCTTATTCATTAGTATTGTCAGTGTTTTCTTTTCATTGCCTAGCCAAAATCTAAAACTTCCATCGAATTGAAACTTGATAATATTCAAGACTAGATCAATTTAACTTCTTTCCAACTTATACATATTAAAAGAATGACAGGGAACTTGAACACAATTGTGAGTCGTGACAATTCACAATGAAACTTTATTTAAATTTAAATAGTTTGGAGTCGTCAGGCGGGGATAAATGCATGGATCTGAAGCTGCCAGGGGACTAGACTGACGGTTGAAAAGCAGCCAAGAAACTTAATGCGTTTAAATTCTTTGCATTATTATTTTATGTTCTTTTTTTTGGAGGATAGTGCATTGGGGATAGAAATGTATTCTAAGCCAAGTAAGGTGTTCTTCTTCTTCGTGTGGTTAGTGACTAACCTAGTGTTAGAGTTTTTATGCTGCCCATTGGCCTCTGACTTAGCTTCACATTCTGTTGAGAGAGATATCTTTCAGACATGCTAGTTTTGTTACGATGTATTCCTCGAGTTTGACCCCAAGACACGCACTTCTGATTTTACGGGTTCATGTGTGTATTGTATAATTATCACTTGCTTAAAAAGCGGTGAAGGAAAACATCGTGAGTAAGGTGTTATCTAGGTAGTTTGAACGATAATATAGATTTTTCTAGTTCAAGCCGAACTTGTCATACAAAAGTACAAATTTCAGAGCATACGTTTAATGAAGCATTGAATTTCGCCCAAACAAAAATAAAACTGAAAATGAAAATCTCGAAACAAACCATCCCATTTAATTTTAAAGTCCCAAAATTCATTTTAAATGAAAAATATTAATCCAAATTAAAACGCGGAATCGGAACACATCAGCCGTAACCGAGTTTACCGGCTTTCGATGAGTAATATACCACGCTCGATGGCTTGCAGATTACGGACTATAAATTATTATGAAGCAATCAGTGTATGGCAAAAGTTTGGGCCTTGTTTTGTATCGGCGATACGGGAGCGATACGATGAGTGATGTTTCGTAGAAGAATAGCAATAGTCGCAACAAGGTAGGTGCCTGAGAATGGACGGCGCCGTCGAGGCCCAGAAAGAGGTGGCGAGACGCATACCGCAAGGGTGGATCGAGGTGGCTCAAGAGAAAGATATCTGGAAGGATTTGGAGGAAGCCTTTGCTCAGCAGTGGGATAGTGTAGGTAGGGTAAGTAAAAAAAAAAGTTATAAGTCTCAGAATTATTCTGGAAATTTTATAAAAAAATAACTGAAATCTTAATTTTATCTAACCACTGATAAGCCGCAAATAAAATTAATTAATTTAATAAATAAGTAGTATAAAGCCAACTATGATTTTCATTTTGTTTTATTGTCCGACCCAAAATATTATTCATATCCTCTTGATATTATCATTTTAAAACGCAACAGACATTCTCACACACGCCGGAACGGACTCGACACCGATACAAGATCGCCATTAATAAAGACTCTTGCTCACGAACCGTGAGCCACCGTAGATTTATTGGTAATATAATTTTGATTGATCGAAGCGATTTCAGCCACCAACTTGAGGTTTAAAGCGACGCACCGAGAGCTTAGCTGTAATCAATCTTAAACGGGTGAACGAATGGGTTTAGCAGGTGACATTATACGTGTAAGAGTTTAATGCATCTATGACAAGTTGCAAGCGAACATTTTGGCATAGAGATTAGAAGCCAGTGTTTTTTAACTTTACTAAAACATGGCGTCGAAAAATTCCTCCGCATAGCTGTCGACTGGTAAAGTATTCAAGGGACTGGTGGCATTGCCACGTCGTATGGCAATGCTTAGCTTCTTAGCCAAGGCAAAAGTCAGCCTTCGGGTCTTGAGAAGATTCAACCAACCGTTTTTAACACACTTTTATCAGCTTCACTTGTGTCATGTATGTATGCATGACAATAGAATCTTTAATTAATAAATAATAATTTTTACCCACTTACACAAAACATAAGAAGTTGAAATGTAGCACATTTATGGAGGATCGATGACAATACAATAATCGAATAACTTTTTCCGATTATCGTTTTCAGAATCTTCTCGATTAGATAAGGTAAGATAAAGTTCTTTAATAGTAAGTTGAATTTATTTTTAATTTGATTATTAAATAATATATGGTATAGTAATAGTAAAAAAACACGCTGCAATAGAAAATCAAAGTAGAAAATAATCTTCATTAAGTTTAAAATGAAAAATCATAGTTAAAAAAAACAGTCTTTTATAGAAAACCGAACTAAAAAATAGAAAATAAATTTTGTAAATAAGTGAATTTTTTTTTTTTTTAAAGCGTGGTGTGCTTTTTAAAATAATATTCACCACCACTATGCACCCCACGCTGTTAACACGTTGAGCGCCAACGCGGTCACCGGTGAGCCGCGAACAATAGTTTTTCTATTGTGTCTGCTGCGTGGCAGTCAACGACTTAAGAAATAGTGGACGAACTTATTGGTTTTTAATTATTTGTAGAACAAATATTTCAATTAAACCAATAGGGGATCCGCCTGGGTAAAAAGAAAAGATATTTAGTCCATCAATCAGATAATAAAACGATATGACACGTATTTTATACTTAATTACATTTAAAAAAAACTGAGATGAAAGCAAAGTATAAAAACTACACACTTGTGACGTCATGCCACATTTTAACACAATGTTTTCGTAATCCAAAGATTAATATAGCAGTAATGTTTAGATTACGTAAAAATTGTGTAAAAAAAAAGAAAAAATCCGTGTCCAATATTTTTTTTTAATGTAGCTTACGGACTAAAAAAAATTATGTGATTATCCCTATTACAGACACTTTTGAGTTGTCAACCAATTTTATCTGACTGACCTATACAGTCAGAAAAAATTGGTTAGTTCGAGGGTTAAACTGTCTACGTAAAAAATAACAAGCCATTGTGGGCTAGTGTTTTAAACTAGTTTAGGATATCCAAGATACCTTTTCTTTCGAAGCCTTAAATTATCTCTCAGTTAATAAAAAAGTGATATCCTAAACGTCACCCCTTAGTAGAGCCTACAAAGACAATTAAATTCTAATTCAATACAGGCTGTATCAAGGTAACAGCCCGGGATATATGACGGAGACATTCATTTTTCATTCTTAATGTATTAATGTTATAATAAAGCGACAGGTGACACTGATTCCCTTGTCCCGTATAAGCTTAAGGTGGAAGCGAATATTAACTCTGAAATTAAAATACTGGTAACTTTGATACGTTCATTTTCTTAATATAACGCCACACCTTGTTCGCATTGGGTTGGGTAGAGGTGAACCTAATAGTACACCTACATTTCGGCAGATTTAAGGGCAATGTAATAGGGGGCGAGCCTATTACCATCAAACGGACACAAATCCAGACTACAGGCTGCTACTGAAAAACTCCTGTTGGGAAAAACTCCACAATATTTTGCCCGACCTGACAATCGAATCGAGGACGCCATACTAAGCAGTAGCGCTTACGACCACTAGACCAAGGAGACAGTACATTAAAATTTCAAATTACAGAAATAACATTATGATGCTTTAAAAAAGAATACAAAATTTTTCCAAAATACCTACAAAATAACTATTTAAAACCAAAAATAAATATTTAGAAATATGCCATGACTAAATTTCTTTTCATCGTTTTGCGCAAGTTCCCTATTTGGCTTATCCTCATCATCATTTGCTGAAAGAACAAAATAAATATTAGATTTTAAAATTCGATAACACTGGTAGATATCCACTTAAACTATAACTGATTTGATTGAATTTAATAGTGATATATTGAATTTGCTATAATATTACCTACATTACCTAGATAAGCTTATTCCATTTTATTTTACATTTACATTTACTGATATACTTCAGTTAAGCATTTTAATATATTTTTTTCAATCCACTCTTATTTTAGTCTTAGGTCTGAGCTGTCCAATTTATCTCGTTTTGTTTTTCATTTTTATTCATATTTATTTTTTTATATTTTACGATAGTTGCTGTTTTAAAACAATGTCGTGTACACCTGTATTTGGTATATATATAATAAGAACCATACCTGTAATATATAATATAATATTCAATGTACTATATATTATTATATGCTGTTGGTGTACCTATTTTCAATAAAAAAAAATAAAAAAAATATCTCCAACCAAATCCACAAAACAAAACCTACTACCTACCTACCTTACTTTTCATACAACACCTTTGACAGCCTCGCTACGCACAAGTCAACAAAAATCCAAAAAAAAATTGCTACCCATTTAGTCACACGTTGTACAAAACAGCACGTCAGCGGCAAAACGCCAGTTTTTAATTGCCAAACAGCGTGCCTAGTGCCATTTCATTCAATTACTGGCAGGCCAACGCTCTCGCATAACACCGTCGAGTTTTGTAGATAATTCCATAATGTATGTTTAAACTTTTATTTTCTGGGGGATTGTTGAAAGATGCGATGTAGATACGTTAAAAATTCTGCAATTATCATATCGATATTGTTGTGACTTATAAATTAAACCTGTTAAATCCATAAGCGGGACTGTCCGAAACAGTTACCGCTGTACGGAACACATAAGGAAGAAACACTTAGAAAAGAACATGGATGGGCCTTAGTGAGTCTGACACTGTTTTCCGCTCTACACAGAGTGGCTGGAATCATTTAATGATTTCCCATCCACAAACAAAAACGTAGCTGTTAAATCCAATACCAGAAAATCTCTCAGTCAGACAAAATTAGAAGAAAAGCAATCAATACTCATGCACCTATTCTACAATGTAACTTCATTTCGTCATAGCCAAAGATAGAAGTTAACTGGAGAACGAGCAGGAAAAAAAGGTATTAGTAAGAAAAAAATGGAATTATCCATCCCACACAATGTACACAGAGCGTCCCAATATCCACCACACACATACGTGCATACTACTAGCATATTTCCCGTCGCTTCTCGTCTGCTATCCTCTCGCCAACTCGCACCGCCTGACTAGGCGTTTACATAACTTGCATTTTCGGACATAATTAAAATTTCCACGCCTGGGAATTCTATTATGGAATTTAACACATCCCGCGCGCGGATTTCAGCTGAAATCATTGTATTTTCCGCAGAACGAAACCTATGAATTTTTGAGGATGAAATTTCTGAAATATTCTGTTGGATTTTAAGTTCTTTGAATATTTGGTGGAGTTGTGGAACTATTATGTTATGTTCGCTGATTTGTGAAATTGTATCAAACCTAAAACCATTGGTTAATATTATATACCCACTAAACCTTCAAAGATTTTTTAAGAGCACGGAACTCATTCAAAATCGTTCGAATTTACGTTAGGCTTTAGTTAGGCCTTTGGGGTTTCAGGCCAACCGCACGCCGCGTTCACACAAGGCCCACAGGAAGTAGCTTTCTATGTATTTTCACGAATAATTAACCAAGGAGCAATAAAACCTAATTAAATAACCCATTAAAGGATAAAAATAAACTACTCATTACTGACTAACAACGTTAAAACTTGCAGCCAGAACATTGAAGTACTACACAAGTTCAAACAAAAGAAAAGTTTCTATCGATTCGCTCGGTACAAGTACTTCCGCCAACCAAGTATGTATGAAAGTGTTGTTAACGAACTTATTTTATTAGCAGTCAAGGAAATGCGAGCAATTTTTTGTATTGGTTTGTAAGTTAAAGAAATATAAGGAAACCTGCTTTATATTTTCCATTATAATTTTTGGTTTAGGAGCGGAGCTACTGAAATTTATAGCACTATACAGGATAAGGGGTGATCAATATCAGTAAGCATTTTAAAATTAATCTGTGTGTATTTATGTAGTTAGATAAAAAAGTCATAATAGTATTGAAAGGAAATGGAATTCGGAAATAAGAGAGAAAATACTAAAAGCAAAGAGAACCCATAGGACGGCCATCAGGCACAATCAGTAAAGTAATCTGTTACTTTCGCCTTATTTCTCTAATTCATCTTTGGTAGAAGTAAAAACGTTGGTTTCGTTTCAAATAATCATTCGTCCCCTCGGGACCATTCCAAAACGTCCGCCACTTCCAAACTTATTAGAGAGAATATAAAAGAACGAATAGAAACAATAAGTAGCGTCCAACGAATGAATATATGAATAAAATCTTTGTCAACTTTTGTAATCAATCTGAAGCGAGTTTCAACAGTCGCTAACGATCTCATTCATAACAAACTTCGAATAGAAGGCAAGCCTTAATTAAATCGTCGATTCATATTCCCTTGTCCCGATACCCAATCAAAGGCAGATGGGAATCGAAAAAAAGTCGAAAACGTTGAAGACTTTTGTAATTAGCCGGCTGTGGGAGAGCACAAAAAATATATTTCGCTCTTCCTATGAATATGCAGGGGTGGTGTTTGTCGCGGCCCGCGACCACCGCTGAATTATTAATGTTTACCTAAAGCAGACGAGTCTCACTCTAGATATAATGCGGGTAAGTAGGGATTGCGTTGGCAGAAAGACGAACCGCCTTCTGCTTTATTACAATGAATTGTCGACGTCAAAGCTTAAAGACTAAGTCAGGGCACAATAGAATTGTATAAGTTTCATATTATGATGAATTAGCTCGATGGATATACGACTTAGGGGTTTAATTTGAATGGGAATTATTGTTGAGGAAGCTTTAGATATTGTTATTGTTTCTCATTTGTCTTTTGTGCACTGAACTTATGTAAATAACTTTATCTTTTAATTAATCTAGTGGTCTTTACAATGGAAAGGAATTTAGACTAACTTAAACAATAATAATGTCATCAGGTCATGTCATTTGGAAGCTTAAAAATATAAGTCATAGGGAATAAAAAAAAACTACAAAAAAATGCCCAAAAGGTTGGCAGCATTGCCACTTTATATGACAATGATTCTACGGTCAAAAATATAGCCTGCCCTCTAGGAACGTGAAGAGTTAGCTATAAATATTATCTTGGAAATTGAAATTTGAAACGGTACGTTACAAACTAACTAAACGATACATAATGAAAACCAGCCATATCCTATTCTTGAGCCAGTCCCGAGACATAGAAGCACAATCAACAGTCCATTGGCTTTGTGATCAAATGTAATTAAAATGTAACAGCCAATTGAATAAGCGTCCTCTTGACATAAGCTAGATAAAGTTCAGAAAACTTAGTCATCTGGACCTCTCACGTATATATAATATAAGGTGTTATAACATTAACTTTAGAATTTCGTGGGAGCATTGTACTCATCGTTACAAACAACTGTAACTATGGGATGAACCCAGAAATCGCGAAAAATTATGAGCTGTTCCATACATTCATGCACATGTAACTCAATAAAATGTATGGAACAGCTTAGCTTTTTTAATACCTTATAGAAACTAAGTAAATTCCAAAAACAGAATTAATTTTCCAAATGGATACAGAATCGAAAATCTAAGACATGCCCGCGTGGTTGATAATTAGCCTATTCTCGAAGAGATAAGTGAGAGTGTCCTGGCAGTGGGCTGATTATGGAGGCATTTTAACATTACCTCCATTTTTGAAATTATCAATTCTATCCAACATTTCACATCTTTCTATTTAGAACTTTTTTGTTTTTTTTTTTTGAGGGTGGGAAATCATCCAATGACTTCTCCCGCTCTGGGTGGAGCGGAAGGGAGTGTCAGACTCTTACTGACTAAAACCCATCCATGTTCCTTCCGTAGCCCTTTATGTTCCGGGGTAGCGGGTAACCCTTTCGGACAATCCCGCTTACCCGGAGACTATAGTCTGGAATAGTACATTAGGATACTTTTCCCGGTGTGACGCTCCTGTGGGACAATTTCCGACATTCACGCGGGCGGAGCCGCTGGCAGTAGATAGTATTGTATAGAAAGTACATAGATGTACCGAAGTAGGCCAGCAAAACCAAATGTGATTACTAATGCTAAAATATTGCTGCTTAAATACGCCAAAACAAGTAGAATATATTTGAATGTTTGGCACAAATGCAGACTTTTCTACCTAGTTAAAAGTTTTCGCCGATCTCAATTTTCATACAGACAAAGTATGTTCATTTTTGCTCAGTCAGTAAGAGTCTGACACTCCCTGTGTCAGACTCTTACTGACTAAAACCCATACATGTTCCTTCCTTAGCCCTTTATGTCCCTTTCGGACAATCCCGCTTACCCGACAGGCTTGGTCTATTTAGAACCTAACCATCACTATTTTATCGCGTGTTTAAGAAATCGGTTGTAGTAGAACTTCTGCATGTTCTTTTGTTTTTCATTCGTTGAGGATATTGACAATGACCTTCATTATTTTCGCGTCTTTCTTTTGCTTCTTGCGTGATTACATTGTTTTTCTTCGTCGCGTCGCTTAGTTGCTTTTTATTTTAACAAGCTTCTTTGAGATGTGATCTGTATTGAGGCTTTCAATAATAATAACATGAATATCTTTACAATTATTTTAAGTTGTCATTCAGAAAATAAAATGTTTTGTTGTCATAAATATGAAAACATGAAAGAGTGTGTTAGTTGGATAGAATGACTATTATAGTGTGAAACTAGAAAACGAAAGTAATAATAATACAATAACAGTATAAAAAACATTTTAAAAGAGTGACGATGGAGTATTTTGCTTATTCTTCTCCATAAGAAACTACATTTTGGTAGGGGCGGCTAGAATCAATTCTATTTCTTTGTGCATTTGGACGTTCAAAAGTGCAGTTCATGTACGGTTCAGTCCGGCCAGCAGTGCATCAAGTTATACCTAACTGTAAAATTTCTCCAAATGATTTTAAACATTAAAACGTCGATTTTAAGTTCAAAATCGATTGGTAAAATTTGACACTGTACATGAAATAAATGATTAGTTTCTGACTTTCACATTAACACTTCTTTTCCGTTTCATATTGACATAAATTATTTTTTTAATTATTCTTCAAGAATCTTGTGGTGCCTCCCTATATGTCTTCTGCAGGGGAGCGTCGTTGGTAAAATTTGTGAACTCGCCGTAGCAGTTCTATCGAAAAAACAAGATGGCGGCATTCGTTTTGAATATGGACACGCGCCAAAAGATGATCCTTATACAAATACGAATGTATACTAATATTATAAAGCTGAAGAGTTTGTTTGTTAGAACGCGCTAATCTCTGGAACTACTGGTCCGAATTTAAAAATTCTTATTGTGTTGGATAGTCCATTTATCGAGGAAGGCTATAGGCTTCACGCTACGCCCAATAGGAGCCGAGCAGCAGATGAAACCGGGCCGGAGCAGCTAGTTAATAGATAATCATCTTCCAAATAACCAAGCAAGTGTACACATTGAAAACTGAATAACTAATACAAATAAACTAATCGTAGACATGTTAACACAAAAACAATGCTACAATTAGGATTCCACGCTCAGTTTGCGATGACTGGACTAGCTTGGGTACGTCTTACAAATACTATCTAAGTTCTACAAAGTTGTTTGGCTAACTTCTGCCTGACGATGTCCAGTAACTAGGGGTACAGTCGTTAATTGGAGCGAGAAATTAGTGACTTTTTGGTGTTCGAACAAACATTATTCTGTTCTGAACTAGCCAATGTTTGTTAGCTTAGAAAACTTGGCTGTAAATATCATCCAATTCTTTAACTCTTGTATAATTGTTGAAAAATCAGTAGCTATTTGATGTTAATTTTTCAATAGGTAGAAATTCTTTGGTGAAAAGCAACATAGAAAATTTTTATCGAATCATCGTAGGAAAGTACGTGTTGGGTATTTATTTTACAGATTTTTATAGTGTCGTAGTTTATAATGTTAAAATACAATTATTATCATTATTACAATTAGTAATATTTTAGGAGATAAATATTTAACCCAAATATTTCAGGAACCACAAACTCAGAAACCAAGAATCCTACACTACACAGCCGGAGCTAAGATGCGTAAATACAAAATATCAATATCACAAGCAAATGGTAAGGCTTGCGGTTTTTGGAACGCAGCACGCTCCAAATTTAACAGTATTAAATTATTTTCGATAGCATACTACAGCCGAGTTATGTTAGCTTGCGGATACAACTTTAAACTGAATCATACTGTCTATGTTGTTTGTAAATACGCGTCGATGATCGTGTTATGTTTTGTGTGTTCCTTAGACCAGCCTTTCCCAAAGTGGGCGATAACGCCTCCTTGTGGGCGCTGCAGGCCTAAAGGTTCACCCAGAAAAAAAAGGGAAATTTTGTAGAGGCTTGGGGGGCGATTTGTAATTTCATCTAGATAGTGGTTTTTAAGTAGGTGAAAAAATGAGAGCGCTAAAAAATAATTTATTCTCAAAGCGGGCAGTAGACAAAATCAGTTTGGGAAAAATCTTCAAGTTGAAGATTTTTACTACAACCAAAAATACAACAGAAATGATTTTCTTTTTTTTTTAAGGCTGGGAAATCATCCAATGACTGCTCCCGCTCTTGGTGGAGTGGAAGGGAGTGTCAGACTCTTACTGACTAAAACCCATCCATGTTCCTTCCGTAGCCCTTTATGTTCCAGGGTAGCGGTAACCCTTTCGGACAATCCCGCTTACCCGGCAGGCTTAGCCCCTGGGGCTCCTTCATATGCTGACATCTCTTTGAGGCGCGCGTGGAACATATACGCGCCGTACGACACGGGTCTGGTGCTGATCGGGCGGTGAGTCACCCATTACTCACCATCCGCAGGCCCGCGCCTACGATGGCCGGGAGTCGTCACGTGGCTCCCGACGCCCGGGGCGTCTCCTGCGGCGGCTGGGACGGGAGGACCTTTCTCTCTCCCATCCCGCCACCTCCTTCGCGAGCATGACTGCTTCGCAGAAGGAGGGAGACTGCCTCCCACTCCCTCTCGCCCCGGGCCATGGCTTGCACCAGGGCCGGGCGCGAGAGGTCGCCGCCGCCGATCGCCTCTACGAGGACACGGCGGTGCTCCGCCCATGCGGGGCAGGTTTGCACCGTGTGCTCTACCGTGTCCTCTGTCAACAGAAATGCTTGGGAATCGTTAATTTCGTGGACGTGGATTTCAATTTGATTTAATCAGTAGGTATATTTGCTCTTATAACACAACCTGGAATTGATAATGGAGT
The DNA here is from genome assembly GCA_951799385.1 of Hyppa rectilinea. NCBI lineage: Eukaryota > Metazoa > Arthropoda > Insecta > Lepidoptera > Noctuidae > Hyppa > Hyppa rectilinea. The sequence goes on from OX637310.1 coordinate 18,249,650, forward strand.
TTTACCCTTAGCCTGGTAGTCGCCAGCGCATCAAGTTACATTAAACAGTCAAACTTCAAATGATTTTATAACCTTGAAACGATGACGATTAATTTGAAAATCGATTGAGAAGTTGACAGTTTGTGGTAACTTGATGTGCTGGCGAATGTTCATTGGCCTCAATATCAAATATCAAAATCGAAAAGGGTCTGAACTCTGAGAGTCCCTTCATTTTCAGATCGCTACCTATTTAAATGTATAGTGGAATCATTATTCCATGCAATAGGTTCTCAACAAATAGATCCGAACGAATACTCGTTCTAAACACCTAAAATTCCGTCCGTCTTCAACAAAAAAAAAACCCGAACTTGAAAATTCAGCAATCAATATCGAAGTGCCACCTCGAATATTCACACTAGTACTGAAATAAAAATGTATTCCGGAAAGCCCTAGGTATTCCACCCAACTGAGGCACGGAGCTAACTTTCTATAAAACTTTGAACGCTAACTTTTATTCCGCGAATGATCCCAAAAGGCTATTTTACGAGCCTCGACCCCTTGCGAGTCTGAAAAGGGTGAAATATGTTTATTTCACTTAAAATGAAAACAGTTTCTTTTAGTGTTGTTAGAGCTACTTAAACTTATGAAGGAAAGAAAGAAAAAATGTTAATTCTACACAAACAAAACGCCCATATCTACAAAAAAAAACTTAAAATCATTGAATACACCCTTTAAAGATGACGGAAGATTTTAAGCGGTCCTTTAGTAATATTTTAGGGTTTAAAAAAATTCCAATATTAATTAAACAATTATATAAACCTATTCGTTCCAATGCAGGGCCTAGAACCCTTCTCACACATTAAAGGCATAAACCTTAAGACAGATCAGCAATTTCAGTCTTATGTTGTCTATAAGGTTTTGTCACGATATTTTCCTTCACCGTATATCAGTGGTCTTCTTTTCGTGTGGTTAGTTACTAACCTAGTGTCAGAGTTTTTAAGTCATTGACTGCCACGCAGCAGACACAATAGAAAAACTATTGTTCGCGGCTCACCGGTGACCGCGTTGGCGCTCAACGTGTTAAGCTGCCTATGGGTCTCTGACTTAGCTTCACATGCTGTTGAGAAATATCTCTCAGACATGCTGGTTTCCTTACGATGTTTTCCTTCACCGATTTTAAGCAAGTGATTATACAATACGCACATGAATCCGTAAAATCAGAGGTGCGTAGCTTGGGTTCGAACTCGAGACCTATGACTTGGCAGTCCGACGTTCACATCACTAGGCTGTCACTGCTCATAATTTATTAAAGGAATGAGTAGCCTTAAGGTAGATCAGCAATGTCAGATTTATGTGGTCTATAAGGTTTGGTCACGATATTTTCCTTCAATGAATGAATGAATGATTTATTTCACTTAGCTTTACATGCTATTGAGAAATATGTCTCAGACATGCTGGTTTTTCCTCACGATGTTTTACTTCAACGATATCAGTGGTGTGAGCGTCGGACTGCTGAAAATCCAATAAAAACATCCTCAAATATCAAAATTCACAAACATTAACCATAACAGCTACCCCTTGCAGTCCTGCCTACCTTCTCTGATACAGTTGACAGTAGCGGGTCGACCCTCGTCACCACAGATAACGTCAAATCAGACACTGCTACTAGTACGCACGCCGACGCCGACGCAACTGGGGTACGTCACTACGTCACAAATTACTCTTTAATGGGTATGGGTTTATTTTTATTTTGGGACATATTTTTGACAAGCTGTTCCCCGCGGTTTCACCCCCGCTGCGCGGCTCCTATTGGTCGTAGTGTGATGTTATACAGCCTATAGCCTTCCTCGATAAATGGACTATTCAACACAAAAAGAATCTTGCAATTCGAACCAGTAGTTCCTGAGATAAGCGCGTTCAAACAAACAAACAAACTCTTCAGCTTTATAATATTAGTATAGATTTAAGAGTAATCATATTTAATAATAGAAGTAATAATATAACACTAGACGACACACACGCACACGACTAACAACAGTGACAACCCTACTTCAACTTGCCGAGTTATAAACAATCCATAAAACTTTCAAATAATAAAAAAATAATATCTTTATATTATATATATTATATACCAGAGCCAGAGATCCATAAAACGAGACTGTCGGGTCAAAGACTGAAAGTTCTAATTCCAATACACTAAAATTTTAGTAAGTATTACATTTTCTTAGTAATTAATTTGCCTGTCTTTACAATCTACTCCCAATATTAACAGGAGGTTGTAGTCCATTATCTTTGCTCAACAATTAGCCTCATTAGTTGTCTGTTCATTGGCTCTAAACTATACGTTCATCCATCCACGCCATTGCTGATGTACACACTGTATACATTTTACGCGACACGATTTAAAAATATATATATTCAAAATCTGTAATAGCAAAATCTTACGTAAAGCCTGTCAAACTGCATTTGTTGGCATTTGTTCTCGCCCAACAATAGATTAACTAATGTGCTAGAGTAAATAACGGGCTAAGTAAATAAACTATAATACATAATAATATATTATACCTACATTTGAGATAAAAATCTCACACTTTACAAATAGGCATTGTCGCTAACGTGAGGTTTCTTACCAAGCTATGGACACAATGAAAGATAGTCTTTTTGTAGAACTCTTTTAAGTTGTTAGTTAGTCACATCTAAGTACCAACTTAAAAGAATTCGTGTGATGTTAAAATACTTAAGTAATAATTAATAAAAAAATCACGTCACGGCTTGCATCACACTAATCACCCAATATTATAAAGGCGAAAGTTTGTGAGTGTGTGTGTGAGTTTGTATGTTTTGTGCGTCCTTCACGCTCAAACGGCTGAACGGATCTAGATGAAATTCACCACAGAGGTAATTTATAACTTGAATTAACACATAGGAATATTTTTTTTATCCTGGTAGTACGTTACCTTGGGATAATTTCCAACATTTACGTGTGCGAAGCCGCTCGCAGCAGATTGTCAGAAATAAATATCTGATGACTTGACAAATGCCTCAAATTAGAAAGATCCTATCAGGAATGAGCACCTGCCATAGTCAAAGAAGTAACTCCTTACATTATTTTTTACCCGACTGCCCTAGAAGAAAGGTCATGCTTTGTGTAACTTTTTGACACATGCTTTCTTTAGCCTCGTGTAGATGATCAGTACTTTTCATTGTATATTATCCGCACATCAAATGAAACGAAAAACTTAAGCACATATACCATTTACGCGAAATTCATTACATTGCATCCCCCAATATAATAACAAATGAAATAAAGTGTTTACTGGCAAACGTACAGCGAATATCATTTTATATAAAAGCTCTTACTTAAATCCTGAATCGAATTCCATTTGTAGTAACTTGTGTTAGGGTTACATTCGTTAGATTAAGCCTGGCCCGGTTCTCAGCGATAGGAGTCCACGGGGACTCGCAGAGAACGCTTGCGTCTAGCTATGTGGTCTGCGGCATAAGCGGCGGCGATTTGTGATAGCTACTGGCCAGTGCAGCAGTATATCGACAAGCGACACGATACAATGGTCAATTGAATCGTTAATACGGGCTGGTGTTCGCCACTCCACGTCAATACGCGTATTTTGCGAACCGTCCAATTGAAATAACATAATATCTCGCCTGTAAACGACAAAAGGTTACGCAGAGGTGTACCTATAGTAGGTGCACCCACTAATCTTCAGCTATATAGAGGTCCCATATAAAAGGCGGGGAGCTTATTGCCATCGACTGGGCACAAATCTAGACTTCGGGCTGCTAATGAGTAATGACAGATGTAAAAACTTAATTACACCTACCCCGAATCGGGGTCTTTTACATTTTTATTTTATTTTAATAGGCGTGCATTAGATATACGGCATGCATTAAAAGAACAACCATAATTGACGTTGGCTGACTTAGAGAGTTAGTGTCCTACTGAACTAGTAGACAGGTAAATCTGTCTTCTACCACGACATGAGTTCTCGTAGCGACAGACAAGGTCAGAGGATAATACCCGCTACATCTCATCACTTACAACTTCCACCGAGACGAAATTGGACTCGAAATGATTGAATGCAGTTGTAAAAGCGAGTAGTTTGAAATATACGGAACCCTTTGTTTTAGATGTATTTATTACGGGCTCGCCGTAATAATGTGTAACTTTCATTTATTGCTCTCATGCAATTTGTACGGAATGTGCATTGTGCACACCCGCGTACTATTTTGTTGCCAGATGCGAAGATTTGGTGTTGCTACTTAAATTTAGAAAATTTCTTCCTTTCTTCTTCAGAGTGGGATGAGTGACTTGTGTGTTATGTTGTCGTGCGAATTTGTGGGAACATTATTGATATCTGTGCTGTGGTGATCTTCTTTTCGTGTGGTTATTGACTAACCTGGTGTCAGAGTTTTAATGCAGCCCATGGGCCTCTGACTTAGCATCACATACTGTTGAGAATTATCTCTCAGGCATGCCGGTTTCCTCACGATGTTTTCCTTCACAGATTTTTAAGCAAGTGATAATTATACAATACGCACATGAATCTGAAAAGTCAGAGGTCCGTGCTTTGGGTTTGAACTCGAGACCTAAGACTTGGCAGTCCGACGGTCACACCACTTAGACTATCACTGCTTCTGCTTCTTCTGAGGTGTTGGGTACGTATAACAATACCGAAATTTAAAAGACCAGATTTTAAAATACCTATGGATGGAATCACGAAAAATTAAACTCCGAATGATTGTTTCGTTGTTTTGGAGGCCGATATTTCAGCCATAGACATAATGAAATTTCAGGATTTTAATACGTACCCGTGGTGTTGGTAAGAAACAAAGAAAATCAGGTGTAATGTTGGTATTAAAAAAATAACATCAACATTAAAAAAAGTTGGGGTAAAATATGCATCACATCCTCGCAATCGCGCAACTTATTGATGCGACCCTGTGCAAGATATAGTGCACACCAGTGCTGGATTGATGTGACGACATCGGTAGGTACAGACGCCAGCACATCAAGCTATCCCTAACTGTCAAATTTTCTCAATTAAAAATGAACCTTATGTCTTTGCAATAAAGTTGAAATGTATGTAACTTGATGTGCTGGCCTCTGTACAGTATACAAAGTGATTAAAAAAAACCGGCCAAGTCCGAGTAGGACTCGTGCACGAAGAGTTCCGTACCATTATTTATAAAAACTGCAAAAAAATCAAGTTTGTTGTATGGGAACCCCCTTGAAGATTGATTAAATTCTGTTTTTTTAGTATTTGTTATTATAGTGGCAACAGAAATACAACATCTGTGAAAATTTCAACTGTTTAACTATCACGTTCATGACATACAGCAGGGTGACAGTCGGACGGACAACGGAGTCTTAGTAATACCCAAAGGGTCCCCACGGGGTCTTAGTAATACCCAAAGGATCCCCACTGGGTCTTAGTAATACCCAAAGGGTCCCCACGGGGTCTTAGTAATACCCAAAAGGTCCCCACGGGGTCTTAGTAATACCCAAAGGGTCCCCACGGGGTCTTAGTAATACCCAAAGGGTCCCCACGGGGTCTTAGTAATACCCAAAGGGACCCAAACGGGGTCCTGTTTTACCCTTTGGGTATTACTAAGACTTGAACCGTTGAACCCTATAAATATAAAAATTAAGAATACCCAGAATACCATTATTTATGTTTGTATTCTTTTGAAGTTTCAGAATTAAAGAAATGGTAAAGGTAGGTGGGGGTTTTATTAAGACTTGCTGGTTTAATATTCTTTGTATTCCTCTGGGGTCAGTCAAGTCTAGAATTGCGTAAAATTCGACAAGTAGCTGACGTCATACTAAAATTGCTTTTGAAAACATTTTACTTAAACGAACGTTAATATAATCTAGTCATTTAACCCGTTTTTCATGGACATAATATCATTAAATACCCGATTGCCAAATTCTACCATAATTGGACTCATGCTGTGTGTGAACAATTTACAGAGACCAGCACATTAAGCTGCCCCAATCTGTCAAATTTCTGTGATAGATTTTCAACTTTAGTAGAAAAGAATAATAATAATATAATTAATAATAATTCTTTATTGACATAATTGGTTACAGAAAAACTTGTTTGAAGCCTCTGACTCCCGAACTAGGTGTACCTGTATGTCAGGGGTCAGCGCCCTCTCCCATTTTATTTGGCTTAGATACTAATGTCAATAATAGGAATAGACACTGTGCGCTACAAAATACAATTTTAAAAGAAGTAAACAAAAAAACAAAACAAAGTAAACTACAATAACAGAAGCCAAAAATATCAAAAACATAATTTATAATTTATTTACACATAAATAAATCGCTAAATCGTGCTGCGTGTTTGTGGGAGGTGTGTACGTGTGCGTGTGTGAGTAAGTGTATGAAAGAAATGTACGATGTAAATGTGTGTTGTTGTGTGTTCCTTTGTAAAATGAGATTAATTGTTTATTATTTTCTCTACATCCTCATAATCAAGAGTAAAGAGCCAGTTCTTTATTTTAAGTTTACATTCGTGTAGTGATAGCGGATAAAAATTCAAGATTCTATTAATTTTGTTATATAAATAAACAGAAAGAAAAGCGTTTTGTCGTCTTGCAAAAGCCGTGCGACATTTTACAGATTCAATTACATTTGGAATTGTTCGTTTGTTTCGAATTTTGCTAGGTACATATGGAGTAGATACGTGTTTTTTTGTAATTGTCTGGAAAATAAAAAGTTGTCTCACTGTGAATACCCGACACAACTCGTATAATGTCTTCGTGGGAAATCTGTAAGGTTTGAATGTCATTAAAACAATGACATTCAAACCTTACAGACAGCAAAGAACGTTGCGCTCTTTCCAGGCGTAAGAGATGCGTTTTACATGCACCTCCCCAGACCCCAATACAGTAACCAATAACCGATTGAACCAAAGCACAATAAACTGTACGGAGGAGATCGCCGTCAGCCACATGCCTCAGATTTTTAAAGACCCATGTAAGATTCATATTCAATTGGGAATATTTGACAGTTTGGGGTAGCTTGATGTGCTGGCTGTACAAATAAACTCGATTTCACATTTTATAATATTTAGTTAAGAAAAGATTTCTACCCCGTCTTGAGAGCCTCGCGTACCTCGGTACGCGAGGCTCTCAAGACGGGGTAGAAATCGGGGTAGAAATAATCAATGAAGAGACGAGTCTCTTCATTGATTATTTCCATGTTTTAAATAAACTCTTTGTGCCTTTGTCTCAGTTGTCTAAGCCGCAGAAGATTATTCTTGCCGCTTTATTAAAAGCTCGTATTTTTCCGTGTTCCTGACTCGACGGATTTTCAATTAAAATGTGAGATGCTTCTCTTTGTAAATACTCTTGTAAATCTTTTGAAAAGTAGTGAAATAGGTAGTTAGGAAAAGTATCTTAGTAATATTATCTTACTATCTCATCTTATTTCTAAATATTCTTTATCTTACTAATCTTACTTCTTAATTTATTATACATGTGACAGTTCAGATAGACATGTATGTGAATGTATGTTTGTTACTCAATTACACCACAACGGCTAGACTATAGTCTTTTTTTCTTTGAGGGTAGGAATTCATTCTTTTCCCTCTCTGGGTGGAGCGGAAGGGAGTGTCAGACTCATACTGACAAAAACCGATCCATGTTCTTTCCGTAGCCCTTTATGTTCCGGGGTAGCGGTAACCCTTTCGGACAATCACGCTTACCCGGAGACTAAAGTCTGGAATAGTACACAGGATACTTGTCATCCCGGTGTTACGCTCCCGTGGGATAATTTCCGACATCCACGCAGGCGAAGCCGCTGGCGGAAGCTAGTGTTGTATAGAAAGTACAGACGCCAGCACATCAAGCTATCCCTAACTGTCAAATTTTCTCAATCAAAAATGAGCCTTATGTCTTTGCAATAAAGTTGAAATACTATCAAAGAAATTTGACAGATTGTGGTAACTTGATGTGCTGGCCTCTGTACATAGATGTACCGAAGTAGGCCAGCAAAACTACTGTTGTATAGAAAGTACATAGATCTACCGAAGTAGGCCAGCAAAACCAAATGTGATCACAAACGCTAAAATATTGCTGCTTAAATACGCCAAAAATGGTAGAATATATTTGAAATTTTGGCACAAATGCAGACTTTTCTACTTTTCTACCTAGTTAAAAGTTTTCGGGACTCTCTATATTCACACAGACAAAGTATGTACAGACGCCAGCACATCAAGCTATCCCTAACTGTTCAATTAAAAATGAACCTTATGACTTTGCAATAAAGTTGAAATACTATCAAAGCAATTTGACAGATTGTGGTAACTTGATGTGCTGGCCTCTGTACATTTTTGCTGAATAGAAATTCTGATATTTCCTACCAATTATAAACCCAAACTAATTTTCCAGGCAGACTACTATCACTTCCCTCCAGCATTATAACAATTATTATTCTATCGCAATAGTTCGGCTGTATATCTAATTGGCGAATGGCGCTAATGAAAAATACGCACGCTTCGGCATTCGGCATCGATCGGTCGACGCGTTAGACGTTACGTGACTGACGGGCTGCCTGTTACACCGAAGTGTAAAGCGTGTTTACTCCGTTACCAAGTGAAAATGAAAAGGGATGTTGTTACAAAGTAGCACGTTTGGAGCGCAGTCCCTACTCCCAACCGGCGCGCGTATACGGTCACATGTATGGACGTGGATAGATCAAAAGGAGTAGATAAATATATAAGTGTGAATCGTTACATGTTGTGTAGCAGCTTACCTTCATCTGTGCATAAATAAAAATAAAATAAAAAGGTTTTATTAGCAACCAAATATTACAAACATAAAAAGAGCTCTGCGTCCCAAACTAGGTGTAACCTGCATCTCCAGAGCCAATGCCTTCCCCAGTTACATTATGTTGTTTTATTAAGATATTCGAAAAGACCATAATTATTCATAGACAATTATTTATTACAATGAATGAAAAAAAGACTCGTCAGATAGCTAGTAGATACGCATTTCATAGACAGCGTGCACATTTTAGAATAACAGATGTTATAGCATTGGAAATGTGTACGTTTTTAAAACAAACCCACGCCTATATGCTCGAATGAACATTATGTGTAGATATACTGCAGTCGCGTAGATTACTCCATCATAACTGTTGCAGCTAAATACCATTATTTTAAATGGAGCGACTGCCTATCTGACCTCCACAACCCAGTCAGTAAGTGGGTAATACGGTAAGACTGGCTGTTAGACTTTCAGACCCGTAACGACTGTCAAAGATCCACGAATGACACCCGGGACCAACGACTTAACGTGCTTCCCAAGGCACGGAGGAGTCTCGATATGTAAAGATGTTCACCCATCCACGGACCAACCCCGGCAAGCGTAGCTTAACCTGATGGATAGATCCATGCGGCTGTTATTACTTAGCCACGAGCTCCTCTAATATTAAAAATACCGCAAATATTAAATAAAAACGAAACCAATCAATCTGCCTAGCCTTTAACCAACTATGCTGGGGTCGACTTGGTTTCAAATAAAAGCGAGATTTTTACCCTTTGCCATGCTCGTACCGGTGTAATAGACATCCTTCTTAAGCTTAACATGCCGTTGGCGTCGTAGAATATTGGAACAATTTATGAGACCTTTGTAATTTAGAAGAGCACTCAAATTGAAGGTATGGAGACTGACACCTTGGCCCCTCCACGGAATTTAGATGACTCATTTTGAAAGGTCTGAACCTTTAAGCCTCGTCAGTTATAATATAATCAGTCTTTGTAACCGTTGTGACTTTTATTGGGACTGTTAGATTTTTAGGGAAGTGTAAATATAATTTCGGGTAATATAGTACAGTGCAGATTTTTGCTATGTTAACACGTTGAACGCCAACGCGGTCACCGTGTGTCCGACAAACAATAGTTTTTCTATTGTGTCTGCTGCGTGGCAGTCAATGACTTAAACATTTTCCATAGGAATTTTAAAGTTTATGTTTTTAGATTTTTATGGTGATGTGCAGACATTTTTTTTATTATTGATTTAATTGAAAATTCTAAGCCCGCTTGGAAACAACCCTGAACCTACGAAAATATTTTTAATAAATTCATGGTTAAGAGTTCTTTAATTAAGACAATCTCTGCTTAAGCTATACTACAACAAGTCAAGTGCGAGTCGGACTCGCACATGAAGGGTTCTGTTCAAGCGTACTACAAATTTAAAAAATAATCCAGTTCCAAAATACACGTTTCTTGTAAGATTAAATAAAATAAAATAAAGTTAAAATTCCCCTTTAATTTTTAACTCTAATTAAACAGACAAGAAACGTGTTATTACCTTAAATGGATGACATTAATTTGCTGGATAATTGTATTAAATTCATTATTATTATTATTATTGACATTCAATTTCGACATAACTCTAATTACTCAATATAATTGCACAAATATAAAAGAAAATAATTAATTAATAATAATGTTTAATGCATGCTAATTTAAGAAGATAAGGGCAGGCGAATGAAAATTGCAATGCTTGGAAAAGGCCGCTAAGTCATAAGTTGTACCTACTAACATTCATAACACCAAAATTGTACACTTGGTTCGCAATAAACATTTTGACTTTTGACTTTTGACGTGTACAGTAAAATAAAATAAAGTTAAAATTCCCCTTTAATTTTTATTTTTATTATTTGTCGTTACCGGCAGTAAAAATACGCAACCTGTGACATTTTCAACAGCCATCATATTTAGGTTAATGAGATAGAACCTGCTGACAGACGTTCGGACAGACAGAGGCTTAGTAATAGGGTTCCGTTTCTTACCCTTAAAGTCAAAGGCCATTTAGAATAGTAACAGTTGACAGTAGCAATTCTGACTACACACGATGGTGCTGTGGTAATTTATTATCACCTAATTCAAATACCTTTCCAAATCTAGACAAATTCCTTCAAAGCTCATCCAACAATTCACAGCATACAAATACCAGTCTACCAAAGGCCCAGTGTTAATCCGGGGATCCCGAAATACCGTGATAACACCGCAACACGACCACAGAAGGACAATGGTCTGAATTATCTATACAGATCCGACAGGCCAACTACCCGGTTTGCGCCGATACAAGGAAGTATTTAGCTGCCACATGCAGTGTCACTATTAGTGAGATCTATTGGTGTACTGGATAACAAATGTGTGGCATGTGGCATCATTTTCTTTTTTGTTTGATGGAGTAAATTTATTGCGTGAATATTGCAGATATTTTTTTTTAATTTATTTTGAGGTCCTTCAAAAGGGTAGGCTTCCATTAACCTTTTTCACGCCGTAATTTCAGAAACAATTAAAAAATCATTATGGGTGGATTAGAGCCGCGTTCCAGCAGTCGGTGTACTACCTAAAGGAAGGGTCCGCGTATGATTGACGCAATGAATCACAATATCAGACGCTTAGCACGAATATTCATGTGCGTATTGTATAATTATCACTTGCTTAAAATCGGTGAAGGTAAACATCGTGAGGAAACCGGCATGTCTGAGAGATATTTCTCAACAGCATGTGAAGCTAAGTCAGAGGCCCATGGGCAGCATTAAAACTCTGACACCAGGTTAGTCACTAACCACACGAAGAAGAAGAAGCACAAATAGATATACTTCTGGTTGTCCTCATCAGTCGGTTGCTTCTCTGACGATATCACTGTGAGAACTTAAGTGAAGTGAGCTGTCTATTCAGTTAATGCTAGGGATTGTCACTAATGACAATTTAAACTCACTTTGAACTTGACGACACGGTTGGCGCAGTGGTTGAGCGATTGACTGCTGCGCAGCATGTCGCGGGTTCGATTCCCGCACGGAACAAATATTTGTACGACCTGCAAGTATTTGTTCCGAGTCTGGGTGTTTTTCTATCTATAATATGTATGTATTTCCAAAAAAAATGTATTTAAGTAGTTTATCAGCCATCTCGTTACCATAACACAAGCATTGGGTTTCTTAGCTTGGGACTACATGGCGTTGTGTGAAATGTCCAAGGATATTATTATTATTATTAACTCACTTCACCTACGGTTTCGCCGTGAGATTTTACAGAATAGTACCACTAGTCTTTCATGCACGTAAAGTGCCAGTACTACGGAGCTGACTTTTCGCAAGAACATCAGCAATTTGCTCATTGTATCTTCTCCTAGGGTGTCTTTTCCCGGCGTTCCCAGTTGTATCTGCCGTCCCGTAACTTTTGTTTGTAGAAACGGTACCGGTAACAGTATAGCAGTGATAGCCTAGTGGTGTGACCGTCGGACTGCCATGTCATAGGTCCCGAGTTCGAACCCAAGACCTCTAATTTTACGGATTTATGTGCGTATTGTATAATTTTCACTTGCTTAAAAATCGGCGAAGGAAAACATTGTGAGGAAACCATGCTTATACGAGCGATATTTCTGAACAGCATGTGAAGCTAAGTCAGAGGCCCATGGGCAACATAAAACTCTGACACCAGGTTAGTCACTAAACACACAAAAAGAAGAAGACGAGTAGAAAAGGTTACAGGAAATACCAATAGCTTGAGTTATTATTTTATTAATGGAAAACGAAACTGACTCCAGTATTGGATAACATTTACAAGCGTCCATGTTTTTTCTGTATGGTTAAAAATACAGCAATAAAAAAAACACACGGAAAACTGTTTGGTATACTGCCTGAAACTCTAGCTACAGCATGCGTCAATTTTTGCTATGATTTTTATTGGCAAATAAATAATTGATATTGAAGCCTGGATATTGAAATAAATTGGATCGTAAAAAAGTATGGACAGGCCAGTGAAGTAATGAAAAGGCTTATTTTTCACTTATTTTGTGGCGATGAAATGGAAATATTTATAATGTTTGGAAATTTTGGTTTTTATTAGTAAGAAAAGCAAGAGTTTTTTTAAATTACGCAACATATTATTAGGATATTCCTCAAAGCGCAACCAACGCAATTTTTAACCGCAACCAACTAAGTGCAACTAAATTATTCATCCTATATTGAACTTTCCTCCGGGTAATTAAAGAAAACTCCTAATTAAATTTTCACTAATTTATTATGATTTTTCACTAATTTATTATGATTATAATTTATTATGATTTTTTTTAGTGGCTTTCTTGTAATAGAAAATAATATTATATATGTCTTATGTTGCACGACAAAAATACTACTGCAAGACACCATAACTCTTTAAGCAGAAGGAGACAACGAACACTAGAAAACAAAAATGAATATCTGTCTCTTTCCAACTACCTTCGAAATGTTAATAAACCCGTATTGTGGTGACAAACAAAGTCGAGAAAATTATATAGGTTATATAACCATCCACTCCTTTCTCTTGCAAATCAGCATCCAGTCATTTAGTTTGAATTATTCATCGCGTTTCACCAAGACTTACTTCTCAAAGTCTTTTATTATTCAATATTCTCGATATTTAGGTGATTTTATTATAGAAGTTTCGTCTGAAGACTGAAGTAAAGCCTAACTACTGTTATAAATGCGAAAATAAGTTTGTGAGTTTGTTTGTTACGTTTTCACGTCTAAACCACTGAACGGATCTTCCTGTAATTTTGCATATACATTGTCAGGTGTACAAAAACGGACATAAGGTGCCTTTTATCCCTAATAACAGTACTGTTCCCGAGAAAAACCACAGTAAAGTTCTTATGATAATAGATGGCGCCACGTGTACGTTCCCTTTTGAGCCCACGATTGGGACGGCCAAACAACAAGCAGAGTACAACCCGAATTGATTGTCAAATTCTAAATTAACGCGAGCGAAGCCGTGGGCAAAAGCTATATAATAATATAAGCCTGCTTCTTTCATTTCAATCTATTAAAAGTCAGTCCAGAAATTGCGTACAGGTTTGGCCCCTTCTGTAGCGTCCATTAGCTCCTGCAACGTGCAGGCAACAGGGCACACTAGACACGATATTAAGTGCCCTACTATTTATGGAACAGCGCCATAATTACACTCCAGGGCGGAGTTATCTGTGAAGCTCCACCTGAGCAAATTTTCCCTGCTTCGGCCTACCAGGGTCCGGTAGGAGAGGATATTTATAGACTTCTAAGGAGATTTTCAACAGGTGAAACGAATGCGAGGCTAGCATTAGCTTAGACCAGGGGTTCCCAAACTTACTTTGTCTACTACTCACTTTGAGATTAAATTACTTTTAGCGTCCCCATTTTTACTTCTACTTAAAAACCACTATCTAGGTGAAATTACAAATCGCCCCCTTTTTTTTTAAGGCTGGGAAATCATCCAATGACTTCTCCCGCTCTGGGTGGAGCGGAAGGGAGTGTCAGACTCTTACTGACTAAAACCCATCCATGTTCCTTCCTTAGCCCTTTATGTTCCGGGGTAGCGTTAACCCTTTCGGACAGTCCCGCTTACCCGGCAGGCTTGGCCCTGAGGGGCCCCTTCATATGCTGACATCTCTTTGAGGCGCGCGTGGAACATATACGCGCCGTCCGGCACGGGTCTGGTGCTGATCGGACGGTGAGTCACCCATTACCCACCGTCCGCAGGCCCGCGCCTACGGTGGCCGGGAGTCGTCACGTGGCTCCCGACGCCCGGGGCGTCTCCCGCGGCGGCTGGGACAAATCACCCACTAAGCCTCTACATAACGCCCCCAATTTTTTTACTGGGTCTCTTACGCCCCCCTCTAGGCCTGCAGCTCACAAGAGGCGTTATGACCCAGTTCTGGAAAGGCTGCCTTAAACTGTTCGTCAGTGAGGGGAGGTCATACTTCAAGAAGCTGTTGCGGGTTTTCAGCCACGACTTGCGGCCATCCAACAACAGAACAATTTCTATATCTACTGATCTATTCCGTAAAAATCTCAACGTGAAAACTTGAAGTAAGCTGACATTCTACTCGCCGCTAGTTAGAATTACTCCACCTTAGTTTTCACGGAGACATGGGGATGGTGGGCTGTGGAGGAACAGAATGCTATCCTAATTCTAAACTAATTTTATAAAAAGTGTGTTTGCTTCTTACTGTTTCATACATTTTCTCTGCTCACCTACCAACACAAAACAACTGCAAATATATATTGCACATTTTTAGAATTATGTACTGAATCCAAGGTAATCCTTCCCCGGTTACCTTGGATTCAGTGAAAATGTATGGAACAGTAAGAAGCAAACACACTTTTTATAAAATTAGTTAGAATTAGGATAGCATTCCGTTCCTATATCTGCTCACCTACCAACACAAAACAACTGCAAAAAAGAACAACACAACATATAACACCTCATTTTACACCCTACACCAATAGCCTATCAAGATATACAGCCCATCTCCAGATGGATTCCCTCCATAAAATACACGACACAGCGAATTTTTTCACATGTGACCACGTTTCGTACCCATTCGATACAAGAACCATAGTTTTGTACCATAAAAAACCTGCCAAGTCCGCATGCATATAAATATCTCAGGGTTCCGTGTTGTGGTGTTGTGAATCTTACGGATGCGAGAAAACTTGTAGACTGTTAAAACCAATTTTCATTGAATACATAGACATAGGTCTCGAGTTCGAACCCAAGGCACGCACCACTGATTTTACGGATTCATGTGCGTATTGTATAATTATCACTTGCTTACAAATCGGTGAAGGAAAACATCGTGAGGAAAACCAGCATGTCTGAGCGATATTTCTCAACAGCATATGAAGCTAAGTCAGAGGCCCATGGGCAGCTTAAAAACTCTGACACCAGGTTAGTCACTAACCACACGGAAAGAAGAAGAAGATTGAATAAATACTTAAAATTTATTTGAACGGGTTGACTATACAACCATCACTTAACAAACATCAGAATATAAAACAACGAAAAAAAAAATTAACTCCTTCATTTTTCAAAATTATAAGTAATTGAATAGCTGCTCATAGTTATTCATCTTAATTTAAATACTTAGCTGTGAGGTAGATCATACAAGACACATTTATCTACGAGTCAATTGCACAAGAATCAATGTAAAGATATCAGAATAATAAGTTTGTGATATACCTACATGAACTGAAATAAAATTGTTTATTCTATAAATGGCTGTGAATCACTTCTACACGTCATATAAAAAAAAATAAGAAGTAATCGACATTTTCTACCTGACTATCTCTGAGGAGAAATATCGAAACAATCTCAAGGTCCAAATGACGAATCAATGACGGCGCCGCCGCCGCTTTTAAGATTGGACCACGGAACCCTAAAAACATCATAGCAACCTCTCAGCGAAATTGAAACTATAAACAAGAGCAGGTGAGGTGAAAAATCAATCCTGTTAATAGGAGTGTGGTAGGAGCGAAGATATAGATTATTTTGGTTCAGTTTTCCATATTATTTTTTGTGAAAATTTGGACCTGTTTCGGGGACCGGGCACTATCTACCAGTTCATAAACAAACGAATGTGTACCATATCTGCAAGATAATTAAGTTTGATCTTATACGGGATTAGATTTGATCCAATCAACTTTTTCTATATGCACGTGTTTTTGTGAAAAATAAACCATTTTTTCAATGTTTTTTTCGTAGTGCGGGTGTCCCGGATAGATGGACCGATGACTTTAAGAAGGTGGCTGGGATAGACTGGATATGGCAACAAGGTGTAGTAGCGTAGCCTAAAAGAAGTCTATGTTCGGCAGAGAACTGCAATTGACTGAGTTGATTGGTTGATATTTAAAGCCTAGCCTATGAGAACTCCTGTGAATACATGACTGAAAATTAATTACCCATCAATTTCTCATATCAATCACCAACTACCTGCCTATAAGTCATTTGATTGACGTTTTTAATTCCAAGAATTGCCATCCAATCAACATCCTCCCACTATGGTTTTATAACAAGACTAGATATAGGTATTGGTTACGGTTTCCACTGCGTAGATCTACATACCAATCCACATACGTTATACAGGGTGACATTGAATTTAAGGGGTCAATGTACTTATTATTATGAACAACTTTTTCTAGGGAACGAATCTGAAATCGCGAAAAAAAATTCTGCAGAGTTTTTCCCCTGTTCAGAAATTCAAGTATATTTGGTAAGCTTTACACCATACACCAATTTGCAGTCGTATTTGCCTATTCATACAATTACCGAAGAATGACAGTTGTAATTTTAATATACGGACAATTTAAGTTGGTTGCCTTTATCTACATTTTTATAATAATTAATTAATTTAACTGAAAAAACTTTTCTCTCTATTCTATAAAATCACCATTGTCAATAAAGCTTTATGATTCGACTCACCGCTAACATAAAATTTAAAAAAAAACACGCGTTTGTCAGGCAGACGCGATTCGAACCGATCCATTTTGCCAATTTACGCACAGAACACGAAAAAGCAATTCTCGTTTCCCTGCCAATAACGTACCGCTCAGCATCCAATCAGTGTTCCCTAATTACCGATCTCCATACGGTTATTCAAACAAGTAGGAACATGCAATCTGCAACATCAAAGTCAGCTAATAGAGCCTGCAGATAGGGCACCGTGCAAAATTGAATACGTCCCAGGACAATCTCCGCGATAGATGCACGACGGTGGGCTAAGTTATAAGCGAAGCGAGTTTTATTATTTATGTCGTTCTTAAATCCAATGATGGATTTTTATTATTGAATTTCGGATGTCGCTGAAAATCGGAAAAACCCAATAACACTTTTCTGAAGAGTACAAAAACAAGCAACAACATTTTAGTTCCTAAAACTCACAATACCTTAAACAAAAGCTTTCTTATCTTTTAGTAAAATAATAATAAGAAATTCAGAGCTGTTAATAATAATCGCCACGACCTTTATAAGTTACCAACTTTATAAAGTTACTTGAGTAAGATGGAAAGGTTGAGCCAAATTGAAACGTGACCTTAAAATGGTACCTAATTATATTTTGAGCTAACAAGAAGTGTAAAACCTCTTTTTATAGTTTTTTTTCTTCTTTATTCGAAATTTTTTACATTTTCTTTTGTTTCTTATGTGTGATATCTTATGAACGGACAAAAACCATCACAAAAACAAAAACCTACGAATATTATAAAGAGGAAAGATTTGTATGTATGTTTGTAACGAATAAAATCAAAAACTACTTAACGGATCTGGATGAAACTTGGCACAAAGATACAGTCTGGAATAGCATATAAGTTATCTATATTTTTTTATCCCGGCAAAATGTACGGTTCCCGTGGGCTAATTTCTTATATACACGCGGGCGAAGCCGCTGGCAAAAGCTAGTTTTATAATATATTCGTCTTATGTATTTTATCTTGGACATCATTTAGCCTCCATATATTTATGGGAGTTTCTTGAAAGTCAATAAAAAAAAAACATAGATGTACAGAGATCTATGGAGTGTCATCATCATTGTCTTGATCTTATCCGAATTTAGTTAGCATTATGACGCATATTACCCCATAACTTGTTTTTTTATTGCTTGTTTTTTTCTGCGCCTCGTTTGAAGCAAATAAATGTATTTTCTTTCTTCTAATCACTACATAGTCGTAAGACAAAGTCGGTTTCTCTGTCCCTATATCCCTATGTATGCTTATAATGTTGTGTTCTTGAACTATGAAGTAGGTACTTAAATGAAATAAACTTGTGTTGCTCTTAAATCAATGGTTTTATTGTTAAACACTACAACCTAAAGATATGAACTAATGTACACTATCTCAATTACCCAAACACATACCTGAAATCAAAGAAACGACATTTAAAGTTTATAATTCCCTCCTTCACAATTCCTTATTTTTATTTTATATTTAATACGTTTTTTCACTATTTATCACTACTTTTCTATTTTACTTAACCTCAAAACAAAACTCCATTTATAATCGTCATCATTCAACAGCTACCAAAACAAAAACACAGACTATGTACATATCAAACGAGTAGCGCTATGCGCGGTAAATTCAAATAAAGAAATGCAGCAATGTTACTTCTTTACATGCTTTAAGCATGTAAAGAAATAACATTGCATCTTTAAAACTACGCAACGGATTTTGATGCGGTTTTTTTTTTATAGATAGAGTGGTTCAAGAGGAAGGTTTTATGTATGCAATACAATGCAAATTCCGTCATGCGCGCGGGCAAAGCCGCAGGCAGAAGCTAGTTAAACATAATTTAGTAAACATATCAGAACTTACGCCTGTAACCCCCGAAGGGTTAGGCAGCCTGGCCACGTCGGTACTACAGTGCCTCAAAACTTTTTAGCGACTTACCTTAGTGGTAGTATAGTGCCAATACAAGCAAAATTCGTAAATATTATTTTATGGTTGAACTATGGCTTATTCATACATTACCTGTAGTTTTTAGTACTCAGAAATAATATTGATACCTCTAAAACCAATCGAATGCAAGTAGTGCAAGGGTACCGATAGTACACCAATATTTCGCCAGTTATATTTCAGTCCCATATAAAAAGAGGGCGAACCTGTTGCCACTAATCCGTAAAAGACCCTGGATTGCTACTAAGAAATTCCAGACGGAAAAACCCAATAACACTTTTCTGAAGAGTACAAAAACAAGCAACAACATTTTAGTTCCTAAAACTCACAATACCTTAAACAAAAGCTTTCTTATCTTTTAGTAAAATAATAATAAGAAATTCAGAGCTGTTAATAATAATCGCCACGACCTTTATAAGTTACCAACTTTATAAAGTTACTTGAGTAAGATGGAAAGGTTGAGCCAAATTGAAACGTGACCTTAAAATGGTACCTAATTATATTTTGAGCTAACAAGAAGTGTAAAACCTCTTTTTATAGTTTTTTTTCTTCTTTATTCGAAATTTTTTACATTTTCTTTTGTTTCTTATGTGTGATATCTTATGAACGGACAAAAACCATCACAAAAACAAAAACCTACGAATATTATAAAGAGGAAAGATTTGTATGTATGTTTGTAACGAATAAAATCAAAAACTACTTAACGGATCTGGATGAAACTTGGCACAAAGATACAGTCTGGAATAGCATATAAGTTATCTATATTTTTTTATCCCGGCAAAATGTACGGTTCCCGTGGGCTAATTTCTTATATACACGCGGGCGAAGCCGCTGGCAAAAGCTAGTTTTATAATATATTCGTCTTATGTATTTTATCTTGGACATCATTTAGCCTCCATATATTTATGGGAGTTTCTTGAAAGTCAATAAAAAAAAAACATAGATGTACAGAGATCTATGGAGTGTCATCATCATTGTCTTGATCTTATCCGAATTTAGTTAGGGACGACGCATGCTATCTTTTAACATGACGTCATATCTCAAAAGTTAGAAATAATGAACAAAAACGAAAATATATATTATTTTATAATATTCATCTTATGTATGTATATTTATGGGCGTTTCTTGAAAGTCAATAAAAAAAACATAGATCTATAGAGATCTATGGAGTGTCATCATCATTCTCTTGATCTTATCCGGATTTATTTGGTTTTTCTTTTCATATGACATCATGTCTCATAGTTTTAAAATAATTTAAAATAATAATCTTGTATCTTGTACCAAATCAGTGAATGTAAACTGTAATAGTGAGCCACGGATCGGTCCGATAATATGTATTTCTAACGGGTAAAATGTATTTGCTTTTTACGAACGAGCGGACGGTAGCCCAGAATAATATTGAAAGAGTTACAACAATATCGTTTTCAACTTAAAATGGAAATTAGTTTTGTGTTTTTTATTTGGTTCTCTGAAAGGATAGTGTCTCGAGCTTTTAATGTTATTACATCCATTCAACGAGGGAGAGGTTTTTATTTCTCCTTTGCCTTCATTATGTACTTTCGTTTAAAAGATATTGAATTAAAATCTTTATGATTCCTTAGGTCTTCTTCTTTTCGTGTGGTTAGTGACTAACCTGGTGTCAGAGTTTTTATGCTGCCCATGGGCCTCTGACTTTGCTTCACATGCTGTTGAGAAATATCTCTCAGACATGCTGGTTTCCTCACGATGTGACGTGTGTGTGTGTGTGATGTGTGTGTGATTCCTTACGTGACTTATTTAATTGAAGTGAGTTACAGTTCCCGCGAATTATACACATATATGTATGTTTAAGTCGCGGGAATTCTCCTGGTTTCTTTTGTAGGTTATAACTTTTATTATAAATAATGAAAATGTATCTGGTTATTGGTATTCTGTATAATTGGAATGTTAAATGAACACCAGCAGAATTGACATGCATTTGGGCGTGTTTTGAGAGCGTTACTTTCCTCAATACTTCTGTCGATAAATTTGCCATTCCTTCCAATCAAATATTCGGTCTTCCTTGCATTCTTGTAGAGTAATAGCGCACCGTGATTTTACGATGTGTGTATATCACAAATGTCAAAGTCGCAATGACTAAACATTCTTTTTTCAAAAATTTGAGAGTATTTTCCAAAGAGGTTATAACTTATACACTACCTAGTACATCCATTCGTTCCTCGTACAACGTTTTAATACACAATAGCATAGCTAAATTCAATCTAGACACATGTATACGTACACCCAATAAACTAATAACCTTCAATACCTAATTCTAATCGCCATACCTACACGAGACACACTCCACATGAAGCATCATTGTACTCAAGCACGGAGGGAATGCGCTCAGAGGCATAAACATTTTTACTTCACCATTTTACGTTGACCCCCCTCACCTTTCCCAACTGACCACATTAAGGTGAGGCAAGGGCTGTGGGACCAACTTCAGGGCTCAAGTTAAATGGTTATACCGTTAATAGTATTGGCATGGAGGCGCCATGGTTCTTTATGGTGGAGACGAGCGTGCGTGTGGCGCCGATGACGTCATTGTCATGACGTCATGTAGTGCCCGTTAATTGTTTGAGCCTCCAACGTTCAGTATGCAAATCGGGTAATGGAGTCTTCAGACATTGGGTGGTTGAACGGGTAATAGATGAACTATTTTGATGTGTTCTTAACAACCTATTTTAAACTTAGTTGTACTAGAGTACTTAAAATTTATTATTTTATTTGCAGGGCAGCAGGAGAAAAGATAATTTGAAGATCAGACAGGAACATTAAAATGGGGGAATATTGTGATACAACTTAAAGAATAAAAAAGAATAATTGTTTATCCTGCACAAGTAAACCGCAGATTACAAAAATCCTACACGATAATACCAAATGTTGAATTCTAAAGAAGAGTTAATAATTAAGAAATTTTAATTCATAGTTGAGAAGGATAAATGGTTTAAAAGAGAGTAAAGTCTTCGAGCTAAAGGGGTACTAAACCTACCTTTCTTGGGCTCTGAATATTTATTTGGTAAACTATAAAATTAGTACTATTTTAATAATTGCGAATGTCAAAGGCCAGCACATCAAGTTACCACAATCTGTCAAATTTCTTTGATAGTATTTCAACTTTATTGCAAAGACATAAGGTTCATTTTCAATTGAGAAAATTTGACAGTTAGGGATAGCATGATGTGCTGGCGTCTGTACTACGTGGATAATTTAATTATTCTCCCTTTTTTTTTCTGATGGTTATTTTCATGATCATCTGGCAGTTTGAGAACTGAATGCGGCCTACCCAGCAATTGAGCTTCTTAAATTCTGAGTTAAGCTGCACGATTAATGGCAAGTTCGTGCACAAACTGGATAGCCTCACTCGATCTGTATCACTAATCTATATAGATTTTATAGTCTAGACATAATCTTAAGATTATGTCTAGACTATAAAAACTTTTTTACAAAAAATAAAACCGACTTCCAAAAAAACACTACAAAGTGAAAAATAATTTTGATTTCGGAAGTCGGTGTCTTCGGTTTTGTATTTTCATTTTTTGCCACCGACTTCGGTTTTATTTTTTGTAAAAAAGTTTTTATTTTTCACTTTTTAGTTGTGGTACCTACACAACCCATATGTAAATTACAGTGACAGGAACTTATTAGAACATCGTCCACATATATTAAGTAGATTTTTTTTTAGATTTTTGTTGATTTTTCAAAAATTCCTTATCCCATTCCGATAATTCTTTTATGGGACCATTTGGGAAGTATACCCTTTCCAACAAAAAAAGAATTTTTCAAATCGGTTGGCAAGCAACGAGTTATGCGCGAACAAACATAAAAAAAAAAATATATATATATACAGTCGAATTGAGAACCTCCTCCTTTTTTAGAAGTCGGTTAAAAAGAGACCTTTGCGTTTGTTTTGGCCTTTCTTCTCAGAGTAGTCAGAAACGAAACGCCGACCTCATCTGGTTTTAAAAATATTATTAGTGTTTGTAAAAACCTATTTACAAGCATAAAATATTTTATGGCAAAGGCACTTAAATTTTCGGAAGACAAAAAAGCTGTCCACATAGTTCACCGAACATCGTACCCAATTAAAGTTGTGAACTTCAAAACGAGGTTGCGTCCATTAAAGTTTAGAACAAAAATCAAAAGTTTCGCGAACACCTGCGAAATTATTATCAGAAGCCAAAGTGACTTAATTAAAAATTCTTATCTTAACGTCTTTTTCTCACTTTTTTTTTAAAAGATAATAAGTTTTTAATAAAGTGTCTGCGGTTAGGTGACGTGACCTTTTCAATTTTATCTGAATATCAAAAGTTTCAGGGTTATCCAAAGCTCTAGTGAAGGTTGTAGGAAACCGCAAGCAGTGAAAGCATCGTAACCTGTTCTTAGTCCAGCAATGAACTTCTTTCGGCTATTGCAATGACGTTGATGATGCATCTAAAACAATCTGGGACAACATTGAGTCACAGTAAAGAACGGTCGAAAATCACCATTACCTAATTTCAAGCTTAGCTTTCAGTGCTAGGGCACGCCACGATAGTGGCGGTAAGGCCCCTCTTTGAGGAGTGGCTAGAGAGGCGTCACAGCGCCCTCACCTACCGCCTGACGCAGGTCCTCACCGGACATGGATGTGTCGGGAGGTTCCTGCACATCATGCGGGAGGAAACGCCCGGGTGTCACCACTGCGAGGATCGCCCAGAGGACACGGTAGAGCACACGGTGCAAACCTGCCCCGCTTGGGCGGAGCATCGCCGTGTCCTCGTAGAGGCGATCGGCGGCGGCGACCTCTCGCGCCTGGCCCTGGTGCAAGGTCCGGGGCGAGAGGGAGTGGGAGGCAGTCACCTCCTTCTGCGAAAAAGTTATGCTCGCGAAGGAGATGGCGGGATGGGAGAGAGAAAGGTCCTCCCGTCCCAGCCGCCGTGGGAGACGTCTCGGGCGTGACTCACCGTCCGATCAGCACCAGACCCGTGCCGGACGGCGCGTATATGTTCCACGCGCGCCTCAAAGAGATGTCAGCACACATGAAGGGGCCCCTCAGGGCCAAGCCTGCCGGGTAGGCGGGATTGTCCGAAAGGTTGTTACCGCTACCCCGGAACATAAAGGGCTACGGAAGGAACATGGATGGGTTTTAGTCAGTAAGAGTCTGACACTCCCTTCCGCTCCACCCAGAGCGGGAGCAGTCATTGGATGATTTCCCAGCCTTAAAAAAAAAAAAGCTTAGCATTCAGTGCTGCACTATTCTTAGACTACGTGATTTTCTGATTATTTTTCTGTCAAAAGATAACATCACAACACGCTTGTAACCCCCGAAGGGATAGTTAGAGGCGTACTATAGTATACCCACATTTCGCCAGCTATGTTTAAGTCCCGTGTAATACGGGGCGAACCTATTGCCATCAACCGGGCACAAACCCAGACTCCAAGCTGCTACTAAGAAATTTCAAATGGGGAAACCCAATAACACACCCCGACCTGGAAATCGCACACAGGACCTCACGCTTAGCATTAGCGCTTGCGATCACTAGTCCAAAGAAGCAGTAAATCTTTCTTCAAAATATTTTCCATGGCCGAATTTGCCATACCCAACCCATCTAAGCATAAAATAAAACTCCGCTACTTTTCTTCTCATAGATTACCTTACAATACCTTCCCCATCACAATAAAACCTTTCGGCAGAAACATGTAAGAATCCTGCCAAAAGCTGCATACTGTTAGAATGTATGACACGCGCCTAGCACAAGTTTAGCTAACTTTCATACAAGTTCATACAGTGTTCGGCCGTGCAGCGCGACGTATTGTAACTTGTTTGGAGACTTACTCAAGGTACGTGTTTCATTGGTTTAAGGAAAGTTTTTATTGTTATTTCAAATTTAGATCAGATTGAGGATACGGATGAATAAAATTTGTTTGCTTCATAATTAATGTTCATCTAGGCGTAGCAATAAACGATTATAATAAAAATCGGCATAATCTATATCAAACTCAAAGTATTTATTTCAAATAAACCAATTACAGACACTTTTGAATTGTCAAGGTGTCGGTCAGTCAGAGAGATGAAGCTAGTTGCCCATTCCAAAGCAGTAGGTACCTATGGAGAAGAACGGGCAAGAAACTCCATGGACACTCTTTTAAACAAAATATGGTTACAAAATATTGGTTACATAGATCATATTATTATTATTATACATGTGAGAACGATGCAGAACGGTGAAAGCATCTGAGATAAAATAATGTAAAAAAAAAAAAAGTTCAAAAGTTAAATTAAAACAAGCCATGGCCGCTAAGAGATGACCAGTCTCTACCGACAGCGCCCGTTCACGAACATGACGCATGGATTAGCACCATTCAGCTCAACCATTTTGAAGGGAGCTAAATGATCCAACACACACGCCACCATCAGCGAGACATTAAAGTGAGCATGACATACTCTCAGCCGCCAAAGCACATTCAAGTCAATGAAAGACGTACCCAGTAAATGGTCACTTTATATTAGGTACATAGTACTCACATATGTGCTAAGCAATTATACAATATTAAGAAATTGAATTTATACAATGCAAATATAGTTTTTATTGTTGTTGATCTTCCGCAGCTCCAACAGTTTTTTAAGAAGTCTAATGAATTAGGTGATACGCCCTTGTGGAGCAGGAATAGCATTGACCCAAGCGTTTTTATCAGCGATGTAATCTCCCAATTTATAATATGCTTGGCTGCATAGTGTGCGTTTTATATGGATAACAAACTGTAGTACTGCAGTGAAAGCCTAGTGGTGTGACCGTCGGACTGCCAAGTCATAGGTCTTGAGTTCGAACCCGAGACACGCACTTCCGATTTTACGGATTCATGTGCGTATTGTATAATTGTCAAGTGAAACCAGCATGTTTGAGAGATATTTCTCAACAGCATGTGAAGCTAAGTCAGAGGCCCATGGGCAGCATAGGGTTCGGGTTTCACCACTGCGAGGATCGCCCAGAGGACACGGTGGAGCACACGGTGGAAACCTGCCCCGCTTGGGCAGAGCACCGCCGTGTCCTCATAGAGGCGATTGACGGTGACCTCTCGCGCCCGGCCCTGGTGCAAGCCATGGTCCGAAGCGAAAGGGAGTGGGAGGCAGTCTCCTCCTTCTGCGAAGCAGTCATGCTCGCGAAGGTGGTGGCGGGATGGGAGAGGGAAAGGTTCTCCCATCCCGGACGGCGCGTACATGTTCCACGCGCGCCTCAAAGAGATGTCAGCATATGAAAGGGCCCATTAGGGCCAAGACTGCCGGGTAAGCGAGATTGTCCGAAAGGGTTACCGCTACCCCGGAACATAAAGGGCTAAGGAAGGAACATGGATGGGTTTTAGTCAGTAAGAGTCTGCAATCCTTCCGCTCCGTCCAGAGCGGGAAAAGTTGTTGGATGATTTCCCACCCTAAAAAAAAAAAGGGTTATTCACTAACCACATGGAAAAAAGAAGACTGTAGTAGGAGTTAAAACCTCTGCCTACCCATTTGGGGAGTACATGATTTATAATAATAACATAAACGACGCGTTAAGATACATTTACGCCCACCTTCTCATTTTTTGTCACGTTAACTTGGTAAGATACGAACTCTAGAAACAAATATACTAAAAGCCTTGATATTTCGCAATCACATCGAGACATGTCTGGAAACCATTTTAGGTCAAATGCGGCCTCGATTAAACTGTCTAGGTAAGGAAACCTTTTATTTAGGCCCGAGCGGGATCTATGCAATAAAACATTCTGACAATAAATGAATCTGAATTGGACGGACGTATTTTTTTTAAAACCAGGTGGCAGGAAAAACCTGTTACCATAGATTCAGTAAATAATAATAATAATATCCTTGGACATTTCACACAGCGCCATATCGTCCCAAGCTAAGCAACCTAATGCTTGTGTTATGGTAACGAGATGGCTGATATACTACTTATATACATTTTTTTTTGTAAATACATACATAGAAAAACACCAAGACTCGTAACAAATACTTGCAGGTCGTACATAATAATTCTGGTTCGCCGGTGATTAAAAAAATATCTGTATTTTTTTTATCTACTTACAAAAATAGGTAAATAAAATGTTTCATAAATAAACGATATATATTTTTTTTAATTTCTAGACGTCTTAACTTCCATCTACATACAAATCACTCCATTAAATTAATTCCACTTGTGCTCTTACCTCCTGTAAATTACATATCTTTTTATCTGGCTCTGTGCCATTCGTGACTTAGTAACCAATGCTATTGACCTTCACTCTAACGAAATTGTACCTTTAAAGATAGGGTTAGGTCAAGGCTGATTTAAGGCCAAGCTTTTACGTAAGTCTCACGACTCCGATTCACATGGACTAGACAGATTGACGTGAATTTAGTAACAAGCACTTGCTAATGATGTTAGTTTAGCAACGAAAATAGAGGGTTACCTGTGAAAACAAAAGACGCATCTTGTTCTTATAAACATTTGACAAACCAAAGTTATCTTTGGCTTGTCAAATATTATGAACTTAAATCACATGACTGTAGTAAAACCAGCCAGTATTCTGTAAAAACCTCACAAGTGAGCTGACATTCCACCTGATGCTACGGACTGACACTATTGACAGCTCACTTGAAGCTCACTTCACGCACTTCTACGTTTTCTCGTTGAGATTGTTGCAGAATACATCGACTGAACGGCGACTTTATACCAAACGTTTTACGCAATTTCTTTCGACATTAAGAAATTCTCTTCCACAAAAATGGTTAAAATACTTACACACACTATATTTCAATAACCCCAACATACTTAAAAAAGTACATAATTTTCGAACCCGCAAAAAAGACAGTCCAAAAATTGTATCTATCTTCTTATTAAAGTATTATAATTTAAATTATCTTATTATTAAAATAATAATACCATTAGTAAACACAATAGTTAAGTAGGTACCAATTAGCTAAATTTACGGGTTTCACCGAGAATAATGCTATTCGTTTTCCAGCGCCTTGGTTCAGAGCATGGCGTATGCAAATGGCCGCCATCGCAATTCCCATGGTGCATGACATTAGGTACCTATTATAGGTACTATGGTTAGCTAGTCATGGTTGATTTGTGGACATATTAATATTATTTACAAAACTGGTAATTAAATGCACTTTATAATTATTATTTTATTGAATATTATTATTTTTACACAACATTTATCACAATTATTATTATAAGTAAGTTTATTATTTTATGTAAGATACCTACTATTTGCACACGCTTGGACACTCACTTACATTTTGTAGTCTTTGCTCATTTGTTTCTGTAGAAAATTATAAAACGTCACTTACCCGAGTTATTTAGTCACACAGGGGGACGTCATTACGTCATTCCAGGGGTAGTTGCTGAAAATCAGCGCTGTTGACTATAGGTTCGCCTGAAGTCACAGCATTTTTGCTGAGCAACGACCAATTCATGCACAGATGCGACGCACGGCTTCAACGTGTTAGTAGTAGAAATAAACAGTGGTTGAGTTATCACCCTGCAATCGGCATTTCTGTTTCTCGCACATTGTAGTATTTAGAACAGAATTAATTTAAGTAGATTTGTTATTGTTATTGTTGTAGTGTTATGTTGTCATGTTATGCAATAGTCAGTTTTTGTCTGTGGTCCATACATTGTCCATGGCCGCGATACCAACTGTCAATGATTTTGTTGTTT
This sequence comes from Hyppa rectilinea, assembly GCA_951799385.1. Taxonomy (NCBI): domain Eukaryota; kingdom Metazoa; phylum Arthropoda; class Insecta; order Lepidoptera; family Noctuidae; genus Hyppa; species Hyppa rectilinea. The sequence goes on from OX637310.1 coordinate 18,278,558, forward strand.
CTGAATACAAGGTTTTTTAGCTGATTTGCACGGATATAGTATGTGACTTTTTTTTTTGTTTATTTTTGTAATTGTGCGTCCTGTTTGTGCTGAATAAATATTTTTTCTTTCTTTCTTTCTTTCTTTCTATCTAAAATCCGTGCCAGAAACTAACTTTTGAACACTTTTATATGGCTTTACGGTGTACAGTGGGCTAATACGTTCAGGTTGTCTTCCGTGCCAGCAAGTTTCGATATAAATCGTGGGTTGGAGTGTGGTGTAGAAGATAGCAGGCAGAAATTTTGGCAGGCGGCCCCACGGCGACCAGTAAGGAGTAGGTTGGCTCGAGTCGCCTTGTACTTGTGTTTAACAATTACAGACGTGTAAGTGAGCGAATTGAATTTTTGTTTTTATGCTAATTTTGGCAACCGTTTCGGCGTCAAATGGCCGTGTGAAATCCGGGGCTGGGTATTGTCTTTTTGCCAATTCTCATGCTGTCTGGTATTACATGACAGAGTCCACGAAGCAACTTATAAAATGTGATTGGTTGTGTCGTGTTATTTTGACGTTCAATAAAGCCTTCTGGGTGCATTCATGTATACAAAACATTGTAAAATATTTTAAAAGAGTAACGGTGGAGTTTCTTGGCCATTCTTCTCCATACGAAACTACCTTTTGAATCAATTCTATCTCTTGTTCATTTTGACGTTCAAAAGTGCCTTTCTTGTGCCTATTTGAAATAAATGTTTTGACTTTGACGTGTACGGACCACCCATGAACTTACTACTGCTTTGGCATTCTCACATTCTGGCTACTCATTGGTGATTTGAGTTGGTAACAATATATTAATTTTGAATAGCGTTATAGACGGTCGACCTTCGACAACCTACACGTGCGTTAATAAGACATTGAAAATGTATAAATGTCGACATGGTTTATTAAGGAAAATGAGGTACATTTTCATCCAGGAAAATTAAAACCACTACGCATGAACGGTAAATCAGAATACATGAATCATGATGCTCTAACGATTCTTAAACTCTTTTTGTGACCTGTTCAGTTTATTTTCAGAAATGAGTTCAAATTTATATTAAGACTGCCGCGGGATCCATTTCATAGAATATTTGTTAGTTAATAAACATGACCAAAGTATCGCCATAGCGAATATTTGCAAATTAATTTATCAAAATAATACCAATGAATATTTGGAATAATATTTATTTGAATTGTGCAATGAATTGATAAATTAGCATAGGTAACCTGTTGGATGGCAGGTAATTAATTATTTTGAATGTAGAATAATGTTTATTCGAATAATTACGTCGTAATTACAATGTAGTACGCTTTTAGGTGATATTTTACTTGTTGTTTATTTATTTTGATTGTATGTTTTGAAATGGCAAAATATATCGGTTTTGAATTGACAATTTCTAAAAAGATAAACTTACTTTAATAATCAATGGTAAATTATGTATCCACATAGTAATTCTAGACCGAAGGACATTATGAAGTAGTAGTAGGATGATATAGATAATCCTATCAGTTATTAATACATATTTATCTTAAACGAATTCTTTCGAGTAGATATCAATTTTATTATATTAGCTTAGGGTAATCATTTTTACAGCTTTTATTTAAACATTAGAGGAGGTTATTAATATCACTTCAAAAAATAAACGGGCAGTAACTTTTTTTTTCCGCGGTTCGTAAATAAATGTGACAGAATACAAATTAATAAATATTTGTTATGATCCACTTTCTTTTGTTTACTGCTCAAATTTTACTGCCGAATTTCTTATTAATATAATTAAAATAAACTTACATTTCAATTTTTAAGTTACCAAATTTAACTGCTTTAAAGAACTGCCGCTTTCAATCAGTCCCTTAATAACAAGACTAGCTAAAGACGAATAATTCCGTTTATTAAAATAATTCGTCGCCGTAGCACATCTGCTACGCGAGTGCTACGAGTGCTACGAATGCTACGAAGCTCTACCAACGCAATACTCTACGCTTTGTCATTCACGCCTCGTTTTCATCACAATCGGATGCAGTTTAATTTGAAATGAAATTCATTTGAATTGTTTGTTTATTGTATTGTTTTGTTTAAATAAGCACCAATAACCTAATGCGTAATTTCATTAAATAAACTAGCCGTATTTGTTCTACTTGGGTAAAATCGTTTTAGATAGCTTTAATAAATTATAGATTAGTGTTTTACTATATGAAGGTTTTCTTAAACACAAATACTACCTGGTAATATTCAGAAGAAACGACATCATATTTTTTTAGGTGTAATATCGTTTTAGATTTGTGTAAATGGAACATTTGATGTATTTAAAAGATACAAAGATTTAGATTCGCATACACTTTTGTAAGAAAAAACACAATGTTTAAGCATTATTATTAAGTTGCCATTAAAAAAGTCATAATTTACAAAATAAACACCACAAACGTAACTAAACCAGTCTAAACTCCAAAACCCAACAACTAAAGCCTGCAACAATCGCATCATTATGTGCAAGTGGCCGGATCCCCCCCCCACCCCTCCCTCGCAGTCGCCATTACCGCGAGATGAAGATATGATCCAAGATGCTAGTCATGAATAATTCTACAGCCATTACCGATGCCGACTGGCCTGCTACCATTCATTGGATGATTCTGGGGTTTATTGAACAGTTTTAAGAATAAAAGGTAAGGTAGTTCAGTTTCAGAGATAGAATTGGATTGATGGAGTCTTTTTTGGATTTTTCTTAAAGAGAACTATAAAACAGCCTTCAGGAGCGAAGGTTGGTATACTTTAATGCGCGCCCATAGCTTTCCATCAAGCGAGATCGAGGTCAAGAACAGGCTCATTAACCAATAAAAATGTTCGGTCTACCCGAGTACCATTTTGCTGGCTGGCTTATATATTATTACCTCGGTTCGAGCCTTACCACGCATTTCTTGAGGTTTCGAGAAAAAAAACGGTTGTTAGATCATTCGCTCTTTATTTCACAAATAAAGACTAATTGGTTGTTTGTATCTATGGTAATCGTTAGAAAGACAAAGACAAAGACCAAAAACTGAAACTTATGAATGAAAATTTCTTTTACAAAAAATCTATCAAAATCAAAATTCATTTCTTCAAACTCGGCTGGAGATTAGCACTTTTTGAACCTCAAAATTACATAAGACAGTCCCCCAAAACCACCCACCCTTCACCACTTCCTAATGATTTAGCTGGAAGAAGAAATGGCGAACTCTCCCAGCAGCACAGCCGCCTACTAAATTAGAATAACTTGATTCTATACCGTAAATAGTATCATACAATCATATGCATTACCTAAAACGCATAGGAAATTATGATTTACACGCTACCATTTAATTGCCACACCACACATTTAAGCTACAATAAAAGTTGCGCTATATAAACAGTGTTTATGCGAATGCAAGTCATTTGTTGCTAGAATTTTATTGTGTGGCACTGCCAAGAAACTTACACCGTGTAAATGGAGTTTCAACATGAACACTTTATTCCACAGTAAAGACCCAAATTGTCCCCTTCGTTTTTTCCTAAAATTGTACTTGAAACCAAAAACTGAACAGCAATCATTGAACAGTTTCAATAGCGAAATAAGGTCATAAAATGTTCATACACAATTCCCGTAATGTAATCCAGTTTGAATAATTCCGAGGCCCGGAGGCCTGAGGCCTGAAGTGATACGGAGTGTCGACTGTAGATAGCGTTTAGGCCGATTTCTTGGCACGGAGCCTTCAATAACCGCTGCCTGGACTTTGGCCTGGCCTATTCTATAAACAACTGCGAACGAGAAGCGATCCAACGATAGTGATTGGTTTGACAAATTCTTAGTAATACGAGTTGTTTTATTAGTTTGTTTGTCCTGCTTTTACGCGTCAGTGACTCAAGGAATTGTCGTGACATTTGGCAAGAGACTGACATAGTCGTGGGCGTATAGGCGCGCCACGTGTAATGACGCTGGTCAAAGCCATTGCTATAAGGTTACTGAAAAATATTGTTACAAACTATCACCAATTAGTATTTTTTCGTAATAAAAACTTGGCCTGGTGCAGAATATTTTAGGCAAGGAATCTTGAAATCTTATTTCTAAGCTAACGGTGTTTCATTTGAATTTAAATGTTGTGATAAAACCTTAGTTCCTAAAGGCTTAATTACTTTTCCAACCTCAGATTGTATTGAACAAGAATGTTGTTTTCAGCAAGACCTTTTAGTCAGCATTGCTTTTGCTGAAGAAATGCAATACCTATGTACAGTCGCCAGCACATGCAGTTACCACAAACTGTAAAATTTTCTCCATCGATTTTGAACTGAACAATCAATGGTTTGAGGTTTAAAATCATTTGGAGAAATTTGACAGTTTGGTATAACTTGATCGACTGGCGACTTCACAATAGACTATTCGTATTTGTTCCGCACACAAACTATTTCCAATCCCCTGTATTCGCAAGTCAATATCCAAGTTCAGAAACGGGTGATAGATAAAACCCAGTTTCAACTATCGAATTTTATAGGCCATCCCCAAACGATTTGTTTCCCCAAAATCGGTTATCCGAATAGGTATGCACTGTGGTCCTAAAATTGCGCTCGGGCTGTGAGCAAAAAATGTATATTATGAAATTTAGCTGCCGGCCGAAGCATAAAGTTTGGGAAGTTTTTCGTACACAACAAAGAAGGGGGTTGTCGTAGTTTATTAGTTTCGGGATGTGAGGTGTTGATGGTGAAATATCGGTTGAAGTTGAAGTCCGGCTTACTAAGACCGCGGCTTGCTGGGTGCTATCAGAATTCATCCACTGATTGAATAAGAAAGCCTAGGCTATATAGACGTGGCAATCACTTTCAATGAATTCCGTATTTCTACAATGACTTTCAAGAGGATTGATATAAGATTTTCGGTATCTGATGTTAGCACCATACATTTTTAAATGACACTTCGTTTAATTCCTCTGTTATTCAATGTTCTAGTATATAATATAGACTACAAAATACAAAGCGCCAAAGCCCTAGAGAAAGTGTATATTTATATAAGAAACAATGTTATCAACTATGTGAGTAGGTACAGCAGTGCTATCACTTAATCTTCCCTAGCATTGTTACTTCTATCACTTTTTCTTTGGGGGTCTCAAAAACAGAGGGTAATTCCTTTATAATACTAATTATCCTTTCGAACACACGCGCGTACCCTCCACGCAAAGCTACAAATATTTCTTCTTGTTATCATGAATTTCCCAATATCCATGATGTCTTTTAATTTGTTTCATGTCATTAAATACGTACGAGAGCTTCAATTTTTAAAATTTCTATACACACACGCACAAAAAGTAATGATTTAACTGTTTATTTCGTGTTATAGTGTTGTTGCCATTGTCACATATTTGTGTCGTCGGCGTACAGGGCATGAGCTTGCTTGTCACGTATACGTGACAATGGCGTTCAAAAGGTTAAAGGCCCAATGAAGAACGCTTTTTCTTTACATGGAATTATCAACACTGTTTCATCAAGACTCAACCCGTCGTAGGTGCAATAAAACTACCTAAAACAAGAACTCGAGCCAACATCCACTACATAAATCCACCCACCTCCAAACTCCGCTGGAAACTGAACAAAACTCATTTGGCAAGTTAAAGAAGTGTTCACGGATGATAGGCATATCAAATTATCCGAGTGTGTAGGGGTAATTAATTAAAACCCTGGAGCGTCTTAGCGAGGTCTTGAGATTCCCGAACTATCGGCTTACTCGACTTGCTGTGACCTGGAATGTTCGAGATATTAACCTCTTAGGGTGTGGTGTAAGCGATACACTGAGAAAACACGAATAACACAAGTATATTTTAATTTGATTCCAATATTAGAATTGAATTTTATTTGCATGCCCATGCGACTGTAGAATATGGAGGACTTTATTATGCAGAAAGGAACAAAAGTACCGATTATCCATTTTTGCAAATAAATGTGGTGAATTTTACTTTAACTGGATTCAAATTTCGGATAAGTTGAGGAAATTTCTCATAGATGAAATTAATACAATACAAAAAATATTCATTGTTTTAAAAAATGATGTATATTTTAGCGCTAGTTTTAACTGTGTTGCATAATTATTCGTAAGCAAAGCTGCTAATCTTGCCAAAATTTATTCGAGCTGGTAATTTGTGAGGATGCAAACGGGACATCATTGTTGAATTGCATAAGTTATGATCTCTTAAATATTGTAAAATCTTGGTTAACCCTATTTTATTATTCTTAATCTTATTTGCTAACCCTTAAGAATTTTTTAACATGGAGCATGTCATTTTTACACTCAAAGTATGGCCAAAATCTATAAAATGTTCTTAGCGGTTACCTTGAATGGGCGTTATTCTTGTCTCTGTCGCACTACAGTCAAATTAAAATAGCAAGATAGAGACGGGAACATTTATAAATCGAAGCACCAGTAAAGTTACGGTTATAGAAAATATCATAAGATATTTAATAAGTACCTAACGAAAAGCATTCCGCTCTGCGCTTATACCTTGTACAGAGGCTTAATAATTCCATAACTAACGCTAGATGACTATGGTACTCTATTAAAACACGATAAATTGTTGATCACCGTGCCAAATTTTATAACTACGGTAATCCAATTAGATTGTCTATGATAGGGTGTATACTTTGATACTATACTAAGATTGTAGGATACATAAACGTGAATTATGTGACAACCTTATGTAACCAAATGCTTGTGACCGTCAATTATTTATGTAGCATGTTATCATCATCTGCCTAGCCTTTCCCAACTATGTTGGGGTCGGCTTCAAGTCTAGCCGGATGCAGCTAAAGACCAGTATTTTACATGGAGCAGTTACTGGGTTGTGGAGGTCAGATAGGCAGTCGCTACATGTTAATAATTCAGCTGCATCCGGTTAGACTGGAAGCCGTCCCCAACATAGTTGGGAAAAGGCTAGGGAGATCAGGAGTCTTTAAATTGGTAATGCCAAACCATCAGAATGAATAATTAATAATTTAAAATATTTCACAAAAATAACACCCGATTCTATTTTAAGCATTCATAATGCCTTAAACTTAACGCCTATTAAAATAAAAAACTGTATAAAACAAAACACGCCCGATAAGTTATCGTGAAAAACGGGAATATTTTAATAACACCGAACGAAAGTTAAATACGGTACTTACTGGGCATAATTGCTGTAAAAACACATACTATAATAATCTTATAAAGTAAAAGGCGAGTCAAATATGCTTTTATCACGGCAGGGAACTGTGCATTTTATAGCAATGACGTGTATTCATGGTGCTATCGCCTTTGTTTTGATGCGTATTACATAAAACAACGTAATTAAATAATAATATGACGTATAAAAACTTTATTATCTCACCTTACAAATAAGAAAATAATTTTGTTCAATATTAGCTTTGCTCTTTCTAAGTATATCTTGGACATCACTGATGGAAAACATTTATTTATTTAATATGGACTAATATATTATCAATCTACCAATCTGCCTAGCCTTTTCCCAACAATGTTGGGGTCGGTTTCCAGTCTAACCGGATGCAGCTGAATACCAGTATTTTACATGAAACGACTGCCTATCTGACCTCCACAACCCAGTCACTAACTGGGTAATACGATACCCCTTGGTAAGACGGGCTATAAGACTTTAAGGCTTCTGACTACCCGTAACGACTGTCAAAGATCCACGAATGACAGCCGGGTCAAACGGTTTAATATGCTTTCCGAGGTACGAAGAGTCTCGGTATGTAAAGGTGGTACCTATCCACGGACTAATATATCCTTTTGAACATAAATGCACGCACGTGCCCTCCACGCCAAGCTGCAATTTTTTTTCTTCTTGTTATCATGAATTTCCCAATATCCATGGTGTCTTTTAATTTGTTCCATGTCATTAAATATACGAGAGCTTCAATTTTTAAGATACCTATATAAATATTCACAAAAGTAATGATTTAATTGTTTATTTCATGTTATAGTGTTGTTCTAATTGTGACATATTTGTGTCGTTGGCGCCCTGTAGGGCATGTGCCTGCTTGTCACGTATATGTGCCAATGGCGTTCAAAAGGATATTAATTAATCATTATTATACTTAAGACCGCCGTTGAGGCCATGACCTATCCTACTGCAGGGCAATGGCCCTGTGCTAGGACGATTATAGGCTGGTATTATTATTATTAGAAATTTCTTTAACAGATTTATTTATTATTCGCCAATGTTTGGTGGTAGAAACAATCATAGGTAGTAGAGCTTTTAATATCAACAATTTACTTCAGCATCACCCAGAATTTTCAGTATTACTTTTAGTAGCGAGCAAGTTACCCAAATCAAACAAATGTCGACGTTCTATTTCATTTCAAAATTTCGAAGAATAATCCTTGACTATAACCTATCTGTCTTCGTTCCACTAAATTATTTCTCTCTTTGCCGTCTGGCGACAATTGCTAGGAATCGATTCTTAAAAGTGTCTGCCTGTCATCCATGTCTTGTCCAGTCAGTTAATATTTTAGTTTTGAGATAGACTGTGATATCTTTTTACTGAAGTCTAAGTGAAAAATTCGCTGATAAGTTTCTAAGGGATAATACATAGCAAATATGTAAAGAAAGAAAGACAATACGTTCTTTTGCGGCAAACATGACGCAGTAAACCAAAACAGGTAACAAAATAAAAACTAAGGGGAAATAAGCGTCACATCCGCGTAAAACTGCCATCGCTCAGCATAATGCTTCGACTTCATGCGAGACGGAGCCACAGCGCTGATTTTCAGCGACAGCCGGCGTTGACATGATGAAGTCAAACCGGTGCAGCGTGCAGTGTGTATTCATTAAGGTAAGTAACATCAAGTGTATGAATATAATCTTTTTTAAGATCTTTTAATGTTTTCACAAGCAGCGCCCCGCGGTTTCATCCGCAAGTCTCAATCACATGATGTGTGTTAATTCAGGCTGTAAAGTATCTGTATGCCAAATTATATTCAAAGCAACTCAAAATTTTATATTTTCTTATTATTTATAATGTCTTTTACAAATGTATTAACGTGTTCCAATTTTTACCTTAAGTACATATATTTTAACTCTGTTTAGTTTTCAACTTTATTAATAGGTTGTGTGTTTAAAATATCCAATATAAGATGTACGCCATACAAGAAAAAAGGCAACTTCAGGCATTAGTTAGGTGCATACTACACCTATATTTATCATAATTATTTACAAAGAAACCCAATAATTATGTTGACTTCAGTAAACAAAATGATATCATTAACAGCTTCCAAATGAAAAATAAACTGATTTTCCTTAAATAAATCATTTACATTTATTTGACCAGCTTTTATTAATTTGTTAAATCCCTGTTCACGAATATTTTATCCTACTATGCGGATGAAAGGCATCATACACACGTGGTCTCTAATTAAAGCAGCAATTAAGTAAAACAGATATTTAATTACACTCGTTTGTGACAAGCTTTACAACTCCACGTTCAATATTTAAACACGATATTATTACAATTTAACAACCGTTATAAGTGGAGTCTTGTATTTCTTTGAAATAGTAAACTGTAATTAAAATTAATAAATAAGTATTTGATAGTTTTAATTAATAAAATTAATTACCAGTATACTTTACGAGTCTTTCCATTACTGCCCTTTTTATACCTCTTTTTGTTTTTTTTGTATTGAATCCAGTTCTAATTAGCAATGCTACAACAGCCTAGATCATAATAAATATTACATTATTTAACTCTCAAAGTGGCACGCAGAAAAAAAAACCAAGTCTAACCCAAAAAAAACAAGCGTACCCCAAAAAACAATTTACACGTTACATACGCAAATATCACTTCGCGAAAAAAAGCCATTTAACTTGTTAACAGTCCTCTTTCAACATTATTTTAACCGTTGGCTACCCTCTTAGCCTAATCTGGTCTAAGTTAAATAGAATAAGGTAAGTTCTATTTAACTGTTAAACATACACACTAAGTTAAATTTAATCTGGAGTAGATGAAGCATTTAATTTGAGTAATAGAAAAGAACTTGAGTACCTACTTAGAGATGGCATGTGCTCCACGAATTCAACTTCTAGAATGAGATAATCTTCCTTTTTTAAAATGTCTATCTAAAAATGAGGCATCTCGCCTCATTCAACCAAAATGTCTTTCGATAGTTTGATTGCCATATCTTTGTGTGATGCATATAATGAGTATTTGTGTTTGTAAGAATTGTACATGTATGAGCTGTTCCATACTTTTATGCACACGTAACTCAGTAAAATGTATGGAACAGCTCATATTTTAATTCGATTTCGATTTCAGGGTTCATCCCATAGTAAAACTTGTTCGTAACGATGAGAACATTGCTCTCACGAAATTCTTAGAGTTAATTTTTTTTATACCTTACTAGCTGACCCGACAAACGTTGTCCTGTCTTAACTGTGATACCTACCCTACCTACCTACCTGCCTACCTACCCTACCTACCTAGCTACCCTACCTACCCTACCTACCCTACCTACCCTACCTACCCTACCTACCCTACCTACCCTACCTACCCTACCTACCCTTCCTACCCTACCTACCCTACCTACCCTACCTACCCTACCTACCCTACCTACCCTACCTACCCTACCTACCCTACCTACCCTACCTACCCTACCTACCCTACCTACCCTACCTACCCTACCTACCCTACCTACCCTACCTACCCTACCTACCCTACCTACCCTACCTACCCTACCTACCCTACCTACCCTACCTACCCTACCTACCCTACCTACCCTACCTACCCTACCTACCCTACCTACCCTACCTACCCTACCTACCCTACCTACCCTACCTACCCTACCTACCCTACCTACCCTACCTACCCTACCTACCCTACCTACCCTACCTACCCTACCTACCCTACCTACCCTACCTACCCTACCTACCCTACCTACCCTACCTACCCTACCTACCCTACCTACCCTACCTACCCTACCTACCCTACCTACCCTACCTACCCTACCTACCCTACCTACCCTACCTACCCTACCTACCCTACCTACCCTACCTACCCTACCTACCCTACCTACCCTACCTACCCTACCTACCCTACCTACCCTACCTACCCTACCTACCCTACCTACCCTACCTACCCTACCTACCCTACCTACCCTACCTACCCTACCTACCCTACCTACCCTACCTACCCTACCTACCCTACCTACCCTACCTACCCTACCTACCCTACCTACCCTACCTACCCTACCTACCCTACCTACCCTACCTACCCTACCTACCCTACCTACCCTACCTACCCTACCTACCCTACCTACCCTACCTACCCACCCTACCTACCCACCCTACTTACCCTACCTACCTACCCTATAGGAAGAAAATCAGCAGCTGATCGAAAAAAAAAAATTAGAAATGTATTCTGCTATTCAGAGCGGAGACAAATCCAACGAAACAAAAACCATGAAAATTGGTCCAGCAGATCTCGAGTTATAATGGAGGGAACAAACCCGTCTTTCTTTTATATATACACAATATCTTTTTTATACCTTAAATATAATAATCTAACACCGAAACTAAAAAGAATATAATATGTAGGTATAAGTATTTAAAACAAATAACACCTTAAAAATTGAAGCTCTCATACGTATTTAATGACATGAATTTAATTTTATTTACAAATAAAATTAAATTCATGTCAACAAATAACTAATTAAAATATGGTGCGGAAAAATTCCTTCGTATCGCTATCGACTGGTAATGTATCCAAGAGACTGGCGACATTGCCACGTTGTATGGCAAGTAGCAATAGTAAAAGCCAGCCCTTGGGCCACGGGAAGTGTAAACTAGCCCAGCAGCAACTAATGCTGGAATTTTTCAGTAGTAGCTCGGAATCTGGACTTGTGCCCGGTTGATAGCAATATGCTCGCCTCCTACAACATGGGACTCAAATATAACTGGCGAAAGTGGGTGAAACAGACAAACCTCTGCCCAATACTTCAGGGATACACAATACGTGATGTTATTTTTATGAGTAGCGGCTTGCTTCGCACTGTTTATACGGCTTGACTAAACATCCAAATGTCTTTATTCCATGTAAATTGAAGTTTACCGTATTATACACTCAAACCATCCAGAACAATTTCTTCAAATGATGGTGAAAAGCCCCAATAAATTCCTTTGAGCAGTTTAGAAGAACAATGGCGTCACAAGGCAGACGCGAACAGAGACATAATAAATATAAAATATGTTTAGATATACCGTGTGTATCCTTTCTGCCTACCAGGCAATCATACTTCAGTGCATACACTCTATAGAATATTCAACCTGCTAGGCTTCATGTACCCCAGGCCAAACTAGGTCGTTGTGCCTTCCGCCTAATATAATTCCTTACTCGAAGAGGACTCTTAGGGGAAGAGATTGGGAGGTTTAGTGTTAGTCCTAGACTTGCGGTTCTCAGGCGAACATAAGCCATGCAATTCCTTCCTGTAAGTGGTTCGTTTGAAATGAAACCAAGATGGGAGCAACAGGGAAGATCCTAGCCGTAAAAGAGCGAAATATTTCATGTGACTGACTTGCATGAAACACTAAAGTTCGTTTACTTAGTCGATAAGAACTCAAGCTTTAATCACGGAACAAACAGAGTGAATTCTTAACTCCTTTATCCCTTCCCTTAAATAACACAGGCTCTTCAGGAAACATTGAGCTATCCCAATACGGCACTACCATAATATTGAAGCGCATCTCGAGACAAAACTTACAACATACACATAAAACATGGCCGCGCTCACTCCGTCACGACAGCCCGCCGCAACACCACATTTGCATTTTATTAAAATCACAATTTTATTTTCAACGCTTGCCTTCAAAATCCACACTTTTACGGAGGATTTTGAATGTCTGTCTCTCTTAATTAATTCCCCGCCTGTTTTGGATTTTAATCATGCGGTCTTTTGATTAGGTCTGGCAATAAAGACGGGGAATCTGATTAGATGTACCAGGGCGCCATAAAACGGTGGCATTGTGAAAGACTGGCGGCTTAATTTGTACGGATTATTGTGGATCGGATTAGATGTTGCAGTAAGCTCTTTTTAGTATGTTCTTTGTTTAAAAGAGGTGAAAGTAAATCTCCTAACCGCTAATGCAATGCTGGTACCTTCATAAGTTTGAGGCCTAGTTTTTCTGTAATATAAACTGACATTGTTATAGTCTAGGGTTGGAACGGTGGCCGATAAATTGCGATAAGGGTACCACCCCTAATAATAAAGGGCCCTTTACCGTCATCAGAGAATTGCGAATGTAAGTTAGTGCACTACCTTCGCAATTGCTTTACGTTTTGGTGACTTCGGCCAGGATAAAGAAAAATAGCTATCAAAGAACAGAATAGGCTATGGTTAACTATTTCAATACTAAAAGAAAAACATGAGAAACACTAAAACTCGTCGAAACAAAGTTGATTTATTCTTCACGAGCACAAAAAAAGCATAAATATTTTGAACTATTATTTATTACTTATGAATACGTGTCAGTAAATAAGTCAATACATTTTATTCCCAAGCCAAATAAAAAACACTTTTACCTCGCAAACAAACTCCAACACAAACAGCCACACATCAAATAACATTGAAAAATGCTGTCAACATAAAAATTCAAAACTATAAAAATCCGTCACGAATTTTACGATTCGCTACGAGAAATTTTTAATGTGAAAACAGGGTCCATTAGTGACTAAAGTTCTTTGAAGCGGCGACGTAGTTTCATAGCCAAAACAAACCATGCATCACTGCCAAAATTCTCGTGACGGCGGGCCGCATTAGCAGGGTCTACCTATCTTTGTGCTACATTTTATAGGCACTTCCAGACTTGCTAACGAAATTTTGGTAAGTTGAAAATGAACTGGAGTGTATTTTGTGTGTGTGGATTTGTCGTTTTGTTTGGGCAATCTGACTATTATGGTTGATTTAGCAGATACTTTTTGTAAAGAGATTCAGCAAAACTACCGAGACATTACACCTATTTCAAACACTGAAAATTTATCTATGTTTAGGTTAAGGTATTTATCTATGGGTTTATTTCGCCTGATATAAATAAATACATTGTGTAATCACGTTCAATCAATCAACCTTTTGAGCCTTTTTGGTCTCGAACAAGTAATTCTTGTTGTATATTTTTGTTTTGAACGTTAGTTTAAATTTCTCCTTTTATGTTTACTGTTTGTATTACATGTGTGAATCTTATGTGATATTTTAATTTACGTTTTTCTCACCATCTGTCTGCCTTTTCCCCCATGTTGGAGTCAGTTTCCAGTCTAACCAGATACAGCTGAATACCAGCTTATTCTAGGACATGCCAGATTCCTCAGTATGTTATCATTCAGTGTGAGAGCAGTGGAAACTATTTATACGAAATAAATAATGGCCTAAATAGGCTTAGAGAGAAACATGGATGGGTTTTAGTCATCAGTTTTAAAATGTTATTTATTTTTTTACTAGCTATTTACAAATATCAGTAATTTGACATTATTGGCATTTCCATATTTCCCGAAACAAAACTCAGCTTCTTTCCCTTTTCTAAGCATCTCAACGGACACGTAACCTGTCAACCACGTTTCGATCGTCAATAAATTAAAAGAAAATAACGATAAAAAATGTGACCACATCTTTCAAATAATGAGAAAAAATGTGACGGCGTCCCAAGCAATTTGTGACTGAAATATTGTCCTGTCCCTTCTTATTTGTATATTCCTGACTTGTTATATAAATGATTTTTTCCTTTCTTGAAACGTAGAATATTATCTAAATATAAAAACTGGGCGAAAAACATGACTTTCATCGACAATTACTTTCATTAATACTTTAATTAATACAAGAAAGTTAAAAATAGGCTCAATTATTTCAAAAGTATAAATGGTTAGAAGCGCAATAAGTTTTAAGGGGTTCATTAATTTGAAAAATGTCCATTATAAGAAGGGCTGTAAGTATTTAGAGGAGCAGCTAAATTTTTCCATATAAAAAGCATAGTAACCATAGCCTATGACACATTTATCTGATTGGTCCTAATATTCCTATGTTATTGCGATAGACAAACAATATTATTGTAAAACATATATTATCTATACTACTATTATAACACAGTCTATATCTAGCAGAGTCACGCAGAGAGCGACATTGAACAACCTTAGGTTGAGAATAGATGAATCATAGTAAAGCTGCGTGTTCACTAGACGATAAGAATGTTTAGGAGCAAGTTACATTACACCGAAGTTCCTTTTAATACAGAAAATTCTTCAATGTTAACAATAAAAAATAGTGTTCAACATATCGTTGCGAACGTTCGGAATAATTTCGCAACTTTCATCGTCAATATCAATCTTACTAAAATCAAAGGTGATATCACCTTATCTGACGCTAATTATGTTATGATTGTGCCCATTACTGGCTTTAAAATCTCAGGGTCTTAAGCATCCTGGGCAGTCAACCTTGAAGACGTGCTAATATTTTATACCTAAACCTAACCAATTCCTACCAGAGGCGAGGGGTTCATACAACTCGATTCCTCCGGGACAACCTCATTACTGTATTCTTTATTGCATTTAACATACATAGGTGGTTTAACAAAGTAAGAGATCAATATGGCCTCTGTCGGACCCTCTCTACTTAAGTCAATCAATCCGCCTAGCCTTTTCCCAACTATGTTGGGATCAGCTTCCAGTCTAACTGGATGCAGCTGAATACCAGTATTTTACATGGAGCGACTGCCTATCTGACCTCCACACCCGGTAACTGGGTAATACAATACCCCTTGGTAAGACTGGCTGTCAGATTTTCGGGCTTCTGACGACCCGTAACGACACTGATGCACAAATGACAGCCGGGACCAACGGCTTAACGTGCTTTCCGAGGCATGGAGGATTCTCGAAATGTAAAGACCCGTCCACGGCCAACCTCGGGAAACGTAGCTAAACCTGATGGAGCGACCTGTGCGGCTGTTATTACGTAGCCACGAGCTCCTCTTTACTTGAGTCTACTATTCAAAAGTAATATGCAGCAAAAAACGCGATTAACGATTGTCTTCTATCAGCACCAACTATGTAGGAATATCCTACAAAGTTCGTGTCGATAGTAAAGAACAAGAAATATGGCTTCTAATAGCTAGTCTCCTTTAATCAAATCTATCCGCAGCCTTAGAAACTAAACAGATTGGCTCGGTTACGACTGTTTTATTTCGCAATCAACCGCAAAGTTGTGGATGGAAAGTGAAGTTCGGTTGCATAGTTCGTTGCACTGTTAGTCTTTTGTTATGTTGAGTACTCGCCAGTAAAATTTTCATGGAATTTCATATCGTAACCAGTTTTTGATTGTCATATTTATCGAGTGTCTGCCGTTTTGTTCAGTTCATAGATATACGTTATATTTCTATGGTTCAGTTCTAGTGATACTACTCCGTCTGTATCATTTTCTTTCGGTAAAAAAACGGTATTATTCGTATTTCATTCTGGTTTTCAATAATCCTGGATTTGAATTCTTCTTCCTTTCGTGTGGTTGGTGACTAACCTAGGTTTTCTTGCTGCCCATGGGTCTCTGACTTAGCTTCACATGCTGTTGATTGAAATTATTTCTCAGGCATGCTAGTTTCCTGTGATGTTTTCCTTCACCGATTTTTAAGCAAGTGATAATAATACAATACGCCCATGATTTCGAAAAATCAGAGGTGCATGCCTTGGGTTCGAACTCGAGACTTATGACCTGACACCGCTAGGCTAGTGATAGCCTAGTGGTGTCAGGTGATACTGCTATGTTATTATGAAAAAAAGACAGACGTACTGTTTATAATGTAGCATATTATTGACTTTGCCAAAGATTCTATCTTTAATTATGCAGTGAAAAGCAATAACGTTTGCATAATTAAGTACAGATTATAGATAAGAGGCTCCCACAATTCTAATCGATTATTTCTCAGGCATGCCAGTTTCTTCACGATGTTTTCCTTCACCGATTTTTAAGAAAGTGATAATTATACAATACACTCATGAATCCGACAAATCAGAGGTGCATGCTTTGGGTTCGAACTCGAGACCTATGACTTGACATCACTAGGCTATCGCTGCTGCTATGCTGCTATTATGGAGTAAAGACAGACGAACTATTTATGATTGCATAATTATTGAATTTGCCAAAGATTCTATCCTTAATTAAGCAATGAAAAACAACAACTTTTGCATAATTAATTGTAGAATACAGACAGGAGCACCCACAATGTTACCGGGTAAGCGGGATTGTCCGATAGGGTTACCGCTACCCCGGAACATAAAGGGCTACGGATGGAACATGGATGGGTTTTAGTCAGTAAGAGTCTGACACTCCCTTCCGCTCCACCCAGAGCGGGAGGAGTCATTGGATGATTTCCCAGCATAAAAGAAAAAACCCACAGTGTTAATCTCTGTAGATAGCAACCTTGACACCGTAATCAAATATTCTTACACAAAGATTCCATAACCTCCACCGTGAATCATTCATTCCCATAAAAACACACTTCGAACGACCTATAACATTGCGCACATATATAAGCAGTTCCCAACCAAAACGTCTCGATACATTTACGTACCCATTTTAACGGTACCAATAATGTATTGTCACTTTATGTGACAGTGTCGCAAAAATGTGTAAGATAATGTACCGATACCTCGTGACAAAGAATAAGAAATCCGTTGTCTTTGGTTTTGTTTTCGGTTTTTGCCACTGATTCCGAAATTAAAATTATGTGACTTCGTAATCTTTTTGACGGGTGGGCGTTTTTAAGGGACTGTCTTATGTAGCTTTGACCTTCAAAAAGTGCTGATTTTCAGCCTAGTTTGAATAAATGACTTGTGATTTTTTGTTGAAAATCGGTTGTCTTTTTTATTAAAAAAGTTTTTATTTTTCACTTTTCAGTTTTGGTACTTACCTACCTACCCCACCGTCCCCACACCAATTCGTATCGGCTACTAAACTTGCTATGTAAACAAAAGTGACCTGAAGTACTAATGCATCATCAGAGTTAAAAATCAAGACTTACATGGTTTTCTCATGGATGCATGAATCATCAAAATCGGTTCACCTAGCTGAAAGTTCTGAAGTAACAATATTTAAAAAAAAACAGTCTAATTGAGAAGCTCCTCCTTTTTTGAAGGCGGTTAATAACAGAAACTGCTTTAGCTCTGAATCCACAAATCAAAGCCAAAAACAAACACACAAAAACACAAACAAAATCACAAATCTGACGAATAAAAACACATTAATCACACCTCCAACTCGGTTGGTAAAGATGGAATGGATGCACATTCACACAAAAGCAAAGCTCATATTTTGATGTACAGACGCCAACAACAACCCTCAAAAAAAACTTGAGAGTTGTCAAGGGATACCCGGATGGAACGAAGTTCCTTTCGAGTAATTAGTGAAAGAATTGTAATAACATTTTATCTCTTTTAAGTTATAATAATCAAAAAAAAAATTGATTTAAAATTAACCAATCAGAAAATATTGATTAAAAAGACATCATACTTTACTCCAAAAAAAGTGTCGTTAAAACTTTTGGTCTTAATTCCGTCTAGCCCCCTTTCGCAACGCGCGATAAGGAACTTCGTTCCAAAAAAAGCATCAATATAATCCTGGCTGTATTGATCATTTTGAACGCACCGGAATGCCAGTGTCACTTCTATGAATTCTTATTCTTTGCTCGAATCGAATAGAGGACGGATTTCGTAAGGTACCGAAGGGAACGTGCGAATAAATTCTGTGTTTTATGAATGATGAGAGTTGTGGCTCGATGTATGGTATAGTGGTTCGGTTCGGTTTTTTGTGGTGATAGGTTTTCAGTAGGGGATTCCTGTATTGTTTTTTACATGGTGTTTATTTATTTATTGAGTTTTGGAGTTGGATTATTTTTACTAAAGGTTGCTGAAACAATTTTTACTAAAACGGTAATTAATAAAATAGTAGCTACAAGCTACTTGTTACGATTACAAAGATGCATTCCGACAGACGAAGCAGGTTTTATATTACGGTCATTTGAGTGCGGAACTTAAAACTACATTCGCACTAAAACTAGACCAAAAATAAAATAAAAAAATTGAACAAAAACGAATACACTTCACTGCCACAGGCACACCGGGCACAAATACAAGTAATCCAATTGTTTCAAACGACCAATCGGCAATACGAGACATGGAAAAAAAAATGTAAATTCGTTAGAACTAGCAATCAGTCGGTCGCTAGTTTGTGGGCAACTCATTTGCATACTGCATTATGCATCGATGCATCGCAACGTCGTGGATTGATGCTCGCACTTCAATTCTGATGTCGAATGGGGAAATCGAATGACGGGTGTTTGTTCAGGTTTTGGGTCTGAGAGGGCTCGTATGATTTTTAGGCTACTTCTGTGTCAAACGTGGTACCTACAATACAAAATATCAATTGAAAAAGAACGACGGAACAGCTTACTAATATGTATTTAAAATAAAAAGGCCTTTATTCTACTTCTTTTACAATTTTTATGTTTACGATATTATTATACATAGAGTGTGGCTCACACCTACTTCCACTGATTTCTGTCCCTTGCTCTAAAGTCATCCATCCTGGTCTCCCAAAAAATTCTCCCCACCTTTTTCTTGGCCGACCACTACTTTTATGTTGGTCTCTGGGTAACCATTCAGTTACTTTTTTAGTCAATTGATAGTTTTTTGTTGGTCAGCCCAGTTACCTGATTCTTTTGACTACATCAACAATTAGTAGAAGTAGTACTTAGTAGTTTAATAATAAATTATTTATTTCTGTTTTATCCCCAATACTTATGCTTTATTCCTATGGCAGATGCAAGCGCGATTTGCTTCCTTTAACAATCAAATTATGCAAGTTACGAAATGAAGCAATCAAAGACGCACGAACACTACGTGCTTAACTTACGGTTGTCTGGTCTTTAAAGAAAGAACATGAAAACGCACAAATATTTAAACAGGGTCATTTATATAACTCTGCATAACGTAGTTTCAGCAAGAATTTCAATTCAACAAAGATTTGCGGGAAATCTGACAGATTTAAATCAAGTTTCATGCTTGAACAGTGTTCACGTGGGCCTTTAAATGCACTACCATATAATCTCATACATAGCAACAGCTACAACATGTCACGGCATACAATACATAATCACACGTAATCACTGAACCCGTCTCCTCATCCAATTAGCCGGGCTCCTAATCCTGACAGAGCGGCAACGTGCAGCGCCATCTAGCGACAAATTACACATTATATTTACACACATATTTGTGCAGCTGCGTACGTTGATTCATTGTAAACAAGCTGCAATTTGCATATCGCTCGGTGTGTTCCTGTCTTTAGGCGCGGATATTATTTTAGTTTAATTAGTAGTTTCGTGAAGGATATTTCTTCTAGAATTTTGCTGTGTATGTGTATAGGTACCTACTTTAGAATGCCAGAACGACTAAAGATAGGTTATTTTGTTAACTTATCTGTTAATTTCCCCACAGCGCACTGCATGGCTTCACTGGTAGTACTAATAAAATTCGTGTTGCGATTCGTTCGTTGAGCGCACAACTTCTGTCACGGGTAGCCATTCAAAGACATCAGCATATAAACGTTGCGGGTAAGCGGGATTGTCCGAAGGAAGGAACATGGATGGGTTTTAGGTCAGTAAAAGTCTGACAAGTCATTGGATGATTTCCCACCCGCAAAAAAAAAGCAAATAAACGTAATTTCTGTCGGTAGTGCAAAAAAACGGTGTCACGCTTAGTTTGTTTTGGTAACTTATGACACTGCTGACGATGGTGTGGGCTTGCGTGGTAGAAACCTGTTAACTCTTGACCTGAAGACAGTGGAAGACTACCAAGTTAGACTCCTATAAAAATTGTACCTAGGCAATGTAGGTGGGTATTCTTTACCTTATACTAGCCGTATTTAAGCCGTAGCGGGTAGCTACGGCTTTGCCCGGGCGAAGCCGCGGGCGAAAGCTAATTAACAGCTAATTGTGACTAATGAGACACTTTTTTTATTTTTTTTTTTCATATTTGATATTTCAGCAGTCGAGTGATTAAACTATACGTATAAACTTTACTCTTGGTTCACTCTATCTATTGATAGACCGCATTAATATCCATTGCGTAGTTTTCAAGAAGCGTACAGAGGGACAGACGGGAGCGACGGGATTTTGTAGTATGAAAAGAAGTATGAAGTTAATTTGCTCTTGTCCTCATATATCTTTCTGTCCAATACGTACCGCCTGTGTTGGCAGCGACATTTGCAGATGCCATGTAGAAGTGGGTTAAAAGATAAACTCTAAAACAACAAGATAAAATTAATAACTTTTTTCAACAAAAGTGGCGCTCGTGGCAAATTAATAACAGCCATCTTTACATATCGAAACTCCTCCGTGCCTCAGAAAGCAGGTTAAGCCGTTGGTCTCGCCTGTCATTTATGGATCTTTAACACATTAGGTTGACCGTCGTTACGGGGAGTCAGAATCCCGAAAGTCTGACAGCCAGTCTTACCAAGGGTTATCGTATTACCCACTTACTGATTGGGTTGTGGAGGTCAGATAAGCAGCGACATGTAAAAATACTGGTATTCAGTTGCATCCAGTTAAACTGAAAGCCGACCCCAACATAGTTGGGAAAAGGGTTCTCTGCCTGTTCGCCGAAAATTGTTTGCCAAATTTTCACTTGCCAACCAACGTTTCGCAGAATTTTATTCCGCCGAATAATCATTTGCCAACTTATCATATATTTTTGTTTTATTTCCCAACCTCACAGTTACCAACTGTACGTTTGGTCTGCTTTTCATAATGACACTTTTTAAAATGCCAACTTTCATTTAGCAGAATTTTTTGTTTGCGTAATATTCTAATAATAGAATACGGCAAAGAACACGGTATTACTCTTGCACCAAAAGTATGTGTTAGATTTCGAAAAAGCTGCAATTCTGAGTCTTCGATCAAATTTTGAAGAAATTTATTTACAAGGATGCCATTTTCATTTGGGACAAATTATATACAGGTAGTTATTGTAATTATTTTTTTTTTACTTTTGTGCGTTGTTTCTCATACTCTAACCTAACCTAACTTAACTGTTTCCTTTTACAAAAGCGATTCGCTTCTGGCACATCGCCGGCCGCTGCCGCGGCGCGCTCGCTTCGCTCGTTCGGCTCGTGCGTTGTTTGTCATACTCTAACCTAACCTAACCTATCGTAACATCGCTAACAACCTTACACTTCTGTTGTATACTTATTAAAAAAAAAATGTTTTAGGCAAGTTCAAGAACAGGGTTTCGCTAAAAGATACGCAAGCGACATACAGTTTAATAAAGAAGTAATGTGTTTGTTAGCACTCAGTTTTCTGGAGGTATCTGAAATATACGTATATTTCAACAGCATCCAAAAAAGTATTGCTGTGCATTGCTGCCAATTTAAAGATTTAATGTTATTTTTGAGATTGTTAAATAAAAAAAATGTGTAAAATTAGTTTATTTTTTACCATTATATGATAAGGGTATTGTTACACTGACAAAACGTCATTCGTCTAATAGTTGTGTGGCCTAGTGAAATGGTTGACAAATGATAAATGTCCCAAACGTTTTGTGTCAGTATAATAATCGGCTTTACAATAATTCTACCAAATGAAACGTTGTCATACAAAAATTTGCTAATCGTTAGTTGTCAAAGTGAAACATCGGCGAAGCGTTGGTTGGCAAGTGAAAATTTGGCAAACAATTTGGCAAACAATTTGGCAAACAATTTTCTGCGAAAAGGCAGGACACTTGGGAAAAGCCTAGGCAGAATGATCAAAGGTTACAATCAATTTACATATCATTCCCATAACACGTGATTATTATGTTTCTCTTCACCAAAACTGTAGAACTAAATATGCCATGATTTATATTCCAAACAAAAGTAGTTAAAGCATTTAAGAAACGATTAACAAAGCAGGCTGAGCCTAAAAACAGCTTGTTTGTGGCAAATAACTCAATTTGTTAAGACTTGTAGTGGTTTATTGTTGTACACGTTTATTTGCCAAATGTTTTTCTTTTTATTCGTTTTTGGAGGTAATTGAATGCGAAGGTAAGATTTGTTTTTGTTAGAAGTCTTTCTTGTACGATGTTAGTTATGGTTCTTATTAATTAACAGCTGAATACAGATTTTGTCTCATTTTTTAATTCATCTGATGAAAACTGTGAAGGCGGTGAAAATCTCAAGTAACTCTAACTATACAGTGTGCAAGGTTAAACGAGGGACATACTTTCAGGTTGTATAGTACTCACGGAAATCAACAACTTTGTCCATGGGACCAAGTCTGAAATATAAAAAAAATATATCAGCAGTTCCATACATTTTCACGAATTATGCGAATATAAATGTACTGAACAGCTGATAATTTTTTCGTGATTTCAGGTATAGTTCCATAGTCAAAGTTGTTCATTTTCATGAGTATAGTACCCCCTGAAAGTATGTCCCTCGTTTAACCTAACACACTGTAGGTATAAGTAGCAAAAATACAACAGATATAGATAAACATGGCCCGCCAGTCCAAAATTCAAAACGTTTGAAAGTAATTACAAAGCTCACGACGCATGTTGCTGCTACTGAATACGAATACTTACAACTACACATACAAACTCTTTCGTAAGAATGTGACTACAAACATTAAAACATTTCAAAGTCAAAGTCAAAGTCAAAACATTTATTTCAAATAGGCACAAGAAAGGCACTTTTGAACGTCAAAAATTAACAAGAAATAGAATTGATTCTAGTCGGATATTTGGAGGGGCGCGTCATGTTATCGTAGTTTATCGAATGGGTGTAACCGAAAAGGTTTATAATATATACAAAAGTATATGCTACAGACCACCAAACTGAACAACTTTTACTATGGGACCAACACCAAAATCGTGAAAAAACATCTGCTGTTCCCTACATTTCGACAAATCACGTAACCCAAAATGTATAGAACAGCTGATTTTTTTTGTATCGTATCATTAACAGTGGAGCTCCAATCAGGTGATGTATCTGGTTACTGCATTGGCTGAGTGTTTTCCACCCTATGGATCGAAGAGCTGTTGTAATACAGAATTAAGGAATTGGATGACCTTCAGGAATTTGTTATGGGTGTAGTTAAATTTGTGTCTGAAACCTCACCCACGGTAGGTTAAAACATATGATATGGTCGGGCCATATCATACCTCGACGGTACGGCAGCAGGGTGTGGATGTTGCCAGGTAAGCGGGATTGTCCGATAGGGTTACCGCTACCCCGGTCCATAAAGGGCTAAGGAAGGAACATGGATGGGTTTTAGTCAGTAAAAGTCTGTCACTCCCTTCCGCTCCACCTAGAGGGCGAGGGGTCGTTTAATGATCCTCAAAAAAAAATGGTGTGGAACTCTTATCCTGCCCTCTGTGTCCCAAAACATCAACCTGAGTGATCCCTGCGCTGGCACCGACGACGTTGTAGAAGTGGTGAAGTCTTAGGCCTACAAAATCTGAAATACAGTCATACAGCGACACGAAAAAGAATGGCCAAGTTTGGGCCAACAGGATCTAAAATGCAGTCGTGCCAACAGCAAGCAGAAGAACAAGAAGACCCTGTTATTGGAGCGATTTTATACTTAAATTTTCTAAATGACAATACTACCATGAATATTGGTAATCTAACTTCAAAATAATCTTAGTAACTATCGGTACCAACTTAGATTAGTTCAAGTGATTACAAAGTTATCGTTCCAACTCCTTTGTACGTGCTTATACAATCATATCATAACGACACCTAACCTTTAAGATACCAGAGACAATTACACTAGTTTTAAACACCTGGATAATGTTGCCAACTGTAAAACTTATTTTATATTTGTTTATATTTTTGGTGTCACCGGTCCTAGTAGTATTCGTTTTTAAAAAATGTCCTGATGAAGATGTTATTGCTCATTCAGATAACGGAAAACCGCGAGCCAATAACGCAATGATCCTAATCTGTCCTCTTAGCACGTTATAACATAATATACACCTGTATACATTTAATTTCAAAACTTAATTTCTAATGAAAATAAACAATTATTAATATTTTCGATGTTTAGTAAACAAAAGGTAAAGTTTACATAATTAAAAAAAAACAATAAATAAGGAAGGGAGATAACCATAGAGCATCAATCTCCTCGCTATCAATACGAAAAGTGCCTAACATTGCCACGTTGTATGGCAATAATATCTTAAAAGGGACCTATGCAGCTAATCGTTGTTAGCACGTTACGTGTGTAGATACTTACCCTAATTATCTTTCGACTTCGTTTAGAATTCGTTCAATGATTACGTAGAATGAATAAGCACCCACACAGCAATTAAAAATGTGTTAATGTAAATAAATAATCTGTTAATTGCTCGCTTTAAAAGTAATCTTCTTACAGTAATATCGTTAAGTAAAAACCGATTTCAAACTTCATCAGCTTAATGAATTAATTAATTAATGACCCCAGCAATTATCCCCACGTTGATCAATATGCGACCATTGTTTACAAACATAACCTCACTTTCCTTAAAAACAAAACATCACTCTAAACATAACATCTACTTACCGTGTACATCCAAAACAAACGCACGGGAAACACAAGTAAAACAGCCGGTCTACGCGCTACATGTGTCCGTGACGTCACCGCCACGCGTGGCGCGTGCGTGGCGGCTGTGGAGTCACGCGGTACTGACAACGTACTCGCGAACGCCCGCCCTCTATCGAACTACAATCTCGTTTTGAATGTCGAATATTCAGGTTTTTGTTGTTTTAGTTTTAGTGTTAAGGTCAAAGTTTTAGTATTTGTAGACTGCCAGTTGTTTTATAAGGACTTTAGTGCAATGACGATTGATAACTGACTATTTTAGGTAGGTACTGTATGTTAACATGCCTCCATAGAGTTTCTTGCCCGTTCTTCTCCATAGTACCTACTGCCTTGGGATGAACAACTAGCTTCATCTTTCAGACTGACCGACCCCTTGACAATTCAAAAGTGTCTGTAATTGGTTTGTTTGAAATAAATGCTTTGAGTTTGAGTTTAGTTTCTTGCTGTATTTACCTACATCGCGGAAAAGTCTGATACTTGTTGGAGTGATTCTAAGCATCTGTATGCATATGTTGAAAATATGTTTTGTTTTTGTTCACTATTGAAACATTAATTAATCAAACCATTTCAAAAATAAGTTCTATTGTGCTGTTTCCAGCAATATTTAAGTAGGTAACTATTAAAGCAATTAGCCACGCTTTCTACAGACACTTCAATATTTATTTACGTGTTTTCGTCCTATGTTTTGTGTCGTGGATACTATTTACAACCTCACCTGATATACAGTCAATTTAAGATGAAAATCGAATTACGATCTATTGGAACGGTAATTAGCCTTTCGTCTTGAATCAATAAAGGGCGGACCCTCAAGCGCGCTGGAGCCGAACAAATTAGATGCATTGACTCTCAAGAGCGATGTCGATGCAGATTGCTTTTTAATCGTAAGACCGCATCCCTAGTAAAATAAATAGTACCTTTCAGTATTAAACGACCTGGATTATCGAGTTCAATCTGCCGAGCTTTTTCCCAACTATGTTGGGGTTGACTTCCAGTCTAACCGGAATATTAGTATTTTACAAGGAGCGACTGCCTATCTAACCTCCAGAACTACGGGAAGTGACTGAGTAATACAATACCCCTTGGTAATACCGGGTATCAGATTTTCGGGCTTCTGCCGAACCGTAACGACTGTCAAAGATGCACAAATGACAGCCGGGACCACCGGATTAACGTGCTTTCCGAGGCACGGAGGAGTCTCGGTATGTAAAGATGGTCACCCATTCACGGCCAACCCCGGCAAGCGTAGCTCAACCTGATGGATCGACCTGTGCAGCTGTTATTACTTAGCCACGAGCACCTGGATTATCGAGTTAAACTTTGAAAATATTTAAAATGTATTTGCATTTACTGAAAGTAAATATAGTGTTTTATTTGATATAGTAACTTGCGTGAATGGTGTAATAATTAATATTTAATCACATTTATGCAGGTTTGTTTTATTTGGTGTTTCCTTTTTTGTTTGTTTTATAGTTTATGACACACCTATTGGGATGAACGCATGTTTTATGTGTTAAATTCATATTTTATTCTACGCACCTAGCTTCGCAATTACCAATACAGATTTAATCTACCTTAAAAAGAGATAGCATAACATTAAAATTACAACAACTGAACCCTTTTTATCACACGAATTCACACTAAAAACCGTTTTTCAAACATATTACAACCACTATCAAAAACTTACTCCATTACAAACTACCCACTAAAGGCTATAAAACGCTCCCACAAAGTGTCCACATGAAATGTTGAAGTACAATTATAATTCTGTCTCCTGGCAGACTATTATGTACTAACTAAAGTGCCTAGTCACGTGGTCTCGATAAATTACAATAAAAATTACCCGCAAAACGTGAAGATAGTCGGAACCGAACTGGGGAGACACTGTTAAAGTGTGGGTGACTGCTGGCTGCAGGAGTTCCGTATCTACTGTTTTTCTAGGACTTTTCTATTCTAGGCGTTTCTGCACTATGATCTTACACCCGAACAGTATCGATTCGACGCAGAAATTCATTGTTTTTTTTTAATTTTTTTCCGGTTTATTTATATAATATGCCACAGAAGGGTACTACCGGTATTAAAAACCTATATCCTAATCCATGTCATGGTCTATCCAAATTTCAAATCCATTCGGAAGTTCCTGTATAAATCATTTCTCTAATCATTTTGAAACTATCAAACAAACGAACTTTTTATAATCAAAACTAAACAGTGCTTAGGGAAATATTAATTAAATATTATGCGTACTAAATTTAAGTACAATCCACAGCCGAGCGGTCATGTTTTCCATAGAAATTAATACCTAAGGGACGCAATACGTTCGCAATGCTACCTTAGTTATACTTAGAATTAGTTAGTTGTTTAATTAAGTCCTCTTCCTTCAATTTATTCTTTTGCTGTGCCCGACAGGGTCCACGATTGTAACAACAAATGTGTAGCTACTTACCACCTAAGCATATACATTGTGGAATGCAATAAATGATTAAGTAAAATAAGCCGAATACTTGGAGTACTTTACCAAAATTCTTGTAAATTCGCTACAGAAAATGGACAAAGACGTTTTTTGCTAAATCAGGTTAACTCCTGTTCCCGTTTCTTTTACAGAACCCCAAAAATTAACAGGTGAACGCGACTGTAATGAGGAAAGTTGGGAATACCGAAGGATTGCCAATTTAGATATTCAAATCGTGTTCGGTTCATTTTGCGGATATTTTGTGTACGCAAGGATGTTTTTCTAAATAGAGTACATTGGGGAAGTGGGAGGAAATTGTCGAAGAAACTCCGCTCCTTTTTTGTTGTATACCAAAGTTTGTATGGAGTGAATTATCGGGGAGATTAATGGGATCCTTTCAGGTGTTGGGTAGGTTGTTTTATCGCGATATTGAAAAGAGACGTAATTTATGTTTGTGGGTATGTAAACAGTTGAGTAGGAGTTCGTTTCTTTGGAGGTATTATAGAGGGACTAAATTAATAATCATTAGGTATGTTACCTAATGATTATTAATTTAGTCCTACCTTACCTACCTTTATTTATTGGATTACGTTGTCCTGTATAGCAATCCTTATTCATCGATCTCGCTTTGCGTAACCTGGGACTATTCCCAGGTTACTCAAAGCTGTCGAATGAAAGATGATCTTGGATATAGATCCGACCACACAAACAAGCACTAAATCAGAGAGCCATTCCGCCACCTTAAATCAAAAACACTAGGTAATTTTCAATGTATAAAAAAAAGTAGAATCTACAAGCTACAAAAGCGTGTCTAATTTAATTGCCAACATGAATACGGCGAGAAACTCAATTTAACTAGTACTAATGTCGCGAAGCGTCGTCAGTAGCGAACTGCGAAATTGCTGTAAACTCAAACATTTCGGGAGAGAGTTAGCTTGTCACAAAAACTTAGACTCGCAACTTGAGTTGCGTAGCACTGGATGAAAGCGCCTTTATTCTTATCGCATTAGATACTTTCCCACTCGCCGAAATAACGAATAGTAATAAACAAATTGCTGTACACTCAAACATTTCAGAGGAGAGTTAGTTTGTCACAAAAAGTTAGACGGTAATGTCTGAAACCGCTATTGTTATAGTAGCAATAAATATGATTTCGCTTTTTGACAGGCGCAATCGAGGTCAAGCGCGGACACATTCATTAATTAAAACAGATTTGTCAAGTGGCTTCAAAACCCACGAATTAAGTTAAATTACTTGGCTTTTAGATTCCTTTTCATTATTTATGAAAACTGAATCGTAACCAAACCACGCTCATTGCAACAAAAAAAGCTTTGCACATTTACACAAATGTAGGCAAATCCGGTAACTCAATTTACACTTTTTTTCCAAAAGTCTTTGTACACATTTCTGCAAGTAAAAAGGGTGCGTGCTGAAACGTTTTTATTTTCAAGTAAAGAGAAGTGGTTACAGTTACAATATCATTTTTAGTAGCATAAAGATAGGCTGAAAATATTTTATTTCTTTACGCATTTTAACCTATTTACCTCGGCATAATTTTATTCCTTTTACACTTTTACTCTTTTTTTGAGAGTGGAAAATCAAATGACTCCTCCCGCTCTGGGTGGGAAGGGAGTGTCAGACTCTTACTGACTAAAACCAATCCATGTTTCTACTTTTGTGTTTCGAGGCAGCGGTAACCCTTTTGGACATTCCTGTTGACCACACTTTTACCTTGTGTTCTAACCGAAACTACTGTAGTGTGAATATGCGAAAACCCGAACGTTTACTCGAATTATGAAGTACTTACAATGTGACTTGGTTGATCGCGTGGGTACGAAACGACAAACGAGCTCGACTTTCGCGAACTCGCGCGACAATTGCATTCAGTTAGGACACGGCCTTACATTATACTAATACCAACTTTTTATTGGCTTTCAGACTTCGTTACAATTTAGAACCACTCGCTTTACCCATATCGTATGCTTTCATAATTGAGCCGTTTCATACAAATCTAATGCAACAAACTACTTCTCTTCCTGCTGACTGTTAGTTGAATGGCTCTGACGTTAATTTTTACCAGTACACAAGCCTTTTGTACAGTTTCATTTTGTGTATTTCACACGTGTTTGGAGAGGACAGCAAAATGTTGTTGAGTACACATTTCTGTAAGATTTGTATGGTGATCAAGTAAAGTTTAAACTGTGGAACTGTCAAGACAGTTTTTTTTTTTGTTAACAGTGGGAAACTTTCAAAAGGCGTCTGAGCTTTCGGGGAAATGACTAGATAGCGTAGGATTCTTACCTCACTAAAACTGTTCCGATGATCACCATCAATACATTGACAAATTATCAAGACCTATGTATGAGTATATCAATTATTTCTGTAGTGCTATTCTAGAAATCTCACCGTGACAACTTAAGTGAAGTGAGTTTAAAGTGACTTGTCATAATAACTAGGGACTGACACTTTTGACAGCTCACTTAAAACTCACCAAAGTTTTCACGAATAGGTCGGCTTAACTAGGTAGGTAGGTAGGCACATGTTGAGTTTCAGTGGTCAATCAGGACTCCTCCCGGTTGTTTGCTTAACTAGAGTGTATAGATATTTTTTTAAATTGTGTCTATGATTTTGACCGAGTCGCGTCCAAGGACTGGAAGACACGGTGTTGGTTGACGAGATGGTCGGTCGACATTGTTAACATCGCGGGTAGAACCTGGATGAAGCTGATAAAGAAACGCCGGGATTGCCACGTGAAATAATAATAATAATAATATCCTTGGACATTTCACATAACGCCATATAGTCCCAAGCTAAACAACCTAATGCTTGTGTTATGGTAACGAAATGGCTGATAAACTACTTCTATACATTTTTTTTACAAATACATACATATTATAGATAGAAAAACACCCAGACCCGAAACAAATACTTGCAGGTCGTACAAATATTTGTTCCGTGCGGGAATCGAACCCGCGACATGCTGCGCAGAAGTCAATCGCTCAACCACTGCGCCAACCGTGTCGTAAAATGAGAGGCCTGTACTCAGCAGTGGCTGAAGTCAGGCTGTGGATCATGATGATGATGATTTTTGACTTATAATAAGCTAGATAGAAACGCATGGTCTCCTATGCGTTTCTGCACCATAAGATTTAGATATGAAATACTATAGCAATCCGTCCGATGAACAGATGAAGTTAAAATCTGTTAAATTTCCGTCTCACATAAAAATGAACTACAAATAAGTTTATCCATAAAAGTGTAGTAACATTAGCAACAAACACCAGCGGTAAGACATGATATATTGTCGGAAACACTCCTTGGCAAGGCCTACCTCCATTATGCATGTTGCTGGCAATCTTGGCAAAATTGTGTCATTATGCCAAATACCCTGTACTCTGAGAATTTAAAGTTGAGAATATTTTTAGTTGGCAACTACCGAGATATTGTTTTTAATTTTGTAACATATGGCGTGTAGTTCCTGGTGAAAAATTGGCAGACATACCTTTCCTGAAGATATTTTTGGAGTTATAGCGTCTGTTATTCGTGTAGGTTAGAGAAATAAAGACTAATGTACCAATAGACAATAATCATTAAACTTACACTGTTGGACATAGGTCTCACCTACGCACGACACCTTCGACTGTTCTATGCTTCCCGCATCCAGCCGATTCCCATGGATTTTACAAGGTCATCGTTCCACCTTGTGGAAGGCCTTTCCGAGCTGCGTACTTCGGTACTGGTCACCACTCCAGAACCTTTCGACCTCATCGGCTATCTATTTTTCAAGCAATGTGCTCTGCACACTGCCTAATTCCGAAACCCTGAGTGCCTAATTTTTAAGTGTTGCGCCACTTCTTCTTCCATCTAAAGCGCCAAGAAGTGGTGAAATGCGGGTATTTTGGAAGATTGACTAATGTCATCTTGACTTTCAAAAAGTGCTGAGTCTCGGCCCATTTTGATTATATTACTTTTAATTTAGATTTTGTATTCACCTGATAAATACGTTTATTAATCACTTGCTTTTATTTCTATATATAATCTAGCACTAATTAGTCATATTTACAAATAAAAGCTAAATATTCATAGTAATATGTACAGAAATAATATGTATAAAATCAAAGAGCAAGATTTTTATTGAAGGAGTTCTTGAATCTAAAGGAAAATAAGCCGTTTTGCACCTATTTTTGAATCCTCAATAAACGAAATTAAACATTTTCCCAAAGCACAAAATTAAAAAATCCACCAATAAATAAAAACAAACTTTCACAATTTATGGGTTTACTTAACTTTAACAACATAAGACAGAGTATTAAAACAATGATGATTAAGATGTCTTAATTAAAGTTTATTTTTTGCAGTTCATTAAGTTTTAACAAAGCTGTGTTGAAACATGACTCCTATTAAAACGTGCGCGTCTTCGTACTAAGTTTATGATCAAGTTGATTAGAAAATGATTTTGGAGTAATTTTTCTTCGAAATTGTGTTTACCGCACTTGTTGGACTACTGAAATTATGCAGTATTTTTATGTAGATGATAAGTGTGAGTTTAAATTATTTTTAGGGCTCCGTTCTCAAAGGGTGTCATCGTGACCGTTACTATGTCTCCGGTCTGTTCGTTAGGCCATCTGTCACAAGGCTGTATCTATTGAACCGTTTTATGTAGACATTTAACATTTTCACAGACTTTTACTATGTCTTCAGCCGCTATAAGTACAGATATCAGTAATAAAATATTTTATTTTATTTTAGTGAATGTATACTGTCTTTAATAAATCAACACGCAATATTTTTCTCTCAAACTGAAACGACTTTCATAGCCAGAGTTAAAGTGAACAGCAAATATTTTCTCACACCACTTTCACATGCGGTAAATAAAGTTAAATTCAACTTGTTATAACCCACACTTCATAATACAACCATATTGAAGTGCTCTTAAATCACAGTTACCAGAAAGTGGCTCAGTTATAACATAATCGCGACAGAGACGGCGCTATAAACAACGATACCTTGCCGGCCGTGCGTAAATTTTCATTTGTTGCCCGTGCTCGCACAGCGCAACACTATATCATAATTCTACCATTCTACCATTGAACTCTAAAATATTTCCAAAGCTCACGTGAATTACCGGGTTCTGTATGTTAGCTTAATAATATTTCGCCGAGTTATTTTTCACATTGGTATCATTTTTTATCTATTGCTTTCACGGGAAGTGTCACTTTTGATGTCTGTCGACATCAATGTGACAACTGTCATTAAAACTTGTCAGCGATATAGAAATGAGTGATTCTTTTCAAAAACTCAACGGTCGAACTGAACGGATTAAATCTAAATATTTCTGAGCAATCCGTATTTTATTTGAGCGAACTTACATTGACCCTTTCATCTCAGAAGTGGGAAAGACAGGCTAGCTCTATATTACTGGCAAAACGCCCACAAATCTAAGTTTTGCTATTCGTGTGTTTTCCATTGTTCTAACGCAACATAATGGAGGATGGAAATGTAACACCTACCGAGACTTTGGATCGTCACAAATCCTTTTCAAGAAAAATAAAACGACACGATCGAAAAGATAAAAGAAAACGACGCAGAGACAGATCAAAAACTGAAGATGGATCCGCAACGAACTCGAGCGTATCAATGCGAAGAAGCCGTTCTCGGGAGCGTCGTGAGCATTGTCGTCAGCGACGTAGAACTGATAGCAGCCAAAACAGTAACCGGGATTCTCACAGACGCCGTCAGGAAGATAGCAGCATCCGAAGCTATCGCCGTAAGCGACATCGGCGGCGCCGTAGGAGTGGCAGTAGTCGCCGCAGCCGCCGGCAGGTCAGCAGGAATGCGGGGTCGTGCGGCAGCAGCGGTGACTCGAGATCTGCGCGCAATGACGGGCGCTTGACTTCCCCGGTGAGACGTTCCAATAATAGAACTGACAATTTGACACATTCGTTGTTGACTAAATTAGTGAATACCTTGGCAAATACTCGTTCTGAAGGTAATAAATTTCCAATGTTAGGAAACGTCATACCTGATTTTGACCCAATGGTTAAGGGGCAAACTATACAAGTGTGGCTAAGTAAAGTCGATGAGTGTGCGAAATTATATAGATGGGGCGATGATCAGGTCATACACTATGCTTTACCTAAATTAGTTGGCGTTGCAAAAACTTGGTACCAGGCGTTACCCACTATGTCATTTTCGTGGTCTGAATGGAAACAAAAATTACTAGAATCATTCCCTAGTGGTGATGATTATGCAGAGTTACTAACAGAAATGTTATCAATACGTGTAAAATATAATGAGTCACTAGAATTATATTATTTCGAAAAAATCAATTTGTTGAGCCGGTGTAATATTGTAGGTAAAAGAGCAGTTGACTGTTTATTGTACGGAATCGAAGATCGTTCATTAAGATTAGGCGCGAAGGCATTAAAATGTCAGGAACCGGAACAAGTATTACAATATTTCCAATCAATCAAACAACAACCGCGCGAAATAGATAGATCGCGTCCTCATGGGGATAAGAAAACTGACGCGTTATCGAACGCAAAACCTACTAACAATGAATCAAGGGCTACAAGTAGTGGTAATTCTATTGTTTGTTACAACTGTAACGAACCAGGACATTTTAGTTATAGATGTACTGAAAAAATACTCAAGTGCAATATTTGTAACCGACTTGGACATACTACATTAAATTGTCAGAAACTACCTTCCGATAGTAAAAGTAACACCGATAAAGTGGTCAAGGCATAAGACCGGGGTCACGTAAGAGGTTAGTTGTTTCGAGTTTTCCCGTACATGACGTAAGACGTTTCATTGGACTAACTACTTAGTTTTTTTCAGCGTGAAAGATTTCGCTCTGATCACGCGCCCCCTCTAACTGATCTCCTCAGGTCGAATTTCACATGGAAATGGAACGCCGAACATTTAACAGCCTTTAATACACTGAAACAAAAACTTGTTGAACGTCCTATTTTGGTCTTGTACGATTTGAGATTTGAAACTGAACTACACACCGATGCGTCTAAGTTAGGGATTGCTGGTATTCTAATGCAAAGACATAGCGATGGAATGCTTAGACCCGTGACGTATTACAGTCTGAAAACCACTCCAGTTTAACAAAAATTACATTCCTTTGAACTGAAACGTTAGCAGTGATAGCCTCACTGAAACGTTTCCGTGTCTACTTGCTGGGATTAAAATTTAAGATTATAACCGATTGTAAAGCGCTTCGCACGACACTTACCAAACGTGATCTTAAACCTAAAATATCACGGTGGTGGGTACAGGTCCAGGAGTACGACTGTGATATTGAATTTAGGCCTGGATCTCGAATGGCACATGTAGATGCTCTCAGTCGTGCACCTGTGAACCCGTAGCGAACGATGATGAGACACATGTACTCGATGTTTTAAATATAGACATTAAAGACTGGATTTCCACAGTACAAATGAATGACGAGGAAATGGGGAGGATTCGAAACATTTTGGTTCTTAAAGATGCGACGTTTAACCAAAAAGTATGTTTCAGTGTGTCTTGAATGTGCGCACCAAAAAGCTCCGGGTGGTCGTAGGGAAGGGATACTTCATCCAATACTAAAAGCAGATATTCCATTTCATACAATTTATGCCGATCATTTAGGCTCGTTTGCTTTAGGAGAGGCAACATTTATATTCTTGCGATTATCGATTCTTTTACACAATTTATAAGTATAAATGCCGTACGGGATACAAAAAGTACCACAGCTATTAAAATGTTTAGAGACCATTTCAGCACTTGATCGGGGTTCTTGTTTTAAACGCTCAAAATGTTGTGGCAGTGGATAAGGTACACCCCTGGCTAATTATACAAATACGACTATATCCAGTGCCGGTAGTGAAACTGATAGTAAAATTGATACGTTCAGATTAGGATCAAAGTCTATTGTATGATTACTATAACTTTAAAATAATTGTAAAAAGAAAGAAAAGAAATAATGATTTGAAATTAATAATAATACGAGTTAATTAGTAAATACCTATGAGTCATAGTTAATGATAGCGTTTATTTTGTAAAGGACGATAATTGATGAGTTGCCAAGTTGTTGACTTAAAATATGGACTAGACAAAACAAGAGACTTGACGACACGATACTTGGGCTATGAGCAATCAGTGCAGAAAGTGATTGATATCGGAGACCAATATTGCACAGATGATTGTAGATTATAGCAGACTAAGTATCGTGAAATCTAGGCGCATAGGCTATTATGAGCTTCCAGTGCAGAAACGAATGGTGATGAAAATCATCGCACAGATGGTCGCAGATCATAGCAGACTATGCAACTAGATGACGTAGACATAGAGCATGGGTTGTGAGCGGTCAGTGCAGATTCGAATGGTGTCATAAAGTTGGCATCGCACAGATGACCGCAGATCACAACAGACTGTGCAGATTGACGATGATAATGACATGAACTAAAGTGATTGATATCGGAGACCGATATTGCTCAGATGATTGTAGATTACAGCAGACTAAGTATCGTGAAATCTAGGCGCATAGGCTATGAGCTTCCAGTGCAGAAACGAATGGTGATGAAAATCATCGCACAGATGGTCGCAGATCATAGCAGACTATGCAACTAGATGACGTAGACATAGAGCATGGGTTGTGAGCGGTCAGTGCAGATTCGAATGGTGTCATAAAGTTAGCATCGCACAGATGACCGCAGATCACAACAGACTGTGCAGATTGACGATGATAAAGACATGAACTGGATTATAATGGAACCAATTATTACGTAAGAATATGAAATGTATATCACGAGATAAAGTTATAATTATTTTGTGTAGTTTAACTAGAAGATGTATTTTTTTTGTTTTCTTTCTGATTTTATTTGCATGTTTACTGATCTTGTGAGAGGACTCACTTCAAGAGGATGGCCGAGTTGTTAGCTTAATAATATTTCGCCGAGTTATTTTTCACATTGGTATCATTTTTTATCTATTGCTTTCACGGGAAGTGTCACTTTTGATGTCTGTCGACATCAATGTGACAACTGTCATTAAAACTTGTCAGCGATATAGAAATGAGTGATTCTTTTCAAAAACTCAACGGTCGAACTGAACGGATTAAATCTAAATATTTCTGAGCAATCCGAATTTTATTTGAGCGAACTTACATTGACCCTTTCATGTAAAAGTGCCGTATTTCATGGAGTAACGTTATTTATTGATAAAGTTTTCGATGCAATATGTATGAGGCTTTTGTTTTTGGGCTATGATGGCCAGTGATGGGCCTGAAGTGTATTAAAGCCTATTTGCGTATAGATAGATTTTTTCAGCGGGCAATTTATTTTGTTGGGAAATATTGGGCTACAAAAATGTACGTACTCCAATGAAAGTTCAAACTGAAAAATACACAAGCTTGCTATGCCACCTCTAATTTATGGATGATCACAGTGTTTATCACCTCAACACTGCCGTATACGCTAATTGGCTATTTGATACGGTCAAAAATAAAATATGAAATCACATAGAAAAAGACCGCTCGTCTAAACAACTTTCATCACCGTTCAGAAATTAAATATTATGCGAGGATATAATTGTAAAGTTGGATTTAATGTTTATAGTATTCCATTTGATTCAAAAAGTCTGTGACGTCACATTTTATTATTTCATTATTCACTACCCTGTCAAATACCCAATTTCAACATAGAATTTAAAAAAAATCCTTCAAGCTTTTGTTTGTACAACAGGCTATTCTAAATTCAAAAAACAAATCTTTCTATGCAACCAGTATTAAGTTCAACCACATAACATAAATTCATCCGATCTTCTTGACACATAAGAACCTATAAAATCTTATCAGCCAGCATTACGACAGCTATACTGTCACAGAAAGTAACCGATTAAAACCTCTTTTATCGCCCGGTCATAAACATACATACGATGTCACCGTTGTCAAGCGCAACCAAAAGTATTTAAAATCAACCCAGGACGTACTTACTGATTAAATACTTTCGACTTATAAGTACACTGTATTTGTGCCCGGTTGATGGTAATAGACTCGCTCCCTATTACACGAGACGTAAACATAGTGAGTGTCTCTAGCTATTTAAATTATTTGAAAGGGTTAGGTTCTACCAACATAAATGCAGCTGTCTATGTATCGACAACAGTTAACGTGGAAACAAAGATGATCTACTATCTACATAATATGTATTTTGATTTCACCGGCACACATTCGAAACCACAACACGGATATGCTTCTTAGCGACAATCTTCAGTATGGTGGTAACTCATAGTTCTTTTCCGAACGAGAACTATCACAAAAAATAAAAAAAACACGTAAACCAATTTTAAACAAGCCCTTTGAAAAAACAACAAATAGCCATAGCAACTTCTTTAATATCTTTTTTACCTCCTTTATAAACCCACTTTTGTTAAAAAAGGAATTCTTTGTGGTAAAATTTCAAACTTCTAGACACAGTAGTTTAGAGAATGCGTTGTCTGTCAGCGATTTTATAGTTGTTATTAAGACAATGCTTGATTTATTCAGTACTTACCCATTTATTTTAATATTCTAGCAAAATCACACTGAGATTATTATTAACTCAAGTAACCCAGAAAGTACATACTTAAACATACCTTCCAGCCCCTCAAACGTCCCGCACCCTGGACCCCTAGAACTTTGTAATGCAGAGTCTAGGTCTATTCCTTTCATCACAATGGCAACAACCAGTCTTTCTCAAGGCCGTAAAGACTCCAGCCCATTGTGTTTTTTCAATCAATATACAAACCATTCTTCTTCCAACCCATAAGAGTTGATGACACGGTAGCCTAAAGTATACACCAGTAGGCACAAACCATATATTCGTTCCTATCGTCAGTCGTAAAGCTGACCCTAGCTCTAACATAACTTATAGGGGACTTGGATGCTTCATGATCGGTCAAATAAAAACCAATTGCCTACGTAAACGCTGAGGTCAATATTACCTGGGTAAGTACAATATCTACGATCCGTAGCTAAATCAGCGATCAACAGCCCGACATTATGACTTGCTATAAAATATGCATGACAATGCAATAAATTGTCAAAAGTGAAATGAGAAATATGAAAAAACCTCGCTAGACGTTGATTTGTTGACTTTATATTTTTTTGATCAGATTATAGTAGTCTTCTACCTCAAGAATCGTTAAAAAAGCTGAGTTTTATTACCTATTTACTACCACCTTAACATACATGATATATCCTGTCATGATAGTATCAACTTCTATAACATTTTATTTCAGGTATATTTTTTACTGCGCACTTCCCATTCGTAATTCAGGACTGTGAATTGACCTCACTTCGCTTTGAATTACTTCAACCGGAACATGTCTTTGACATAAATTTGGTAATTCGCAAACTGTATACGGGGGAACAAACAATTTTATTAGCTTAGATAGCACAAAATCCACAGCAGGCAGGAGCTGCAGAAGGTTTACTTTGTTGTGTGGCAGAGTAATAGAACCTCAAGAAATACTATAATAATATGCCCGCACACGAGCACAAATACCTTACAATTACGCAGCGCCGGATTTCCGTCTAGTCCTGCAAGACCTAGGGGTCCAGCCAGCCTAGAGCACACCCATCGGTTTTTTTTCGATATTGACTTTTTTCCTTGTACTTATATATAATATGTATGTATGTATATATGATATATATTATAGTTATCTATTATAGTATAAACAGTTATTATAAGGTTTTAACCTATTTATGTACCCATTTAGCTCAAAAGGCTCAATGTTCCTACTCTTTAAAGCACCTACCATCTAATTTCTTCACCACTCTTGGTTGACTGGTAGAGAATGCCTAAGGCATTAAGTCCGCCTTTGTACCTTTATTGTGTGCGAAAAGTTTAAATAAATCAATATTACTTCTTCTGCATAAATCGACAAAGCACTTCCTCACCATTGATAAGTTTCCAAAATGACTTTAGGATGGAGGGGAGTATGGTCTTAAATGCCTAGTGCTTAGGCGCCCTGGGGCTCTAAGTCCGGGTTTGCAATTACGTAAGAGTAAAAAGCTACCTTCTCCAAAATATTGAAATGTTATGACGTCTTTACGAAACTGTACTATGTGTTATCAAACGTTATTTTTTCTATTTTACGAGACAATCGCTTCAAAATTTTGCGCAAGCGCAAGCTATTTGAGCCTTGACTCCTCTTCGCTCTTCAGGGACTACAAACGTGACTTTTCTGGTTTAACTACCATTCTTTCATGTCATTCCCAGATGGATATCAGATTAAATGGGTGGCGTTATCGCTAGCCTTCTGTTGTATTTATTTGACATGACTAACATGTAAGTTAGGCGTTGTAAAATGAGGGGCTGTTGTCGGCTCGCAAGTAGCTTTTTACAGCCAATACCAGCGCTAATAACTTTGTCAGTAAAATGGTTTTACGTTATACGAACGATCCTACGTACGGATGAATTTGATGGGGATCAGTATGTATGGAGCTACCTACAGGTTTTATTTGTTACTCTAATTCAATGGTTGGTACATTATCTATTTATTTGGTTGTTAGATTGATCGGTAAAATATCGTTTGGTTTTGATAACATCACATCACGGTCGTATACCACGAAGGATTAGGCAGTGGTGCACCTATGTATGTACATTTTGCCTGTCATGTTTATGTCCTATATCTATACTATGGAGCGAGTCTACAACCGTAGTGATACCGTCACTCGGCGGGTCGCTGCGAGCCGCTCGCGCTAGGTGCGTTGTAACCTCGCAGCGACCCGCCGAGTGGGCTTGTGCCTACGTACTCACTTGATACCGTATCTGATACATTACATACCCAGCTTTATATATACTACATGAATGAATATTTACGGATGATATTAAAATTCTCTGTCTACATATTGTCAGTACAAATGTTTGTATACGAAAACGCAACCATCAGTGACAAAAAAAAAACAACAAAATTCTCGTTTTTTGAATTCGCTTATTTTTTAACCGAACAAGTTTGGTTTTTCTAACAACATAGCATTCAAAATAGTGGATACTTTCTCAATTATGTAGCTAGGGAAGTTTAAACCACAAATTTTCCTTAGAAATGTGCTATGATAAATTAGGGGATGCGTTAATAAAGGGACCCCATAACTTCCCATGAGTGTCGTAATAAGTGGCCAAAGGTAGGCAGATTATGGCATCAGCATGTATTCTAAATTCCAAGTTTAAATGACTATATTATATGCTTTTACACAAGACTGTTTGTGTCATGAGTTTGAATATGTATTTTAACTACGTAGATTATTTTAATGCTGGCGGCAGTAATTAATTTTACAAAAGACTGTAGGAAATTAAATCAGGTGACCAAAGATGGCGGTAACAAAAAAAAAATTAGAAACTTAGGTAGGTAGATCTAGAAATCATGCCAGTTTAGTTATCATTAGAAAAACGTATCTTCAAAAATCCACTTATAGACGCATTTTTAATACACAGCCATCTAGTACAAACACACAAGAGTATGATAATTTCAAAAACTTATACTGTATTATAAACGCATTATCAAATTCACAATTTCTCTCTCTCTCCCTCTTAGAGAAGGTGTGAATTTAATACGTGTCACAATACAGAGCCATTTAGTTTAAGTTTTAGAAAATCGCATGGAGGGAGCATAAGACAAAAGTCACCAAAATAAAAAAAAAAAACCAGACCGTTTTCCTAGTATATACAGTTTATATAGTTTTCAGCTACTTTTGTGTAGGTACACAAAAGTAGCTGAATCGATGCATTTAAGACCACAAAACTCTAAAAGGAAATAGCGTTCAAAACTTTGATCAGCGGCCAAATGTAATCCGTACCTGAAAGGTCCCGGCTACACGGATCTTGGCACGAATTCTTAAACTGTCCCAAGCTATGTTAAAATGAATACCTAGATGAAGAGGGTTAACATGGGAACTCGACGCAATATCACCTGGGATGTGTTGTGGTTATCACGTGTTGATTTGCCTGTGATTTAAGTAATGATACGAGTACGTCGCTTGATCACAAAAGATGCAATGACAATAGTCGAAGCTAATTGAAAACTCACGTCAAAGCTATGCTACATTACACAACTAAGCGTAGCAGTTCCAGTCAAGAATCGTAGAAAAAACTGTGCTGCTAAGATTGAGCATAAAATCACACAAAGCTAACATATGATAACATCAGTCAGAGTGCACCCACATTTCACCAGTTATGTTTAAGTCCAATAGGGGACGATCCTAATCCTATAGCATCAAGCGACCACTTTAAACAAATTAAAACTCTGGGCTGCTACTGAGAAATTCCAGATTGAAAAAAACCAAATACACTTTACCCGACCCGGGCATCTAACTCAGGACCTTATGCTCAGCAGTAGCGCTTGCGACTACTAGACTAACGAGACAGTCTGTTGCATTGAGCATAAAGCCGCAAAAAGCTTACAGATTATAATCATCACTGACTTTCTATCGAGTCTGACATAATTATAAACCATATCCACATCACCAAATGGGATCCAGGGATTTGTATAGGTTTTGTATGCATGCTGACTAGTCCACAGTCCTTGCGGTAGATAGCACCTTCCCCCGTCAGAAGCATCATTACTACTGCTTGATTTAACCCATTAGATGTTCGCCTATTAGAAGCCGTTTGCTTATAAGAGATTAACGATTTATATGGTTATATTTATTAATAGCTGACCCGGCGAACTTCGTTACGCCTAACAGTTATTTTTCTAAAATAAAGGGTTTTTTCTAAAATAGACGTAGCCTAAGTTACTCCTTATTACATCAGCTACCTGCCAAAATAAAATATTTTTTTCTATCTATGGGGTTCAAAGGACATTTTGAGGAGTTAAGACTCTTCGAATCCCAAACTAGTCGAATTATAACCTAAGTGATAACGTATCGTGTTCCCGTAGTACCTACAATAAACTTTCTCACTATAATGTAGTGTAGAAATTTTGCCTACACGCCCGCGTGGGACAGATAGGTGCTGCGAAATGACTTAACAACAGTCCTGGAGAGTAGTGCGAAGAATAATTACAGCGGCAGGTACTAGTTGCTACGTCTTATCTGTCGGAGTTATGTTGTCTTGTCTGTAATGTTATGTATGGGTGTGTTATTAGTTTCATTGTATCGGGAGTCGTCTTTATCTGGATAACGTAAGAGCCATGCACGGTGGCGTAACTCTAACGCCAACTATCTTTTTAGAATCAATTAGATAAAAAAATCTTTATTGCAAAAAGATAAACAACGTGAAAAATAACTTTGATATCGAAAATCCGTGTCTTTGAAAGTTGTACTTTCGTTTTTTGCCACTGATTTCCGATTTTAAAGTTAATTTTCAGTTGTTTTTTTATGGAAGTCGGTCGATATCGCTACTAAACTTGCCATGTAAACAACGAAGTATTAAATATCATCAAGATAAAATGGATAATATCTAGACGTATTAAACAAGGTAAATCGAAAAAAAACTGCTCAAGCGAAGTTGATGAAATTTATAATGGACCACCGCGCAAGTTTCTTCTACCGAATGAATAAAGAATATTCGAAATCAGTCCCTATTTTAAATCCAGATGAAAATTCATAATAAAAAAACGTTTAGTCGAACTTAGAACCTCCTTTTTGTAGTCGGTTAAAAAGGGTCAGACACAGACGCATTGTGTCAGTTTAACATGGCAATGGCAGATTCATAAAAAATAACACTCACCAGGATTTCTTTGGCAGCTTTCAATCTAGAAAAGAAAATTTTAAAATTAGATTTCTCTAAAGCAAATAAAATAACGAAAATAGAGCCAAGAGAATTGAAAAAGGCAAAACAAATCTCAAATCTTTATTGCATTCCATATGTATTTCATAGATGGTGTAATCAAAATAATAAACCAATATGGACCCTGTCGGGCACAGCAACATTAGGAGAGAGGAAGAGGGCTAAGTAGCAATTCAATAATATGATTATATGTTATTGGATGTGTATGATATGTATAATTATGTGTATATATTTTTAAAATCTTAGGTCTGTGTATTAGGTTTAATAAATAAATATCTTAGTAATTTTAATTATGCATTGTATTATAATAATCTAGATAATTTTTATGCAATTATTAGAACTATGTTTCATTATTATTAAATTATATTATTGTTTATATATTTATATTTTTATATTTGGTTTCCTTCATTTAATATTATAATCGTGAGCGAATTATTTTATTTCGCAATCGATTTGTCATCTATAAACTCCTTAACTGAGTAGTATGCCTTGGATTCCAG
This sequence comes from Hyppa rectilinea, assembly GCA_951799385.1. Taxonomy (NCBI): domain Eukaryota; kingdom Metazoa; phylum Arthropoda; class Insecta; order Lepidoptera; family Noctuidae; genus Hyppa; species Hyppa rectilinea. The sequence goes on from OX637310.1 coordinate 18,322,903, forward strand.
AAATTGTTTCAATTTATTAATAAATACATTTGTTTTTTCTACTTCTCGAATGTCATTTGGCAATGTATTATACATTTTTGTGGACATAACTAAAGGGCCGGTTGAGTGCATTTTAACAAAAGATATGAATCATTTAATAACGTATAAAAAATTAATTAGATTTCAATATGGTCATTTTTTCTTACATAGTTACTTCATCATCGTTTACAACAATTCTTAATTCTACTCGAGAACCCGACTCCATTATTCAGTAGGTACGTACACAGCCTTTGGACAAAACAAAAATTATTTACAACAGCATCCTCTTACAAATGAAACAGGAAGTTTTCTTAAAAATATTCTCATTAGCAATTGCTATCACGCAACGATATCTCGGTAAACTTTAATTAAATTTAGTCATTAAAAATATTTATAACACCCAATGGTAAGTCCTGCATTTTTATGAGTTTTTATAAGATACGTAAGATAGTAACAACTCCAGACTCGATAAATAAGGTCTGTGTTGGTAATTAAGACTTGCACGTGTATAATATTTTATTTTCACGGAAAAGTTTCTTTGCAATATTGTCTTTTCGCTGCTTTTTATCTTAGTAGTAAGTACTAAAACCATGCAATTGCAGCCGTCAACCGACATATCACTACATATCAGTATCGCCGGTGAAAGTAGATGATTTGAATAAAATATACTAATAATATGGCTGACGCCTTTAGGTTGGATACTTGTTCCCGATAGCGGTGGGTTACTATTCTTTATATGTTTAAATGATTTTCTTGTTTATTTAATGAAAATATTTCAAAATGTAATGAGTAAGTGTTCAAATGAAATACAGGACATAATAATAATATGCTTGTCAAATATACTAATAATATGGCTGACGCCTTTAGCTTGGATACCTGTTCCCGATAGCGGTGGGTCACTATTCTTTATATGTTTAAATGTTTTTAATGTATTTTTTAATGAAAATATTTCAAAATGTAATGAGTAAGTGTTCAAATGAAACACGGGAGATAATAATAATATGCTTGTCAAAACTTTGGAAATTTACTTCAATAGCGTGATAAAGAAGTGCCGCAACAAACTCCCCAGCAGCACAGCTGCCTGTTCCGTTAGACCAGGGGTTCACAAACTTATTTTGTCTACTGCGCACGTCGAGAATAAATTATTTTTTAGCGCCCCCATTTTTTCACCTACTTAAAAACCACTATCTAGATGAAATTACAAATCGCCCCCTAAGCCTCTTCACAATGGTAAGCGGGATTGTCCGAAAGGGTTACCGCTACCCCGGAACATAAAGGGCTACGGAAGGAACATGGATGGGTTTTAGTCAGTAAGAGTCTGACACTCCCTTCCGCTCCACCCAGAGCGGGAGCAGTCATTGGATGATTTCCCAGCCTTAAAAAAAAAAAAAAAAAGCCTCTTCACAATGCTTTGAAAAAGGATGAGTTAGATGAACTTAATTCACACATTTCATGACATAATAATTATGTATATTACGGATTAAAACGCTACGGGAATTTTAGGCGGATTAACAAATCAAGATGTCCGTTCAAGACCGGTCTAAATTCACTTCTTTTTGTTTTCTCCACGCGTCAATGATACCTACTTTTACAACTATAATCAATACTATCAAACCTAGGAATGGATGCATTAGGTAATATGTACCATAACTGCAGCATACACGGTTTACATCGCATCGTAAACTGACAATGTAACGGATTTGAGCAGCCAATGTGACGTCACATCGATATTGTTTTATGACACCAATGGTGGCGTTCTCAGCCATTTGCAGGTGATGTTGAGAGCTTTAAGATGTATACCAGTCTTGCGTAATGTCTTTTATAGTTTGTGCTTTGTCGTGTTTATATTGTAGACAAAAGTAATGCATGTGATAAAGGATACGGTAGGTAGGATTTTGGTAAAACGTCAAAGGACACAAACAAACAACAATGTAATTGTGACTTGGTGATTCTGCGAGCTCAACGTTTAATAAAGTAGTTAAATGGTAGGAAATTTTTATCGAACTTGCATCGCGTCGCATCGCAGTTTTATGTATGAGCCCTATGACTGAACCAACAAAACTACTTCAGAGGTCCGCATTTTTCTAATAAGGGTAATAAATGCATTGTAACTTTTGCGAGTTTGGCAAGTGGCTTGCTTAGTAAAATAAACATAAGGTGGTAAAAGTCCTAAAAGATTGTCCGAAAGGGTTACCGCTGCTCCGGAACACATAGAACTAAACAAGAAACATGAATGGGTTTTAGTCAGTAAGAGTCTGACACTCCCTATCGCTCCACCTAAAAAGCCCTCCCGGGTCATTTGATGATAACCCATCCTAAAAAAAAAGTAGTAAAAGGTAGAACGTAGTAAAAGGTAGTTACGTGGTTGGTACCTTAAACGCTCCTGAATCACATAGGCGATACAAAGACAATTATTACCGAGTCAAAAAACTGGTTAACTCACACAAATCAACCATCCCACAATAAAACAAACCACGACACTAGCCGAACATTTAATAGCTAATCCAACGCTTATCTAACACAACCAGTATTTATCCGAACAGTGCAACACATCACTCGTTGGTTGCTGCAACCATTACATCGGCCGACACGCGATTAATCCCGGGAACCATCTACATCGGTGACTGAGCGGCAACCGATTGTGTGTGCAACCAACTATTTATCGTGGAGTATAATGAGACCGAAGGGACATCGGCTATTAATATGTGTTTAGAACAAGCTTGATTGGAAAACGTTTAGTTCCTGTTTTTGGTTGAACGGGGCGTGTAACGTGTAGTGTAGCTGTGTTCTGTGTGAACTAATTGGTGGTTTGTTAAACAGTGTTCAGAACTTAAGGTGGATACTTAGTACTTTCTGTTACCTATGAATGAATGGCGGACAAAACATAGATTGTTTTGTCCGCCATTCATTATAATTATTTTCTTTCATGGTTTTTATATCTGACCAAGATTATGTCTGGAGTTTAGAAGAGACCTCTGAGATTGTTGCGGACTTTCTTCTCAATTCAGTGCTGTTACGGGAGATATTTATCGTACGGAACCAAAAAAGAGGAATTTCATAATTAATCTAATAATACACATTGTGTATCTTCCACCAAAGATAAACCGAATTGATGTTCCGAGGGTCTCCGTAGTCGTAAAGGATTTCTTACAATTTTGTCATGGTCGACTATCTATGTGCCTGTCGGTATGCCTCTCTATTCGTCTGTCACAACCTCGTAGAATCAAGATTTCAACGAATTTCCTTAGTCCGACCGTCCTTAAGCCTATATAATATGTAGACTGGGCCTTCTGTGGCTACTATCACAAAGGAACAAAAATTAAATACATAATATACATAATAAACATAATTTTCCAATAAATTTAAATAAATTTTTAGTTTAGAATGCGGTCATTCTAAATTTAAATTCAAATACACATAGTAGGTAACAATTTATCGCGCGAAATTAAAATGAGGTATGCTACGGTCGTGGGTCCGGTCGATCAACGCGGTTTCAATATTATGTCCGAAAAACAGTTAACATTACAGTAGAAAAGTATAAATTACTATTTTTTTACAATGTTTTTTTATTTAATGCATAGAAATGTTATTTTAAATTTTAAGTATCGATTTCTGGCATTTGTCATATTAATTAGGTACTCGAGTCGATCAATACGATAAAAAAAAATCGTTTGGCGTAATCGTATTCGTACATCATTACAAAAAAAAAACAAAAATGGTCGGCGATTTTTAACACAAATTTATTTGTGGTAATGAATATAAACTGTGTTATTGGACCTGTGCTTCAAATTACGTAAAGATCTGGGCATATTTTTGTTGTTTATAATATTTTGAATTATATTTGTCACGTGTGTGTGTGTTAATTGTGAAAAGTGAAAATGTAAATACGCACGATTGGCGCGAAACCACCATTGTCCGTCAAATAATTTAATGATGTGTTATATACTGCCCCATTGGTGGAGTTTGGATGTTCGAAATTCCCAATTTTTATGTGTTTTAGCCCCGAGCACCATTGTCATCAAAGTGGCGATTATCGCATTTACAGACGTGGATTTTATAAAGGTAAATTATTGAAATTGCGCGCTAAATATATAAAAATTAAAAATAATGACATGAGATTTTTATACTACTCTTATTTAACACATATTCATACGATTTGATGGGTAGCAAAATAAATATTGTGCTTAATCAATCTACGGTGTCGCATGACGTCATTCTGGGGTCAAATAGGACCCAGTACCGAGCCGGCGGAGGTTCGTGTGTTCGGTTCCAATCGGCTTCCGAACTGTATGGTTAAATACGCTGTACCGGCACAGCATCTTACTAATTCGTCGACGTCATGACGCTGCCCGGCTGTCACTAGGGCTCTGTCTCGCACATCTTACTATTAGTCTATTACTAAGGAGATCATAATTAAGGTATTTTATTTCATGAGAAAATACGCGGTTTCTGCGGGATAGGCCTCAGCAGTGACGCTACGGGAAATGGCATAAGTTACCTAAAATAGAAAAATCGTTTGAAAGATTCAGCCATGTGACAGAAAGATGGGCAGACGGGCAAATAGGCTTGGCCTTAGTATTAAGGTCACCGGGGAAAACATTTTGCATCCATATTTTCAGTTTTAACCTATCTATATTTATTTTATCATTCTCACCATCTGATGCTACGATGGAACCACCCTGGAACACGGCAAACGTATTTCGGCATTGTGTAAAACGTAAAGAAACACTACAATATAATATATGATCCAAACTCTTTACGGAGGGTCAATCTAGATGTATGTCACAAACACTTTCACAAAACCGAAGTCAATGCTGGAATGTTCGTGTTTCTGGATTTACGGAGGAACCAACGCTCAACTACACGTAAAACACAAGAATACTTAAAATTTTAAGAAATTTGCGCACGCGGAAATACGAGTACCTACCCACATCGGCAAAAAAAAATTGTGTCAGTGACATTTCGTTTGAATTCACACAGCCGGTAACAGGGTTGCTATAATTTGTTGTCAACTGTAAACCGCCAACACATATTTTAGTTTGTTATAAGTTATAGCTATGTTAGAATATTAAATTATTAATTAATATTATTTTTTGTTAATTATTTAGTTAAATATGTATCATTTTACATTATCAAACGAGTAAAAAAGTAGTAACATCTATATAAGTTTCTTTGGGTTGGCGAACAGATAGCTCTAAATTCAAAAAAATTCAAGATCATATTTCGTTAGTGAGTTACCAGGACATGGTCTCGCATAGGGTTTTAGGCACATATTTTGTGTGGATGTAACGTATTGTGATGTGACGCAACCTTTTCTTATATTTTTGTGTCTATGTTCTCTTGTTGCGTCATGTTTACCGCAATTAAACGTATTTTGTTTCTTTCCATTAAGGTTGGATACGTGAGGTATTCTTTCAAAGTTGATCTTGACCGACTTTTGGCTAAAAGTCACAGCGTCACTGACTGAACGTAAGAAAGAGGAAATTATAATCAGAGTGCACCAAAATCGAGGTACTTATTTCTTACTTTTTACTGTTCCGTAACCGAATGGTGCCAAACGGAATGCTATTACCAAGCCTCCGCTGTGCGTCTGTCTGTCTGTCAGTGGGCTAATTCTCAAGAACCGTAATAAGTAGACATTTGTAATTTTCACAGTTTGTGTATTTCTTTGGCAATTCTTAATAAAAAATTAAAGGATATCTCCATACCCGAAACGATATTTTTTTTACTAAATTATAAAAACATACCGTGTTAAAAATTTTACGGTTACGGTACGGTTTTTTACGGATTCTCACGTGTGCGAGAGACCCTCACGTGTAAGCGGGATTGTCCAAAAGGGTTACCGCTACTCCGGAACATGGGTTTTAGTTCAAATCCGGTGATAGTAAAGAACCCAACAATTATAGGCCCGTGTCAATTCTGCCAGTTCTCAGTAAAGTGTTTGAAAAGTTGATGCTCAATCAAATGTTACGTCACTTTAATAAAAATTCCATCTTGCATGACCAACAGTTCGGTTTCACCAAAGGGCGTTGTACTACTGACGCTGGTGTCACCCTAATAAAGAACATTTTTAGCGCCTGGGAAGAAGCACAAGATGCCATTGGAATCTTTTGCGATCTCTCTAAGGCGTTCGATTGCGTAGAACATGAGACGCTTCTGCTGAAACTAGAGCACTATGGAATTAGAAATACAGCCCTTGATTTACTTAGATCATACCTGAAAGATAGAAAGGTTAAAGTTCAAGTAAATGGTGTGAACTCGCTGGGGTCGGAAATGACAATGGGCGTTCCTCAAGGTTCGATATTGGGTCCATTTCTCTTTTAGTTTATATTAACGATTTACCCCAATTACTTCAAAATCAACCGAAGATGGTGTTATTTGCAGATGACACTTCATTAATCTTTAAAATTAATCGACGCTCACAAAATCTTGACGACGTGAATAACTCTATTCTTCAGGTCCAAGATTGGTTTACGGTAAATAATTTGGTACTAAATGAAAAAAAAACCAAATGCATTAGATTTACATTACCTAATGTTAAAAGTAGCGATTGTGACATCATATTGAACGGAGAAAAGCTGGAATTTATTAAGCAGACGGTTTTCCTGGGAATCACGCTAGACGACAAGTTGCAATGGGGTCCCCACATAACAACTCTTGCGGGACGGCTAAGCTCGGCCGCTTATGCAGTTAGAAAGATAAGGCAGTTAACAGACGTAGAAACCGCGCGTTTGGTCTATTTTAGTTACTTCCATAGTATTATGTCGTATGGCATTTTACTGTGGGGTCGGGCTGCTGACATTGAATCCATTTTTATTTTGCAAAAGCGAGCGATCAGGGCTATTTACAATCTTCGTCGTCGCGAATCGCTTAGGGAACTATTTAAAAGGATTAATATTATGACAGTACCTTGCCAATTCATTTATGAAAATATTATGTATGCAAGAAAAAATAGACATCTTTTTAACAAAATAAGTGATAGGCATAATTTTAATACTAGAAATAAAGATAAAATAATTCAACCACTTTTTCGATTGTCAAAAGTACATACATCTTTTATGGGGTTCTGTGTTAAATGTTACAACAAAATACCTTGTGACATACTGCAATTAAATGAAAGAAAATTTAAAACTCATATTAAAAGTACACTTTGTAAACAAGCTTATTACAAATTAGAAGATTATATCAAAGATAAGGATGCTTGGAAACATGCTGGTCCTGCTCCACAGGACAATCTAGTGTCTAGACAAAATCAAACTGGTTGCTAAGTAAATTAGGTAATTTGTACCATATTATTTTATTATATTGGAATAACTTCTCACACATTGATTAATTTATTATTATTAACTTTTAGAATGTTTGTAAATATGTGAGCACCATGCACTTATGACATAATTAAGTTTACTTGCCACTGCTACATGTGTTTTTCTTTTCACCTTTTGTGATGTATTGTTTTTCTTCTGGGTACATCGTCTTCACATATAATGTTATAATACATGTATACAAAACATTGTGAAACATTTTAAAAGAGTAACGGTGGAGTTTCTTGCCCATTCTTCTCCACACGAAACTACTTTTTGGAAGGGGCGACTAGAATCAGTTCTATTTCTTGTTCATTTTGACGTTCAAAAGTGCCATTCTTGTGCCTATTTGAAATAAATGTTTTGACTTTGACTTTGACTATAGTCAGTAAGAGTCTGACACTCCCTTCCGCTCCACCCAGAGCAGGAGAACCCATTAGATGATTTCCCACCCTCAAAAAAAAAAGACCCTCAAGTGACCGGTTTTAGGTACCATGTTGAAGAGACGAGTCAGTTCATTTTGAACATAAATGCACATATACCTATATCAATTAAACTACAAGTAACTGCAAGAAAGTTTACATGAAAATAATTTTAAATTAATGCAATTTAAGGCTAATTTTTCAATACTCAGATAAGTTTTATTGGAGGAATAAATATTATGACAGTTTGACAGCTTTTACATAGAAAATATTTCAAACCGCCATTTTTATTTTTCAGATAAAGTGACGAGATTGAAAAATCGGCCCTAACTGGATATAATCAAAGAAACGATCAACAAACACACTTAATCCATTCAGCCACATAAAAAAGTGCTCTTAAAATGGCTGCCAATAAAACAATCGTTGGATACAGCAACAGTTGCACTACCGGTTGGACAATCGTTGTTTAAATTACAGAGCATGAAAACATTCGCGACTGCGATTTGAATGTGCCAGTACAGTTGGGGGATGTACGGGAATATATTGCGAGCGGTGACGACGCGGTTAATTGGTATACTTTTAACAGTAAAATTAAACTTCTGTAATATTAATTATGTATGTTATTGCTTTGCAAACAGTCGGGTAAAAAATAGACAGCCTAGTTGATGGTAAATAGTCAGTGATGCCAAGGACAGTCAAGGTCAGTGATGTCAGAACATCTTCTATACTTACTGGTGGTTCTAGACGTGGTTTGTAACTGAAACATGTTATATCAAACTGTCAAATTTATCAAAATTATTGTAAACTTTAAGACGTTGACTGTTAAGTTCAAAATCGATTGAGTTGCAATAAAGATTGATGTAATTTCGATTTTGAAATTTTACAGTTTGTGGTAGCTTGTTGTGAGGATGACTGTACCATGTACAGAGGCCAGCACATCAAGTTACCACAATCTGTCAAATTTCTTTGATAGTATTTCAACTTTATTGCAAAGAGATAAGGTTCATTTTTAATTGAGAAAATTTGACAGTTAGGGATAGCTTGATGTGCTGGCGTCTGTACATTGACTGACTGTGCCAGTAATTGGGTATAAGGGGTAGTCCATAACGTTACTGTATGAAATATAACAATGAGACGTCACAAATTTTTAGAATCAAATGGAATACTTATTAGCATTAAATGCAATTTTACAATTATATCTTCGCATAATATTTAATTTTTGTACGGTGATGGATGTTTTTAAGACGAGCGGTCTTTATTCAAAGTGCACATATTGAATTATTGACCGTGTCCAATAGTCAATTACACGGGCGTACATACCTTTCACACTTAAACTCAAAACCGCAGAATCTGGAATGGTAAGGTATGGTGCTTGTTCATAAAGAGATCCACTATCTGCCCACTATCAGTGCTATACTATAACCATGTGTGTTTGCAAATATTTGCCAACGATTATTGACACCTATATGTACAGACGCCAGCACATCAAGTTACCACAATCTGTCAAATTTCTTTGATAGAATTTCAACTTTATTGCAAAGAGATAAGGTTCATTTTTAATTGAGAAAATTTGACAGTTAGGGATAGCTTGATGTGCTGGCGTCTGTACATTATTAGTACACAAAAAGATGCATAAATACCGATAGATAGCCGCACCTGATCTTTTTTTAGGGTTATGTACTTAAAGGGTAAAACGGGACTCTATTACTATTACTCCGCTGTCCGTCCGTCCATTCGTCTATCGCCAGGCTGTATCTCATGAACCGTGATGGTTAGACAGTTGAAATTTTCACAGATGATGTATTTCTGTTGCCGCTATAACAAAAATTCTAAAAAACAGAATAAAATAAATATTTAAGGGGTTCCCATACAACAAACGTGTTTTTTTGCCACTCTTAGATAATGGTACAGAACCGACTCGAACGTGGCCGTTTTTTTTATCAATCATTTTTAGTTGCGTTCCAAAATTAAATCCACCTGGGAATCTCGAAACGTTTCCTACATACATATTTCTCATATGTAATAATCGCAGAGTTTTCCGACACAATAGACGCCCCTATGCTACTCACCAGTTTGGCTCCGGCTTGGAACTGCGGCGGCCTGTAAAAAGTGGTCTATAATTAAATCGGTGCGTGCCAAGAAACTGTCAATATCTGTGCAATGCCTGTAGGCTCATAACGGTAAACTTGGCAGGTGAAAGCATTGTTTCATTTTGTTCGGAAGCAAGAATACTCTGATAATAGAGGAAAATTATTGTGTCAGAAAGATAGTTTAGTAGAATTTGATAGTGCAGAAATAAAATACAGGATGTGTGCAGCATAAGCAGTGATCGGATAATCGGATGCATATTTACCTAAAGTTCATTCTTGGTTAGGAAATTATGGAAGCGTCTTCTTAAAACATATTTTGGGGAAACAACTGTAGTATACCTGTATTTTCAGCAAATAAATGATTCTTATTAATTATTTTTGTTAAACAGGAAGATACACTGAAATGTCAATCTGCCTAGCCTTTCCCAACTATGCTGGGGTCGGCTTCCATTCTAACCGGATGCAGCTGAATACTCGTATTTCATATGGAGCGACTGCCTATCTGACCTCCACAACCCAGTAACCGGGCAATACGATACCCCTTGGTAAGACTGGATATGAGACTTTCGGGCTTCTGACTACCCATAACGACTGTCAGAGATCTACGAATGACAGCCGCGACAAACAGTTAACGTGCTTTCCGAGACACGGAGGAGTCTCGATTTGTAAAGATGGTCACCCATCCACTGACTCCCTGCCCTGACCCCGGCAAGCGTAGCCTAACCTGACAGAACGATCCGTGCGACGAGCTCCTCTACACTGAAAAGTCTCTTACATTAATTGAGATTAGGACAAGAACACGATAAGCATCATAATGAAGAGAGTTCATTGTCAAAAATATGTTTTCCCTTAGTAATCGGTTGCTTCCTTCCACTGCTTTCCGCCACGATTAGTTATGATCTATAACAAAATATTTTAATTAAATTATCCCGCCATAATCATCACTAGATATTAGTGTTTATTTGTGTAGTTAAAACTATTTTTTCTTTTTTATCAGCATGGGATAGTCGATAGAACCTTTACAAATTTTCTACTCGACTTTTCCACTGAAACTCATGCCTCCAGTCCACTACAAAATCATTGAAAGCTTCTCATCATCCTAATCTTTTAGCGTTACTTTATTAGCTCCCTAGGTGCCACGTGTTTATCGCGTCGCTTTGTCCAGAATTGAGTGAGCGCTGAGCGCGATACGGTTTTATGACGAGCGCGGTTAAATATTTTGTATCCCTAAGTTTGGTGACATAATTATATTGCAGAAAAATTGGAACTTGAAGGTGAAGAGCATTTTGACACGGATATCAAAATAATGGAATTTAATAACTATAACATGTAAAGTCGCCAGTTTTCCCAATTGAAAATGAATCTTATACTTTTGTAACAAAGTTTAAAAATATGAAAGAAATTTGACAGGTTGGGGTAACTTGATGTACTGGCCTATGTACTTTTATCACGCTCATTTACAGAAAACTCCAAGTTTTTGTTATTTCTTTGCACTGTTAAGAGACTAAACAGGTTAAAATAAAAAGGCCCTTGGCGACTGCAGGGCCTTCTATGTAAGGTATCTCAACATTTTGCAATATCTTATTAGGCGTGCATAACCCAAACCAACGCATTGTAACTGTACTTTGGACAAGTTGGTTTATTTGGTCACTTTCCATCATACTTCAAACATACAACAAATCCCCCTGACTGTATGTCACACACCTTTATAGCCAGACTTCGCGCCATATACAGCTTACAAAGTCACTTTTATCTACCAACATATACATTAACGCATCGCTTAGCCGCACTCCGTAGACCGCTGGTCGTAAACGACATTGTAACGCGAGTCGTTTGAAAGGATTTTAACTGCAATGTTGATGGATTGTCTCTTCGCGACGATACTCGATAGAATGATAAAATAAACGATGTGTTTATGTATTGGCACGGATTGGAGACGTTGCCAAGATGGCCGGGATTGTCTATGGTTAAAATGAACAAGAAGAGAATTGGTGCGTTAGATGCTTCTTTAACTCTGGATAGTCAGGAAGCTCCTTCAAAGTGAAAGTTGGTTTTCTTTTCTGGTGTCATGTCACGCTATAAAGAACAGCTCTATTATAAGAAAGTTCACTGCGAAAACTTAGATGAAGTGAGCTGTCATTCCGTTTGATATCTACTAGAGATTGACAATTTGACACTATTGATGTTATTTTACGGTTACATTTTTCACAGGATAGATAGTTCGCGACCATTAAGACAGTATGCAGATAACCCGGTTTCCATCATAACGACGTCAAGAAGGTTGCGATCAGCACAGCGATGAATTGAGATCCTAAACATTGCGTTTTCGAAAAACGACGCACCTGAAAATAGATATATAATGGACCTTTTTGAATATTTTTTTTGGCAGAACCGGTTAAGACTATTTAAAACAAAGGAGTTTTGCCCATTATAACAAAGTATTAATATTCCTAATACTTTCAACTTAACCCCTCTCAATCTAGTCCAACAATCAGCGTCAGAACATTTTAATACTGTCACTTCTCATTCATCTTGAAACTGATTCAAAAGTAAATTGCTTTTCCAACTTACATATAGAGCGGAGCGTCGAAATTTACAAGTCGTAATGTTTCAATTTATTTGTAAATCAGTTTATGTTGCACAAACACAAGACGGTGCGGAAAAATCCAGAGTAGTGTTGCGTCTGTACCGAACGATCCCTAATATGTTAAGGATGATAGGGATGGGACATAGTAAGGGATAATGAGAGACAGAAAGTGTATTTACGGAGTTTTTAATGTAAAGAAATAACAGTCCCACGGATCGAATAGGTACCTTGAGTACAATGAAAGTTAAGGAAGAAGATTTTAGAGACTATACTCCAATACCATCTTACAGATCAATCACAATGCACTCGGGCGCCAACCGAGTACGACATTTTTTGTGCTGTAACTGTAAGATACGTGACAGATCCGTGCCTTGGAAAGCACGTTAAGCCGTTGGTCCCGGCTGTCATTCGTGGAACTTTGATAGAAGCCCGAAAGTCTGACAGCCAATCTTACTAAAGGCAGATAGGCAGTCGCTCCATGTAAAATACTGGTATTCAGCTGCATCCGGTTAGACTGGAAGCCGACCCCAGTATAGTTGGGAAGAGGCTAGGCAGATTGATTTAACTGTAAGATGCGTATAACGAAGAAAGCCAAAGGCACCAATCTCACTCCTGCATACTGTGTAACCTAACTCACACACTCATGTCGCATCACTAAACGCCTTCTCCAGGCGATGCGTACTTTGCATGTTGAGTGCGCCCGTTGATACAAGCACAGCAACGCCTTTTGCACTTTACCCAGAATGCATTTTAGTTATCCAATTCAATTCCAAGTTTATTGCACGGGCTTAGACCTGGAACACGCTTGAATTATGGCTAGTTGGTTTTGGTACCTAATTATCCGTTAAAAAAAAAAAGTCCTCCAGGCCGAATTTCGGCCATGGAAACCAATCTCAAGAATATTAAAGTACATAATTGTCTGCAGACTCTTCATTCCCGCTCATAGCCCGTGGGGTCCTGGTTTTGATTCTCAGGTAAGATAAAGTATGTTTTCATTTTTAGTATCATTGTGCTGTGCAACACTGAAATAGAAATAAAATAAATTGTTATCTCATTCATCTTATAAATACACCAAAAGCTTTTATTGTAATTGTTAGAATATAAAATCATTCAAAAATAAAACATAAATACAGCAGCCCTTAATACAGAGCCTCATCAGGTGTTGGTAACAGATAATTAATATTGAACAGTTTGTAGATGCATAACAAAATTTCAAATCAGAAAATCAAAACCAGCCTAAAATATCCACCATTTTGGTCTTTAAGCAACGCACAAAATACAGTTTCGTCCACTGCCTTTCAGAGCTAACATTCTCACATCCACACGCGACCTTCAAATTTAGCTTAGCTTATTAATCAACCTTTGAACAAAGTCGAAGCAGCGAACAAAATTTAACATCAATAATAGTACAATGTAGTCGCGAGTACATATTGTGACGACCATACGTGAGCTGTCTGACCTTAACTACGTACGAATTTACGAAACAAAGACTTATAACCGGGAAAATCCTATTAAAAAACAGTCGGTTAACGATAATGAACTTTAAGTGGTAGCGATAGGTATTGGTTTCGTGTTATTGGTACAAAAATCCGATATTAATTCAGTTTTGAAAGACGCCTACGTCTTGCATCAGTTTGTTGTTCATTCTTATAATTTTGAATTAATGAACGTTGTTTTATAGGCTTTGTTCCAAGTTTGAGCTGTGTGCTTGGGTTTTGTTTCGTACTAAAGCCCAATAATCATACAACCAGTTTTTATTGCGCCGTAGATATAAAAGGCTACGACGTAGCTGATGCTACGCAAGCTCTGCTGTCGTAGCAATAACTGCGCTACAGAAGCTACGCTTTCGAAGCAGGTGACCCATCATCTCTAAATAAATCACAATTTTTTGGACTAATAGGCTAGCTTTTTGCCTGAATAATTTAACGATCGTCTTTATGAAAGAAAATTTTAATCAGAGGGACAGTTCTCATATTTTTTAGAACGTTCGCACCTAAATTTCCTACAATTTATTAACATTGATTGTCGCAAAATAACCAGGTTTTAAATGTTTTTATTTACGGGAATTTGCCTCCAGAACATCTCTTCATAAATCCTCATAAAACACAGAATTCCCGTCCTACACTCACGTCCTGTTATCTACAACCTGAACGACATAACAATGGCGCACTTCCATCCCAACATTCGGCGTTCAGCTTACCAATTCATCCCACTAAAAAGGCTAAGACCACAAAACGATCCATTCACAAATTCTCATCGCAATTACGGGGACAATTTTACGTTTTTTTTTTCGGCCATGTGGTTGCCAAGTGTCCTATATGTCCAGGATGTTTGTGGTCCCGAGTGGCCGGCCAGATTGTAATTAAACCCTCTCGTGCCAAGAAACTGTCGCCCAACAACATGTCGGGGCACATGTCCCGGGATTTTTTTACCAAGTTTTACAAAGCTAATGTTTTATGAATTTTTTTGGGAAGTTTATGATTATGTTAGGTCGGGAGGAGGCATGAGTACGTCTAAGTACTCTTTCATATGGCGGTATCAAAGAGTCGTTTGTATGAGTAACTAGCTCACATATGTTTCACTAGACGAGTTTGAAGGATTGCGCTACTTATTCACTTACCAAAGTACTTTAATATAAACTATATTACCGTAACACAGAAAGAATTGACTGTTTGAATCGGTCAAAAATAACATATGAAATCACATAGATAAAAGACCGCTCATCTTAAAAACTTCCATCACCGTACATAAATTAAATATTATGCGAAAATGTTATTGCAAAATTGTATTTATTGTATTCCATTTCATTCTAAAAATCTGTGACGTCACATTGTTATATTTCATACAAATCACGTACAAATTGCGCTTTTTGACAATTCATAAAAAGTAACGTTATTGACTACCCTTTCAAATACCAAATTGGCAAGCTCTGCAAGTAATTAAAAAAACATTGATTTCGATAGTTAGATATCTAATGCTGCAAACTAACTATTAAATTTGTTTTTGTTACGTGTACACGAATAGTAGTATGTACTGAAACAATACCCATGCAATACTACGTGTAAATTTGAATTTGAAACTAGTAGTCCCGCAAGCACAAAAGGCTTTGGCAATACCTACTAAAATAACAGGCGATGAAGAAATGTTCCCACTACGTTCATGGCATAAAAATAAAAACATTCCCTGGAAAAACTAAAGTAAATCACACTTGGACGATATATCGTAAGTTTAAAGACAATGACGAGTATCGGATTTGGATCGGCGCCACACGCGCGCCACAATGAGGCGATTTAGGCGCGCGCCGTGACGAGAAACGCAAGTATGCGCCGTCACTCATGTCTCCTTGTTATGGCTCATAATTGTTGGATGGTGGACGTTTTTATCTTTTATGGATTTATCCGATGATATGGAAAATTATAATTAAAAAAAAAAAAATATTTAAGAAATTTCTTTAAACCGCTCTCAGAAAAAAATGTTAAGGATGGCCTCAGGGGGCTACACTAAAAATAAATATTTCAATGAACGTGGTTAAGATTTATTCAACGCGTTCATTTTCAGTTTCATTGTTGAAATCAGCACTTAATGTCAGTGAGAAGCTATGTTAATAAAAAACAAAAGAATACCTAGGAGGTTCATTAAATATAACCTGGCAAATCTGCAACTAACACGAAAAAATACAATTCCAACACCCACAAAATTGCATCCAAAATTTTATAAAAATTCCTCGTATAATGTTGAGATTCGTTACCTGTCGCATAACGCATTATGGCGGTTCTGTATTCAGAGTCGGCGCCAAAGTACAATGGCGACGATATTCAGTCATAGGTGGCTAGTGATTAATGAGCCCCGACTATGCACCCACTTTGTGGTTACATTGACTGATTGCCACGGCTCTTGCTGGCACCGTGTTTTACAAATCGGTGTGGGCTTTTGGCAGCTGTTTTAGATTTTGAAGACTGGAAAATGTATGAGCGCAGTTTGGTTTGAAGCTGAGTACCTATTCAGCCTCGTGTGGGACATTAAAAGCAGTCTGTTATATAATCAGCCTATAATATTTCCACTGCTGGGACTCAGGCCACTTCTCTGTGCGAGAAAGTGGGCGGTATACCACCTTATGGGCAATATATATTTTTGGTAGATATCACAATGTCTTCGAACTTTTGGAACTTTTATTTGACGGTCATCACTGCGACCGTTATATGACGGCAGTAAAATGACAGCGGTCACTGTGCCCGTTACATGACGGCCGTCACTGTGACCATTTATGACGGCCGTCAAATACCACTGCCGTCAATGCAGTAGTTACATGACGGTCGTCACTGCGACCGTTATATCTTATATATATAACTCTTCTGTGCGTGTGTATGTCACTGAACTCCTCCTAAACGGCTGGACCGATTTTAATGAAATTTGTTGTGTGTGTTACAGTGGCTTTGAGGACGGTTTAGATTTAAAAAAAAAAAATTAAAAAAAAAATTACAAGGCGGAACGAAGTTCGCAGGGACAGCTAGTATATATATACCTATAATAATATAATATAATATAATATCCTTGGACATTTCACACAACGCCATATCGTCCCAAGCTAAGCAACCCAATGCTTGTGTTATGGTAACGAGATGGCTGATAGACTACTTATGTACATTTTTTTTTAACGGTGTTTTTCATTTTTGTAAATACATACATATTATAGATAGAAAAACACCCAGACTCGTAACAAATACTTGCAGGTCGTACAAATATTTGTTCCGTGCGGGAATCGAACCCGCGACATAGTGCGCATCAGTCAATCGCTCAACCACTGCGCCAACCGTGTCGTCAAGATATATGACTTCAGTATAATGCCGCTGCCGTCAATTTCAAATCATATCAAATGTTTTTTATGCACAGTTTAGGTGTACCAACATTTTAAAATAGCTTTCAATACGGTGTCCTGTCACACCTAGATTATTTGCAACAAAAATAACCGTCATGGTACCAACTTTTACGAATAGAAATTCAATCATTTCTGTGATATGATAAAAGAATGAAAGTGTCGCGGACAGACAGACAATTTTATTACATTGTCACTTTTATCTCAGACGTGTCTAGGTTTCGGCGGAAGAGTGAGACGGGAAGAAGGCTTACATTCAAGGTGATTTTATATTTAGTCTTTATTTTAGATTCTTGGGGTGAAAATTACAATTAAACTGATCGCGATCAGCATGTAAGAAGAGCCTAAAGAACTGTCAGTACCAATATTTTTTATGGAATATCGATACTGATAGGCCTTGAACGCGGTTTTGATGTGCTGATCGGGTTCAATTTCGTTTGTGAACAAAAGACAAACGTGTAAGAAAACAGGGCAGGTGCAAACTTCCAATTGGTCGTTTCCTACGGAGAAGATTTTAATATCGATAGTCTCTTTACTATTAAGAATATCTTATACAATGTGGAGAACACAATACGACCATAATTGAAAAATCTGACAATAATGATGAATATTTTTGGAATTATTGAAAATCAATCCTAACACCGAAATTTTAAAAGTGATTTTTTCAAACATATAAATAATAGTGATGGGCCGACTATGAGTTTTGCCAATTTTTGACTGGCTGGCTGGCTGGCTGGCTGATAGTGACTAAACTATTGGCTATATTTGATTGAATATTCGTATGCAGATAGGTACGCAGTTTTATTTATGATCGTATTGTAGTCTCTACTTTGTATAAAAACATTCTACTCATCTAATCTAAACTAATTTTAGAATAAATTATATTTTCGAAACTCAGCTGAGCAGCTGTCCCAGTATGGGCCCCGATTTACGAGTCTGTAGGTCACGAGTTCGAACCAAGCAGGCACTTTACTTTGTGTATTTAATTTCATTACCACTGCTCTCTAAACGGTGAAGGAAAATATCGTTAAGAAACTGACATGTTCTAGAACCAAAAATTCGAAAACACGTGACTTCTACCAACACGCCCTGGGCCCGTGCGGTGTATTATGGCCCACTCCGTCAGCCTCACACTCACAGACAGGAGGCCTGGGTCGCAGCAGTGGGAACTTTATAGGCTGATGCAATGTTTTACAAGAGATTACTGATTAGGTACTCTGGGATTACTGAGTCGATTACAAAAATCCTTTTACTGATAGAAGGCTATTGACGTGAGTACCAAATGATATTGTTTGTGGTAGCTATAGTCGACTTGGTAAGCGGGATTGTCCGAAAGGGTTACCGCTAGCCCGGAACACAAAGTGCTAAGGAAGGAACATGGATGGGTTTTAGTCAGTAGGAGTCTGACACTCCCTTCCGCTCCACCCAGAGCGGGAGAAGTCATTGGATGATTTCCCAGCCTTAAAAAAGAAAAAAAAAGCTATAGTCGACTTCCACGAGGACAAGGTTGCGGGCAAAACCACCTGATAAAAAGGAAATACAATACCTATGTATTTTCCATTACATAAAAACTAAAACGTCGTTTCCTCTATCAAATCTCAACAGACCAGAGAGTGGGCGCAGAGGAAGCAAGTAAAGCAACCTCATGAACGGAAAATACATTTTTGTGCCGCCTGGATAGGCAGTGGCCCAGGGGACGCTGGAATACTTCCCTGCCTTTTACGTAGCTACGAAGGGAAATGGATTGATCATATTTCATTAGAAGTTTATATTTTTCATAGAATATGTTTAGCAGGCTAACGGTCTATGTTATGGATAGACAATGGTTACGTCCAAGGTCCGTCTTGTTAAAGAAAGAAAATACCTCTTCATCACGCATCATCGATGTTTTGGTGGTGAGTTGCCCACTTTGCGAGAAACTAAAAATTGTATATAGGTAGATGTAGTTTTACCCGCCCTGTTTAACCTGGAATTCGGCAAAGTTGGTTAACTGCAAGAATAAGAATGATGTTAATGTAATACGGATTTAAAAGCCAACCCAACTATTTTAGGGTCGGCTTCCAGTCTAACCGGATGCACCTAAATACCAGTATTTTACATGGAGCGACTGCCTATCTGACCTCCACAACCCAGTAACTGGGCAATACGATACCCCTTGGTAAGACTGGTTGTCAGATTTTCGGGCTTCTGACGACCCGTAACGACTGTCAAAGATGCACAAATGACAGCCGGGGCCAACGGCTTAACGTGCTTTCCGAGGCACGGAAGAGTCTCGGTATGTAATGATGGTCACCAATCCACAGCCATTCCTGGCAAGCGTAGCTTAACCTGATGGATCGACCTGTGCGGCTGTTAGTACTTAGCCACGAGCTCCTGGGATTTTAAAGCTACGAAAAAAATAGTAGGTAGGTGAAAATTTGTGGCTTTTAGTGGATAGGTACTCCGCTCTCCTAACAAATAAATAAAGAATTTATATACGGATGAGTGTCGCCACCAAGGTAGGATTAGGATCTAGTGTGACGCCTAAGAAAAGCCTAGACTTTCTACGGGATTACCCGGAGGAAGCAACACAAAGAGAGTCACAAACACTATGGGAGAGTCGTCGCCGCAACTGAATAATAAAGTTTTACGTTAGACTGAAAGGTGGGTTGGTACTTGTGCCAAGAAAATCCAAATTAACCAAGTAAAGCCTACTTGCTTCATTGCATAACCAGCACCAAACATGAAAGTTTTTTTCAGCAAAATAAATAGATTATTGTATCCTGTATCGCGTACTGAAGTGTTTCAGCAATTTATTTTGAAGTTATAAAAACAAGCTGCCTACTGAAATAATAAAATCCATTTGACATTATGTTTTTTGTGAAAGGTAGCCACCTAATACGTTAATACAACATTAAAGAAAAAGAGTTTCTTCGGTGTTGCTCCTAAACTTTATAGTAAAATAACCGATGTTTTAAAAGGGATGCCATTAATAAAATTCAAGAAGTGTGTTCATGAACTATTAGTTGAGAAATGCTCTAAATGATTACTTAAATGATTTAAGAAAACAGTTTAACAGCTGGTATCTATTTAATCCAATTGTATTGCATGCATGTATTTTCTCTTAATATATATTTGTATGTCATCCATGACAAAATATAGTGCGACATGATTTTTATTAATTGTTTTATAAGACCTTTATTTTTCACCGAAACTTTACAAATAAATGATTCTGATTCTGATTCTCACGTTATCGTGAAGGGAAATATAAAAGCGTCTTCATATATTTTTACTTCTCTATGTTGTCGTTAGGGCCGTGATGTGAACACTGACGACGACGATAATGTTATCAAGTTAGAAGTTATACAAGCGCCAATTAGTTCCCTTTTGACGCTGTCAGTAGGGACTGGTCACCTCTTAGCGGCTATGGCTTATTTCTACATATTTTATAACGGATACTTTAAACGCTCTGCATCGTTCTCACGTGTATAATAATAATATGAGTGATGTAACCATATTTTTTTTAAAGAGTGTCCGTGGAGTTTCTTTCCCGTTCTCCTCCATAAGTACCTACTGCTTTGGAATCTAGGTTCATTTTTCTGACTGACCGACCCTACGACAATTCAAAAGTGCCTGTAATTAGTTTATTTCAAATAGGTAAATGCTTTGAGTTTGATTTTGATGATGACTGAGGTTGGAGTAAAGGTGACACAATCTAGAAATAATAATGAAAAATGGTACAACTACAGCTAACCAAATATAATTACAAAAATCAGCAAGTTTGATAAGGGCTATTGCTACTAAGATCAGCAAAGAACAATGGCAGCCTTTCATACATTTAAATAGTTGAGAAGAAATGGTAGCGTCTACATGTCAAAAATATCTTAAAATGTTAAGCTTTAGCCCCTGAGTAACTTTGTTCAAGAACTATGTCCTAACAGGGCTCCAAAAAAAAGATATATAGACTAGAACTTTTTTATGTCACTTAACGAAATTCATACGTTCAGTGGTTGTCTGTTGCATTATTATGTGTCTTATTTTGGTAGTTTTAAAAGTTTACACCAAAATTGAATGTGAATGGCAACACTTGGGGTAGTGTAAAGTCATTTGATAGTCCCAAAAATGTAAGTTTTTTACTGTGGCCTTAAATAAAATACATTTATATTTGAAAAATCATAGAAAAATAATTAAACTCATTTAATAATTATGATATTTTAGACGCAATCATTTTTGTCAACTATTTTTCTGCCATTGTTCTTTTATAAAGGCTTATGCATTTAAGAAGCAGTAGTGCTATTATGGTAACATATCACCGTGAAAACGGAGGTGAAGTGAGATTAAGTTAACTGTCAACATTGTCAATCCCTAGTATTAGGTGGAATGACAGTTCACTTCACGCTTATTTCACCTTAGTTTTCAGGGTGAGATTTTGACAGAATAGACCGACAGGTGTTGCCAACTTGTCAAGAGAGACGAAATTCTTTATTTTGCCCGTAATTAGTTTATTTGAAATAAATGCTTTAAGTTGGAGATTAGTCCTCCTTTCTTTTCAAAGTTCGTTAAAAATACACCAAAAAGTAGGTAGTAGGTACCTACTAATTAAGGAACAAAAGGGGTAAGTAGCAGTGTATTAATCAAGTCGCCAAGTCCATTAGCAAATGTTCGCGGGACAAAAGAGTTGGAAGACAATCGATATAATCGCGCGGTGCCCGCAAAACGCTTCGTGTTTCCTAGGGAGACCATGACCACCGGTTTTTATGGAGAATCTACATCGTGGTGCTACAATGGTGACATTAAATTAACACACGGGTAGGTCTAGTGCCCATTAATCATATAAATGTTAATAGGTTAAAATAAACCATAATAAAAGCAAATAAAAAAAAAAATCCAAACAACTAAACATAAATAAATTCGCCTACTTTTTGCAGATGTTTCATCCTAAAAGTATTGCTTATTCCTGTTAATTCCATTTTGTAGCGCCACGTTGTATATCTACTTAATATTAATAACTATTAAAGCTGAAGTTTTCTTCTTTATTTGAAAATGCTAGTCTCGGGAACTAGGTAGTTGAATTTGTGGGTGCAATAGTCTAAATTAATAATGAATTGGTATTTAAAGCTGTTTGGTATTAACAAGCGTTTTAACAGCAGGTAGCCTTTGTTTTAGTGTTTCACACCATAGAGAAATAGTATTTCGATCTACTTTAATTACAAAAAAACATAAAAACAAGCGAATTTCAGACAGCCCAGTCGATCTGAAAAATGTTTCAGTACAAACATAACACTTTATCCGTTATTTAACATTCGTTTACTGAATATTAATTCTTCACTCTCACGACCATGGTCACCCTACATGGATGTCACCAACAAAAGAGCGATGATGGATGAACGGTATCGTCTGAGACGCTTCTACACAGAGTACTCTGTTCTCTAATACTTTTTAATGAAATGATTTTTTTTGTGTGGTTTGTTCTGACAGCATTGAAGATTGTAGGTAGTTGAAGAATAATATCAACTAGTTCGCTTGTAAACGATGAATTCAAACCGCCCGGCGCCGAACCAGCCGAACCTAGTAAAGGAACCTATTATACGGCGCGTTCGTACCCGTAGATACGGGTAGTATGAGATCCTCATCTTTAAGTAGGTACCTACATATTAATGTAATTAATTTTTCGAACTGGTGTGCGTCACCGCGTTATTCTTTTAAACTTGGATTTTATTTAAGTATTTATCATTAATAACCAAATAGGTAACAATGAATTTGAAGAAATATTTTTCAACAATATGTTAGTAAACTTAGTCTACCTACACAGTTAGACCCGGTGCCTATTAGCGTTTCGGCATGGCAAGGCATTTTTAGGCGACGGATAAAAATATAACTTAAAAGTATGGAAATGAAGCTAAAATTTCAATGTTAAGGCCTAACACCTATTGGCGGCACGGAATGGCCAGGTATTTGTAGGCGCCTACAAATACCTTGCCACACCGTGCCTACACAGACCTACACAGTTAGACCCGGCGCCTATTAGTGGTTCGTCATGGCAAGGTATTTTGAGGCGACGGATAAAAATATTACTTAAAAGTATGGAAATAAAGCTGAAATTTCAATGTTAAGGTCTGACGCCCATTGGCAGCACAGCATGGCAAGGTACATTTAGGCGACGAGTGAAAATATAACTTAACTGAATGGAAATAAAGTTGAAATTTCAATGTTCGCCCAAAAATGTCTTGCTATGCCGTGTCGTGAATGGGCGCCGGGCTTTAGCCTGCACTGCCATATAGCTATGAGAATTTCTGCTAGAAACTCAAGTGGTGTGGAAAGTGAAGCAAGGCGTGCTACGTAAAAAGTGTAATCATCTTCTAACAGCCCTTTTTTTTCGAGGTTGGGAATCATCAAATGACCCTTTCGCTCTGGGTGGAGCAGAAGGGACTGTCCCTTGCCCTTGTGCCTTATTACTCATGGTCTAAGCAGCACGTGTTTTTCTTCTTTCAACAGTCAAGCTATCTCATGAAAAATTATAAAAACAAATATTGATAACAGACAAGTTTGACGTACCTCCCTATTTGCGATAGTTCCCGTTTAGTTCATCTCATCATGACTTTTATAGGCACTATTCGTCAACTTTTATCCTTTCACATTACTGAAAGTGGGTCCGAACATGGATCTATATTGCAGGATACAGAAATATTCAAGCGATTGGTCTGATCGCTAAGTGCGATCGTAAAAACATGAGGTGTCTGTATGTAAGGCTCATAATATAGGTACTACTGGTAGTAGGCAGCTTTACAGTTTGACCAAAGATATCGTGGCTAGACTGGCAACTTGTTAATATAGCAGGAACTAGGTAAGTAGTATCTAGTGGATATACACACCCGAACCGGATTTAAACGTAATGCCGCCCCTGGGCACCGGAAAAAAATCCGCCCCAATACTGGAATTTTACTTAAACTTATACACTGCTGGAAGAAATTAAGGGATTAAAAAAATATTCAAATTTTTGGTCAATTTTCAACAGGCCGTAACTTCGAGATGGTCGTATAGGGGAAAAAAATAAGGTTTTTGGATTAGAACTTTAAAATTTTGTAGCGTCAGCGATTTTTGAGCAAACTTAAAAAACCAGCAACAAAAAAATCAAGCCAATCGCCTCTACGAGGACACGGTGGTGCTCCGTCCAAGCGGGGCATGTTTCCACCGTATGCTCCACCGTGTCATCTGGGTGATCCTCGCAGTGGTGACACCCAGGCGTTTCCTCCCGCCTGATTATGTGCAGGAACCTCCCGAAACATCCATGTCCGGTGAGGACCTGCGTCAGGCGGTAGGTGAGGGCACCGTGACGCCTGTCTAGCAACTCCTCAAAGAGGGGCCTTACCGCCACTATCGTGTCGTGCCCTGCGCTGGGTTGCGACAGTCGCTGTATCCAGGCCACCATGAGATCGCGTACAGGCGCGCGAGGACTATCGCCTCCAGATCCCACGGCGGCCAAGGAGGCTTGCCGCCTTGACCAAGATCGTGCGGTACCCCCGGATCAGCCTAATGGGGACTAGCCTTGCTGCATCGAAAATATTAAGAAAACCAATCATGTTAAGTGTGCCTTTAACAGTTCAATATGTCCACATAAACTCTGCAAAGAGCCAAATTAGCCAGCCGTTTTTTTTGTTTCACTCGATCGAATTTGTTGAAAAATTAAAGGATCACGTTTATTGCTCTGAAAAGCTCATAATTATTTTTTAATGAGAAATAAATCTGAGCTTTTTCCACATTTTCGTTGCAGAGACTCAGCGAGTGCTTAAATTAAAAAAAAAAGGTCTTGACACCTTTAAATTTCTGTGCGATCATTGAATCTCTATATCCATAATCAAATACGATAAGAGGAGTTTTCAAATAATTCGAGTGTCTACTTTCATTTTCCAGACTCTATAAATTTTTACTAAAAGTGCCAAAATTATAATTCACAAATAATGTATGAATTGAATTTATTGAATTATCAATAAAACAGATAATTATTATATTTATATAATTATTTAATTTATATTGAGCAATCTTGATAAGACCTGTTATGTCACCGAAAGTTAATATAAGTAATATTAACTTTCGGTGACATAACACGGCTCAGTGGCGGATTTATCAGCAGGCTGAGTAGGCTGGAGCCTAGGGCGGCAAATTTAGTTCATAATTTTTTTATTTCGATTTGTAAATTAAAAATAAATATAATATGCACAAAAAAGTATTATAATGCTTTTATAATTTAACTAAAATTATAATACTAACAAATAATTAAGAAAAGATATATTTATTTAGGGCACGCCACGATAGTGATCGTAAGACCTCTCTTTGAGGAGTAGCTAGAGAGGATCTAACACAGTACCAAAGTTCACAATGATACGGGAAAAGTTGATGTAACGAGGATGATGGAGCACAAATCATAAAGTTGGAATTTTATTGATAGAAAACTGATATTTGATTGTGGACTATGGTATCAAAATTTGTAGGCGGCACAACTGAATAGCCTACGGGCGGCAAATCTGTAAATCCGCCACTAACACGGGTTATTAGAATCTTGACATATTTGTCATGTAAAAACGCGTTTAATAAAACTCGACATAATGACAACTGTCACAATAATCAAAATAATTTCAAAACAGTATTAATTAATAGAATTTTTTAATTTATATTGTGGTATCTTGATAAGACAAAAACAATTTTTTTCACTTTCGAAATTTTGCCGCCCTAAAAAATTTGCCACCCTGGGCACTCGCCCCGACTGCCCTTAGGGTAAATCCAGCGCTGCTGTCGTGACTCAGACACACTGTCACGTGCCTCAGACAAACAGTCACGTGGCTCAAACACACAGTCACGTGCCTCAAACACACAGTCACGTGAGTCAGACACTCAAGCACGTGACTCAGAGTCACAGTCACGTGCCTCAAACACACAGTCACGTGAATCAGACACTCAAGCACGTGACTCAGAGTCACAGTCACGTGACACAGACACAAAGTCACGTGCCTAAGACAGTCACGTGACTCAGACACACACGTGACTGTGTGTCTGAGTCATCGGACCCCCAGACACGTGCATCAGACACGCAAACACGTGCCTCAGGCACACAGTCACGTGACTCGGAACTAAAGTCACGTGATTCGGACACACAGTCAATTGCTTGACACACACTCACACGTGCTTCTGTCACACAGTCACGTGCTTCGAACACACAGTCACGTGATTCAAACACAGTCACGTTTTTCGGACACACAATCACGTGACAGTGATAAAGTCACGAGACTCTGACACAATGTCACGTGCCTCAGTCACAAAGTCACCTGGCTCGGACACACAATCACGTGCCTTAGTCAAAAAGTCACGTGACTCAGACACACTGTCACGTGCCTCAGACAAACAGTCACGTGGCTCAAACACACAGTCACGTGCCTCAAACACACAGTCACGTGAGTCAGACACTCAAGCACGTGACTCAGAGTCACAGTCACGTGACACAGACACAAAGTCACGTGCCTAAGACACAGTCACGTGACTTGAACACACAAGAACGTTCCTCGGACACACAGTCACGTGTCTCTGTCACGCAGTCACGTGTTTCGGACACACAATCACGTGACAGAGACAAAGTCACGTGACTTGGACACATTGTCACGTGCCTTAGTCACAAAATCACGTGACTCAGAAACAAAGTCACGTGACTCAGTCACAAAGTCACGTGGCTCGGACACACAATCACGTGCCTTAGTCACAAAGTCACGTGACTCAGAAACAAAGTCACGTGACTCAGAAACAAAGTCACGTGACTCAGACACACACGTGACTGCGTGTCTGAGTCATCGGACCCCCAGACACGTGCATCAGACACGCAAACACGTGCTTCAGGCAAACAGTCACGTGACTCGGAAACAAAGTCACGTGATTCGGACACAGTCAATTGCTTGAGACACACGATCACGTGCCTCTGTCACACAGTCACGTGCTTCGAACACAGTCACGTGATTCAAACACACAGTCACGTTTTTCGGACACACAATCACGTGACAGTGATAAAGTCACGAGACTCTGACACAATGTCACGTGCCTCAGTCACAAAGTCACCTGGCTCGGACACACAATCACGTGCCTTAGTCAAAAAGTCACGTGACTCAGACACACTGTCACGTGCCTAAGACAGTCACGTGACTCAAACACACAGTCACGTGCCTCAAACACACAGTCACGTGAGTCAGACACTCAAGCACGTGACTCAGAGTCACAGTCACGTGACACAGACACAAAGTCACGTGCCTAAGACACAGTCACGTGACTTGAACACACAAGAACGTTCCTCGGACACACAGTCACGTGTCTCTGTCACGCAGTCACGTGTTTCGGACACACAATCACGTGACAGAGACAAAGTCACGTGACTTGGACACATTGTCACGTGCCTTAGTCACAAAATCACGTGACTCAGAAACATAGTCACGTGACTCAGTCACAAAGTCACGTGGCTCGGACACACAATCACGTGCCTTAGTCACAAAGTCACGTGACTCAGAAACAAAGTCACGTGACTCAGACACACACGTGACTGCGTGTCTGAGTCATCGGACCCCCAGACACGTGCATCAGACACGCAAACACGTGCTTCAGGCAAACAGTCACGTGACTCGGAAACAAAGTCACGTGATTCGGACACAGTCAATTGCTTGAGACACACGATCACGTGCCTCTGTCACACAGTCACGTGCTTCGAACACAGTCACGTGATTCAAACACACAGTCACGTTTTTCGGACACACAATCACGTGACAGTGATAAGGCCACGAGACTCGGACAGACTGTCACGTGCCTCAGCCACAGTCACGTGGCTCGGACACACAATCACGTGCCTTAGTCACAAAGTCACGTGACGCAGACACACTGTCACGTGCCTCAGACAAACCGTCACGTGGCTCAAACACACAGCCACGTGCCTCAAACACACAGTCACGTGAATCAGACACTCAAGCACGTGACTCAGAGTCACAGTCACGTGACACAGACACAAAGTCACGTGCCTAAGACACAGTCACGTGACTTGAACACACAGGAACGTTCCTCGGACACACAGTCACGTGTCTCTGTCACACAGTCACGTGTTTCGGACACACAATCACATGACAGTGATTAAGTCACGTGACTCAGACACACTGTTACGTGCCTCATACACACAGTCACGTGGCTCAGACACACAAGCACGTGACTCAGAGACACAGTCACGTGACACAGACACAAAGTCACGTGCCTGAGACACAGTCACGTGACTTGAACACACAGGCACGTGACTCAGACACATGGTCACGTGTCTCAGTCACACAGTCACGTGACTCAGACACACTGTCACGTGACACAGACACACAGTCACGTGACACAGACACACAGTCACGTGCCTTACACACACAGTCTTGTGCCTCAGACACACAGTCACGTGCCTCAAACACACTGTCACGTGCCTCAGACACACTGTCACGTGCCACAGTCACGAGACTCTGACACACAGTCACGTTCTTCGAACACACAGTCACGTTCTTCGAACACACAGTCACAGACACGCAAACACGTGCCTCAGACACACAGTCACGTGGCTCGGACACACAATCACGTGACACAGTCACACAGTCACGTGACTCGGAAACAAAGTCACGTGCCTCAGACACACAGTGACGTGGCTCGGACACACAATCACGTGACACAGTGACAAAGTCACGTGACTCAGACACACTGCCACGTGCCTCAGACACAGTCACGTGCCTAAGACACACAGTAACGTGTTCGAACACACAGTCACGTTCTTCGAATACACAATCACGTGCTTCAAACACACAGTCACATGTTTCGGACACACAATCACGTGACAGAGATAAAGTCACGTGACTCAGACACACTGTCACGTAACACAGACACACAGTCACGTGACACAGACACACAGTCACGTGACACAGACAAACTGGCACGTGACATTGACACACTGTCACGTGACACAGACACACAGTCACGTGCCTTACACACACAGTCTTGTGCCCCAGACAAACAGTCACGTGCCTCAAACACACTGTCACGTGCCTCAGACACGCAGTCACGTGACTCAGACACAATCACGTGACTCAGACACAAAGTCACGTGCCTTAGACACAGTCACGTGGTTCGGACACACAATCACGTAACACAGTCACACAATCACGTGACAGAGATAAAGTCACGTGACTCAGACACACTGTCACGTAACACAGACACACAGTCACGTGACACAGACACAGTCGCGTATCTCAGACACACAGTCACGTGGCTCGGACACACAATCACGTGACACAGTCACACAGTCACGTGACTCGGAAACAAAGTCACGTGACTCAGACACACGGTCACGTGCCTCAGTCACACAGTCATGTGACTCAGACACACTGTCACGTGCCACAGTCACGAGACTCTGACACACAGTCACGTGCTTCGAACACACAGTCACGTGATTCAAACACACAGTCACGTTTTTCGGACACACAATCACGTGACAGTGATAAAAACACGAGACTCTGACACACTGTCACGTGCCTCAGTCACAAAGTCACCTGGCTCGGACACACAATCACGTGCCTTAGTCAAAAAGTCACGTGACTCAGACACACTGTCACGTGCCTCAGACAAACAGTCACGTGACTCAAACACACAGTCACGTGCCTCAAACACACAGTCACGTGAGTCAGACACTCAAGCACGTGACTCAGAGTCACAGTCACGTGACACAGACACAAAGTCACGTGCCTTAGACACAGTCACGTGCCTCAAACACACAGTCACGTGAGTCAGACACTCAAGCACGTGACTCAGAGTCACAGTCACGTGACACAGACACAAAGTCACGTGCCTTAGACACAGTCACGTGGTTCGGACACACAATCACGTGACACAGACACGCAAACACGTGCCTCAGACACACAGTCACGTGGCTCGGACACACAATCACGTGACACAGTCACACAGTCACGTGACTCGAAAACTAAGTCACGTTACTCAGACACACAGTCACGTGCCTCAGACACACTGTCACGTGCCTCAGACACAGTCACGTGCCTCAGACACACAGTCACGTGTTCGAACACAGTCACGTTCTTCGAACACACAATCACATGTTTCGGACACACAATCACGTGACAGAGATAAAGTCACGTGACTCAGACACACTGTTACGTGCCTCAGTCACACGGTCACGTGCCTCAGTCACACAGTCACGTGACTCAGACACACTGTCACGTGCCACAGTCACGTTACTCAGAAACAAAGTCACGTGACTCAGACACACAGTCACGTGACACAGACACACAGTCACGTGACACAGATAAACAGGCACGTTACACAGACACACAGTCACGTGACACAGACACACAGTCACTTGCCTTACACACACAGTCACGTGCCTCAGACACACAGTCACGTGACTCAAACACACTGTCACGTGCCTCAGACACAGTCACTTGACACAGACACACAGTCACGTGACACAGACATACAGTCACGTGCCTTAGACACACAGTCACGTGCCTCGGACACACAGTCACGTGCCTCGGACACACGATGACGTGCCTCTGTCTTACAGTCACGTGTTTCGGTCACACAATCACGTGACAGTGTTAAAGTTACGTGACTATAATTTTTTTATTTCGATTTGTAAATTAAAAAAATATATATTATTCACAAAAAAGTATTATAATGCTTTTATAATTTAGATCGTAAGACCTCTCTTTGAGGAGTAGCTAGAGAGGATCTAACACAGTACCATATTTCACAATGATACGGGAAAAGTTGATGTAACGAGGATGATGGAGCACAAATCATAAAGTTGGAATTTTATTGATAGAAAACTGATATTTGATTGTGGACTATGGTATCAAAATTTGTAGGCGGCACAACGGAATAGCCTACGGGCGGCAAATCTGTGAATCCGCCACTGCCACGGGTTATTGCAATCTTGACATATTTGTCATGTAAAAACGCGTTTAACACGTTGAACGCCAACGCGGTCACCGTGTGTCCGACAAACAATAGTTTCTCTATTGTGTCTGCTGCGTGGCAGTTATATTATTCTCCTCTATGGTGGCAGTCAATGACTTAATAAAACTCGACATAATGACAACTGTCACAATAATCAAAATAATTTCAAAAAAGTATTAATTAATAGAATTTTTTAATTTATATTGAGGTATCTTGATACGACTAAAACAATTTTTTGCACTTTCGAAATTTTGCCGCCCTAAAAAATTTGCCGCCCTGGGCACTCGCCCCGACTGCCCCTAGGGTAAATCCAGCGCTGTACACACCTAAGTATGGAAAAAGAAACGGAATAGAATATTTTTATTTGCAATAAAACATGGTACAATAATATTATGGTTTTATTCAAACTTATTTATGGTTACAATCTACAGCACATTTCAGTCCATGTCGAGAGTTCGAGACATTTAACAGGTCACGACATGAACTAAAATATAAATATCTTAAAGAAAATAAGTAAAAAACTAGTAGTCTCAATATTATCAGTGTAGTCAAACAGCCATTTTATAGATATACCTACTAAGTAGTACAATGTTTACACACTACTACCACATTTAAATTGTGTCATTTTTTTACACCAGTTCTAAACCTAGGTAACAATATTTACCACTATCTAGATACCCCTTACATTAAAGATAAATGAAGACTTACAATTATTTACCATTACAATTTGTAAGAACCCCCAGACGAAGTAAAAACCTTATTTTAAACGCCATCTCTGTATTTAAAGTGCAACTTTTATTAACTACTCATGCATGACTGCCAAAACACAAGTTGTTAATAGTTGTGAAGTTGGTGACATAGATGGCTCTCTTCGCCACAGTTCTGTTTTAAAACGATTGCTTTTTGTTTCCAGAAGAGTATGGTACTGTGCTGCTGCGTTCTGTTGGTTCCAAAATGACTGACAAGAGGGCGTTGTAACATTTGTCGCCGAAATTGCAAAGAAAAAACAAGACGTCAAAGAGATGTCAGCACTAAGGAAGGGGCCCAGCCTGCCGGGTAAGGGCCAAGCCCCATTAGTGCGTTGCGCTGCGTTGCGTCGTCGCAGCGTCGTCGCTGCGTCGTTTTCCATACATTTTTTATGACATACCCCATTAGACCGTTGCGTCGTCGCGCGCGACGTTTCGACAAATCGACGGACAAAAAACGAAGCGGGAGGGAGGGTGATGCGCTGCGTTGTCGGAGCTCCGCTGCGACGACGGACAGTGATCCAATGCTAGAGGAGGAAGCTAGACGAGCGTAAGCTGAGACGCCGCTGCGTGCATAACCTCTTGC
Organism: Hyppa rectilinea; assembly: GCA_951799385.1. NCBI lineage: Eukaryota > Metazoa > Arthropoda > Insecta > Lepidoptera > Noctuidae > Hyppa > Hyppa rectilinea. The sequence continues at coordinate 18,355,515 of OX637310.1, forward strand.
GTTGCGGTGTCGCAGCGTACAATGCAATGCAGGTGTGGCATACAATGCGTTGTTCCGTTGCAATGACGCGACGCAACGCACTAATGGGGCCTCGCTCTAAGCGGGATTGTCCGAAAAGGTTACCGCTACCCCGGAACATCAAAGAGCTAAGGAAGGAACATGGATGGGTTTTAGTCAGTAAGAGTCTGACACTCCATTCCGCTCCACCCAAAGCGAGCGGAGTTCAAACGCTCCAAAAAAAAAACTCCTTGATACCGTCCGCAGTTTTGCACGATGCGTTGCGGCGTTGCACCGCAAATATTCCGCCGCATTTACAAAAACCTGAAACAAACACGCAGATGCCCTTCCTCCTACCGTACAAAATCATTGAGGAGTGCCACTTTTTTTTTTAAGGTGGCAAATTATCTTTGACCCCTCCCGCTCTGGGTGGAGCGGAAGGGAGTGTCAGACTCTTACTGAATTAAATCCATCCGTGTTCCTTCCTTAGCCCTTTATGTTCCGAGTTAGCGGTAACCCTTTCGGACAATACCGCTAACCCGGCAGGCTTCGGCCCTAACGGTGCCGCTGCCGCTGCGGTGGCGTCTCAACGCGTACCCCACCTCGTCTCGCAGGTCGCAGGTACGTCGGTGTTCGGCCCGGTCGGTGTACGTACGGTACGACGCCGGAACGCACCGTGCGGCACACCATAGATAATGTGTCACACGCCAAAAGATCCTTGTACCGTTGTCGTAAGACCTTCCAGCTTCACTACAATCATTCAGTGACACAATATGAATGATGAATAGCAATCATTCATCATGGACTATCCACTCCATGATGACTGATCTGGTATCCACCATTAGTGGTATTCTGTAAAAATCTCACCGTGATGACGTAGGTGAAGTGAGAATAAGGTGAGCTGTCAATAGTGTACAGAGGCCAGCACATCAAGTTACCACAATCTGTCAGATTTCTTTGATAGTATTTCAACTTTATTGCAAAGACATAAGGTTCATTTTAATTGAGAAAATTTGACAGTTAGGGATAGCTTGATGTGCTGGTCTGTACATTCCTAGCAATAGGTGGAATGACAGCTCACTTCACGCTCACGTCACCTAAGTTATCACGGTGTCATTTTTACAGAATCGACCGAGTGACATACAAGTAAATATAAACTATATATCAAAGGCGATATTGAAAAAAAAACAATTATTTACTTAATATATCTTTATAAACTTTATTAAATTTATTATAAATAGGCAACAGGAATGTTAGCGTGTTTACATAGAACTCTTTCCTACTACAAACCAATACTGTATCTCTATCACGAACATCAAGCATCTTATAGACCTAATTCGAGTGAATGACAGTTCCTAAGTATGACAACGGGCTGTCAGGGGTCTTAAGTTATCTGTACTTACCTATAGTTGCGACTTTTAATTGTATTCATTAACTTGACAATTAGAGGAATACCGGTTACTGGAAAAAAAAGGTAGTGAAGTGAAACAAAGAATGAGCGAAATCGAATGAACTTTGTGGTGCACTTATATGCATAGTTTTCATTAGATTTAATAACTTAAAATGTATCAATTTTAAGTTATTAAATCTTATTGATCTATTTATCTATTAATTTAATATAATGTATTATCATACATTATTTTCGTTTATAACATAACTTAAACCATGAGTAATTACCACTATGACGTATTAAAAAGTCAATGAACTGAAAACAAAATTTACGCTTGACCATGTAAAGTTAAAAATCAAAGCATTATTTTGTCTTAGTAAAAGGTTAAGTATAACACTTGTAAAATGTACAATATTGCAATAGAACTAACACGTTTTGGAATTAATTCAAATTCTCAATATTTTAACATTCATTCTTTTCGCAAATTTATTCACTACCCCAACACTATAGTTATAGTGTGGTAACATTAATTTGCTTTGAGCTGTCAACTTATTGAATACAATTAGAAGTCCATATAACATTACAATTAAAACGGTGCAACGATACACCAATTTTGATATGAAATGATAGATTGATATAGTGTAAGAAAATAACTGTAACATAATTAATTTTCGCTTTTGTGAGAAGAAAACTTTGTCTACTCTATTTACAGAAAAATCGGTGAACAAATCCATACAATATTTTGTTAATTAATATACAGTTGGTTACGTGCTCAAACTGTATTATTAACCTTTAAGCATAAACGCAATCGCGTGCTCTCCACGCCACGCACCAAATTAATTCTTTTTTGGTGTTGTTTTTACAATATTTGTTCTTGTTATCATGAATTTCCCAATATCCATGGCGTCTTTTAATTTGTTTCATGTCATTTAATACGTACGAGAGGTTAAATTCCTAGGATTCTATGCAAACACACACTCTAGTAACAATTTAATTGTTTATTTCGAGTTATAGTGTACCCGCATTGTCACATATTTGTGTCGTTGGCATATAGGGTTGCGCTTGCTTGTCACGTATATGTGACAATGGCGTTCAAAAGGTTAATCATTCCATACATAATAACATTACGCTTGTATGCCCCAAAGAAAGGGAAAGGGTATTTAAAACTCTTACATTTCAACATTTTATATTAGTGTTCACATTTTGTGTTTTACATAGAAATTATTAGTAAAATATAATTGTGATAAGTTTCAATATAACATTTTATGTAAATAATACTGTTACAATAAACCTCTTACCAAAATATACAATTATCAAAATTGTTTTAATTCGCTTTTCGTCCTAGAGAAGTAATTGTTCTACATTCTAACTCCTACTTATAATTATATGTTTTTTTGTTATTTTGTCATAATTATTATAACGTTTTGTAACTTTTTACATGATCACGGTTTTTTCCGAAGGCCCTTTAGGATTTAGCTGATTAAAAAAAAACTTATTTTCTTATAGTCGGTCGAAAACATCACTGTGAAACCGTATGTGGTATTATGTAAGTTATAAACGTATATGGCTCACTCTTATCTATTCCATCCGTATTTAATGTACCTATACTCCGTTTATTATTATTTTGAGGGCGCCTAGAGCGTCATACTCAAGGCCAAACTGCTGCTGACTCAACGTTATATTGCACTGGTCTACAAACCTGCGTATTTGTTGATGTCTAAGCATAATCATCGCCCGATGCAAAAATTGTGATTTAAGTTGTGACCTTAATCAATTCTGCTGACGCGAAATCATATCGTAACTGTGTAACTAGGTTATAAGGTGCAAGAAAATATGTATGTTACGCAAACTTGTTAAGAAATTATTTTCCATAGTTATTTTAATTTTAAGGTAAATAGTATGTAAGTGAACTAGGTTTAAATAGGTAATGAATTATTTGAATATTTTCACTGTTTAAGGTGTTTTATGTTAAATATTGCGAAATGTTTTGTCCTACAAATACCATAACGTATGCGCTCCAGCCGCATGTGATACAGGTTCATCCTAGTACAGGCATCTTACAATATAAATACCTTTACAAATTATAACATTAGAAAAATAACGGCTAAATAACAACAGTTATTGTGTAATATTGTTGACATAACTGCACTTTACAGTTGTTTTTTTAATGTAAATGGTTAATAGATAACATTGCTTCGTATGTCACGTGGAATAACGGAGTTTAAATACGTCTATATAGAAATAACGAAAGGGTGATAACCGTTATTTGGCTAATGTTATAACGAACAGAGTATACATTCGCTGCAAATAAATTATTGATTGATTGATTGAAAACTTAGGTGAAGACTTACGTCTTACATTGACTTGAATGTGCCCTGGCGGCTGAGAGCATGTCATGCCTCCCTGTAATGTCTCACTGATGGTGATGCGTATGTTGGATCATTTAGCTCCCATCAAAATGGTTGAGCTGAATGGTGCTAATCCATGCGTCATGTTCATGAACGGGCGCCGTCAGTAGGGACTGGTGACCTCTTAGCTGCCACGGCTGTTTTAAAAAATTAAAATAATCTTGAATTGTTTTTTTTTTAAACTTGTAATTATGGATGCTTTTATTAAATTCTGCATCGTTCTCACGTGTATATTTCAACATGAATTATGTGACCCAGTTTTTGTAAACATATTTTGATTTAAAAGAGTGTCCATGGAGTTTCTTGCCCGTTCTTCTCCATAGGTACCTACTGCTTACAACAACTAGCTTCATCTTTCTGACTGACCGACCCCTTGACAATTCAAAAGTGCCTGTAATTGGTTTATTTGAAATAAATGCTTTGAGTTTGAAGTAAGCGTGCAATGCGCTGTCGTTCCATCGACGATTCGACTATTCACCAACGTATTCATGGTGATATTTTTGCAGAATAACGCGATTGTACAGACCGATGCTAACTTCATGACGGCTCTGAACACGAGCGAGCAAATCGGGGTGAGGGGTGCAATGGAAATAATATACATTTTTTTTTTAACAATTAGTCGAATTATAATTCCGGTTAAACATTCAATATTGCTTGGAAATATACTCAGTTTATCATGAAAACGTCTAGATCGGGTGTTAGTGTAACTACACACAGAAGTGCACTGAGAGTGATACACACACAATACATTATTTACAAGGTACGACGGATCAGCCAAAGCCTCAATACAACAAAAATTGTCGACTAACTGTCAAAGATTGCATTATGCTGAGCGATGGCCGTTGCGCACGCATATTTTCCCACAACTTGTTTTTTTTTTAATGCGTCACGCTGGCCGCAAATAAACGTATTTTTTTTCTTACTTTATTTTCTTAAGAGAAAGAAAATAAATCATCATCATTCTCATCGTTTCAGCCGAAAGACGTCCAATGCTGGACAAAGGCCTCCCCCAAGCACCACAACTTCGACGAGTGATATGCTCCTCACACACCCTCCCTTCCTGCAGCATTCACAAGTTCATCGGTCTACCTAATGAGAGGCTGCAGGGATCAGCAGGCCAAAGAGGCCGAATGTTTGAGGATAGGCGACATTTGTTTAGAACTTTATTAACTCCCACAGACTGGACTAATACTCGCCTCTGTACTCTTTGCTTGAGTTAAATATTTTTTTTGTATGCACTTACTCTTTGCTTGAGTTGTTTTTTTGTATCCCAATGTTTCTGTGACTAATAAACTTATTTTTCTTTCTTTCACAGATACTTACAAATAAGTCAATTATGTCACTTATAATAATTGAAAACGGTAACAATATTTTAAAAAAAACTTGAGCTAAAATATTTTTTTAAGCAAAAAAGTTTCAACGCATATTATTAGGAACCATTAATTAACACGTTGAGCGCCAACGCGGTCACCGGTCACCGCGAACAATAGTTTTTCTATTGTGTTTGCTGCGTGGCAGTCAATGCCTTAAGAAAAATTTAGAATCTCTACTCATGGAAGAAATTAACATTTTGGAATAGCCGCGTTCCGTATAAGATACGGAACCTTTAAAACATTGGAAGCACATCCATTTCTCCAAAAAATATATACCAACAAAATCTTAAATCATAATCACATTTTTCTACAGGTTAGTTGATACCAAATTCTTCTCGTTTGTAGTGAAGTGTAGTACTGCCGCTATAGCGTTTAGCATGTGTTTTCTTCCTGCATAGTCCGTTGACATAAGGTACGCCATCACAACGTTCTTCAAGTATTCCAAGTTCGCTCCTTCGCGGGATTGGATGCGGCGTAACCTGAAAATTCAAGAGGGTTTTTTTTTCAAATGAAGGATTGCCAGAACTAGCTTGGGTTATATCGGTGGGTCATAGAAATTACATAAAATCGAATTTTATTACTTATACAAAACAAAATGTTGAACTAGATTTTAGGAAGTGAAAACTTCTTTAGCGGCGTTGTGCACTTTTTTTTGTGATGGGTAAAAAATGTTAAAACTCGCGTCAGGGCACGTGCCCTGATTGAAAATTCGTAAGACTGTGGGAGAGTAGACCGCCGGCGCGGCGTAGAAGAAGAAGTATCCACCTCTCTTTCTACCGTGTGGCGAAAATGTATACCTGTGTCTGCTGTTTCGTTTAGTAATTAATAAAAAAATATTTATTTATTTTATTATTAATTCAGTGTTTTTGTATTTTACGATAATATTCAAGTTTTCACTTCTGCCGGCACTCAATGAAAGCCGGGACCAACGGCTTAACGTGCTTTCCGAGGCACGGAGAAGTCTCGGTATGTAAAGATGGTCACCCATCCACGGCCAACCCCGGCAAGCGTAGCTTAACCCGATGGATCGGCCTGTGCGGCTGTTATTACTTAGCCACGAGCTTCTGTATGTATTACTCGTATTTCATAAATATTACCTGTCAATCTCCTCTTTCAGTGTCCGTATAACTTCTTTGAAGCGTTCTTTTTCAATAGTAGCCTCCCGCTGACAATCCCTGTAACATAAAAGCACAAATGAAAGCTAAAATCAATCCCAGACTTGGAGCTCACTGGCAAATAACATACAGGATGAAATTGAATTCATATGCAATATTTTAAGGGGTCATTGTACTAACCATTATAAACAACTTTTAATATGGGCACAAATCTGAAATCGCGAACAAAAAAAGCAGATGTTCCAGAGATTACGTTTATATAACTCGTCAAAATGTAGGGAAGAGCTAATTTTTTTTTCGCGATTTCAGTTGTGTGCATGTACACACATCAAAAGTGTCTAGGGATCAACATATATTTTTGCAATAACTTTTCTCTTGATTGATATTAATTTAAATTTTCTTTAAGGATTCATCAAATAAAGTGTTTTCGTTTGTCACAGTAACGATAAACCAAGTCACCTTTGCATTAATAAAGAAATTTGCCATTTTCCTAATAAAGGGATTTTTGACATTTGAACCACTAACATTAAAGTTCGAAAAAAAGACTGAAATAACAGTTTTCTTTAAAATTTTATTGGGTAACTTAAACAATTAATAATCCGTGTTTCTACCGCGAACACTAACAACACAAGAACATCGGTTTGGCATACTCAAAATGAGTTCATCCAAATCACGCTGTGGAATGGCCGCCCATGTTCGTTGCAACAACAAAAAAAGGTGTTATCAGTCGACTTTGGACACGTTACCGAAGCACTGGTACCGTGGCTGAGCGCCATGAAGGACGGTATCGCTGCACCACACGGAGACAAGACCGATACATTCAAATCTTAACTCGAAGAGCTCCAACAATAACCGCCATGATGTTAGCAGTGAGGCTTCATCACTCTTCAGGGAACTTAATTAGCGACCAAACAGTCAGAAACCGCTTGCATGAAGTGAACCTTCATTCCCGAAGACCGCTACGGGTACCACCTATAGCAATGCACAATCGTAGGATTCGATATCAATGGGCTCTTGAACACAGAAATTGGGCAGAAGAACAATGGCGTTTCGTGTGCTTTTCTGATGAGTCTCGTTTTGGTATGAGACCGGATACAAGACGTATACGACACTGGAGAACCCCTGGACGCCAACAGCGATTAAAATCCTGCCAGGAAGTCCATCCTTATAGTGGTGGAACCATCATGGTATGGGCGGGTATTTGGATCGGCGGAAGAACTGAGTTGATTTGGATCAGAGGCAACCTCAACGCTCAAATTTATGCTGAGACGATTGTATCTGACGTCATCGTTCCTCTACAAGTGCAAATCGGTCCCTTATTTCAGTTAATGCATGATAATGCACGACCGCACACCGAAAGAGTTGTAAGACAGACTCTCGCCGCAGCTAACATCAATGTCCTGCCCTGGCCTGCTCAGTCGCCAGACTTGAACCCGATTGAGCATGCATGGGATATGCTACAGAGAAGAGCTCTGCCGAATATGGAGGGTATCCAGTTGCAAGAAGACCTTTTTTTGTTGTTGCAACGAACATGGGCGGCCATTCCACAGCGTGATTTGGATGAACTCATTTTGAGTATGCCAAACCGATGTTCTTGTGTTGTTAGTGTTCGCGGTAGAAACACGGATTATTAATTGTTTAAGTTACCCAATAAAATTTTAAAGAAAACTGTTATTTCAGTCTTTTTTTCGAACTTTAATGTTAGTGGTTCAAATGTCAAAAATCCCTTTATTAGGAAAATGGCAAATTTCTTTATTAATGCAAAGGTGACTTGGTTTATCGTTACTGTGACAAACGAAAACACTTTATTTGATGAATCCTTAAAGAAAATTTAAATTAATATCAATCAAGAGAAAAGTTATTGCAAAAATATATGTTGATCCCTAGACACTTTTGATGTGTGTAGTAAAAGTTGTTCAGCTGTTGATTGACACCAATAACCCCTTATAATATTGTCAATGAATTCAATTTCACCCTGTATATTACTGTAATATTTTAATAAGATGGACTTGAGATCCAGAGCAGATTGTAGAAATGGCAACGGAATCTGGAGAAAGGCTTGAAAATCAGCAGAACCAAAACTGAGTACATGTTCTGCGATTTCGGCGGTCTCTCCAGTTCTGGGGCCATAGCGCTTGATGGCACGCTTCTCCCAGTTTGCTCCGACTTTCGGTATCTCGGTTCACTTGTGCAAAGCGATGGCGAAATAGATCGGACTGTTAAGCATAGAATTAACACTGGGTGGATGAAATGGCGGCAGGTCACGGGAACAATTTGTGACTCCCGGATTTCTCTTAAACTTAAGGGGACTGGGGAAGATATATAAAAGCATGGTTAGACCTGCCGTCTTGTATGGATCAGAGTGTTGGGCCACAAAAGAAATGAATGAGTCTTCATTCATTTCTTTTGTGGCAGCTTTCTTTTTGTCAGCTGTCTAGCTGAGATGAGAATGCTAAGAGGGATGTGTGGTGTTACGCGAATAGACAGAATAGGGAATTAGTATATAAGAGGAGGTCTGAAAGTGACTGAAAAGTTGTGTGGAAATCGGTTGTCACGGTATGGGCATGTTATGCGGAGGAATGAGGAAAATGTTGTCAGCAAAGTTTTGAGTATGAATGTGGATAGCTATACAAGTAGAAGAAGACCAAAGAAACGATGGATGGATTGTGTGAAAGACGAAATGGCTAGGAAGGGAGTGACTACCGAGATGACGACTAATAGAGAAGTATGGAAGAAAAAGACATGTTGCGTGGACCACAAATAAATTGGGATAAGGGCAGGAGAATGATGATGATGATTTTAAGCTTCTCATGTCGTGTCTAACTTGTCGTTAATCTGCTTCCTGTACCACCTGGACGACAAAATATTTTCTATGAGCTTTACCCAACGGCTTCGCTCGCGTGGTTTTCAGATAATTTTGAAACAGACCATGTGTTTGTATTTATTATGACTGAAATAAATAATATTATGTTCATACCTAAACTGTCCCTCCATGATATGTTTCTCCTTCCGGAGCTGCGATATATCAAGGTCCTTCCTAGCCAACTCGTGCGCATAGTGTAACATATGCGGCGGTGCTGTCACATCCTAAAAAATAAAAAAGATAAATATGAGTCATGTTTATTCGGCATGTCAAAATCAAAGTCAAAAGTCATTAAATTTATTCAAACTAGGCTGAAAATCAGCACTTTTTGATAGTCAAAGTTACATAAGACAGTCCCTCAAAAACGCCCACCCTTCACCACTTCCTAGTGCTTTAGCTGGGAAGCAGAAGTGGCGCAACAAACTCCCCAGCAGCACAGCTGTCTGTTTAGTTGGAAGAACTGGATTCTACACATTTATCGTAGGAGAAGTCATTTACATTACGAAACATCACATTAAAATAAATTATTTGCCACATGTCAGCTAGCACACGCCAATATACTAATTAAGACATTGAAAACTGACTGTACTCAAGCGTAAATAAAGAAAGAGCCTCTAGGCATAAAGGCCGTGCCCGCTTACATGTGCAATACTGTACTATGTCCATACAGCCGTACCTCGAAGTTGCAAATGATAAACAAGGACCATCGAAGTAAAATCAATAAACAATTATCCACCATTCCGCAATCACCAACAATCCGCCAAAGAAAGCACAGTATTGATTCAACAGTGCATTGGATACTTTAATTCTAAACCCTGTTTGTGTTGTTTATTTTTTTGATAGGCTTTAGGATAACGACACGGTTGGCGTAGTGGTTGAGCGATTGACTGCTGCGCACTATGTCGCGGGTTCGATTCCCGCACGGAACAAATATTTGTACGACCTGCAAGTATTTGTTACGAGTCTGGGTGTTTTTCTATCTATAATATGTATGTATTAACAAAATAAAAAAATGTATATAAGTAGTATATCAGCCATCTCGTTACCATAACACAAGCATTAGGTTGCTTAGCTTGGGACGATACGGCGCTGTGTGAAATGTCCAAGGATATTATATTATTATTATTATTATATTATATTATAAAGGACATGAAAAGAGTCAAATTTCGCAGAATTGATACATTCCTTCGATGTAAATGGAAGTAACCAGAGACAAAAAATGGGCTCATACGTTTCTGCTCTCATCATGTATAATTATATTGATTGGCGGACTGCAGCCCAAGTAACATTAAATTATATATTACTAAAAACCAAAATATCCTAAAATAAATATGAAAATGACGACCCTGATGTTTGACTAAACCGCCATTAGTCAGGACGTCATTACAGCCGCTAAGTTACGGCACAGCTGTCTAAGAAAACAACAGCTTTAGTTAATATTAATATATTGCATTATATAATAATAATATCCTTGGAAATTTCACACAACGCCATATCGTCCCAAGCTAAGCAACCTAATGCTTGTGTTATGGTAACGAGATGGCTGATAAACTACTTATATACATTTCTTTTTTGTAAATCTATATATATAAAAGAAAGACGGGTTTGTTCCCTCCATTATAACTCGAGATCTGCTGGACCAATTTTCATGGTTTTTGTTTCGTTGGATTTGTCTCCGCCCTGAATAGCAGAATACATTTTTTTTTATTTTTTTATTTTTTTTGTTTTTTTTTATTATTTTTAGGTAGGGTAGGTAGGTAGGTAGGGTAGGGTAGGTAGGTAGGTAGGGTAGGTAGGTAGGGTAGGTAGGTAGGGTAGGTAGGGTAGGTAGGTAGGTAGGGTAGGTAGGTAGGGTAGGTAGGTAGGGTAGGTAGGTAGGTAGGGTAGGTAGGTAGGGTAGGTAGGTAGGGTAGGGTAGGTAGGTAGGTAGGTAGGTAGGATAGGTAGGTAGGGTAGGTAGGTAGGTAGGTAGGTAAGTAGGTAGGTAGGTAGGTAGGTAGGGTAGGTACCTACCAACAAAATCTACCCAACACTACCTACCCTACCTACCTAGGTAGGGTGGGTAGGTAGGGTAGGTAGGGTGGGTAGGTAGGGTAGGTAGGGTAGGTAGGTAGGTAGGGTAGGTAGCGTAGGTAGGTAGGTAGGGTATGTAGCTAGGTAGGTAGGGTAGGTAGGCAGGTAGGTAGGTAGGGTAGGTAGGCAGGTAGGTAGGTAGGGTAGGTATCACAGTTAAGACAGGACAACGTCTGTCGGATCAGCTAGTACATACATATTATAGATACAAAAACACCCAGACCCGTAACAAATACTTGCAGGTCGTACAAATATTTGTTCCGTGCGGGAATCGAACCCGCTACATGCTGCGCAGCAGTCAATCTCTCAACCGCTGCGCCAACCGTGTCGTCGTAGTTGAAGAATACTCACCGTTAACAAGCCATCTTTAAAATGCGTGTGTTCCTCAGCGCTGACGCGGCGCGAGCGGTCGTTGCGAGCGCGGATGTAGTTGTCGGTCTCCTCCAGCAGGGCCGAGTACCGGTCGCGTTGAGTCTGTACTTGCTTCTCCAAGCTTAGGATACGGGTCTTGAGATCTGACACGATCTCTTTCTGATAGTCTTGCTCGTTTTTGATTTTCTGAAACAAATATTCGCAAATTATAGAAATAATGTGGGTTGGACATACTCTGTGTGATATAAATTATATTATTAAGAAGAGTTTAATAGTATAATGCAGCTGGATACCAGTATTTTATATGGAGCGACTGCCCATCTGACCTCCACAATAGGGCATGGATTCCGGAATTCCGAGATTTCGTAACTCCGGAATTTCGGATGATTTTTTACAATATTATAATTCCGGAACTGAAGTAAATATCGCAATCCGATACTCATATAATTATATGTAAGATAGCACTTTGCCCGCGGCTTCGCTCCCGTGGTCTTTCCCGTGGGACCTGTTATTTTTCCCGGGATAAAAAGTAGCCTATGTTACTCCTAGAAAACTAAGCTTTCCAACGGTGAAAGAATTTTTAAAATCGGTCCAGTAGTTTTTGAGCCTATTTCAGCCGAAAACTAATGATACATGGTGGGTCATTAATATTAGTTAAAAATTCAATAAAATCCAAAGAACGAAAAGACATCATTGGACTATCTGTTGAACACACCATTGAATTGTCCTGTGTTGAGCTAGATAAGCATGTTATTGTATGCGTGTACAGACCTCCAAGTTACCAGAATCTATCTGTGTTTGATTCTGTAATGGAAGATGTGTTAAAGAAACTTAGTACTAGTAGCAAATCAATAATCATATGTGGAGATTTTAATATTAATTTACTAGAAAATAACTCGAATACTGTCAGGTTATTAAGTCTTTTTGGGTCATTTGATTTGTCCAATGTTTTTATGGAACCAACCCGAGTAACTGCTTCCTCTGCCACTTGTATAGATAATATTTTTTGTAATTGTGAATACTTACATAAAGATATCTTAAATAAGTTGCCATCTGACCACAGTGGACAAACTATAACATTTTGTTCCTATATGCCCTTACAACAAATTCAAATAAGATTTAGGCCAATTACATGTACAAATTTAAACAAATTCAAAAAGTCTTTGGCCAGTAATTTATGTGTTCAGAATTTTAATAATATATCTGACCCAAGTGAGTTCTACACCGAGTTCTTTTTACTATTAAATAAGCAATTTAATGACTCTTTTCCACTAAGAACTAAAAGTATTTTCACAAAGTTTTTATTTAGCGATTGGGCGACTCCAGGTATTCGCAAAAGCAGGGCAAAACTTTTTGAACTTTATGGCCTCAAGCAACATATGAATCATACAAACTTTCATCAGTATGTTGCAAAATATTCTAAAACTTTTAAAAGTGTGTGCAAAATAGCTAAAGCTCTTTATATTAGCAATAAAATAAAATCAGCTGATGATAAAATAAAAACTACCTGGCAAATAATAAATAATGAAACAGGTAGGAAAAAGCAGCGTAATACTGAGTATAATTTAGAGACTGCACATGGCCGCATCAACTCAGATATAGAAATAGCTCAGGAATTTGAAAACTTTTTTGCTAATATTCCACTCAAAACGACTGCATCATTAAATTCCTCAGCCGCGCTTTCTGCTGCCTTACTTAGAAAAAATGTAAAGGCATGCCCTTTAGAATTTACATTTCAGCATACAAACCCCCAGGCTGTTATAAAAGCTTTTAAAGATCTTAAAATCAAATCAACAGAAGATCTCTGGGGAATGTCTGTAAAAGTCTGTAGTTCTATTATAGACACCATTGCGCCCTATTTAGCTTTCATATTTAATACCAGTGTGGACCAAGGAGTCTTTCCGGATCTTATGAAACACAGTAAAGTAGTGCCATTGTTCAAATCCGGTGATAGTAAAGAACCCAACAATTATAGGCCCGTTTCAATTCTGCCAGTTCTCAGTAAAGTGTTTGAAAAGTTGATGCTCAATCAAATGTTACGTCACTTTAATAAAAATTCCATCTTGCATGACCAACAGTTCGGTTTCACCAAAGGGCGTTGTACTACTGACGCTGGTGTCACCCTAATAAAGAACATTTTTAGCGCCTGGGAAGAAGCACAAGATGCCATTGGAATCTTTTGCGATCTCTCTAAGGCGTTCGATTGCGTAGAACATGAGACGCTTCTGCTGAAACTAGAGCACTATGGGATTAGAAATACAGCCCTTGATTTACTTAGATCATACCTGAAAGATAGAAAGGTTAAAGTTCAAGTAAATGGTGTGAACTCGCTGGGGTCGGAAATGACAATGGGCGTTCCTCAAGGTTCGATATTGGGTCCATTCCTCTTTTTAGTTTACATTAACGATTTACCCCAATTACTTCAAAATCAACCGAAGATGGTGTTATTTGCAGATGACACATCATTAATCTTTAAAATTGATAGACGCTCTCAAAATCTTGACGACGTGAATAACTCTATTCTTCAGGTCCAAGATTGGTTTACGGTAAATAATTTGGTACTAAATGAAAAAAAAACCAAATGCATTAGATTTACATTACCTAATGTGAAAAGTAGCGATTGTGACATCATATTGAACGGAGAGAAGCTGGAATTTATTAAGCAGACGGTTTTCCTGGGAATCACGCTAGACGACAAGTTGCAATGGGGTCCCCACATAACAACTCTTGCGGGACGGCTTAGTTCGGCCGCTTATGCTGTTAGAAAGATAAGGCAGATGACAGACGTAGAAACCGCGCGTTTGGTCTATTTTAGTTACTTCCACAGCATAATGTCGTATGGCATTTTACTGTGGGGTCGGGCTGCTGACATTGAATCCATTTTTATTTTGCAAAAGCGAGCGATCAGAGCCATTTACAATCTTCGTCGTCGCGAATCGCTTAGGGAACTATTTAAAAGGATTAATATTATGACGGTTCCTTGCCAATTCATTTATGAAAATATTATGTATGTAAGAAAAAATAGACATCTTTTTAACAAAATAAGTGATAGGCATAACTTTAATACTAGAAATAAAGACAAAATAGTTCAACCATTTTTCAGATTGTCCAAAGTACATACATCTTTTATGGGGTTCTGTGTTAAATGTTACAACAAAATACCTTGTGACATACTGAAATTAAATGAAAGAAAATTTAAAACTCATATTAAAAGTACACTTTGTAAACAAGCTTATTACAAATTAGAGGATTATATCAAGGATAAGGATGCTTGGAAACATGCTGGTCCTGCTCCACAGGACAATCTAGTGTCTAGACAAAATCAAACTGGTTGCTAAGTAAATTAGGTAATAATTTATAATTTGTACCATATTATTTTATTATATTGGAATAACATCTCACACATTGATTAATTTATTATTGTTAACTTTTAGAATGTTTGTAAATATGTGAGCACCATGTACTTATGACATACCTAATTAAGTTTATTTTTCACTGCTACATGCGTTCTTCTTTTCACCATTTTGGTGTATTGTTTTTATTCTGGGTGCATCGTATTCACATATTATAATATTATAATACATGTATACAAAACATTGTGAAACATTTTAAAAGAGTAACGGTGGAGTTTCTTGCCCATTCTTCTCCACACGAAACTACCTTTTGGAAGGGGCGACTAGAATCAATTCTATTTCTTGTTAATTTTTGACGTTCAAAAGTGCCTTTCTTGGGCCTATTTGAAATAAATGTTTTGACTTTGACTTTATTCATTACAAACAAACAAACAAAGTTTTCCTCTTTATAATATTAGTAAGTATAGATAAGTTACCACAATAATAAAATTTGCATATTTGTACTCTCTTGCGAAATGTACCGTAACGCGCGCGAATTTTCAAATCGCCGCCATCGACGCTTGCGTTTCGTTCGTTTCGTTCGCCATTAAGAACACATTATCATGAAGAGCGATCTTTTTTCAAAAGTGATTCTTGTCTTATTTACTTTACATTTCTTTTTAGTATAAGTTGATTTAAAGATCTCAATTTCCAAAAAATACGACAGCGTAAGTTTAGAGCTTTTTAATTATTAATATATAATAACCTATTTTCATGATCTCAGAAGAGAACTTGTTGATTTTGTTTATTGTGAGTTGTTGAATCTTGTATACATCATAATTTTATTAGATAGTTATTTAATAAGCTACATTGCAACTGCAAATAGCTAGCACGCGTTGATTTTGCTATAATGTATATTATTGAAAAGTTGATTATTTTTTGTTATATTTATTAAGAAAAACCTAAAAGAAGGCTGTTTAATTGATCTCAGTCAAGAGTTTTGTCGATTTATTTAGTTTTTTAATAAAGATTTGATTTAACAAAACACTTAAATGCCTATTTATTGTTTTTTTTATTTCCTACACTTTTTTCCGCAATCGAACCAGTAGTATCGTAACTCAGTTCCGGAATCGAAAATCATCCGATATTACATGCCCTACTCCACAACCCATTAAATGGGTAATACGTAAGACTGGATGTCAGACTTTCGGGCTTCTGACAACCCGTAACGACTGTCAAAAATGCACAAATGACAGCCGGGACCAACGGCTTAACGTATTACGCTTACCAATTGTATAATAATATAAAATTAAATAATTACCTCTTCATACAACTTCAAAGTATCCAACTTATCTTGCTTCTCTTCCTCCAACACCATTTTGTAAGTGTCCACCTTCTCTTTCAGCAGTGCTATTTCATTCTTCATGTCCCCTACATCATCCATCTCACTGCCGGCATCTCTTACTTTCACCTGCTGCTTAAATAGATCAAACTCGACTTTTAAGCTTTCATATTCTTCTTTACACCTCAAATGTACGTTCTCATAGCCTTGGACTTTAAAAACTGTGGATATGTCTATGGGACTGCCTAATTTGTCGTTTTCGGCGATAAGTTCTTTTTTCAAAATGTGTATTTTGTCTATGAGTGTTTGTAGGTATTCGCTGTCGGCTAGCTTTTCGTTGTCCGTCTCGCTTTTTTGTGATGTATCTTTTGTTTCTTCTGTAATTAACAAAGTTGTTGTGGTTAAAAAATATGTTTATTGCTTCGTCAACCCAGAACGTTAAAAAAAACTATTTCAAAATACAAATTTTTCAATTTGATGGAGCTATACAGGACGTAGCTCCTCCCACGGTGAAGTTTTTTTTTATACAGTGTTAGGTTAAACGAGAGACATACTTTCAGGGGTTACTTTCATGAAAATGAACAACTTTGACTATGGAACTACACCTCAATTCACGAAAACAAAATCAGCTGTTCATTACGTTTATGGTCGTCAAAATTTATGGAACAGCAGATTTTTTTTTTCATATTTCAGAGTTGGTCCCATGGACAAAGATGTTGATTTTTATGAGTACTCATGAAAATCAACACAACATCTTACTAAGTTATCGAAAAAGAAAACAAATATAATAAAAGAAAACAAATAAAACAATGAAAGTTAAATTGGTTAAGTGATAGATACACAGTGCTTAGTGCTAACACATTATTTACATGCCAAAAGTCAAAAGTAATAAGTCAATGTGTGACTTATAACCACAATCCTATAAGACCTAGTACCTCACTAAGTTATATTCAAATAATACAGTTCTAAGATTGTCGCCATCATTTTTTTTTTGTGCAGAGTAAACAATTTTTCATCATTTAATTCTTCTTCTTTTCGTGTTAGTGACTAACCTGGTGTCAGAGTTTTTATGCTGCCCATGGGCGTCTGACTTAGCTTCACATGCTGTTGAGAAATATCACTCAGATATCATGCTGGTTTCACTCACGATGTTTTCCTTCACCGATTTGAATGAATCCGTAAAATCAGAGGTGCGTGCCTTGCATCAACACTAACACACTATATATGCTTACCAAAATCAGTATTAGCAGCGATTTTATCCATCAGCCTGTCATTAACGGAGTCTTTCAACTGCTGTATGAGTTGCTGGTCGTGCCTTCGCCTCAAGTCGTACTGCCCCACAGTTTCCGACAGCTCGGCTATCTTGCTCTCCAGAAGAGCCACCCTCTCTTCCTGGCGGGCGCATATCTTGCGGGCGGATTCTTCGGCGCGTTTCGCTTTTATTTGCTCCTGCGAATAAAGATATTTTATTTTATTTTATTTTGGAAACAAACAATTGTACATTTTGTATAATATATCTAGATACACATCATGCTATGAGTAAATGTACAATCCACTACATTTCCACATGTTACTATATTAGATACAGTTTTGATAAGGTTAAGTAATATCTATCTATAACAACAATACAATTTCTTCGCTATCTTAAATTCTAATAGTAAATACATGAGCAAACAACAACAAACAACAACAATAACAACAACAATTCAACAATTTTGAGCAAGGCGCTTAATAACTTGTTTCTTAAATTGATTTTTACATAAGGCAAACACATCGATATCGTTAAAATTATTATTGTAAGCTTGAACCAGTTTCTTCAACGATAGAACGAAGATATATATATACTAGTTTTTTCTCAGTGGAGTTCGGTTATATCGCAATATTGGGAGATGTTTTTGAGACAACATAGATATAGATAGTTGAACTTCGACGTGATTCTTTAAATTAGCATAACTTTTTTGGTAAGCGGGATTGTAGGTAGGTAGGTAGGTAGGTAGGTAGGTAGGTAGGTAGGTAGGTAGGTAGGTAGGTAGGTAGGTAGGTAGGTAGGTAGGTAGGTAGGTAGGTAGGTAGGTAGGTAGGTAGGTAGGTAGGTAGGTAGGTAGGTTATTAAACTTTATCTAATTTAACTTTATTTAACCAATTTCTGTAAAGTTGCATATAGTAAATTATTTTTTGAAAAATAACGTCATAAAGAAGTTTCACTTCTTACGAGTGTACGCTAGTACACGCACACATCTTTTTTTATTTATGAACGACAAACACTAAATGTTTAGTGAAGCTTACCACAATATATTAGTGATATTTAGTAGTGATCGTGATAATATTTTTGTCATATATCTTCCATGTACAGACAGCGATCCGTTACATTTTATTATATGTATACATTTTACTCGTAATTTTATGTTTTTTTATATATCTGTAACTCATAAGGTGTAATAATAAACAGTATTCTATTTATTTACCTAGTTTCCCTTTACCTAGGTGATAAAGGGAAACTAGGAAATTAACGGAATCTGAGCAAACCAGTAATTAACGCAATTACAGCCGCTTCGCTCACGTTAATTTAGAATTTGACAATTGACTATTTCACACGGTCAAAAATAAAATATGAAATCACATAGAAGCCCCTACATCTCTTATCCAGGGGGTGAATGTTACCCCATTTATAAATCGGAGGGTCAATGACCCCGCAAGACACTACGACTAAACACATCGATAACGCCTGCTATTATTCTTATAGCAATCATGTGTTTGTTACCATGTGTTATTTCTAGCAATATTCAGAAGCGATTTTCTCATAAAATAACTTTTTCAACTTTGAGATACGACAATTTCGTTAAACCTATGGATTCGAAAATGCAATGTGTGCATGAACACACAATTTCATTCAATAATTAAGGGGAGTATCGCTTTTGAAATTAGCTAAAACAACAACAACATACATAGTTTTGCTCGTGACTGTACGCTGGGATTTGCAAAATGGTTGCCGTGTGTAGACACGGAATTCATTTACATAGATGTTGTTAAATTGTGAACATGGAGGCAAGATAAATTGTTGGGGCAAGGTAAACGCCAGAAAACAAAAAAGACTATAAATAAATAAAATAGGTAAGTATTATCATCATTAGGATCGGCTTATAGCAGTCCACTGCACGACATTCGATATCATATCCTCAGTAGAGACCATTGACCGGAGATGTATCATATTAAGTGACGACACGGTTGGCGCAGTGGTTGAGCGATTGACTGCTAGTGCTGCGCAGCATGCCGCGGGTTCCATTCCCGCACGGAACAAATATTAGTACGACCAGCAAGTATTTGTTGCGGATCTGGGTGTTTTTCTATCTATAATATGTATGTATCTACGAAAAAAAATGTATATAAGTAGTTTATCAGCCATCTCGTTACCATAACAAGCATTAGGTTGCTTAGCTTGGGACTATATGGCGTTGTGTGAAATGTCCATATAATAGACAAAAATAGAAAAAATAGAATAGAATAAGTTGGGCGGAGATGTGAGCTGTGCCTCGCAAGCTGGCAGCAGAATCGAGATGTGTGTGGCGTGAAGACAACCCCACGACCCCCCCCCCTTCGCGTTGAGTAAAAACTTTGACAGTTCACATTCAGTTAGCACGCATCTGCGTTCCAATGAAGCCAGTACCCATCTCCGCACAGCTTCGGTGGCTACATCCTAGCTTCTTCTTAGCGTGTCGATGGCAATCTATATCTCCTCGGCCCACAATTCAGCTACGTGTTTAGCGCCATCACTAGCGTCCATCAGTTCTTGTAACGTGCATACGGCAGGACACACAGGACACGAGATTAAGTGTCCCATCGTTTGTGGAACAGCACCACATGTACCCTAGCTAAAAACATCTTATCTCGTCTCCGTTCCGGCCATCTCCTGTCTCCGCGTCGTCCGGGCCTAAGATCGCGAATACGCTTTTGTAGCTCTGCTTGAGATGCTATTGTATACGTCATAAGCACAGTTCTGACCTCTCGTATAGCTACAGAGTGCGACTGCTCCAGCAGCGCCAGCTTCTGCTGCAGCCGCACGAGGTGCGCCGGCGTCTCCACCGTGCGGGCCTCCGCGCGCTGCAGGCGGCGCTGGGCCGCCTCCAGCGAGCTGCTGAGGTCGCGGACGCGCTTCTCTAGCTCGGCTTGGGATGCTGGAAGGTACAAAGTATACTCGTAGAGTAATAGCAGAAAAGGTGACTGAACCCAGCCAGGGCAGGGGCAGGGAGGCAGGGCTATACAGGAAATTGAATTCATGGCCATTATTTTAAAGAGTCATTGTATTCATCACTCATTGGAAAACCTTTTAAAAGAGTATCAGTGGAGTTTCTTGTTGAAAAGTTTTCTGATTTGTTAATAAATAGTTATCACAAATATAGAAGGTAGAGAGTAGGGACGACAATAAATGAAAACGCTGGCAATACTATACTAATGCATAAGAATATAAATTGATATATAGAATGCCGCTTATCTTCTTCTTAGCTTCCATGGCAATCTAAATGGACTCGCTTATAATGTGCACCATAAAAAATACAGATATATATGTAAAACATATTACAAAGGGTGACACTTTAACATAATGAATACTTATATATATGCATAAATTGTATGTGATTTTCTCACACGTTGAATGTAGTGATGGATTTTTAAATTTAGATGAAAACTTAATTCCCCCCGGGGCGGTCCATGTCTCAAGCTCTTCCATCCATTTAATTAAACCGCACAGAAATCCTAACCTATCCAGGCAGGGAGCTCGAGTGTTCATTAATTTTATTACTAAAATCACAAATTTCATTACTAAAATCACAACCCAGTGTCCCAGTTTGTTTGCTCCAGTTTTATACCTCATTTTTTGTTAAAAGTAGTAAATTCACCATGAACACTACTAAAGTTTTGGACTAGCTACGCCACTGGGGAACACTGAACGCAAAACTAAATACATGCAATACTTAAGTCTCTATAGCTAGTCAAAGATTGGCAAAATCCATTTGTTTGATAAAAATCACAAAATAGCAAGATAGTTGCATCCGTTTTTTATGTTATGATTTAAAATGACTTAAAAATGAATGGCAGTTCGGAGTATATCGTGCTACTTTAATTACAACTATTCAGGGCTTTTTGTACGTCTTTTTATACTGGCAGTCTGTGGATGGCTTACACGCAGAAACAGTACAGCGCTCTACGGGTCCAATACAACAACGCGTTCAGGGTACTGTTGGGGCTGCCTCGCTTCTGTAGCGCGTCGGGGATGTTTGCCGAGGCGCGTGTAGATTATTTCCATACAATCATGCGCAAGCGGTGCACATCCCTGGTGTGTAGGGTGCGGGCCAGCCGCAACAGAATATGAGCGCTTTTGCAGAACGCTTCGACTGTCAGTACGTGAACCATTGCTGCATGATTCACTTACTGACTAATGTTAAGATATTGTTTTAATTGTATTGTATTGAGATAATGAATAATTTGATTTTCTTTTAATTTAATGTAATTTG
Organism: Hyppa rectilinea; assembly: GCA_951799385.1. Taxonomy (NCBI): domain Eukaryota; kingdom Metazoa; phylum Arthropoda; class Insecta; order Lepidoptera; family Noctuidae; genus Hyppa; species Hyppa rectilinea. The sequence goes on from OX637310.1 coordinate 18,377,287, forward strand.
ATAAGCAATTTGTTAATTTTAGTGTATGATCCAAAGTTGATTGAAATAAATAAATAATAATAATTAATTAAATTAAATATCTCAGTTCCCTACGAAATGGTTCAGCTGAATAGTGTAAATCCACGCGTCATACTCGTAAACGGGCGCCGTCAGTTGTGACTGGTCATCTCTTAACTGCTTTAATCATATATTTTTAATTGTTTTTAATTTTTCTCTTTTACATTGGTCTGGCATATAGAAGCAACAACAAGAATGTAGCCAGGATTTTGTAATAATATCTTGATTTAAAAGAGTGTCCTTATAGTTTCCAGCCCGTTCTTCTCTGCTTTGGAATGGGCAACTAGCTTCAACTTTCTGATCTAACTGACGTACTCCTTGACGATTCAAAAGTACCTGTTATTAGTTTAATAGGAATATATGCTTATGAGTTTGAGTATTGCCAGTGTAAGTAATCATGTACTGTCGTACTGCCTCCGTCTGGTATGCCTCTTACCTTGAGCCTCACTAGTATGCACAACCTTGTCTTCTAACTTCTCTTTCGTCTTTCTCTCACTATTCAGCTTGAGGTGCAACTCTCTGAAAATTAAACATTACATTGTAATAGATTGTTGATTGTTGTTGTTGTGATTGATTGATTGTGTTAGATTGTTGTTTGAGTGCCTAGTGCGAGTTTGTTTTACGTTAAGGGGGATACGCCAGTGTAGCCTTTTTTTTAAGGCTGGGAAATCATCCAATGACTTCTCCCGCTCTGGGTGGAGCGGAAGGGAGTGTCAGACTCTTACTGACAAAAACCCATCCATGTTCCTTCCGTAGCCCTTTATGTTCCTGGGTAGCGGTAACCGTAGTGAGTACGTATTCACAGAACTGTAATAATTAGAACGATAAATATAACTCTCTTGGTTAGAATTCTCCTCAAATGTTTTGATTTCATAAAATAGTCATTCTGTAGGATCGTAAGCATAGGTGATCAGTTCTGTATATACGTATTTACTACGGCCGCGAATGATTGCGGCCGTAGTAGACAATACACTAGACCAATAGTGTGATTTAACATAATATTATATTAACTCACACTGATATTATAAAGGCGTGAGTTTGTATGTTTGTCCGTCCTTCACGCTCAAACGGCTGAACGGATCTGGATGAAATTTGGCACAGAGGCAGTTTATTACCTGGATTATCACATAGGATACTTTTTATCCAGATAGTACGTTCCCTTGGGATAATTTTCGACATCCAAATGTGTGAAGCCTCGGGCAGAGGTTAGGAAAGCATAAACTCAACATAGTGTTCAAGAATACTGTCCGAATTTGTAATTTTCTATCTGTGGGTACCATAAGATTAATTAAGTACACTACTCTAACACTCACTTCAACATAGCCTGATGATCAGCCCTCTCCTTCTCCCTCTCCTGTACCTCATACGCTACCTTGGCTTTCAAGTTGTTTATCTCAGCCAAGTGTTGCTGCACTAATGTTCTTGTCTCCTCTCTCATTGCAGATATCTGGTTCTCGTACTGTGGATCAAATGCGTGTTACGATGATTATCATAGCCTGTTAAGTGATATTATCAATATTTTGTAACCATATTTTGTTTAAAAGAGTGTCTGTGGAGTTTCTTGCCCGTTCTTCTCTATAGGTACTGTAGAGCCTTAGAGTAAAACCTTATGTTGTACATGGCTGGTAAATATCTGACGGCATTCGAACCTTTCAAATAAATAAAAAGCTAGATAGGTTTTTACGTAGATTCTAGACTTGACGTCCCGCAGCAAAGCTTAACAGATGTATTCGTTGTAACAAAGTGAAAATATAATAACATACGTTTAAACCGCTAAAGCGTTTATCTTCATAGTATAGAAGCCCTATACCCACATTACACGCTCTACCACTGAGCCCCCTTAGTAGAGGATCTTCCATCCTCTACAGTACCTACTGCTTTGGAATGGGCAACTAGCTTTGACTATTCAAAAGTGTCCGTAATTGGTTTATTTGAAACTAGCACTTTGCCCGCGGCTTCGCTCCCGTGGTCTTTCCCGTGGGACCCGTTATTTTTCCCGGGATAAAAAGTAGCCTATGTTACTCCTAGAAAACTATGCTTTCCAACGGTGAAAGAATTTTTAAAATCGGTCCAGTAGTTTTTGAGCCTATTCATTACAACCAAACAAACAAACAAAGTTTTCCTCTTTATAATATTAGTATAAAAAAAAAAAAAAAAAATGCTAAAATGCTTTGAGTTTGAGTTTTGAAAGGATCATGGTATAGAATAATAAGCCTCAAATAAGACACGATTACACATATGAGAAATGTACATTTATAATATTTCCATTAGCACTAAATGTTTAACTTTATTAGTTATTTCTCATTTGACATTTTTATGTCGTCATTAATAGACAGGCTGTAGTCAGTAATTCGGTCACAAGACCTTCTCGTTTCACTATTAAGATTATTCCAGGTCGTTTATGATTCGGAACCAACACTACCCGTACCCAAGCCGGCAGACAAACAAAAAGTGCAGTTCCGGCAGCATCAAAGTCTTGCCTGCAGCATTACCGGACTAAAACGGGACAAAATTTCGCAAGATTATAGGTGTCATAACCAGCCATTGTCCCCTAAACAAATACCTATTTATAATAGGTGCGACAGACAGCCCTCTGTGCAGAGGATGCATGGAGGCAGAAGAAACACGACAACACGTCCTTGTGGAGTGCAGAAGTGTGGCAGATCAACGGGCAAGAAGTTTTCAATCGCCCGCATCGCTCCCGGAAGCCTGCAGCCTCAAAAGGCTGCTAGATTTCTGGGAAGACCTGGGATGGTGGGAGTAAAACGAAGATTTTACATATTTACAATGGCTTAATAAAGGGGCTAAGTGAGCCTAAGTGCGGAAACACCCCAGTTAACCTAAACCATTCCAGGTCGTTTTAATTACCTTAATAGAAAGGTACCTACTCTTATATACCTGTAAACCAGTACACCAATGCATTAATCATCATGGACTGCTTTGAGAGTAGTGTTGCCCAAAATAGGTCTTGGTCTTGCAGTCTTGGTCTTGTTCTTGCAATTTCGCAAGACCAAGACCAAGACCAAGACCGCCTTATTGTAGCAAGACCAAGACCAAGACTGAACCCTGCAAGACTTGAGCAAGACAAGACTTAAGCCTGCAAGACTCTCGCGTCTTGCAGTTTAGACAAACTGAGATTTGAGTTATTAAGTAGGTATTTGGTTTCAATCCCGATTTTGATAGACGTTCCCCAGTATCAAAACCGTAGGCATCGACATAACTCTAAACTAAGGGCTGCAGTTGTATCTGCAGTTGGCAACGTGCCGCTCGTCTGAAAGAACCCTAAAAGGTTTTGTATTGAATAGGTAGGTACTTATTATATTTCAACTATTTATTAAGTAGGTAGCGTGTTAATATTCACAAATCTGTTCCCATCATCCCATGTGATAAAATGTACCTAGAATAACTTTCTAGCAAAGTTGGTAGGTATCTACCTATAATAATATATTATGCTTGTTTAAAAGTGTCTAATGTGCAGCAAACGTTAGTAGGTTGGTATGTGCTTAAAATTATAGCCAACAAATTATATAAACATTATGTAGGTACCTACTTATGTTTCAAAGTTTATATTATTCTTCTATTCAGCAAAATTTAAAACTAACAGCGAGTCGAGTAGGTCTAGTAACAGTTTTTACGGCAACCATGTTATGGTACAGACGCAGACGTCAACACATCAAGCTACCTACTACAATCTGTCAAATTTCTTTAACAGATTTTCAACTTTATTGCTAAAGAATTAAGGTCAAGGTTGATTGGGAAAATGTGACGTTCCGCGAATAAACTGTTGGTCGGTCGGTGTAATATAGGTATACCTACTTATTTGATAATTTACCGACAAAGACGCCGCAGTTTGCAACAAGTGTAGGTATCACAGCATTTGACACTGTTTGAGCGCCGCATTCGCCGACAAAGAGTACGGAAAGAGGCACACAAAATTGTTACCTATTTTGGTAGGGTTGGTACAGGAGCATAAAATTAAACGACATTGAAGATGTCTCGGCAGTAGGTAGGTATAAATTGAATGCTTGAATTGAGTTTCTTGTATAAATACATTCTCACACTGGCTCGAATTCGAACACTACAGCGTTTAAAGCTGTCGGGCGAGATGATAACTAATAACTAAGTAGGTATGGCATCTATTGAATTGCGAATATTTTGATTTCAAAATAATCATATGTTGTTAATATTGGTAAATTATAGATAGTGAGTGATATACCTAGGTACTAAAATGTAAGCAGCAGGATTGAAAATGGTATATGCCATGTCAGGGCTTTCCATAAGTATATTTTTAAAAAACTCTCAAGTAAGATTTAGAGTTTACCATTCAATTACACACAACAAATTATTGAAAAACAAAAATCATGAAAAATATTTTTAGACTGAGTACTTAGGAAATTAGTAGAAAAAATATTCTATCGTGATCGTGGATACCTAGTTATTAAAAAGTAGACAAACGTTGTATTTACTTAATTTTATTTTTCTGTGCTAATGCCAACATTGACAACCCTACCAAAATAGGTAAAAATTTAGTCCGCTCCTAGACTTTGTGTCGCCGCCCATGTTCCAAAGAATAAAATAAGTTTTCGGGTGCTCAGAACGGACACAAATAGATTAAGTTGTCCTCGCAAGGAAGATTGTAGTCGTAAGGATAGGTAGATATTATAAGAATTGTAGTAAGTAATAATAATATACCTAGTTTATATTATTATTACCTATTATACCTTTTTAAAGGACATTGCACTGCAAATTTGGAAGTGGGTGATTTTAACAAATTTGAAACGTGGAAAAGCTACAAATATGAGCGACGTTATATTGCTTTACGCATTTTGTTTTAAAATCACACACTTCCAAAAATCGAGATTTGCAGTGTCGGTTTATCAACTACTATAGTAGCGAGTAACCTCCATAAAAACAGCAGGCAACGTAGTGGAACGGAACTTGCCTAGTTCCAATAAAATAGGAACATTATAAACAATATTATTTGCATAATTATCTACACTTTATTGTTGCGTAGGCACAAAACCTATCTGATTCTGATACTTCTGTTTTTTAATCTTTCAAAGATTTATTCTATCTATCAAAGAATGCCGCATTTTCCTTTGTCGGCTTGTGCTTATAAATATGAGTTTTTATTTCAATTTCACTCATTTCCAATTGAGCTTCGCTTCGAGTCTATCTTATTTATTGTTCTCGCCCATTTACTTACTCTAAATCCTTATTACTTTCTGAGTGAATGTTTACAATTTGACATGAGTGACGAAGATTCAAATAGCTCTAGTCGGAGTAGTGAGAGTTGCAGAAATAGATCTAAAAGACCTAAAAGCAAATTTGACGAGTTTTTCGAAATAATTCATGCGTCCCAAATTGGTATGTGTAAATTGTGCCAACATAAGAAAGTTGAAATAAAAATGAAAAACAGAAACACTTCAGGCTTAAGGAAGCATCTACTATCTTTTCACGAGAAGGAATCGCAAATATTTCTTCCTGTAAGAAAACCAACACTAAGTCAAAGTCAAAGTGGAGATATCACAAGCTTTTTTACAACCACTGCAAAAAGTAGACAGGTAAGAAAAAAATATGTTACGTAAATACTACGTAGGTACTCAATTAATAATTAAGTCAGTGGGTAGCCTTAGGGGCGGTTACAGTAATTTACCAAAGTAAAGTAGGTACCTAGCTGTTTCTCGTAGGTACTTTATTTTTGTAAATTGATGAAAAAAACAATGCAAATAAGGGTGTTTCATAAATACCTACATTAAAATTTATGAGTTTACTTAGGTCTGACTTTACTTTTTTTTAAATAACTTATTTAGTAGTATGTACAGACGCCAGCACATCAAGTTATCCCTAACTATCAAATTTTCTCAATTATAAATGAACCTTATGTCTTTGCAATAAAGTTGAAATACTATCAAAGAAATTTGACAGATTGTGGTAACTTGATGTGCTGGCCTCTGTACGTAGTCCTCCGATTGCCGCCAAACCTGCCCAGCGTGGCAATTAAGGCAACTACCTACCCCCCGAGTGGGAAGGCCTTTGTCCAGCAGTGGACGTTGTAGTACGTAGTTATTAAATTGTTTTACGATTTTAATTTCTATTTCTACCAACGGGTGTTTGTAGTATCCTTTGTAGGTATTACGTGTTACAGAAAGGGTAGGTAGGTATATCCATTCAAACGGGGTTCACCCTCTTCAGAGTGTTGATAGGTAGGTATCTGGCTTATAATCTGCATTCATTTGAACCGTCAGCTAAATAAAGTACTCTACTTAAGTAGGTACATAGTTACTTAATTACTGAGGCAGCCGCGGCAGTTCTTGAGTTTTTTTTACTACAAACAAAAAGCAATTTCCCAAGCTACAATACCTACTTAGATTTTGTACTAAATAATTTGTGTTCAAGTATTTGTTATTTTGTGGCATAAAGCTATCAATATAATAATAAAAATACCAGAAAAACAAATCTTTTACGGAGTTGTTTCTTGGATGAATAATTGATTGACACTATTTGACACCGATCAGCTGACGTAGGTACCTATGTAATGAATGATTTGTGTAGAATTCACTTACAAACATTTATAATTATATAGGTATTAAAAAATGTTGCCTTATTGGTTTGTTACCTATCACTTATCACCATAGGAATCCGTGCCCTTGATATGTATGTACATTAAGTATATCCTTTCTGTAACACGATTTTTATCTGTACCTATACCTAGGTAATTTATTCAAATACGAAGCTAGTTTAGGTATTGATTTATAGAAACGCATGCATGCCGTTATTTACGACAGTAAAGCCGCCGCAGGTTTGCTAGTACCTATAGTATATTTTTATAGTTATCATGCTATGCTCATAGTTTTAAAATCTAATAGGTACCTATTATTACTATTATTAACACATGTTTTAATATTTTATTTCAGTCTGACAACTTCATGACAGCTACAGTTGATTGGATTGTAAAAAAATATCTTCCTTTCTCATTTTTCGATGATGAAGATACACAGGAATATTTTCGATCGATTTGCCCGAATACGATATTTCCTAAAAGGTCGACACTAAGAAGGAAAGTCAAAGAGCGATTTGAAGAGCTACAATCGAATGTTAAAAATCGACTACAACAATATTCATGTAAAATGTCATTTACCATTGATGGATGGACGTCCATTGCTGGTAGGAGTTACTACGGGATCACTATTCATTATATAGACAATGAATGGAAGTATCGATCTGTAGTCCTTGATTTTATACCATCGCGCGGTCGACATACTGGGTTAGATATTGCAACGATTTTCCACGAATGTTTATTGGAATATGGCATAATTGATAAAATACAGGGTATCACGGTGGACAACGCAACTGCAAATACCAAATTTATGTATGAACTTGGCAAACAACTGCTGCATTTTGATTCAGACAATCAACATTTCCGGTGCTTTGCTCACATTTTGAACCTTGGTGTACAAGATTTACTAAAGACCTTAGCATTACACAGTGAAACTGACAATAAAGAACAAGAACAGCAGTATGAAGACTATGAAGACGAAACTGAGGAAGATGAAGAATATGCGCCAAATATTGCTGACTCTCGTACAGGTATTACAAAATTACGCAGTATTTGCAGTAAAATAAAAAGAAGCGAGATATTGAAGAGGAAGTTCCAGTCTGCCTGTGAAGCAGTTGGCGTGCCATCAAATCTGAATCCTATACTCGACTGTCCAACAAGATGGAATTCCACACATGATATGATTGGATTTGGTTTAAAAGTGAGAACTGGCATTAACATATTATGCGTTTCAGTTACCGAATTGAATGATTTTCAAATCACAGAAACTGAATGGCAAATACTAGAAAAAATACATAAGTTTTTAATAAACTTTAAACTTTTATCAACGAAACTTGGTGGAGAAAAATATGTTACATTACCGCTAGTCATTGTATCATTCAATCTTTTGCTTGATAAAATAGAATCCATGGTAAAACAATTAGATGAGAAACCTAATCGAACTGAAGTGGATGAAAGGCTCATTCTAGGTTTCCAAGCAGCCCGAGATAAAATGCTGAAACATTATAAGAAGAGCAACTGGATTTACTGTACCACTTTAATTTTAGACCCAAGGCACAAAGCTCAGACTTTTGATATGACATTATGGGGGAAGCAAATTAAAACAGAAAGCCTGCGCAAATTTAATGAACTTTATAAAGAATATAAAAGTCTACACGTACAACAACACTCGGTGTCTAAATCTCCAGAATTACCAAGAAATGAAAAAGTATGTGAGGATGAAGAATATGAAGATGTAATTGACTTTGAGAAATTGTATGCATGTCCCTCTACGTCGTCATCTGGATCTGGATCTTGTCTTCAAGGCTTAGTTATTGACGAGTTGGAGGAGTACCTAAGTAAACCGAGAGCCGCCAGCTCAGAAGACATTTTAGAGTGGTGGAGAACGCATGAGACGGAATATCCGATTTTATCTAAGATGGCTCGTGATTTTCTTTCGATACCTGCAACTTCAGTACCTGCTGAGAGATTATTTTCTAAAGCATCGTTAGTAATTAGAAAACATAGAAATAGATTAAGTGATGAGTCAGCCAGGTGGTTACTTTGTATTAATTCTTGGTCAAAAGAATTATTATAAAGTAAGCCATTTTTTTTTTTTTAATTGGGTACTCATTTATTTCAAGAGATTACATATATACTTATATAAAAATTTTAATAATAATATTAATAATTTTTTTTTATTCTAAAACAACCATATTCACATTTAGTTTTAGCCACACAACGAAAACCTCCCGGGGTTTATATCTGCATATTGGCGAGCCGTTCATATAATTTTTTTACCAATTTATAGGTAGATACAATAATACATTTGTACATAGGTACAAGGAGAATTTTTGTGAAAGGAAACGCTTTGATTTGTACTTATAACTTTTCGAACTCGTTTTGTATAACGTTTGCAAGTCTACTGGAAGTTAATTATGTCAAGGCTATTGTGTAGGTACTGTACTGCAATTTTTTTATCTGTGTTCAATTTTTTATTTAAATAAATTTTAAATTGCATAGATTCTTTATTCTACTACTCTTCCATCCAATTCCATTAAACAAACTAATTATTATTAGTTTCTAAATCATCGCTGAAGACAATAGTCTTCAGCGATGATTTAGTAAAGTATAGTTTACTAAATAAATAAAAATAATCGTCGTGTAGGTACGACGATTATTTTTCTTAGGAATACAATTTTGTTGTAGTAGGCGTACTCGTGACTGGCGCGCTTTGCTACGTAGGTACTGTCGTAAGTATGTGTAAGTAAGAAACGATGTAGGTACAGAGGCCAGCACATCAAGTTACCACAATCTGTTAAATTTCTTTGATAGTATTTCAACTTTATTGCAAAGACATAAGGTTCATTTTTAATTGAGAAAATTTGACAGTTAGGGATAGCTTGATGTCATCGATCACTAATAAAGAACTAGATACACAATCTCATACAAAAGTTCTCTTAAAAATGTCGCCAATTGTGTTTAGTTAAAATAAATCTATATTAATGTAATTTCAACCTTACTTGCAAGGTTTAAAGCCGTATTCACAAAGCTATTACAAAAAGCAATAAAATTTTACGACCGGTACTCGCTGCTCAACATACATCAAAACAATTTCAACCTTATACGCATGCATTAAAGTAACAATTACTAAGTGTCAAAAAAAAGTAATAAAATTTTACAACCGAGGCTCGCCACTAGCACAAGGAACGAGTGGAGACGAACCAGAACAATATTTTTTATTTGTACTGTAAATTATTATGTATGGTATTTTTAACATACTTCAAAAAAAAGAGAAGGTTACTCAATGCGTCGCGTATTTATAAATATATATATGGTTTTTTTTATGTTTTCACACCAAATACTTCGGATCGAAGAATTCTTCGGATCTTTGACGTGCTGTAACTGATATCCATTCTCCACACCTCACTGGATCACGAGGAAAGCTAAAAATACTTGAATATTTTCAAAAGTCCCGACTAAAATACCACAAAAAAATATTTACAATATCAAAAAACCCGACTGATAAAAAACAACTAACAAGTTCCAAACAAGTCACTTCAAGTAGTCTTATGCAGTTGGTGGCAGTTATTTTAGGTCAATTATTCATACATAGGCTAATAAACACAAATAACCCTCCCTTGCATCGCGCAGTCAGGTAAATGACAACAAAAATCAAATCTCGCATTAAAAAAAAATAAGAACTATAATAGCGTCTCCAACAAATGGAACAGAGTCAACGCGGATAACCCAAACAATTTAAGTGGACATGCGTAAGTATGATAATACGTTTAGTAAGAGTCTTTACAATTGAGCTGCATTATATCGCCTGCTATTTGTTACGACTTAATTTAAAATAAAGTTTTTACGATGATTTCTTGACAAAATATTAGTATTTACAATACAGTGTTAACAATTATATAATGATAATATTAATACTTAGAAAAAATAAGAAACTCCATCCTTTTTTAGCGTCCTAGACGTGTGATTTTTGCAGTTTTTAAACGAGCACTGAGGCATGTTTACCGTCGGAGCGTTCGAATGCTACTAGATGAAAAGACCACCCAAATGTTCAATTGGGTGGTCATTCGGTGAGGACATTTTTTGACGCTGATTGTGTATCTAGTTCTTTATTAGTGATCGATGCTTGATGTGCTGGCGTCTGTACCTACATCGTTTCTTACTTACACATACTTACGACAGTACCTACGTAGCAAAGCGCGCCAGTCACGAGTACGCCAAATTGCCTAAAAAATGTACCTACGCCACTGTAATGAAATCTGCTAATCGCAACACACACGCACTTCCTTATTTTGGCCGCATAGGTAGGCTTTGCCTGTAGTCTTCTATTAAAAGATGATATGGCTAGAAAGGCAGTGACTATCGAGATGACGACTAATAGAGAAGTATGGAAGAAGAAGACATGTTGCGCCGACCCCAAATAAATTGGGATAAGGGCAGGAGAATGATGATGTGATAACATTGTTCATAGGTGAATGCTCCAGGATAGCCCGCGAAATTCAATTTTTTTTTGCAATTTGCAGGCCAGTGCTATATTGTTTGTTGATTAAAATATTATTCGCGCTGTAAGACGTATGTAGTTACAGAATCATAATCATCAAAATCATCATATTTATCATTTTGATGATTATAATTCTGTAACTACATACGTCTTACAGCGCGAATCATAATCTAAAATAACGTGTTCAATAAATAGCAATAGGCTAATAGGTACTTGCAAGACTTGCAAGACTTGCGAGACTCTTGCTGCAAGACCAAGACCAAGACCAAGACTGAGAGCGCAATACCAAGACCAAGACCAAGACCAGGTGTATTGACGCAAGACCAAGACCAAGACTGGCCTGAGTCTCGTCTTGGTCATGCATTTGGGCAACACTATTTGAGAGCAGTGGTGATAAAATCTATACTAATATTATAAAGCTGAAGAGTTTGTTTGTTTGAACGCGCTAATCTCAGGAACTACTGGTCCGAATTGAAAAATTCTTATTGTGTTGGATAGTCCATTTATCGAGGAAGGCTATAGGCTATGTAACATCACGCTACGACCAATAGGAGCCGAGCAGCGAGTGAAACCGCGTGGAAGCAGCTAGTATCTATACTAATATTTTACTGAATAAACTCAAAAACTACTTCATTATTAGAAAGCTTAGTTTTCAGGGAGTAAAATAGGCTACTTTTATCCCGGGAAAAATAACGGGTCCCGCGGGCAAGACCACGGGAGCGAAGCCGCGGCAAAGTGCTAGTAATACAATAAAACTGTGTTCGTAGCCACGACCTACAACCCGTAATTTGGGGCCGTCACCACAAGGCCACCACTGTTTCCGTTTGTATCCTTAATCAGTATCTATCATTGTGGTCGACATGTACTACCTAAAGCAGTGCAAAAAGCTAAATGCTGATGCAACCCTAATGGCACTAATACATGTAGATGTTTATTTTATAAAGATATTAATTTAATATTGTTTAAATCAAATTACCAGAAATCACAATCTCACTTTAATCATTTTATGTAACATTTGTAACCCATTTAAATGAATGTTTTTAATTAATATGATTTGATAACAATCTTGTTATGATTGAATTAAGTTCCTGATGTATATAAAACAATACAATGATGTTAAATATAGGTTCGAGTATGCCACATCAATAGCTCCATACCTAAAAACATTGAATTGTGTGCAAAAGCAATATGCAATATAGAATGCTAGCTACCTAATCAACATAAAATTGAGAATGTGGGAGCCTCCTGTTAAAGATTTGTGTTACAACTATAAAAAGTTGGTTAACCAAAACCATCTTATAGCATTTTACCTAAAGTGTATAAATCAATCTACACAAAAAAATATTTTGTGATAAGACATAATAGATTCTTCTTTTAGTAGCCAGTTAATACATAGTATAATATGATTGTAATAACTTAATTTGTTTGTCTGCTAAAATAACTTAGTAACATTGTGTAATTATCACTCGCTTATAAAACTTTGAAGGAAAACATCATGAGAAAACTGGTAGGTATGCCTTAGAGATATTTCTCAACAGCATGTGGAGCTAAGTCAGAGGCCCGTGGGCAGCTAAGAAACTCTGACACCAGTTTAGTGAGTAACCACATGAACAAACATGCATTTCATTGAATCAATACTTATTCTTTATTTACAAGGGCACTGCTCAGCGATTTGAAAGACAACTCTTTGGTACTTGCACATACATACCTTGTCTCTGGTTAATTTCTTGTCTGCCTGGAAAGCCTCTTCCATCCGTGACTTCTCTCCTGTCAAGGTGGATAGCGACAGCATGAGTGCTGACACTGACTCATCTCTGCTTTCTTCTGGAAAAGGAAACAGATTGTCACTAAACAAGGGAAGAATACCACACATGGATAAGAATAATGGACTTTTTCAACGAGTTCTGAGAAAATCCATAATTATGTTACAAAACAACCACCTAATCTATATATGTTACAAATCAATTACTGTCCATTAATAAGTGCACTTAAGAACAGCTGAACCGATTTGGCAAATACTTATTTCAAAATGTTCATAACAGTCCGAATCAGGTTCTTGCGGAAAGAAAAATTTGAAAAGTTGTAGGGTTAAGTCAGGAATAAAATACAAGTGACAGGACACTGCCAGAGGGTCAACTATTTTTTTTAAACATGTATAATTCAAACTTTGGTTAGGACATAATAGATTTTGTATGGAATTATGTGCCAGATAATTTAACTGTGCTTTTTATGGGAGCTGGTGAAACATTCGGTGACCAAAATTCAATTTTAAAAAGAATACCTGTTTAGCCCTGTTCTCTTAAGTGGGATTGTCCAAAAGGGTTATTGCTACCCCGGAACATAAAGTCTCACACTCCCTTCTGCTCCACCCAGAATGGGAGAAGTCATTGGATGATTTCCCACCCTCAAACAAAAACAAAAGCCCTATTCTCTAAAAGACTAGCTTTTCTCTGAAATTTGTTTCAGACACTGATAATGGCAGCAGAATAAAACAACATGCTTACCTCCCCCTCGGCCTTCAGCAGGGCTTTCAGTTTTATTGAGGGCTTTCAAACTGATCTCCAATGCTTCCTTTTCTTTGATTAGCCCTTTGTATGCAGCAACAACATCTGAAAATTATTTATAATCATCTATGAAAAATGAATTTTATTTTGAGATAATGCTAATTCTGTACTCAAAAGTGTTATTCTAGCTGATGCTATCATGTTGTTCTTCGTAACCCAGGACCCACCTACCTGTGTGCCAAAGGATATCAGAAAAAGAAATACAATAAATTATTCATGGGAAATCACACCTTCATACTTTTTAAATATGTATTTGACGTTCAAAAGTGCCTTACTGTGCCTATTTGAAATAAATGATTTGACTTTGACTTGACTTTGATATTCCAATGAAATTTAATGTTCTGCTTCAGAAATTCAAACTACTTAATTAATAAGCAAGGGATTATGTAAATTAAAGTCGAATATTACTTTAACAGAAAACACACAGCTGTGTTCATGGCAGTGTCCCAGTTTCTGTTCTATCTCACAGTGCTCCACACACTCATATTATTATGTGCTCAATACATTTTGACCCATGCTAAGCTCAGAGCCTTCAACACGAATATGCGTTTATTGTCCGTACATTGCAATGTGTGTTGACGGCACACAGTAGGGATTTTGGCGGCATGTATGTGTGTTGAAGGCACTTAGCTTAGTATAGCAAATGAGAAAATTTTGTGGCAGTGTTTGCGTTAGCAACAATTATGTATTATATAGTGGTAAGTGTCATAATATCTAGGACAGGTCAAGGACAGAATGCCAATAATATTGTTTCCAAGAATTTTTAAAGCTTTCTAACTGACAGTAATATTGAGCATAATAAAAAGAAATGCCATACATCAGGTTATTCACCAATTTCTAAAGTAGCATTTTAAAACCACGATTGCTTTCGGTAAAATGAGAAAATTGGAAAATTTACAAAACATATGGTTTCGTGTTTGTGTTTCAATTACATCCACTTACCTCTTAAACGACCTTCATATCGCTTGATTTGATCAGCTTGTTTGGTAATAGTTGATATCAATTCTTGTTTGGATAATGATTCCATGATTTTTCACGACTGTTTACGTTTGATTGATAAAAATGATAAACACACTGGATGACTGGACACGAGTTACTAATTGTTTGGGTCTTCTATAATTAAGATAAACGATATGGAATCTTGATTTAAAATAATTTTATTATTATAACACAAGTTTGCTCACAATCTGCTTGTAAAATTTTCTTGCAAATTCAATATAGTGGTGAAATTCAATAACATTTTCTTTGACTGACGTATGACGTACATATCGTGTGTGACATTATTGAGGGACATGAACGAATGAAGTTGAATTGAATTAGAATGATTTATTTTTTACTCTGTGCACTTGAAATGAGATTGTATTTTATATTACTAAAAAGGTAAGTGGTAGGAAAAATGTTCTTCAAACTAGGTTTTCTATAGTATTAATGAACCCTGTGAATTAAATCCTGGATTTATTTAGTTTGTTCTTAGAATGGAAGAACTTTTTATGCTTTGCTACATTTTTATTGATCCTTGTCTTGAAGTCTTATGTGTACATTGCCTAAAGCATTTAACCTAGTACATAGACATACATAAAGTAAATTGGCAACATAGAACTTTTGGTAGGAGAAATCGATGACCACGTGGGATGACAATAATAAAATCACTATCACAACCGGGAACTTTGTAGCATTCTAAAAGCTACAAAAGGCACAGAGCAAGAATAAACATACTATAGTATACCTATTAATTTACAGCAATTACTCATGAATTCTTTTTAGTAATAATGAAGGGTGAACCATGGGAATACCTTTATTGATTATTTTGTTTCTGTACTTTCCTACTTGTGTGCTGCGATTTTCTACGATCTAAAAAGATGAGAATTAAATGCAAGGTTTCTCATCTCTTTTTGCATTTACTTTACCCAAAACATTCTCAATATTATTTGATGCGAATGAATTCCGTATCTACAGTCACGGCAACCATTTTGCAAATCCCAGCGTACACATAGTTGCTATAAGAATAATAGCAGGCGTTATCGATGTGTTTCGTCGTAGTGTCCTGCGGGGTCATTGACCCTCCGATTTAAAAATGGGGTAACATTCACCCCCTGGTTAAATTAATGCACATGTTGTTATAAACGCAATGTCCAAATGTAGCACGAAATAATTGTTTTGAGTTATCCAGTCATTGGCGTAAGTTGGTCAGACATCATTTTTTAAAGTGGTTGTGAAACAAAATCACTAAATAGAATGACTAGGTACCTACCTACTGAAATTGTTTTATGTCGTTGAAACACGATTGGTATCTTACCTACTATTCCGTGAATAAACCCAATACCGGATAAGAAAGTAATTAATAGATATTTCCGATTCCTTTTTCTGATTTCGCAAGCAAGACTGCCTATTCAAGGATACATAAGCAGTTAGACGCTTACATTCTTTTAGGTGGATATTTGCGAATGCTTGATTGTTGATGCTAATTATTACCTCTATGTTGAAGCAATTGCTAAGATAGGTAGTCACTAGGTACCCAAGTACTTTAAATTATTTGAGTCGACATCTTTCACCTATAGTCCCTATAGATCGACCAAATCATTGGAAGATATTTGGGTAATAGGTCGGGATTTCAATACCTACTACGGCTACGTTCGTATAAAAGGAGGCATAGGTAATTTCTGATTACATTTTAAGTTCCAGATTTCCACAGCCCCTTCCAGAAAAATGTTCGGAGCCTAACGCATGCGAAAATAACTTCGGCATAAGGGCATTCAACTCTCATAGGTACCTACCTAAGTCTAGTGCTTTATACTAGCCACCGAGTGTGTCTTCAAAGCTTTGTTTGAAATCCAATTCACGAGTTTCCAGCTAAATAAAACGGGCGTGGCGTGGCGCCTCGCTGTCTGTAGTTTGGATCGATGATGCATGCGTACTGCGTACATACACCCCCGGCTTATATTAGGTACCACTTTTGGCGTCTTCCGCATTTCCATGAGGATAAATCTAGCCAAGAATTGGATTTTCACTGAGTAGGTAAAAGAAAATCAAGCTTGTTTTAATTTTCAAGGGGCGCTACGAGTCGACGACCCGTAACCCACATCTCAAGCAAATCACCCTTGCAAATGGCGTAATCCAACCGATGGCGCGGATAAACCCAAACAGAGGAAATTCTTTGGATTTAAATTAATACTTAGGTACTTAGATTTGGTTTGAAGTTATGGCGAATTTTGGGTAATTAAAGAGAATCTTTGAAATAAAACATTATTTATATGTATTATTGCTAAGGTCAATATTTAATTTCTATCAATATCCCCTACGTCAGATTACATTCGTTGACATTATTTCAAAAATTAAATGTAAGTAAGCCACCAAACACTTTTTCATACATTATCGGCGATTTGTACTCTGTCTTATAATTCTAGCTACATTCTAGGCCAAACCCTACAATACCCAAACCTGCCCAAAGTAAATACAAACGAAAAAAACTAAACCAAATCATTAAACATGGGATAAATAAACACTAAATAGAAAGATGTTAGTTTTATATAAATTAAACAGAAACTATTCTAAATAAATAAAATACCACAACTCAGAACACAAAATACTAAAGTTGAACAAAACGAATAAGTGGACAGGTGTGTACAGGTATTATTTCGGTGGTGAAAGCAAGCGTATTTGTTTTTACCATTCAGGGACGACACAACATAGACTATCAGTAATTGTAAAATGGATTCTTGCTTATTTTATGCGCGAATGTTTTGCATGTCACTGTTAGCACGGGAAGCCGAAAGCGGTAATAAAATTCAAGTTATAAATTGGGTTTGATAAACTTTGGCCATTTCCTTCAAGCCGAATTTCGACTCGTATCAACCCTTTCTAATTTATCTTCAATTAAAAGTTAGACGCTTCTAATTGCTACTCGCAGAGTTGGTGTACAATCGCGCACAAGTACAGCACATCCACATCATAGCAATATAACTCAGAGGTACATCTACCTTTGACTAGTTTGATACACACCATTTAGTATTTTTATGTATTGTGTGCTTTATATGGGTATATTACTTATATTAAACCAAACACCACACCAACATAATTTTAAACCAAAATCCTAATCTACGTTTTAAATTAGAGAACACAGTTTTCTTTAAATACTTAAGTATAGATACTTAAAGATTTAAATGTTGCGCAAAATTATAACTGACTAGTTTCGCGTATTTTAAGTACTTTAAATAAATAATTAATATTAATGAAACATTTATCCTTACCATAGAAATTAAAGAAAATACTTAATCAAAATGCATTATACAAGCCCATCTATGTGTCTGTGAATATCTCGCCACGGTTTTTATTCCACTTTAATTATGATATGCATTTGACTATCAATAATTTAACTATTACAGAAATTACTATAATGAATATCAGAAACGATACAAAGAGTTGGATAAGGTATAGTACTGAGTAGATTACCCAACTAATTTTGAACTTACACTACATTCAATATATTAATATAAACATCGAAATGAAATCTATAATTTCTATTACGATTATGACAATAAATTATGTTTACAATGAATTTTTAAGTTACTTAAATTTAATAATAAATAGTGATGATTATACAATCAAATTAGAGAGACAATATCATGATGTGAAAGTCAAACGTCATGGATTTTGCTTTGTGCAGTATATGCAATTTTTCTGGAGAAAATTGCATTTAAGTTTTAAAATTTCGATTTTAAATGCACACGAAAAATTTCCAATTAATAATTATCAATTTGACTTTCACTATTATACAATCACTATAATAATTATGTGCCCAATGTGATACATGGAGGTATCCAAGTCATAATAAAATGTTGATCAATAACTAATTTAGTTGTAATGTCATGGTCCTTATACATAATTTCAATCGAGATTTTCTAGTCAGATTTCAAGTAGATTTTATGAATGGAATCAAATTATACAATACATAAGTAAATAATAATTATGATCCTAATTATAATTGTTCTATATAAAATGTATTCACCTTACTTATGACTTTGTGCACAATTCAAGCTCCAGAATTATATATTATCCAATATTATTATAATAATGGGGCCATCATTATTTTATCAAAATGAATGGAAGTATAGTTTTTAGTAAAAGTTTTACTTACAAACATCATTTTATATATCAGTCAATGCATTTCTGACATCTTTGGTAATAATTATACAATGAACATTTTGTTTACATATACTATGTTTTATTATTGCAACTATTTTTCAAAAGAAAAAATAATAATAGTTGTTGGTACAATAAAAATTGCACAGCATTTCAATATACATATTATAATAAAATATTTTTTTTTATTTTTACTTACAGTAAAAAAAGTTTAATATTGCACTGTCAATCGTTAAACATATTATAATTATTGCCTGAATTACGGTTAAATATTAGAATCTTGTTGGCATCATTATCCTATTACAATACCAGAACTCTACGGGTTAGTCTTAAAAAAAAGACTTACTGATGGACATAGGTAAGTTAATAAATACATAAACATTGAGTTAGCAAAAAGTATGCAGTTAATTATTTATATGTATGTATGTATGTCATTGTTCTCAATTTATATGAGTATGACTAAGCTACTGACTCCATCTGATTTACAATTCAGTTAGGTCAGGTAAGCTATTAAAATATTACACAAAGTTTATCCATCTAAGTACTGCATCACTCGTTACTAACATCATTATCTTAGGACATATTATATCAGGTATTTCACTAGACAGGTATTTCATGGACTCCGTAAATTAAAATTAGGTCAATTTTGTAGAATACTTGGTGTATAGTGTCAGTCATTTAGAATTTTTTCTAGATATTATTGTGATGATTTTATTTTGTACTTATAATGTATGAACATTGGTTCAAACTGACATCATGTCATGATTTGAATCACATTTATTCCGTATTTCACTCAGTAATTAGTCAAACTTCAAACCATGACAAAGTAATGATCAACATTTTTGCATTAGCTACAATTTATTGACTAGAATCTGGCTCATTTAAGATTTACTCTTGTTCGTTTTGAAGCTGACCTGGAGTACCTGGCCATTTAGCGAGTATCCATTCAAGGATTGGATGGCAACAACAGCCTCATCATAATTGGTCATGGTGACAAAACCATAGCCCTTGCATTTGTTGGTTGTGGGATCTCTAATTATTTTAACACTCTGGACGGCACCAAATGGGCCAAAGAGCTGCCAAAGTACACTCTCTTCGGTATCAGCTCCAATGTTATAGACAAAGATGCACCAACCTGAGCCGCCAATGGCATTTCCTTGTATGAGCGGGTCGGCTAAAGGAGAAAATCTTTGAAGACCTTTGTTAATAGCCAGGAGAGCCTTTCCAGCAGGACCTACGAAGCGGCGAGCAGCAGCAGGCGCGAGGTACGCCGCCAGTGGGGCCAGGGCCTTGTTCTGGTTGCTTGGGTTGTTGGCACATTTGACTGTGATGGGACCTGTACCACCTGGAGGTATAGTGCCATTCAACTCACGTATTGCGTTCTCGGCCTCATGTCTCTGGTCGTAGCGGATGAACGCGACGCCCCTGGAAGGCCCGACGATCGTCGGCTCATCGCCGCCCACTTGCAGTAAATGGCCGACATTCACATTCTCATGTAGTATGCGCGAGCTGATGATGGTTCCGTACGGACTGAAGAGCTTCTCCAATTCTTGCTGTGTCATGTGCTTCGGCAAACCCGACACGTAAAGATTGGCGCCTTTAATCGCGTCGGAACTAGGGCGGGCGTACGATACCTTTATTATCTTGTTCTGCAGTCTCAGGCCATTGAGCGTGTTCACAGCCTTCTCCGCGTCCTCCGCCTTGTGGTAGTTGACAAACGCGTACCCCAAACTCTGCCCGTTGAGAATGTGGTCGGGGAATACGGTCACTTTGTCTCTAATAAGCTTGCAACTTTCTACTTCGCCGACGCTCGAGAATAACGATCTAATCTCCTCCTGTGTCATCGTTTGCGGCAAATAGTTGATTATTAGGTTGGTCTTAGACTCATTATTGCAAGGTTGGACCTTGCTACCATTTTGCGTAGGCTGGTTCGCGTTTACGCTGTCGAGTGTATTTGCCATCATTTTTCCTATTTCTATGTTTACACCAAATTAGGTGAAATGTCACAGGATCTGTGACTTATTACAAAATATATAAACCGGATGAGTTAAAACATAGACCCACGTTCTTCCCTAGTTATAACAACACCACCACTTCGCGTTGGTTGAAAGCATATGCAAGGGAAGAAAATCAATAAGATGCTGCTCACTTTTGTACTTATCCTGATTTAGGTGGTACGGCGCCCAGTCCGTTGAATCAAAATATAACGAGGAACACAAATAAGCTCTAGTTTATTAGATCTTATGGAGAATACGAAAGAAAAGTGAAAAGGAAATCAACCAAAAATCTATGCGACTTGCGACCTATTCTCGTAAATTCATTTCTTTCACTTCACTTTCTTTTTAAAATGTTGCCAGACTGTCAACTGAACTACCTAAGCCACCTCCTTTTCTATTTGTGACCAAAATATTTCCCCGAATTTCAAATATTGCATTCCCTTCAAAATAAATAAAAGCAATGAAAAAAACCGGTTTTATAATACAGCTAATTAATTATTGTTTTATTAATTTCTCTATTAAAACTGTAATCGTACATTGACTAACACAGATTTTGTTTTTGAAACTGTAACTTCTTCAAGAAATTGTGTGATATTTTTTTATAATTTTAAGGGAATGTACCTACTCAACGTAAGTATTTGCTTTACGAATACGTTTTGGTCACATTTGTGGCTTGAGCTCTTGTTATGAGACGCAAATTCATTCATCAAATCTTATTGAAAATCCTTGCAGTTAGAAGACTGAAGACTACTCGTGCCAACCGTATTAATTATAAAATTTGATAATTTAGTTTCCTTTTTATCCAATTTTAAATCATATTCTGTTCAATTTATTTCGTATTATAGTACATCCTGGGTCTGTTGCAGAGATACTGTTTAATTTTAACTAGCTTTATTTGCGAATAATTGCGAACTACATGTACCTATCTAGCACCATGGTTAAAAAACTTTTTATTTATAAGGTACTAATAAGTTATTTTTATTTTTAAGGCCTTTTTGTGCAATTTTACTACTCTGGGTCAGATAGTTCTATCAATTTTATTTTTGTTACAACCAAAAAAAACCGTTTCAAACTTTCAACAATAATAAGAAAATAACTCAGTCTGCGCACTATGGGTGCCAACTCAAAGCAGCGACATTTATATATTTTATTATTTGCGCAGATTTGGAATTATACTGTATGATATCACCTCAAAACTTGGGTAGTATTTTATTTCTTGCCACACCAAAACAGAGCTGCCAACCTAAACGCCATACAGTTCAGCCAATGTAAAAATCCAATAAGAAAAAGCGTTCATGGAAGTAGCTAACACTAAATAATGTAATTTACATAATTTCAATTGATTAACTAATTTCATTATTTATAGTGATTACTAAAAATGCATTTTATTTTTTAAACAAGATTACGACACGTGTCTTTGTTTATTTTAATTGGTTTTAATAGAAATAATTGCAACGATGCCAGCGCCATCTCTTTTTTATAAGAGAAACGTGCAAAAGGGGTCAAAAAATTCTAGCATGTCAATGACCATGAAGGGCAGTGGCAGTGGCCACACTGGCCGCGGTTTGGTTCTACTTTCTGTTTAATTAATTAGTAACGTTGCGATATCATTCTAGGTACTAGTAGAATAGAACTGCCATTAAGTTTAATCTGTATACAAATTAAGCATATTTTCCGAGTAAGATAAAAACTCACTGTATCGTTTAATTTTTTTAGTAAAGTGACCAATGAGGCCATTTGCATCAATTTCTGCGTTCTTATATATAAAATATATATTTAAAATATTTCGTGACCTACTAGATAAGCCACAGTAATAGAACTATGACTTCAGCGTGCTCAGAATATTTCGGCAGGCGGTGTTATTGGCATAAAAATATATTATGTAGGCCGTAAATGCGACCTACGACGATCATTTTGTGCATGCATGTTTGGGTACTACCTAACACAATAAAGGTAGCGGTCAGACGTGTCTTCTCTCCGTCCATCTGATCTTACCAAATCTAAACCGTCTGTAGATGGCTGATGCCGGTCTCAAGATCGATCGCAGCCGACGCCGACGGTCGGAGCGATTACTGTTTTGAACAAGCGTCTCGTGTTTTGTCTTGTAAATTTGTAACAAATAAATTGTAAAACTAAACAGTTATTGTCGCATGTAGCCGGCCAAAGGTATCACAGTATCAGTAGGCCCATAATTATGTATGCAATCATAAATTAATGGAATAGACCCTTTTTTTAAGTAATAATTTAGGGGAGACACCAAATTATGCAGCTGTGCATTACTTTGTGCTATAGGAACAATAACTGAGTTTTTCGCCTAATTCTTTCTCTCTAGTCTCTGCTAAATCGTAATCTGTTGAGTCCTTTTCTTTCCTGGAATACTAAGCAGGAAAGCTTAATTTATCTGTACTCACTACATAGTATAAAACAAAGTCGCTTTCTCTGTCCTTATATCCCTATGTATGCTTAAATCTTTAAAACTACGCAACGGATTTTGATGCGGTTTTTTTTAATAGATAGAGTGGTTCAAGAGGAATGTTAATGTGTATAATTTGTCGACATATTATGCGGGCGAAGCCGCGGGCGGAAGCTAATAATATTATAAAGCTGAAGAGTTTGTTTGTTTGAACGCGCTAATCTCTGGAACTACTGATCCAAATTGAACAATTCTTTTTGTGTTGGACAGTCCATTTATCGAGGAAGGCTATAGGCTATGCAACATCACGCTGCGACCAATAGCAACCGAGCAGCGGGCGACCAATAGAAACCGCGCGGAAACAGCTAGTGTGGGATAAAAATCAAGTATGAAAAACTACAGCTTTAAAATAAATTGGCTTCAGAGGTCATTATTAGATCCACTTCAGTACATAAATGGTCTTATCACGTCCGTAAGTCTTATCAGTGATTCCTAATATGCAAAACAAAGGCTTGTATGACAGACGGATGTTCACAATGGATCCGAACTGACTCATCGTTGCCGGGTGACGAGTTTGTACATATTGATTTGGTCCAAGTTACAGGTTAGAGCGGGTTTTACAGACTTCGCTTTGTGAATTCAGAAGTATATTATCGTATAGTGGGAGCTCAGGGCTAAGTAATAACAGTCTCACCGGTCAATCAATCCGGTTAAGCTACGCTTGCCGAGGTTGGCCGTAGATGGGTGACCATCTTTACATTTACAAGTTAAGCCTCCTGTCATTTGTGCATCTTTGACAGTCGTTACGGATCGTCTAAAGATCGTCCAAAAATCTGAGAGCCAGTCTTAAAAAGGGGTATCGTGTTACCCAGTTACTGGGTTGTGGAGGTCAGATAGGCAGTCGCTTCATGTAAAATACTGGTATTCAGCTACATCCGGTTAGACTGGAAGCCGACCCCAACATAGTTGGGAAAAGGCTAGGCAGTTTTTTTTTTATTATCGTATCGTGAGATCACAGTTCTGCACTGCTGTGGCTATTGATTAGTAGTGACTGCTTAGCTGCTGATAGGTTAAAAAAATGCTTCTTTGAAAGAGAACAATCGGTAGTAAAAATGAGTGCACACATTGTGTTGTCACCATATTGTTGTATGTAAACAAAAGATAGGCACGTACAACATCTTTCTGTGTATTGGCGTGCAAAAAAAAGATAGGTAGCATCGTCTTCTTGGCTGTTTATAGGCCCAAACTGCTATCACCAATCTATGTAAGAATAAGAATAAGAATTATTTATTTGCAGAAAATACAGGTTTTACCAGTTGTAAAAATTGGTGGTTTATGCACAATCCATATTTTGCCTGTTTAGGGCATGCAAATTAGTTTGAAGTACATTAATACCAGGTAGGTACTATAAAACTATAAAATATGTTCTAAGTATTATAAAATAACAAAACAAATTATAACAAACATAACAATTTTCTGTATCTATTAATATAATACCTATTTATTAAATATCTACCTATTTTAAAATAACAATGTTTCTTTATGCTGCATGAATTCTTGTATATTATAGAAACAATTATCTGTTAGCCATCTTCGCAGTTTAACTTTAAAATATTTAAATGGGAGTTCTCTTATATTTTTTGGTAGTCTATTAAAGATAGTTATGCACATATGGTAAACATTATATTTAATTAATCTAGTATTGCAAAACGGAATCAATATTTTTGTTGCATCTCTTGGTCTCTGTTTAGTGTAATTGTCACCTCTGAAACTAAAGAATTCATTATGCTTCCTTACAAAAACCGATACCTCATACAAATACATGCCGGTCAAGGTAAGTAGTTTCAGTTTTTTGAATAAAGGCCTACAAGAGTCAAGTAGACCGACACCGCAAATAGCTCTTACACATTTCTTTTGGACAATAAAAGTTCTGTCATTGTCTGTTGAATTACCCCATATTATAAGACCGTATCGTAAAATTGATTCAACATAATATATGCTATGCGGGCTGTTTTTTCGTCTGATACAATACGAAGTTTTCTTAAAGCGTACACAAATCTATTCAATTTACCACATACATTACTAATGTGTTCTTTCCAATTACAAAATTTGTCTAATGTTATACCTAAACATTTTATACTTTCCGTTTCTTCTATATCTTTGTCTTTTATTTTTATGTTAATATTGTCGAATTGTTTGCTTTTGTAAGTAGTAAATTTAATGAATTTTGTTTTATTTATATTTACACATAGGTTATTGGATTCAAGCCATTGTATTACAGAGTGCACCGCTTCGTTTATTTTATTTTCGTGAGTTGAATTTTTATTGTAAGTATATTATTGAAACAGCGAAGACACGGAACTGGGAAGATTTGCGCATACGCAACAGTGATTTAAGAGTAAAAATTAATTAACAAACAAACCGGTTATCGTTTGTTCCACACAAAATTGTAAATAATTGCATCAAGGAAATTAATTATTTACTTACCTAAAAGTTAATGACATGCAACATTGTAACGACTGAATAATGAAGATAACTTTCTTTTATTTATTATGAGATAAGATTGCAGATTAGTTAGTGATAAACACTACATTGTTTTGATATACTTACAAAAGTCGCATCTTTATCAACTAAAATTGCATAAGACTGTGATTTTTCAGTAGGTAGAAAAGTGCACCTGCCATGACGCACGAGATATTGTTATCTTGAAGTTGTGTGAATCAAAAATTCTAGCATATTGGCGTTATATGAATATTTTGTAGGTATCTAGTGAATAATCATTATCATTTTTAACCCCCGACGCAAAAAGAGAGGGGTGTTATAAGTTTAACGTGTCTGTCTGTGTATCTGTCTGTGGTATCGTAGGTCTCAAACGGATGAACCGATTTTCGTTTAGTTTTTATGTCTGGAAGTTTGCAATGAGTGCGACCTATTGGAAACAGAAGGCGATCGTGTTTTATTTGCAGTACACTGAAGCAAATTTTGGATTCATTTTCTGGTAAACTACATGGACTTTAAGCTCGGCGTTACGACTTTTTTTCCAAACAAGGCGGAATTATGCACTGGATTTGCAATAATTTGATATTAATTTTTAATTGCTAATTCTATTACAAAAACATTATTTAGCACTCGATTTGCAATAATTTGATATTAATTTTTAATTGCTAATTCTATTACACAAACATTTCATGTTGGTATGATAAAGGAAGCTCGAGAATTAAGTCCTGTTCGTTTTTTTAATGCGGATCACTAAATCACATTAATTGATTATTTAATACTACTCTGTCAAGAAAGTACCGGGAAAAGATCAATAATACACAAAATGTCTGTTATTCATCCAAATTTATTTTATCACCTTCAAAGTATGCTCCTTTAGAAACGATACACTTGCGCCAACGAATAATCCATTCATCAAAACATTTTTTAAACGCTGCTTCCGGAATTGAGTTCAGTTCTCGCCGCGAATTCTCCTTTATGTCTTCTATCGATTGAAAACGGGTGCCACGAAGTGGTAATTTGAGTTTAGGAAAAAGAAAAAAGTCAGCAGGAGCCATATCTGGTGAATATGGTGGTTGCTGGATGGTATTTGTTGAGTGTTTGGTCAAAAATTCGTTCACAATGATAGCCTTGTGCGAAGGCGCATTGTCGTGGTGCAAAATCCAAGAATTTTCTTTACACAAATCTGGCCTTTTTCGTCGAATTTGCTCTCTAAACGCCGCATAACGCTCAAATAATATTCTTTATTTACCGTTAGACCTTCCGGTAAGAATTCAGAGTGCACAACACCGCGATAGTCAAAGAAAACAGTCAACATGACTTTGACTTTTAATCGACTTTGGCGTGGTTTTTTCGGTTTCGGTTCAGTTGGAAGGCGCCACTCCGAAGCTTGTTGACTAGTTTGCATGTCAAACTCGTAAACCCACGTCTCGTCACCAGTAACAATGCGTTTCATCAATGTTGGGTCCGAACTGACTCGTTCTAGCATGTCCTCAGCGACTTTCATGCGATTGAGTTTTTGGAGAAAATTCAAATGATTAGTTAAATAAAATGGTACGGATCGACTCGTGAGATACAGAAAGTTCGGCGGCTATCTCTCTCAGAGTTGAATGGGGATTTTCAGTCACTATTTTCTTCACTTTTGCGATGTTAACTTCAGTTGCAGACGTTGACGGCCTACCAGAGCGAGGCAAATCTTCCATCACATCTCGACCGCTTTTGAACGCTTTGAACCACTCATAAGCACGAGTTTTTGATAAAGTCGATTCACCGTAAGCCTTCTGTAACATTTTCAGTGACTCCGAACACGAAATTCCATTGGCGATGCAAAATTTAAGACAAACTCTTTGTTCGATATTTTTGTCCATTATGAAATTCGCAATACACACTATATATGATATTACTAAAACCAGCACTGTATTTAATATAAATAACAGATGCAACTCAAACTCCGCGCCAAAATGGAAAACAGTTGTGCCAATCTAACAACTACAAAAAAACAAAAATTTGAATTTGGAACCATAAACAAATCATCCATTCCCGATACTTTTTTGACTGAATGTATACCTAACTAGTATGATCATTTGCCAAGCCTTTTCCCAACTACACACATCAAAAGTGTCTAGGGATCAACATATATTTTTGCAATAACTTTTCTCTTGATTGATATTAATTTAAATTTTCTTTAAGGATTCATCAAATAAAGTGTTTTCGTTTGTCACAGTAACGATAAACCAAGTCACCTTTGCATTAATAAAGAAATTTGCCATTTTCCTAATAAAGGGATTTTTGACATTTGAACCACTAACATTAAAGTTCGAAAAAAAGACTGAAATAACAGTTTTCTTTAAAATTTTATTGGATAACTTAAACAATTAATAATCCGTGTTTCTACCGCGAACACTAACAACACAAGAACATCGGTTTGGCATACTCAAAATGAGTTCATCCAAATCACGCTGTGGAATGGCCGCCCATGTTCGTTGCAACAACAAAAAAAGGTGTTATCAGTCGACTTTGGACACGTTACCGAAGCACTGGTACCGTGGCTGAGCGCCATGAAGGACGGTATCGCTGCACCACACGGAGACAAGACCGATACATTCAAATCTTAACTCGAAGAGCTCCAACAATAACCGCCATGATGTTAGCCGTGAGGCTTCATCACTCTTCAGGGAACTTAATTAGCGACCAAACAGTCAGAAACCGCTTGCATGAAGTGAACCTTCATTCCCGAAGACCGCTACGGGTACCACCTATAGCAATGCACAATCGTAGGATTCGATATCAATGGGCTCTTGAACACAGAAATTGGGCAGAAGAACAATGGCGTTTCGTGTGCTTTTCTGATGAGTCTCGTTTTGGTATGAGACCGGATACAAGACGTATACGACACTGGAGAACCCCTGGACGCCAACAGCGATTAAAATCCTGCCAGGAAGTCCATCCTTATAGTGGTGGAACCATCATGGTATGGGCGGGTATTTGGATCGGCGGAAGAACTGAGTTGATTTGGATCAGAGGCAACCTCAACGCTCAAATTTATGCTGAGACGATTGTATCTGACGTCATCGTTCCTCTACAAGTGCAAATCGGTCCCTTATTTCAGTTAATGCATGATAATGCACGACCGCACACCGCAAGAGTTGTAAGACAGACTCTCGCCGCAGCTAACATCA
Source organism: Hyppa rectilinea (assembly GCA_951799385.1). NCBI lineage: Eukaryota > Metazoa > Arthropoda > Insecta > Lepidoptera > Noctuidae > Hyppa > Hyppa rectilinea. The sequence goes on from OX637310.1 coordinate 18,406,192, forward strand.
ATGTCCTGCCCTGGCCTGCTCAGTCGCCAGACTTGAACCCGATTGAGCATGCATGGGATATGCTACAGAGAAGAGCTCTGCCGAATATGGAGGGTGACCAGTTGCAAGAAGACCTTTTTTTGTTGTTGCAACGAACATGGGCGGCCATTCCACAGCGTGATTTGGATGAACTCATTTTGAGTATGCCAAACCGATGTTCTTGTGTTGTTAGTGTTCGCGGTAGAAACACGGATTATTAATTGTTTAAGTTACCCAATAAAATTTTAAAGAAAACTGTTATTTCAGTCTTTTTTTCGAACTTTAATGTTAGTGGTTCAAATGTCAAAAATCCCTTTATTAGGAAAATGGCAAATTTCTTTATTAATGCAAAGGTGACTTGGTTTATCGTTACTGTGACAAACGAAAACACTTTATTTGATGAATCCTTAAAGAAAATTTAAATTAATATCAATCAAGAGAAAAGTTATTGCAAAAATATATGTTGATCCCTAGACACTTTTGATGTGTGTATATTGAGGTCGGCTTCCAATCTAACAGTATGCGTAACTGACCTACACAACCCAGTTAATGCGTGATTAATTCGGGCATTTGACGAGCGTCAAAGATGCTCGAATGACAGTCGCGGCATCAATTGCTTAACGTTATTTCCGAGGTGCAAAGGGGTCTCGGTATACAAATATGGTACCTCTCCGCGGCCGGACCGCGGTAATAGTAGCTTAACCTGATTTATCCATCTATGCTGCTGTTCTTACTTAGCCACGAGCCCCAGGCCTCGAGTATACGTATGCACACTCAATAATGTTAACTTCATTTTTGACCCTGTTTTCCTTATTACTTACTCAATTACAGTCTGATATGACATTTTAAATACACTAAAATTGCCCGAGAGACCTTCACGATAACCCAAACAAAACTTTGATAAAATGGCACAATTTCGCTTATCACATGCACCGAATTCAGACGTTGTACTGGGGCGGTCTGAGTGCGTTCGGTACGCGTGCACCGGTGACCGGCCGGTTGCTAAACATACGGTCGGTTTCCTTTACTGGCATCGGTTGGTTAGTTATAGCGTGTGCTCTATGAACTCGGACTGTTGTTAGCTAATACGTAATTTGCAATACAATGTTGAACAGATGTTGTTTAGGGAAAATTGTAGCGCAGTTTTGTAAAGCAATCATTAATGTTTCAGAGAACGGTTTAATGTATAAACTATTTTGTAAGCTTTTGTAAATGTTTAGACACTGATTTAGCGTCTTCATCATATCTCATGTCGGCACTTTTATACGAGAATAACTTGTGTTCTTGTCAAATAACTACCGGTACCTACTGTTCAGGGTGTCCCGGATGTATTTTTTTAACACATTGTTATCGTCTTTATTATTGGTAGTCATTATCCGTGGCAGGTAGAGTGCTACGAGGATGTTTGGCGCCTGAATAACATTGTCAGGGGGCGTTGTTGCTAAACCTTTCTGAATTATCACAAAAAACGATAAAAATCAAAATGGCGGCGCTATTTCCGATTATGACAGCGCGCTAAAAGAGCCTTTTAAATGTTGTGATTCATCCCTCACTATAAAGTTGTATTGTAAAAAGGTCAGGCAGGCCGAAATTACTGATAATTATTTTGAATATAAATAAGTAGTAGGTATCTGATATTGTGGCAGTAGCAGCCGTTCCAAACGTGCTTGCTATTTACTTTTTCATTTCGCTATTCTTTAATTTATATGAAAAAAAAAACATCTTTAACGCTCATAAGGCCCGCGATTAGTTAAGATAATCCCTGTCCCATAAATTGTAATCCAAGTTTAATCATAACCCTCACTTAAAACTGATCTGAGATTTATTTTTATTGTTATCCCCCCAGGATAACAATAAAAATTCTTCATAAATATACAGGGGATCTTGCAACTTGAACCTTGTCCTTACCCCACAGGGAGTGCCCTTAGCGTGTAGACGCTAAAAAAAGTTTTTAAGCCCTGGCTGAAGGCTTTAATTCATAGAAGCATCCACAGGCAAGCCCGGATAAGCAGTAGACAACCACCTAGGTTGAACTGCCACGCAAGCTTCCTTTCAACTCTGTTACTCGGGTTGTATTTCCATCAGATGGGCCTTCGCCATCGTCATCGTAAGTGCCATATCCTAAGGAAAATATTGTTATCTTCTACAACTATAAAAGTACCAATACTAGCCATAAAAACAGGAGGATGCTTCTACCTAAACACTTGGTTATCCCAAAGTCAAATCATTTATTTCAAGTAGGCCTTTATTCTATCTCAAGGGATGAGTTTTTTGTGCCTTTTTTTGGGTTGGAAATCATCAAGGACTTTTCCCCTTCGAACGGGAGAAGTTCTTGATGAACGCCATCTTTGTTCCTTCAGTTGCCTCTGCATAGGGTCACGGTAACTCTTTCGAACAGACCCACCAAGTTTTAGTGGCTTGAATCAAAGTAAAAACCAGTGCTTGCCAATATCTAAAATTAATTTCCAGTTTAAAACTAACGAAGTAATATTATTATGTCTACACTAAATAACGTTTGCAATATTAGTAACAAACATTTAATTAATTCCTTAGTCGAGGAAAAAAATAAATATTAGCTGAAGTACCTTTGTGAATAACATGTTTATTCAAGGTAAGGTATGCACAATTACACATCTAAATCTACATTCATTGGACAAAGAATTATATGAAACTGAATTTAAAGAATATTCTAGACAGCATATGTACCTACCTATAAGTCACACCGCGATCGGGCTATTTTAAAGATGGGTGTAGCAATAAATTTAAGATTAACCAGCGAGGAGCGGCTAATGTTAATTTATGTCATCTTTAGCCGGCTAGAGTATCATAACTACTTGGCTAAAAATTAAGTAGCAATTGAAAATAGCTGACAGGTTGGCTAGTTCAGGTTAGAACTGAACACAACGCACGAGCTGAGCGAGCGATTCGAGTGGTGCTTTTTTTTTTTTTTTTTTAAGGCTGGGAAATCATCCAATGACTGCTCCCGCTCTGGGTGGAGCGGAAGGGAGTGTCAGACTCTTACTGACTAAAACCCATCCATGTTCCTTCCGTAGCCCTTTATGTTCCGGGGTAGCGGTAACCCTTTCGGACAATCCCGCTTACCCGGCAGGCTTGGCCCTGAGGGGCCCCTTCATATGCTGACATCTCTTTGAGGCGCGCGTGGAACATATACGCGCCGTACGGCACGGGTCTGGTGCTGATCGGACGGTGAGTCACCCATTACTCACCCCCCGCAGGCCCGCGCCTACGGTGGCCGGGAGTCGTCACGTGGCTCCCGACGCCCGGAGCGTCTCCCGCGGCGGCTGGGACGGGAGGACCTTTCTCTCTCCCATCCCGCCACCTCCTTCGTGAGCATAACTTTTTCGCAGAAGGAGGTGACTGCCTCCCATTCCCTCTCGCCCGGGACCATGGCTTGCACCAGGGCCGGGCGCGAGAGGTCGCCGCCGCCGATCGCCTCTACGAGGACACGGCGGTGCTCCGCCCAAGTGGGGCAGGTTTGCACCGTGTGCTCTACCGTGTCCTCTGGGCGATCCTCGCAGTGGTGACACCCGGGCGTTTCCTCCCGCCTGATGATGTGCAGGAACCTCCCAAAACATCCATGTCCGGTGAGGACCTGCGTCAGGCGGAAGGTGAGGGCGCCGTGACGTCTCTCTAGCCACTCCTCAAAGAGGGGCCTTACCGCCACTATCGTGGCGTGCCCTGCGCTGGGTTGCGACAGTCGCTGATTCCAGGCCGCCATGAGATCGCGCCGGAGGTTCGTCCGCTCCGCCGCAATTTGCTGCGGAAACGGAGTTTATGCGAGTGGTGCTGCGGCAGGGTCCGAGTGTAACCAATATTTTGTAACCATATTTTGTTTAAAAGAGTGTCCATGGAGTTTCTTGCCCGTTCTTCTCCATAGGTACCAACTGCTTTGGAATGGGCAACTAGCTTCATCTTTCTGACTGACCAACCCCCTTGACAATTCAAAAGTGCCTGTAATTGGTTTATTTGAAATAAATACTTTGAGTTTGAGTGCTTTAGTTCGTTTAGGCACAAAAGAATATAATTTAAGGTCACAGCTCATTAGAGCCACCCGGCACCTACTCCGCACCGCCTCGCTTCCTGCGGCTAGTATTCTTTATATGGACTTGTATGGGTATACGCTCACTACTTCAGCTCCGTGGTGTCACTGGATCGCCACGGTCGTAAGCCCTCCACGCGCGGACGGCGGGTGGACCATTCGGTGACAACTCGTTGCTCGCATGCTTGCCTTGCGTTCACTCCAATGCGAGTTGCGAAATCCACTGGTTGACTGCGCGATAACGCGGCGTCTACCCATGGAGCACCTGCCGACAACGCGTGGATGCCGTGCGATGAGGCAGTGCGGGGTAGGTGCCGGATGGCTAATATATATGTAACGAAGTGTATATATAGGTTTTTTGTACAGAGGCCAGCACATCAAGTTACCACAATCTTTCAAATTTCTTTGATAGTATTTCAACTTTATTGTAAAGACATTTTTTTTTTTTTTAAGGCTGGGAAATCATCCAATGACTGCTCCCGCTCTGGGTGGAGCGGAAGGGAGTGTCAGACTCTTACTGACTAAAACCCATCCATGTTCCTTCCGTAGCCTTTTATGTTCCGGGAAAGCGGTAACCCTTTCGGACAATCCCGCTTACCCGGCAGGCTTGGCCCTGAGGGGCCCCTTCATATGCTGACATCTCTTTGAGGCGCGCGTGGAACATATACGCGCCGTAATTGTAAAGACATAAGGTTCATTTTTAATTGAGAAAGTTTGACAGTTAGGGATAGCTTGATGTGCTGGCGTCTGTACATGATAAATAATAAAAAATTATAAAAATATACCTACACTCATTACAATTCCTTCACTAATTAATCGAAAGGAACTTCATTCCATCCGGGTGTCCCTTGACACCTCTCAAGTTTTTTTTTCGTGTTTTGAGAAAATTATATTCTGCGACGAAGAGCCGCGTGCTTATGCGCTCTCCCCCTGCTCCTTGCGTACCAATCAAATATTCATTATGCATTTAGTAATGTGCAGTTAAGTGCCGCCTGAAGAAAAATTAACTGACCAAAAATTCATACTATGTCAAACAGCCTCTTCGTTAAATATAAACTTAACTTTAGGTGGCCGATTCTTAGCCGTAACATAAATACTTCATCATTTCAGCCAAAACATCGATGGAGCCAACCAGTTTTGACTCTAAAATTGTTTTTTTACTTTTTAGTTTCTTAGTACTTTTGGATGCCTTACTTAATTAGGGATCCGTATCCAAAGGCTAACAACGGGACTCTATTACTAAAACTCCGCTGTCCATCTGTCTGCCACAGAGCTGTATGTTTTCAAATGGAATAGCGTTATTTGCTCGATTTTAATAAAGGCAATAATTTAGAAACAAAAACTGCAGAGTAAAATATTGAACAGTGGTATGGAACCTTTCGTTGGAGATTCCGACTTTGACGTACCCGGTTTTTGTTTCACAATTCTTTTGGTGAATGTACAGAAGTTTGATAGTATTTCAACTTTTATTGCAAAGACATAAGGTTCATTTTTAAGTGAGAAAATTTGACAGTTAGGGATAGCTTGATGTGCTGGCGTCTGTACATTACGTAATCAGAACCAATGCACGAACATCAAAGTTAGCAATGACGCAATGAGACTTGTAAAAAAAGTTCCAACCCTTGTGATTGTAACGTCTGAGGGCGGTTTTCGTTGAATAATCAATCAAAAAGATACTGAAATGTCTGTCTTTTGTTTTATGTTAACGTTTTCTTTTCAGTGGGGTTTCACCTATCTACGAAATATTACTTTTTTATGCGGTTGTGGATAGTAAACCGCAAAAATGATAGGCTTTTGTTTCAATTGAGACCTTTGTATTCATCGGTATTATTACAAAAGAAATTGTCTTGCTAAAAAAAATACTCACCATGAAAAATTCGTGAAAAAAATTAGCTGCTACCATCGTGATGAAACAGGCATGCCTGAGGGATATTCCTCAACAGCATGTGAAGCTAAGTCAGAGGCCCATGGGCAGCATAAAAACTCTGACACTAGGTTAGTCACTAACCACCGAAAAAGACGAAGCTGCTACCTACATTTATGTTCGCATAACTCGTCAAAATGTAGAGAACATCAGATATTTTTTTCGCAAATCTTATCATGGTAATATTTTTTTTTGCATGGGCGCTATCCTATGACGGTTTAAAGGGAACGCCTTTCCTTACTGAACATATTGTATAATCTGAGTACAAAGGTACAGCTTATTTCTTGAGAAATTAACTAGAATCATTTGAGAATAAGTACGTTTTACTAAGTAACTGGTGCTTTATTTGCTTTATACCTCTATTTCCCTATGTATTGCAACAGTCGCCTAGTTACAGCGACCTAGCTTGCAATTTGCACTGCACCAGTCGAACGGTAATAAAAGTGAAAGTATACGATTTATTTACTATTTTAATGTTCCTTATTGCGGTACTTTAAGTATTCCAATTCGCACCTTAGCAAGAGCATTTTGACAGTTCAACACCATCCATTGCATTATTTACGTTGCTGAGCAGACAATTTTTTCGAACAAATGAAGCAAGGGATTAGCAACATCCTTCAAAATCATTCGGATTGTATTTGATAGGGTGTTACGCATTATTGACACTGGAAAAAATCATACCAGCTAATATAAAAAATCATAGGTAAAGCCCTAATAGTTCATTGACGTCTCCCCGTATAGGTATTACTTATTTACGACACCCTCGGGTCAAAGCGTGACCTATTCCATTATATTCTTGTTATAAGAGAATCCCACAGTATACCTACAAACTACATAAATGCGATAGGTACTTACCTAGTACCTATTAGGTATTAGCACCTACTTTAAGTATTTATTTCCTTATAAAAAACTTCCACGGTCGTTTTGTTCTCTAGTCTTTGTTGTTAAGTGCCAGTACCTATTGTGAAGTGTGACTATTGTAGATAGTTGTTATGTTGGTAGTAAAAAAAATACTTAGCTTTTACGACAGCAAATTAAAAGTAAAATGAAAAAAAAAAATGCTTTATTTTCTGCAGCAGGTTTGGGTTAGTTTTAGGTTTAGGTTTAAAGATATTTATTCTCAAAAAAGACACAAAGTCACTTCCATGTGAACAATGCTAGCATATGAAGGGGCCCCTTAGGGCCAAGCCTGTCGGGTAAGCGGGATTGTCCGAAAGGGTTACCGCTACCCCGGAACATAAAGGGCTAAGGAAAAGGAACATGGATGGGTTTAGTCAGTAACAGTCTGACACTCCCTTCCGCTCCACCCAGAGCGGGAGAAGTCATTGGCCGATTTTCCAGCCTTAAAAAAAAGTATTCCAATTTACACATCAGGGTCATCTTTTTCAGCAGAATTGTCCGAAAGGGTTATCGCTACCCCGGAACATAAAGCTGGTTTTTCCTCCAACTAAGTATATTTCAATATGCTTTGACCAGGAGTGAATTCAAATCATTAGTAGGTACAACAACTGTATATTTTATGGAATCTGTTCGAAAGAGTTATCGTGACCCTTGGCAGAGGCAACTGAAGGAACAAAGGTGGATTTTAGTCACTCAAAATAAATAATTATAAAGTTCGTCACAAACCTTCGTCACGGCAGCAACTTTGATTTTAATACGCCCACGAAGTAGTTATTTGTGATTATATTTAGATAATTGAGTTTTGAATGCATTGAAGAAGTGTAATTTTTTTTATACATGAGGGTATTTTGCTGTAGAATTTAATTATGCTCCTTCAAAAAAAGTTGTTCACAACAAAATGTTTATTTATTTAATAACCAACTTATATTAACAGTGGGTGGTATAATATTATAAGAATCAATAACATTGTGTTGCGCTCATATATATAGACACATTTGTATATAGAAAAGCAATGGATAGGTACAAACAGAATTCTTAAAAATAACAAACTAGGTACGTAAATAATAATTTGTGTAATCAAGAAATAATAGTACTGGGAGTGGCAATAGACACGAGTAGGTACAGCTTAGCAAAGTTATACTACTGTGCTATACTACCTAACGCCCTCGTAAAGTCTCATTAATACAAAGAAGAGGGTAGTCTGAACAGAACAATCCCAAAAGTCTATCTTGGTAACTTGCAAAAAATACAGTTGCCACCTCATACCTTGCCACCGCAAACTTTACTAACAACATCATAAAAGATCAAAACAAGTAAAAGAATAAGATTCAAAACAATCAAGATTGTTTGAAATCGAAGCCAAAGATACTTAAACCAAACGTATTTCAAGTTTCCAGTGTAATTTACAAACGCAAGATGCCAAGTTATTAAACAAAAGTGGCGTCGCCGAGTGCGTTAGGTGCACGCGCACTGAGGCCACTCACCTCTGTACCTACTTCCTACATTATTGAAGAGTACCGTACTAAAGTACGAAGGCTTGGACGCCTAAAAGTTAGAATGCTTATTTATATTTTACACATTGTGTGATTTACTGAAATCACAGACAAAAGAAAGCCGAACTAAAAAAAAATAAACAGTATTTCCTATTCTCTAAAACATCATGTGCCTAGCCATGTTCCAACTATGTTGGAGTCCGCTTCCTTGACTTTGACTTTGACTTTGACCGTAGCCAGCCGGGTCAGCGGGATTGTCCGAAAGGGTATACCTACCGCTACCCCGGAACATAAAGGGCTAAGTAAGGAACATGGATGGGTTTAAGTTAGAGCGGGAGAAGTCATTTGATGACACACTCAAAAAAAAATTCGGGCTTCTAGCCGTAATGTTTTCCTATTTCTCATTAACCTATGAAATATGCAAAGTGAACACTACTTCAGGATATATTTCAGGGAATATTTTCATCAGGAAGGTGTGTAAGGGCCGAAAAGGAACAGTCCAGTCCATAATTGGACTCTGACTGCAGTAATTCGTGATAGCATTCAGAGACTCGGGCTTCCACTTTTATTTCTATATCTTATAAAAGACAAGCCTCCATCTTATAGCACCATTCTTTCCTGTTTTTTACCCAACCTACCAAAATCTTTCCAATGACTTCAGTACAGGGAAAACCTACTTATTTTATCGCTATTGTTAGTCTATGTCATTTTAATTTTTTACTTATTGCATTATTTCCAAACATTCAAACATCAAGCAAACTCACCTTATTTTGCCACTACACAGTCAGATAGTAACACTAGGTTTTTAGTCATGTATTTGCCCACATATACCTACATATAGTTCAGTTGAATGTAAACAAACTACGCTCTTTTATACAAACCAAACTGATGACGAGTACAGCTATCCAAACAGTGTCGGACGCGAAACCACAAGCTTAGCTTATTAAACAAGAGAGCTGTTAAAACCACGGCAAGTGCATTCAGTGCAAACGCACTCGGCCAATAACCTTTGTTACGTGGATTTAGTTTTATTGGGGGTGTAATCTTAATGTTATAGCTTCCTAGATTACTAATATAACGCGTTTTTTTCTTTTCCCTCGTAAATCTTGCGAAATTACAAACTCAAACTCAAAACTCTCGTATTTATTAACCGACTTCTAAAAAAGGAGGAGGTTCTCAATTCGACTGTACCTATATATACAGGGTGGAATTTTGTAATGCCCCCTGGAGGGAAAGTACTCTTAATACTGTAGATAGAACATTTTACTCAAAGGAAACATTCCTTTATTTTTTAATAGAAAGAAAACTGCATTCAAAGATTTCCAAAAAATCGCTTGCCACACCCGGGAATCGAACTGACTAAAATCTGCAAAAAGTACACACTGTACTTTTACTGCCGCGATCGTTAGTATCAATTATAAGGATGAAATCTCTCGAACAAACTTGATAAATTAAATGATAGGAAAACCATGAAATCTTTAATTATTTACAAAAAATTGTAAACTAATTAATTAGTTGCTCGAAATGGGCCCATTTTCTTGGATACACAAATGTATTCTTCTAACAAATTCATTTCTTGTAACCTTTAATAACGTGTTGACGTGAATATTATAAATCGTATTCTGAACTTCAACTCTCAACTCGTTTACATTCGCATAAGATTTAATGTAAATTTGGTTTTTAACATATCCCCATAAAAAAAAAATCTAAAGGGGTGAGAACTGATGAGCGAGATCATCAGTTCTCACCCCTGGCCATCTGATTGTGCCGTTTGTACCAATCCAGGTATTAAAGGTATTTATTTAGAAGAACACATTTGTGTATCCAAGAAAATGGAGCCCATTTCGAGCAACTAATTAATTAGTTTACAATTTTTTGTAAATAATTAAAGATTTCATAGTTTTCCTATCATTTAATTTATCAAGTTTGTTCGAGAGATTTCATCCTTATAATTGATACTAACGATCGCGGCAATAAAAGTACAGTTTGTACTTTTTGCAGATTTTAGTCAGTTCGATTCCCGGGTGTGGCAAGCGATTTTTTGGAAATCTTTGAATGCAGTTTTCTTTCTATTCAAAAATAAAGGAATGTTTCCTTTGAGTAAAATTTTCTATCTACAGTATTAAGAGTACTTTCCCTCCAGGGGGCATTACAAAATTCCACCCTGTATATATATTTTTATGTTTGTTCGCGCATAACTCCGTTGCTTGCCAACCGATTTGAAAAATTCTCTTTTTGTTGGAAAGGGTATACTTTCCATATGGTCCCATAAAATTTTTATCGTAATCGGATAGGCGGTTTTTGAAAAATCAACATAAATCTAAAAAAAATCCTACTTAATATAATATGTGGACGATGTTCTAATAAGTTCCTGTCACTGTAATTTACATACCAGGTAGTGGTATTAAAATTTTGGGGTGGGTTGTGTAGGTACCACAACTAAAAAGTGAAAAATAAAAACTTTTTTACAAAAAAATAAAACCGACTTCCAAAAAAAACACTACAAAGTGAAAAATAATTTTGATTTCGGAAGTCGGTGTCTTCGGTTTTGTATTTTCATTTTTTGCCACCGACTTCCGAAATCGGATTTTCTAAAAAAGTTTTTATTTCAATTATACCAATTACAGGCACTTTTGAATTGTCAAGGGGTCGGTCAGTCAGAAAGATGAAGCTAGTTGCCCATTCCAAAGTAGTAGAGTACTTATGGAGAAGAGAAGAACGGGCACGAAACTCCATGGACACCCTTTTAAACAAAATATGGTTACAAAATATTGGTTACATAGTTCATTCTATTATTATGCATGTGAGAACGATGCAGAACGTTAAAAACATCCGATATAAAATCTGTTAAAACTATTCAAAAATTAAATTAAAACAAGCCTTAGCCGCTAAGAGATGACCATGATGAGATGACATTTATCCCGGTGTATGACTTGTCCCACCGTGTGCTAAAGAGGATGTCTTGCCGGTTTTAGTCAGTAGAATTCCAGGGTCATCGTTTCGAGGAGTTCATCGTCCAAGAGGTCGTGGAAACTTGAAATAGGAAAGACCTTGGAGCGCCTCTCAGAATTATCTGCTATGAACCGTCAACATTATGGTTTAAGATAAAAACTTTCCCAAACGGATGCTAAAAAGGTTTGCTAGAAAATTGTGACATCAGTATTCGTAGACTTATCTCTCTTGATTAAAATACCAGCCTGCTACCAAAGGCGTCTAACATAAGGGTTTTACTTAGGTCGACTATCACCCTATGTAGTTTGGACCGCGATAAAAACGGCTAGATGGAGGTCCATCGCCGGTACTAAAATTTTACAGCTTCAGTCCTTTCTTGTTTCACCCAGAAAGGTACATAACGAGACGAGGTTTCACTGTCCATCGGTTGCGGATATTATGAAACAACATTAAACGCTACTGTCGCCATCACCACAGTGTTTGTCGGTGGCTTTAAGCCGAGTGCATTCGGTGCGAATGCACTGAGGTACACTCAGCAACAATGTATCAATCTGCCGAGTCTTTTTCCAACAATGTTGGGGTCGGCTTCCAGTCTAACCGGATGCAGCTGAATACCAGTATTTTACATGGAGCGATTGCCTATCTGACCTCCACAACCCAGTCAGTAACTGGGTAATACGATAACCCTTGGTAAGACTGGCTGTCAGACTTTGGGGCTTCTGACTACCCGTAACAACTGTCAAAGATCCACGAATGACAGAAGTGACCAACGGCTTAACGTGCTTGCTGAGGCATGGAGGAGTCTCGATATGTAAAGATGGTCACCCATCCATGGACCAACCCCGGCAACTGTAGCTTAACCTGATGGATCCGTGCGACTGTTATTACTTACCCACGAGCTCCATATTAAAGTCAGCGAATGGCAATGCTATGCAGGTAATAAAGTTTCTTGTGTAAACGGAAGTGTTAACGAAATTATGCAAATTTAAAATAAAATTGTGTCTAAATAATTATAAGTTTTATGTAAATTTTTAACGGCTTCAAAACTTAAAACCAGATCAGAACTAGATTCGAGGTTAGTGTTTAGTTTAAGGAAAATGTTGACAGTTGCAAAAAGATACACTCGAGAGCAATGAATCCGGGTCACTTAAAGAATGTTAAAAATCTCGGAAACTAAAAATGATAGGTTAATGCAATAAATTGTATTTAATAGACAATGTAATACTCCTTAAATGAAAGTAAAAAAAATATGAGTCACCATACATTTTATTAACACAAAATTACATAAAGAAAAAACTGCTGATCTCTCCTTAAAACAAAAATAGGAAACATGAAATTTTTGAACTTTATTACGATTTTCTTGAATTTTAATACTTCGTATTGCCTCCTCGTGCTTCCATTACTGCGTTTACGCGGTTTGGCATGCTGTACACCAAGTTCCTTATACGATTTTGGGGAATATTCTCCCATTCCTCTGTGAGGACAATTTTGAGCTCACGAAGCGTGATTGGGGGAGGGTTTCGTTGTTTTACGCATCTGCCTAGCTCGTCCCAAGCATGCTCGATCGGGTTGATATCCTGGCTGCGCGCTGGCCACTCCATACGAGTAATGTTCATCTCTTGAAGGTAGTCATTCACAATCCTACCTGTATGAGGTCGGGCATTGTCATGCATAAATATAGCATCCTCACCTAAATTGACCATAAATGGACCAACGTGATCATTGAGGATTTCTTCCACATATCTTACGCTAGTTAAAGAGCCGTTTTCTATGATCACCAGCTCTGTGCGACTTTCAGAAGAAATTCCGGCCCACACAAGTACAGACCCACCACCGTAGGCTACTTTTTCTTCGATGCATGCTTGCTTGAATCTTTCCCCTGGTCTTCGATACACTCTGTGTCTTCCATCGTGCTTGTAGAGCATAAATTTTGATTCGTCGGAGAACATAACTTTTGACCAATCTTCAATACTCCAATTTACGTGGCCCTGGGCATATCTTAGTCTTGAAATACGATGCCCACGCTCCAGTTTAGGGCCGTTTGCAGGTCTAAGGGGTTTTAAGTTAGATTCAGCAAGCCGACGTCTTACTGTCCGTGCACTTGGGTTATTTCCTCCGAGGCGTCGAAACTGATTTGTGAGTTCAGTTCCTGTGAGAAAGCGATTTCGAAGCATGGTGTTCACCAAGTATCGGTGCTGTGGTACACCTGGTTCTGCCCGTTCCTGGTCTGCGTAGGTTAGAACCAGTTTCTTCGTAACGTCGGAGAACTCTTTGTACTGTTGACAGCGACACACCGACAGTCCTGGCTGTATCGCGCTGACTCCGGCCGGTTTCCAGCATTGTAAGTATTCTGGTGCATTCTTCAGGCGTAAGCGACATAATTTCAGCTTGAATAATGAATATAGAGCACTATCAACATGGTTTATGTACCCACATAAATGACAGATTACAAACAAAAGCAAAACCAAATGCTGTAATTTCGTAGTTCCATCTTCGAAAGTGGCCCTTTTTCAAATTTGATTTTTTTATGATATAACTTTACAAAAACTAAGAAGTTTTAATACCTTCATTTAAGGAGTATTACATTGTCTTTTAAATACAATTTATTGCATTAACCTAGCATTTTTAGTTTCCGAGATTTTTAGGATTCTTTAAGTGACCCGGATTCATTGCTCTCGAGTGTATTTTATGTCGACGCATCGATTTTGAATGCAAAATAAAAGAGTAAAAGGAAGTGTTCGAAGGACTGATATGCATTTACCTGTTGATAGTCTTAGTTATAAATAAAAAACCGGAAATATAATCTGAGTGCATTTTGAGTGCACGCGCACTGAACTGCCTGACCGCTATTTTAATTCATTCATTCTTGGAATCAACAATCAGTTGGTATGACTCACCACGTCCTGTGATACTAGAACTAAAAACCCTTGACTATTTAAATCAAGGACATTAATTACGATTGTCGTTCGTTTAAATTAGCAACGAGAGATAACTCGATACTTAGCTCATAAAGTTTTCCATGGAAGTTCTACTTTTATAACAAATTACTTTGTGACAGTCATTATTAGTCTACTCGGCAAATTCTTGGCGAATTTCCCGGTACAGCACCGGTGGACGCCCCCGCAATTTGGTAAGTTATCGAAAGAGATTTATTCCCAAACACATAATTTTTTATTCTTATCTGTCTAGTCTATGTATCCCTCCCAAAAATGCATCCTAGGTCCACCCTTGGGTCACACAGTTAGAGCATGAAAAAATAAGGACATGCTTGACTTATTTTTGAATTATTTTATTTATACACTTATACCATTTAAAAAAAACTAAATTATTTACGGCTGCTCCATGGGATAAAGAAAATATAGGATGATATTGGTTTGTACAAAACAAACTCTAAGCTAAGGTTAGACACCGTCCCTCACGTTATATTTCGAGAAAATAACTATTTGACTTTATTGAAGAATATAAGAATATTATAGAATAAACCTGAATTTATTGTAGGACATTCATACATTGAAGATTCAGACGCCGTCCAACTAGATTCTAGAAGTTTGAGATAGCAGCAGAGGGAGTATGAATTAATAACACTTTCAAATGCGTGGGTCGATCGTTAAAGCAATAACCGTCAGAATCCTTTATACGTAGCCAAAGTCGTTATAAGATCAATAAATAATAAGTATTACAGCAAACGAAAACACAACAGCAAATATCCACTAACTTACGGCCGCAAACTCAAAGATAACGTACGAAGCAAATGATTTGATTGACGTTTGAGTTTTTGACCTGACATTGACATGACTTCCGTTTTGTTGCCTGTATATTAAAACATTGACGATCGATTGTGAAATCGATTTTTCATCAATTTTATTTGTACGACTTTTATTAAAACGTTAAAGTGTCACGAGGAAAAAGCTTAATAAATATATGTGGTTTGTTTAAACTTATGTAATAAAGAATTAAAACGAAACACTTTTAAATTATTTTAGATAATTAGTTATTCCATTTTTGTAATAACAGTCGATTGTAACATCGATTAACTTACCTATTTCATCTGGCAACATTTTTTCAAAAAGGAAGTAAGGGAAGTCAGTATTAATTTAATTAAATATTTAATTTCTTATGCCATGATAAAACTGCTTAATATTTTATAATTGACCACAAAAAAACTGAAACAAAATATTGATAAATATTTCATTTGTGTAACGTTAGGCCCAGATTCGCCCGTCTCCTTTGCTGCGACAGTACATTTCCATTTATACCTAATATTACTATGCTGTCAACTAAACAGACAATACATTGCCACTTCACACCGTTATAATTTGCATTCAATAGTTAAAAGTTCTGACGTAGATATTTAGATATTTATACTTATTTTTTCATTCTCTTTTTGTCCGTTACAATCACGTGGACTTTAGAACAATCAAAACTACGCAGCGGATTTTGACACAGTTTCCATTAGAATTATTATTACGGTATATTTCGGAAGCTTTATGTATACAACATATTAATAATAAACTTACTTTTATACCAATTGTCGTAACGGCCAATGGCTTGATAGCCGAAAGCCTTGACCAACATCTATCTTAGCTCTCGTTAGGCGGTTGGATCAAGAGCCAGATTCAGAAGGCAGTACCCCTCGATACGGCTCGCGTTCTAAGGAGGTTCCTGTCTCTCAGCCCTAACCACCGGTAGCTTGAACCCTGCTGTCGACACTGGCAGACCACTATTTTTAATATTTTTAAATGTGCTTTTTGTATCTTTTATAAAAATATTTTAAAAATGTATAAAAACTATTAAACAAAATAATAAGTTACTTTTATACAGTGTGTTAGGTTAAACGAGGGACACACTTTCAGGGGTTACTATACTCATGAAAATTAACTACTTTTATTATGGAACTATACCTAAAAAACAAATTAGCTGTTTACTACAATTATGTTCGCATAATTCGTCAAAATGTATGGAACAGCTGCTTTTTTTTCATATTTCAGAGTTGGTCCCATGTACAAAGTTGTTAAATTCCATGAGTACTATACAACCTGAAAGTATGTCCCTCGTTTAACCTAACACACTGTATGTATGAAACATTGATGTTTTATCATATCGGAAAAACCATGACAAGCAGGGGGCGGACCTTTTATATTAATCGTAATCAACAGCTGAGTAATCATCAAACAAAAAATTGTTGGCAACCTAGTCAGAATCAAGTGCGTTTTAAGTGCAAATGTACTGAGTTGGACTCAACAATGTACCAGATGTACAAACGACATCGTAATTAATTTGCATCGTTCAGTTAATTATGTCAATTAATAATGGAGGATTGTGTGTAAATTCTAAGCCGGAATATAGATTCTAGACTTTGCCAGATGCTCCCGACCTCGATTTATAACTAGTTTGAGTAACGTTTAATATTAATATTTTTTTAATTAAATTGCGTGGACAACAAGTATCGCCTTTAATCATTATTTTTATAAGCAGTCTGTCGATTCAACAACGTGTAACACGGACCACAATTAAATACCAAAATGTCCCGACTTTCGGTAATCCATGCGAAAGATATCGATTCGCCGAAAAGCCAGATGTTAGAGCAGGGTTGAAGGTCAACAAATTGAAAAATGTAGCGACAAAAAGGCATGGAGCCGAGCTTTGTCGTCCCGGCTTTCACACGCACACTCTTTTCGTCGAAATGGTTTTGTCTTCTTCTATTTCTTTTTCTTTATAATTTTATCAGTGTGAAAGGGATAGGTAGTCGATTCGTCTAAGTCTAAGTTTAGTCTAAGTAGATTAAAAAAGTAAGGACTTAATCGCTAACATCTATGTATAAACTAATTTAGAAAAAAATCCGAAGTATTTGCTTGTTTGAAAGCGCTACTCTGGACCTACCAATCGGATTAATAAAATGTTTTTGCTTTTGATAGCCCAATTCTTAAGGAAGGTTAATAGGCTGTTAAGCATTACGCTAAGATCCTTAGGAGCCAAGCAGCAAGGAAAACAGGCAGAAAGATTAGCGAAAACGAAGTTACAGACCCGGCGGACGATGCAATGCAACGCGATGAGTCGAAATTTCACCCGGACGGAGTGTCAGGCAGAAGCTATGTAGTTATTATAATAAACTAGGTTGCTAAATAAAGAGTTCGATTTAGTGTTTCTCTAAAGTTTGCGTACGTTATATTCATAGTAATTGTAACATTAGCATTCAATTTAATAAATTAAAATTCCGATAACGCTTTAGAGTAGTATCTAAACTCATACCAGTTGACTAACATCGCCTTCCTGTATCGTGAGTAACAAAAACCTCATAATTTTGTTCGAGAGAGTTCAGTCGTCACAAAAGGCGTCTCGTTTAGCCGAGTGCATTCTTAGTGCATGTGCACTGGACCGGCCGATTACCTTTGCACTCAATTATAGTGCGTAACGGTAGATGCAATGATCACTCTGAGTGCTGTTGTGCAAATCATTGTATGTGGTACTTTTATGTTGATTAGTTACAATGTTATGACACGTTTATGAGATATTAACTAATCTAACTGTTCTGAATCTAGCTGTTTATTCTAAACTGACTGTTGCCTTGTACAGTCACGAGTAAAACTATGTACCTATACAGCTAGCTAATTTCAAAAGAAGTTTTTTCATAATTATTAAAAGATATTGTATGTTCAAGCACACATTGCATTTTCGAATCCATAGGTTTACCGAACCCACGACGGGTTATCTTAAAGTTGAAATAGTTATTTTACGAGAAAATCGCTTCTGAATATTGCTAGGTGTAAACATATTCGTGCTCGTGACTGTACAATTGCATTCAGAAATTTTCTGTGACCCAATCAGGGCCGGATTTACGCAGAAACCTTTGTAAAAACGCGCGTGGGTGTGTAACCCACTAATATTATCAATTTTTCCTTGTGTGTAATATTATGTGTCTTAATGGTGAATAGTTGCTTGTAGGTACCTATTTCAACCGAATTAGTCACTACCTCGTGACACTCTTTGATAATTCAGTATTAAAAGTAATTGAAAACACACTGGTTTTGCATGCGTGGAGGTCGGAAATTATCCTACAGAGGCCAGCACATCAAGTTACCACAATCTGTCAAATTTCTTTGATAGTAAGTATTTCAACTTTATTGCAAAGACATAAGGTTCATTTTTAATTGAGAAAATTTGACAGGGATAGCTTGATGTGCTGGCGTCTGTACTAACTCAGGCCATGGTATATTCCCTGCGCCAAATTTCATCGTTGTAGCGCGTGGAAGAGTAACAAACTCATTTTCGCATTTTGTTAGGATTACTCACACTTATGCGTAGGGACTGAGTGATTACTACATACAAGACAGACAAAATAGATTAATGCAGAAACTTTTTACAAAGTATAAATTTATACACGGTGTAACCAAAAGGGTATATATGTCGTAGGATAATTTGATACTTCGAATCTTCGCGGAAATCCTAGGGGTTTTGCGAAAACGCGGATAATTAGACATAGGCGAACAATTATCAAATCTTACTGGACAAAGTCAGGATTTTTGCGAAAATACTCGTTATTATAGCAATATTGCGAAACGAAACGCTGGCTGTTATGAAATAAAAACGCTGATTGGTCGGTCAGCGCGTTCAATAAGAGATCGTCTCTGATTGGTTGACGTCTTAATCATCGGCAAACTAGGAACCAATTAGAAGTCAGCCAGCAAAATTGTAGCCAATCAGTGTTGAGCACATCAAATCTTACTATAGTAACGAGTATTTTCGCAAAAATCCTGACTTTGTCCAGTAAGATTTGATAATTTTTCGCCTATGTCTAATTATCCGCGTTTTCGCAAAACCCCTAGGATTTCCGCGAAGATTCGAAGTATCAAATTATCCTACGACATATACATGCAAAAGCATATGCTACAGACCATCAAACTGAACAACAACATTTTTGGTCACGTGACTCGTCGCAATGTAGGGAACAGCTGATTTGTTTTTCACGTTTCGGAGTTGGTCCCATAGTAAAAGTTGTTCAGTTTGGTGGTCTGTAGCATATCCTTTTGTATGTATATACCTTTTTGGTTACACCCAGTATATCTACTAGCTACCGATACCCCAAACGGACTGACAATAACAATTTACCAATTAACTTTAGTGACCATCACAGGATCGCAGGACACAACCCAATTAGTGGGGAACACTGAAACTTTAGATCGTTCGTCTGACCTTCAACTTTCTGACTGCCCATAATACTCGTTTTTGGGGTAACACATGATACCTAGGTACACTTAGAAGTACCTACTCCATTAGACTGGGAAAATCGACAAGGCTATAAGCCAGTTGAATTATTAGAGGGCAGTTTTCTAAATATGGTAAAAAAACATCTGTGCGGATGGGTGAGTATTTTTTACACATTTACCGAAAAATAGTCTTCCATCCATGAGTTTGCGACGATCTCGCTGATCGTTCAAAGTGAATTTTCCTAATCAGATACCTTACGAGTACCAAGCTGGTGTCTTGGAAACACTCTCGTTGGGTCTGAATTCCTATAATCAACTACAAGGAAAAATATTTCCTTTTCAAAGAATAATAAGCACACTTCAAAAAATTAATTAGCTACAAACTCTTCTTCATCTCAAGTACACGTGTACTTAAAGTACGCTTACCTTTGTACTGAATTTCGCGTCACGGCGTAGTGACCATGATTGCCTAAACCAGGGACTTGACGACACGGTCCCTTTATGTTAGTTTCGATCGTTAAAAGTTAAGGCGTAAAATTGCCGATACTGAGTTTTTTTTTCTTTTTGGGGCTGTGTTAATGGACCTTGGATTTTGTAAGTGTATATATTTGTTGACCTCATCTTTCTATTTATTAGTACATTATTCAATACTCGTGTACGTGAGAGATTTTGAGCTTTGTCGATGACGTGGAAACGCACCTGCGATGCGTGTGGTGTTCCAGGATGTCCATAAGAGGTGGAGACATAAATTCAAAATGTTTATTTCGAGCGAAGACTCATATAGTGTTAGTAACAATGTCCTTAAAACTAACTGAAGTAAACAACACGTTACGGTGACACATGTAACTACAGTTAGCAGTGAACTAGATTACGGACAGTCCACTCTGTCCGCATTCATTTTCAGAACTCTGCTAGGTATTATAAGGTTATCAGCGGGATTGACCGAAAGGAAAACCGCTGCCCCGGAACACATAAAGCTAAGAAAAGAACATGGATAGATTTTAGTCACTAAAATAATAATTCTGAGACTCCATTCCTCTCCACCCACAGCGGGAGGTTGTATTTGATGATCCTCAACAAAAAAAGCACCTGAGACGCGTCTGCCGTCTGGTATTCCAGGCAGTCCATAGGATGTGGTGACATAAGGATAGCCGCCGCGACGTAATCTTCTTCTTTGTGTGGTTAGTGACTAACCTGGTTCAAGAGTTTTTATGCTGCCCATGGGCCTCTGACTTAGCTCGACATGCTGTTAAGAAATATCTCTCAGGCATGCCGGTTTCGTCGACGTAATAATATAGAAAAAGAAAATAATGAGATGGAGAGATACATTATCCGACAGTCAAGACTCCCATATAATTTCCCGCAAGTATCTAAGTTTCCAAATCCCGCTTGTCATTGCGGTTTCTCTGTGTTTTATATTTCATTCAATTTTTTGGCTTATCTTAGTTGGGGCCAGGCTAATGTTGTATACCTTGGACCCAGGAAGTGTTTCATTACAGGTACTGTTGTATCCTCAACGAGGGGACTACCGGTGTATTCTGCTTGATACAGCAGGTTTTAGGCAGACAGCGATCCACATCCGCCACACTTCCGCAACCCTAGTGTCATATCAGGCGTGTATTTCCTGAAAACAAAATGTTTATTCGTGAAAATCAACATGGTTGGTTAGGATTCAGAAATGTACGGTAGGTAAAGTCTTCTGTTACACACAACTAATGCAATGATTGTAAATGATGGGAGAGCAGTGGTGGCCCAGTGGTAAGGCTTTTAACGCCCGGCACCGCTCGACCGCGCGGTAGGAGCAGTTTGCGGTAGAAACCGGCACCGCTCGACCGCGCGGTAGGAGCAGTTTGCGGTAGAAACCGGCACCGCTCGACCGCGCGGTAGGAGCAGTTTGCGGTAGAAACCGGCACCGCTCGACCGCGCGGTAGGAGCAGTTTGCGGTAGAAACCGGCACCGCTCGACCGCGCGGTAGGAGCAGTTTGCGGTAGAAACCGGCACCGCTCGACCGCGCGGTAGGAGCAGTTTGCGGTAGAAACCGGCACCGCTCGACCGCGCGGTAGGAGCAGTTTGCGGTAGAAACCGGCACCGCTCGACCGCGCGGTAGGAGCAGTTTGCGGTAGAAACCGGCACCGCTCGACCGCGCGGTAGGAGCAGTTTGCGGTAGAAACCAGCACCGCTCGACCGCGCGGTAGGAGCAGTTTGCGGTAGAAACCGGCACCGCTAACCGCGCGGTAGGAGCAGTTTGCGGTAGAAACCGGCACCGCTAACCGCGCGGTAGGAGCAGTTTGCGGTAGAAACCGGCACCGCTAACCGCGCGGTAGGAGCAGTTTGCGGTAGAAACCAGCACCGCTCGACCGCGCGGTAGGAGCAGTTTGCGGTGGAAACCAGCACCACTCGACCGTGTTAGGCATCAACGAATTTTTTAGAGACCAATGCGACATGCGATCCGCATCACCGCCTACCGCGGCGGAGCGCGGTGCCGTGTGTAAATCACCTAAGATAGGCACTTTACTTTGTGTAAATCATTTCATCACCACTGCTCATAAAACGGCGATGGAAAACATCGTGAGGAAACTGGCAATTCCTAGAACCAAAAATTCGAAGACATGTGACATTAACAAACCAGGACTCGCGTGGTAGATTCCGGCCTGCTCCCTCTTGAGAGGAGGTCTGCGTCCCAGAAATAGGAACATTATAGGCTGATTATTATGAAAGCATTGACTTGGTTTCATTCATTTTTGCTCCTTAGAAGTGTAACAAGGCCACCAGTTGGTTGTTTCTCACATCAGTAGATCAGTAGTGCGTCATTCTCATAGTTGTGTGTATGACGTTTATAGTTATTGTAGCTACTAGAACGACTGTGTAACTCATCCGCTGTGACCCTAGAGGTGAAGACAACAGACGCAAATCTACAAAAAAAAAACATGATTGTGTGATATTTAGAATGGAATTAGGTACAGAGTTTTATCTCTGCACCGCGCTGTCTGTCCATCTTTGCGCCTAGATCTAATTAACTACGTAACGGATTTTAATGCGGTTTCATCAATACATAGAGTGATTTAAGGAGATGGTTTGTACGTATAGTTTAACTAGCTTTCGCTCGGGGTTTCCCCCGCGTGATGCGTTGTACCCATGCTAAAACGGGGCGGGTTGCAACTATTATTATTAATTACTTAATTATATAACGAAAAAAATACAATAACAGTTATTATACATAGGTATACTGTTAATGGGTACAACTCAACTTTGAAATACGAGTAACATTCCTTAAATTAAGAATGCCGTTAAACATAAAGTAATAATACTATCTCTATAATTATCTTATTCTTACATGACGTATTTGTAGGTTAGTTTGTATTATTGTTAGTTTGTATTGTGTCAGTGGGTTCTACTTCCAGGTCAGACCTGGTATTGTGCTCGTTTGATGGCAATAGGCTTGTTCTCTGTTATATGGGACTTAAAATGAAATAGCGGGTGTACTATTGTACAGAGGCACATCCAGGTACCCCAATCTGTCAAAGTTCTTTGATAGATTTTCAACTTTATTGTAAAGGTATAAGGTTCATTTTCAATTGGGTAAATTTGACAGTTTGGAATAACTTGATGTGATGTTATGTATCATTGTTATTATAAAAATGTACCCTTGTCCTAAAAATCACACATATCATGGCCTTACTAACAACACAGTAATTATTTCTAGATTACTAGCTCCTACTAAGAACTTAGTAATTCTTCCCTGGCAGTATAACATTACGCAAAAAACCAGTCATCGTTTTATGGTGCTATGGCATGATAATGAGTTTAATGATAATATACTTACCTACATTTTTTACTTTAGCGTCATTATTCTTTTGTTGGTAGAGAAATCTGCCCGAGAATCAGTTGTGATTCACAAAAACTATGGTAATCTTGTTATGGAGATTATTACCCGATGGATAACTAGGACTATCGAAACGGCTTTTTATGGTTAGAATAATTTATAGGATAATATTTCCATACCACTTTTTTTTTTATTTGTAAGTGGGAAATCTTCAAATGACCTCCCCCGCTCTGGGTGGAGCGGAAGGGAGTGTCAGACTGTTACCGACTAAAACCCATCCATGTTCCTTCCTTAGCTCTTTATGTTCCGGGGTAGCGGTAACCCTTTCGGACAATCCCGCTTACCCGGCAGGCTTGGCCTTGAGGGGCCCCTTCATATGCTGACATCTCTTTGAGGCGCGCGTGGAACATATTCGCGCCGTACGGCACGGGTCTGATGCTGATCGGACGGTGAGTCACCCATTACTCACCGTCCGCAGGCCCGCGCCTACAGTGGCCGGGAGTCGTCACGTGGCTCCCGACGCCCGGGGCGTCTCCTGCGGCGGCTGGGACGGGAGGACCTTTCTCTCTCCCATCCCGCCACCTCCTTCGCGAGCATGACATTTTCGCAGAAGGAGGTGACTGCCTCCCACTCCCTCTCGCCCCGGACCATGGCTTGCACCAGGGCCGGGCGAGAGAGGTCGCCGCCGCCGATCGCCTCTACGAGGACACGGCGGTGCTCCGCCCAAGCGGGGCAGGTTTGCACCGTGTGCTCTACCGTGTCCTCTGGGCGATCCTCGCAGTTCCATACCACCCTGGGAGGCAAGGTACTGAGTGAAACCAATCAGAAATCAGTTTAAGTTTTCTTCCAGAGAAAACCATTAGAATATAGAATAGAATAGAATAGAATATTTTTATTTCAGACCGGAGTCCATAGGGTTAGTAACAATTTTAACTTAAATGCTAGTGTTAGTAGGTTACAGACACATAGAAATATACAATTAAATTTCGGCATGGAGCCGCATCCACCTCCGCAACATCGGGGAGTCCCACCGATCTACGAAAATAATAATAATAATATAAATAATACTTTAATTACAGCTTAATTCCCTAGGGTTAGTACAATAATATACTTAACATCGAGTGTTACTGGGTACAGGCGCTAATTGCTATCCAATTATAATTCAGCGCGGAACGTGGAACTGCATCCTATCCCCAACATTGGTAAAATGGGAAATGCCACCGCTCTGAAACACACTGAGAATAGATTCTGTTGCTACTTCTTCTTCTTCTTTTCGTGTGGTTAGTGACTAACCTGGTGTCAGAGTTCTAATGCTGCCCATGGGCCTCTGACTAAGCATCACATGCTGTTGAGAAATATCTCGCAGGCATGCCGGTTTCCTCACGATGTTTTCCTTCACCGATTTTTAAGCAAGTGATAATTATACAATACGCACATGAATCTGAAAATTCAGAGGTGCGTGCCTTGGGTTCGAACTCGAGACCTAAGACTTGGCAGTCCGACGGTCATACCACTAGGCTATCACTGCTATTTGTTGTTGCTACTGTGAACACGCGATGTGTGAAAGCATAAGGTTCATTTTCAATTGGGAAAATTTGACAGTTTGGGATAGCTTGATGTGGTGCACGTACATGTTACAACGGACAGCCAGCGCGCTAGTGACCCAGTGGCCCATATACCTAAACTTGGTAACTTATTAAACCTTTAAACCAACAAGGGACATGATACTTCTGAAACGAAACACCTTTTAAACCTAATACAGTCTAACCTGGATATGTCGGAGCTCAAAAGACCTTGGACTATACGGTTCCCTCAAATAGTTAGGTTTTAAATGACAGTTGTGTAACTTACTGAGACCCCCACAAAGACGTACAGGTCGATTTTATTATGTACCGTTTTTCGATTCGATATGTACCGTTTTTTATTTATAAAGGAAAGGACCAACTGTAGCAAAATATTATTCTAAAAAGAAAAAAAAAATATTTGTAAGAGACAGTCTGAAAGTTACACATGCGGAGGAATGAGAAAAATGTCGTTAGAAAAGTTTTGAATATGAATAAGGAGGTCTATAGAAGTAGAGGAAGACCAAATAAACGATGGATGGATTGTGTGACAGATGATATGGTTTGAAGGGAGTGACTACCGAGATGACAACTAATAGAGAAGTATGTAGTAATTGTGTGTATTAAGTGTGCGAAATTGGGATAAAGGCAGGAAAATGATTAATTTTTTTATATACCGTTAACGTTGGAAGTTTTTTTTTTTACGTTTTAAAACAAACAGATCCAGAATATACATAATATTGTAATGTAAGGCTTCCATTCTTATAGATTTTGGAAACATTTGCACAAATCTTTGTTACACGTCAGTGACAATGCTCATTGTCGCTCCAGTTATATATATATATTAATGATAACTGTGTATGTTTTAAACAATCCTTTGTTTTTTTATACAGGTTATTTGTTATCCTCTGTTCATCATGTATCATCCTTATTATTATGGTGTAGACCTGTAAAACTCTTTCAATGTCTCCCATGAACGAACGTTAAACTGTTTTTTAATTAAAATATTTTAAGGTGAATCCTCCAACCAGCCCGCGAAATTCAAATTTTCTTAAGTTTTTTGCAATTTGCAGGCCAGTGATAGGTAGGTAGCTCATAAAGGTTCCGGAATGACTTTGACCTTGTAAAAAGTCATTTTTACACCTTTATGAGCTCGGAGGGTTGTATTAATGATTTTGATGCTTATAATTCTGTAACTACATACGTCTTACAGCCGCGAATCAAATGTTCATCAACATACAACCTATCACTGGCCTGCAAATTGCAAAAAACTTAAGAAAATTTGAATTTCGCGGGCTACCCTGGAACATCAACCTTAAGGGACCGATTTGATTATTTTTCACTTAGTTTCTGAGTAATCTGTGAGATTATCATCTACCTAGGATTTTTCCAAGATGGCGTCACTCACTTCACTAGATGTAGCTGAATTCCAGCATTTAACATGGAGCAGCTGACCTATCCGACCTCCACATCCCAATTTCTGGGTAGCACGATACCCCCTAGGCAAGACTGGTAGACAGACTTTCGGGCTTCTGACTACCCATAAATGTCAAACATGACACGAATGACACCCGGGACCAACGGCTTTGCATGTTTCCCGAACCAAGAATCTCGGTAAGTTATAAATGGCCACCCATCCACGGATTGACCTCGGCACGCGTAGCTTAACCTTCGATGTGCTGGTAGCGGCTGTTATCTTACGTACAAGATAACAGATAATAGTACAATATGAAGTATAGCCGAACCCTGAATTACCAGCTTAGGCCATTGTGTGTCTAGCCATAATATAACTTGTACCAACCAGAAACAATGGATAAAAGATTAATCACTACACACAAGTCTTTACATAATGGTTTAAAGTTCATTCCTTTGTTGCGTTTGCGTGGTTTTCCATTACCTGCTGTCTCTTTCTTTCCGTTGAACGAAGAGCGGGACGACGAACATATGCGTGCACCAATCGTTTTGAACGTCGATTGTAATTGTCTTTGAATTTAGAATGGTGAAATGAATGCTTGGGCTTGGGTGGGTTGCTTAGCGATAAAAGGCGTTCGTACAATGGGTCACGTTCTAGAACATACCCGGGTATTCTTTTCTATTGAAGCCGGATAACAAAGCAGGAAAATAAACAAAGGACCTTTTGAAATCATTTTCACGTTTTTTAACCGACTTCAAAAAGGAGGAGGTTCTCAATTCGGATGTTTGTATTTTTATTTTTTTTATGTTTGTTCGCGCTAACTCCGTTGCTTGCCAACCGATTTGAAAAATTCTTTTTTTGTTGGAAAGGGTATATCGAAATCGAATAAGCGGTTTTTGAAAAATCAACAAAAATAACCTACTTAATATATGTGGACGATGTTCTAATAAGTTCCTGTCACTGTAATTTACATACCAGGTAGTGGTATTAAAATTTTGGGGGGGAGGGGGGGGTTGTCTAGGTAGGTACCACAACTAAAAAGTGAAAAATAAAAACTTTTTTACAAAAAATAAAACCGACTTCCAAAACAAACACTACAAAGTGACAAATAATTTTGATTTCGGAAGTCGGTGGCATAAAATTAAAATACAAAACCGAAGTCACCGACTTCCGAAATCAAAATTATTTGTCACTTTGTAGTGTTTGTTTTGGAAGTCGGTTTTATTTTTTGTAAAAAAGTTTTTTTTCTGTAAAGTTCATCAGAACAACTAAGCACCTACCTGAAATTTACTTATTCACCTCCACAACAACAAAGTATGGGGTTTGTGTGAGCTATATTATCGTATGTAAATATGTATGTTATCTATCTATACTAATATTATAGAGAGGTAAAATTTGTAAATTTGTAAGTTTGTATGTAGGGGGTAATCTCCGGAACTATTGATCCAATTTCAAAATTTTTTTCACTGTTAGAAAGCTACATTATTCCTGAGTGCTATAGGCTATAAATAATATTTATATCATACATATTAGCCGAGCTATCGCAATTTTCGTCTAGCAAGTCGGAAAGAAATACCTCCGAAAACAGAATTTGGCCACCACAGGATAGTCCGGTTAAGCAGTCAACAGCCTCCCTAGGCTGATCTGCGAGTG
This sequence comes from Hyppa rectilinea, assembly GCA_951799385.1. Classification (NCBI taxonomy): domain Eukaryota; kingdom Metazoa; phylum Arthropoda; class Insecta; order Lepidoptera; family Noctuidae; genus Hyppa; species Hyppa rectilinea. Next base: position 18,434,195 of record OX637310.1, read on the forward strand.
GTCAATTAAAAAAAAAAAAAAAAAAAAAAAAAAAAAAAAAAAAAAAAAAAAAAAAAAAATTTTTGCATGCGCTGCCTAAACAGTTACAGTATATCGCAATTTTTCGCGGACGAAGTCGCGGGCAGAAGCTAGTTATAGTATAAACAGTTATTATAAGGTTTTAACCTATTTATGTACCCGTTTTATTCAAAAGTCTCAATGTTTTGTATGTTCCTACTCTTTAAAGCACCTACCATCATCTAATCTCTTCACCACCCTTCATTGACTGCTAGAGAATGCCTAAGGCATTAAGTCCGCCTTTGTACCTTTATTGTGTGCGAAAAGTTTAAATAAATAAATCAATTATAACAATTTGTTACAATGGTGGCCCAGAGAGCTCTGAATATACGTATACATATTGCATTCTGTTATCTGCACCATTCATCATTATCAACCTACATAAGTTCACTGCTTGCCACCATGCGAAGATTGTGGCTCCATCTAGCCCGAGGGCGTCCTACTACCTATCTACACCTTTGCCTACAACGTATCACGTTGATTATAATAATAATATCCTTGGATTGGACATTTCACTCCACGCCATATAGTCCCATGCTAAGCAACCTAATGCTTGTGTTATGGTAACGATATGGCTAATAAACTACGTATATACATTTTTTTTTGGAAATAGATATAATATTATAGATAGAAAATACACCCAGACCCGGAACAAATACTTGCAGGTCGTACAAATATTTGTTTCGTGCGGAATTAAAAGAAGAATGTGTCGATGATGAAAAGTTGGTGATGGTCAGAGTTCATAATAATAGACAAATAGACCATGACCATATAATTAATCTTAATAAAATGAGCAAAGTTCAATTATCAATCGCATAAAACAAAGCGTTACCCACTCATAATCAACGACTCGTATTCTTTAGTTCAAAGCCAGAGGATTCACAGCTGCGTTGCGCACACGCAAATTGATCTGATTGCCGCTAACTGATGTAGTATTTGTTCTAACTAATTCCAATTGAGAAGCAATTGGTATTCGTTTTGTAACAATTACTTTGGCTTGTCAATTAATGTTTAACGTAACGTCTATAGTTTAGTTTTAATTAATTGTTGATAGTGCTGTCAATTAGGTACATGCCCGATGTCGACAGTTTTATCATAGTTCATAGTCCGACATTTATATCATAGCCAGCTGTTATAAAGAATGTTTTAAACGCCGATATTGGACCATCGTAACCCATAAGGTCACTGACTAGAGAATTTGTAGTTGCCACGCCAGCAATCTACCTAGCCTTTTCTCAACTATGTTGGGGTCGGCTTCCAGTCTAACCGGATGCAGCTGAATACCAGTATTTTACATGGAGCGACTACCTATCTGACCTCCACAACCCGGTCAGTAACTGGCTAATACCCTACCCTTTGGTAAGACTGGCTATCAGACTTTCAGACTTCTGACTACTCGTAACGACTGTCAAAGATCCACGAATAACAGATGGGACTAACGACTTAAGCAGCAGTTTCGATATGTAAAGAAGGTCACCCATCCACGGACCAACCCCGACAAGCGTAGCTTAACCTGATGGATCGATCCGTGCGGCTGTTATTAGTTGCCATGCCATTGTGCTTATAAAATTGTTCAATTAATAGTGATCTAGATTATTTGTGTTTTTGGTAATAACCTTATAATTGCGTAATTTAGAAGAACATCGTCAAACAGTCAGACACGAAAAGTGACTGTACTTAATATATATAAAATGTATAGAAGTTTAGTGTTATTATGGTCTGTTTGGTTACACAATACGCTTTCACTTTATCTCGTTGTGGCATGTTTCACAGTTACGTCGTGAAGCGTGGTGTATCCGAATGCATTGATTTTGAGTGGGCTTTGACATTATTGATAGCTCACTTAACCTACGTTTTTACGGTAAAATATTTACAGAATAGATTATCTGTACCTGCTTTACACTGCTTCCTTCCATCTTCTACCTCGTGCGCAAAGATTAACGGCCTTTAAATTAAACACGTGTCTGTTTTAATTAGTTTAGGTAATCACTTCTATGAAAATCAATCAATCTGCCTAGCCTTTTCCCAACAATGTTGGGGTCGGCTTCCTGTCTAACCGGATGCAGCTGAATACCAGTATTTTTCATGTAGCGACGGCCTATCAGACCTCCACAGCCCATTAACTGGGTAACACGATGGCCCTTGGTAAGACTGGCTGTCAGATTTCCAGGCTTCTGACCACCCGTAACGAATGTCAAAGGAACAAATTACAGCCGGGACCAACAGTTTAACGTGCTTTCCGAAGCACGGAGGAGGCACTTCTATAAATAAAATAAAATTAGAACTATCGTAGCCCACAGGGTCAAGTAACTGTAAAAATAATGTTTTTATTATATTTATCTGTAATTTATACCAAAATTTCCTAGTTATGTAAACATATTTAATTGCTATGAATTATGTAACCTTTCTCTTGTATGGATTTAACTTTTACCCTTTTCCATTTTTTTTGAAAACTTCCAACAGAAGTAAGACTACACGCTGCCTTTCATCGTAATCCCTAATGGTGTTGCTTCAAGAAAAAGAAATATCATTTTATAAAAATATTATCTTATTTTGTAGTACGGTACGACGTATTATTGTTTACATACTCCGTTCTGCGCCTACCTACTGTTTAGTAAAGTAAGCGTTCTCTCCTTGATTTCTGAAACAAAACTCTACCAACTAACCTTAACTTTTGATTAATAAAATAACATTCAATATTCAACCTTATCTGTCAAGCTAAGGCTGTCTTCCAAAATTACATCTGAATAGATATTATGTTCGTTAAAATAAGTGCGAAGTATAGTAGTAGTAGTGTGCGAAGGTAAATTGGAATTTGTAAAGGATACAGGGACACGCTTTAACCTTAGATTTACATCGTTCGAACTTGTCAAACTGTCAAATTTCTCTAAATGATTTTTAACCTTAAAGCGTTCCTGTTAAGTTAAAAATCGACTGAGAAAGTTTGACAGTTTGTAGTAACTTAATTTGCTGGCGACTGTACATCACAGAGCAGAGATCAACTAGCAAATCACAGATAGTAGAATGCAAATAATCTCCTCACCTCTGCATTTTCACTAACTAAGCTAATCTAACAGTAATTAAGTGTTTGTACCTAAAGTGTAATTAATTAGACACTGACATTATGTAGTCCATGTAATTGATAAGGTTGCAGAGATATATAGGTTACACGTGGTCGGATACATGGCTCACAGTTCACAATGCGTACATATAAGATGACAGATAATATGTGTGTGTCAGCATTCAATAGGGGATCCGCCTGGCTAAAAAAAAGAAATTATAAATATTTAGTTCGTCTATAGAATACTAAAAAATATTAAACACGTATTTTTTTCCATATCATATTATTCATCATTGATTTTTTTTATAACTTTATTATTTTTGAGGAGCTCGTGGCTACGTTCTAACAGCCGCGCAGGTCGATCCATCAGGTTAAGCTACGCTTGCCGGGGTTGACCGCGGATGGGTGACAATCTTTACATACCGAGACTTCTCCGTGTTAAACACATAAGCACTTAAGTAAAGCACGTTAAGCCGTTGGTCCCGGTTGTCATTTGTGCATCTTTGACAGTCGTTACGGGTAGTTAGAAGCCCAAGTCGGAAAATCTGACAGCCAGTTTTAACAAGGGGTATCGTATTGCCCAGTTGCTGGGTTGTGGAGGTCAGATAGGCAGTCGCTCCATGTAATACTGGTATTCAGCTGCATCCAGTTAGACTGGAAGCCGACCCCAATATAGTTGGGAAAAGGCCAGGCAGATAATGATCATATTATTAAAAACTACCTGAGATAAAACGCATTAAAGTTGGTATATGCGGCTACAAGGACAGTAATCAAAATAATAATTATGTGCTTGGACCTGTTCTGTGAGATGTTTACCTCATTTTGATAAGTTTACCAAAGTAGATGTGTATTTATTATTGGAAGTACGTGCGAATTCGATTGTTGTAATTAAGATACGTGTGTCATAGTGCAATAATTATTTAACAGTAACTTTGATAGTGTTTTGTTATCAGTATGATTGATTATGAGGTAAAATGAAATATAACACTGACTTGACAATTAACTTTTTTGTGTTGGGATTTTCCTGTACGAGCTCCAATAAAAAGTTTTTTATTCTTTCCTTCTTTATTTTTGACTAGCTGCTGCCTGCGTCTTCGCCCGTGTGGATGTTGGATATTATCCCAAGGGAACGTACTACCGGGCTACAAAGCATCCTAAGAATTAATCCAGGTCATAAACTACCCCCGTGCCCAACTTCATCCAGGTCCTTTCAGCCGTTTGAGCGTGAAAAAGTGACAAACACACACACAAACTTTCACCTTTATAATATTAGCGTGATAGGTGCAATATTATTATTATTGCACTTTGTTAACAATTATTTTTGTTTTAAATAGGTATCTAGACAAAGGTTTCAAAATACTTTCAACTGCTCCAGTAGAAATCCACTCCAGAAAGCCTGCACGTTCTTCATAATGCGTTCGAGATCTTGGATCTTGAATTTTGATATCTATTCCTGTGAGATTTAAATACGGTTCTATTTATCATATTATTGACATTATTGACCTAACTTTATCTCTACGCTCACGCGCTAAATTGTAAGAATTCACAAGGCGAAGTAATAATTCACTAACTCTTTTCTTTTGAACACATCCATATTGCACCAAATTTTAAACTACTCGTAACATAAACATCAGTTTATCTTAGTTTGTCTTGCGATTAGCGTTGCGCTAAAAATATTTACATTCGATTATATTTATAGTCTGCGGTTTAGTTTATTGTTTACAGATAATATACAAGGCCACCTGTTACTATGGATTCAGTACATGATTCTGAACCTGGAATATTTAAAAAAAAACAGCTTTTCCATACGTTTTGACCGTGTAGGTCTTGCACTTTTCTATGAAACAGCTTATTTTTTTAACCGACTAAAATATTCCACGCTAGAGGTCTAGTATTTAAGCAGGATTGTCCGAAACGGTTACCGCTACCCTGGAACATAAAGGTTTAAGGAAGGAACATGGATGGGTTTTAGTCAGTAAGAGTCTGACACTCCCTTCCGCTCCACCCAGAGCGGGAGAAGTCATTGGATGATTTCACACCCACACAAAAAAAAGCATTATTTGCTGAATCCATGGTTACAGTTTCCGTGGCCCTGCCACCCTGTATACCGTACACACAGTATCTAAATACCTATATATATCGTAGTATCCGCAAACTAAATATCATTCGGCCTCTATTTATAAATAAAATATGTATTAGCTAGTGTCTATTTGGATTAACAATGCTGCTTTTGGGCCTTATTTATAAAGCAGTAATTGCAGTAAATATACATAGTATACTCATCAAAGAGTTAAAGTGGTAATCTTTGAGAAAGCTGAACCAATTGGAAAAAAACTTTCTAGTTAATGGCAGAAACGCCAGGAAACTACACTGTTATCGTGGTAATCTACATACGGGTAAAACCGCAAGGCACTTCTAGTTGTCAATATCATGATAATTTTGTTTATAAATAACGAAACTAAGAAAATGACATTTCCAGGTTTGGGACTTACATCTTCATGATTAAGAAGCAACTCCTCTAACCTCTGAGTCATCACTTGTGCTCGGGTTCAGCTAATTGGTCTTGCGTTCATTAGTAATATTACTTTAGCCACGACACGGCGAGTTCATTGGCCATGGTAAAGGCTTCATGAAATTCATTTCACGCAAATGTGATTCTTGATTGATCTTTATAAACCTGTATAACCGTATCCTATGCTGAGACACGCAGAGTTCACTAAAAGTACCTATATGGTAACATTTAACTGTTTTTGAAAATCGTTTTACCCAGTGTCTCGGTCGAGAAGGTCAGATCGATTCGCTTCATGTAAAATACTGGTATTCAGCTGCATCCAGTTAGATTGGAAGCTGAATCTAATAGTTGGGAAAGGGCAGATTAAACTGTTTTTTTACACAAACGCGGAGGACGATTACTCCAATAAAAAACGAAAGTTTCCCCACAAAATCATCATCATCATCTGCCTAGCCTTTTCCCTACTAAGGGCTTCCAGTCTAATTGGATGCAGCTTAATACCAGTATTTTACATGGAGCGACTACCTATCTGACCACCACAAACTAATAACTGGGCAATACGATACCCCTTGATTAGACTGGCTGTCAGATTTTCGGGCTTCTGACTACCCGTTACGACTGTCAAGTTTCCCCACAAAATATATATATACAAGTTAGTCGTACGATATAAAATCTCACTTCTTATTACCAAGATTTCTGAGTTTTAAGCCCCTATTTTCAACCTCGAATTCACATGTCTAACAACCAAAATCCCTAGATACCAGAATAACGAACTATTCCGTCAAGTAAGCCTCTTAGGCCTCAAAAGCCGATGCGTAGTGGACTTGTGGCTATGATGTGTACATAGCCTTTCTGTGCCGCCATCTTAGCATCCTCTCAAAGTGAAATAGGTTGACCTCTTTAGCGTGACCTGCTTAATGATGACGCTTTTCATTGGTACTCGAAAAGTATGGTGTATCAACATTGGTAGATATGTGTTGTAGCAGAAATTGGTTAAAAAAACGCGCTTTTATTTAGGTGTCGCCAAGTATTAGTTTTCGTTGGCTCTTAGAGGATTTATACCCGTTATAAATGGCTAACCTAGCCTGTCGTTGCGGATCTGCAACTGCAAGCCAAAAATGCGGAGTTATTAACAAAATATATGAAAATATTAGTTCGCAGACTACCGTTGCTTCTAGTCGCCGACTACTAATGCGCTAATCTTGAGCCATTGGCACTAAAACCTTTTTTTTTTTAAAGAAGCGTAAGTTTCGTCAAACGGGGTGAATTGGGATGTAGGGGTAAATCGGGACGAAACTTTAAAATATATTTTAGCATTTAAATACCTAATATAGTTTGTTACTAACAAGGGCACTTAATTGTTAATTATAATATAGTTAACACGTTACTGGTACTTTTTGACAACAAACTAAATTATTTAAATCCTTTTTAAAGTTTCGTCCCGATTCACACCTACATCCCTATTCACCCCGTTTGACTATCTTTATTTTTGTTTTAATAGGTAAGTATATTTGTTTTGACAAGTTCGCTAAATGTATAATTTTCCCATATACAATTGTAAGTGTTATTCACAATTAGGGTTTACTTATGTAGCAGTAAAAGTTCGAATTATGAACATTCCTAAGACTGTACATGGAATCTTTTTTCTATGATCATCAAAAACTTAAGGAATTTATCATCAGCCATGCAATAACAATATTGACGTAAATCTATATTAATAGGTACCTACGATACTTCTCGAATAAGTTTTTTACTAGTTAGGTACACATTCATGTCATTGTCATGTAAATGATTTATCAAATGAACTATGGAATTAAGATAAAAAATATGTTGTCGTTTCCAGCAATATTTAAATAACTATTAAAAGATAACAAAGTTCTTCTGACCTTGAATCTGCGAGCATACAATAAAATTATTATGATTATCATCAACATAAACTGGGTTGACCAAACAAATTGATAAGGTGAATTGTACATGAGACCAAAAAAAAAAATGTTAGTCATATCTATAGAATTAGCACTGGATAATGGCGTGACCTACGGACTGCCAAGTCTTAGCTCGCGAGTTCGAACCCAAGACACGCACCTCTGACTTTTCGGATTCCTGTGCGTATTGCATAATTATCACTTGCTTAAAAAACGGTTAAGGAGAGCATCGTGAGGAAACCAGCATATATGAGACATATTTCTCAACAGCATGTGAAGCTAAGCCAGAGGCCCATGGGCAGCATTAAAACTCTGACACCAGGTTAGTCACTAATCGCACGAAAAGAAAGAAGAACACTGGATGGAAGAAATGGCGGCAGGTCATGGGAACAATCTGCAACTCCCAACATGATAAAATAATGGTTGCACCCCGTCTGCAGGTGTCTCTGTGCTGCTGGGGAGTATGTTGCGCCATTTCTTCTTCCCAGCTAAAGCACTAAGAAGTGGTGAAGGGATAAGATAGTCCCCAAATGCCCGATTTGGGGACTATCTTATGTATGTTCAAAAAGTGCTGATTTTCTGCCTAGTTTTAAAAAACTACTTTGATTTTGATTTCTTCTTGTCTTCGTATGTCAATCCACCCAGAGCGGAAGGGGTTCAATGATTTCGTCTTGTCTTCGTATGTCAATCCACCCAGAGCGGAAGGGGTTCAATGATTTCGTCTTGTCTTCGTATGTCAATCCACCCAGAGCGGAAGGGGTTCAATGATTTCGTCTTGTCTTCGTATGTCAATCCACCCAGAGCGGAAGGGGTTCAATGATTTCTCACCCTCAAAAGAAAAAGAGGATTGTATTGATGATTTTCATGATTACAGTTCTACATATACATATTCACGTACACGTTACAGCTGCTTATCATATTTTGATGAACATAAAATAGAATATTAAACTGCAAATTGCAATAAACGGAATATTGAATGTCGCGGGCTACACTGGCGCGTTCACCTTAAAGACCTGTGACTTAATTTCTCACCTACTACTATAAACTCATTGAGCGACGGCCCTGGGGGCCTTGACAAGACCACATTTTCATTAACGATAACGAAATTGGATAAATCCGAAATGTATGGAATTGGCATTAGCTTCGAAATATCACGTGATCAATCGTTTTCGATCGCTAAGTCACGGTAATACAGGGTGTAACCGAAAGGGTATATACATACAAAAGCATATGTTACAGACCATGAAACTGACCAACTTTTACGATGGGACCAACTCCGAAATTGCAAAAAAAAACGTTTTTTTTGGCCTCGTGATTCGTCGAAATGTAGGGAACAGCCGATTTTTTTTTCACGATCGTATTGTAACGTACCCTAAAGTGCCGATAATATTACCGTGGCTAAGTGCTAGACAATGTAAAATTGTTTAACGAAATTCGATCAATATTCCCGTACAAATGCGTTGACAAGTGGCGTTCTTGACAATCCGGATCGCTGAGATAACGAATTGTTTGATCAACAATTTTCGTAATCGAACCGACACGGAACGATTGACACTTGTCTAGGCCCTATCATATAACCAAGCCAATACTAAGATATTGTAAAACTATTGGGATAAGTATATATTTTTTTAATTTAAAGAGTTAAAGAGTGTCCATGGAGTTTCTTGCCCGTTCTTCTCCATAGGTACCTACTCCTTTGGAATGGGCAACTAGCTTTATTTCTCGGACTGACCGACACCTTGACAATTCAAAAGTGCCTGTAATTGGTTTATTTGAAATAAATACTTTAGTTTGAGTTTGAGATTTAGGTTGTGCACAGCCCGGCATCAAAATAATGATCTACTACCTAATCGCGATGACGATTATTTCCGCTGCTCGACGTAACATCCTATATGTGTAAGTAAATATTGATGTTTTAAATTATATTAAAATAACATATGACGCCACTTTGTTTACTGTTAAACATTGGTTTAATGATGATATAATTGATGTCATGTATTGTGTTACATGTTTCTCTAGAGATGTTGTTTAACTATGTATGTATATAATTAACTATTAACGTATTAAGTACACTATTCTTCTTTTCGTGTAGTTAGTGACTAACCTGGTGTCAGAGTTTTTAAGCTGCCCATGGGCCTCTGACTTAGCTTCACGTGCTGTTGTGAAATATCTCTCAGACGTGCTGGTTTCCTCACGATGTTTTCCTTCACCGATTTTAAGCAAGTGATACGCACATGAATTGGTGAAATCAGAGGCTCGTGCCTTGGGTTCGAACTCGAGACCTATGACGTGGCAGTCCGACGATCACACCACTAAGTTATCACTGCTAAGTATACTATAGCTGCTACTTATAACGCCTGTATTCCAGGCAGGGTTAGACAGAGGTACACCTCCTACACACATTTCTAGATTCCGTGCTGCTTCTCAGAAATTCCATATGGAAAACCCCAATAACAGTACGGCCGACGTGAAAATCGAACACGCGCTCCGCAGTATAGCTATCGACCACTAAACGAACGAGGAAGTCAAAAGGCATATAAATTTCAGTATACGTAGAACTCGATTCAGGAATTGAAAATGAAGCACATTAAAATTAAATAATAACAACTTATACATACTTAAATTAAATGACTATCTAACTAACCGTATAAAAATAAATACAAAATCAAAAAGGACACTTAGGCGTCGAAGTACCGCATCGCTGTCGTCCGCAAACGTGCCCAGAAGACTGGTAGCATTGCCACGTTGAATGGCAATGCTAATTCTTTGGCCAGAGAACAATCCAACCCTCTGGTCACGTGAAGTGTTGACCAATCGGCGAGAAATTTCCTTAAAAAGGAGTTGCGCACTCAGGCCCCATGTAAAACAAAAAATAAAAACAGTAAATAGAACTAAATTTCCGATACATTCTATTATTAACAATACAAACCCTAGCTATGAATGAAATTTCATTTCCCGTAGTATCAAAGAAGTTTATTTTATAAATATTAAAGCAAGCGTTTTCCTATTCTATTGTATTAGTCAGGAAATTGATTGTATTGTTTCTGAGTTAAAATATTTTTCGATTTTCTATTTCTCTTTGTAGTTATGAAACACACTCTTCTAGGATCTTCAATGTGTCTAAATGCCAAGGTATGGATAGATGCAGCGATTTCAGGGAGGCTTCTTTTTAGCACTAGACATTTTATGTATTAGTTATTATTTTTTACATTTTAAAATAAGTAACCATTGAGAGTCCGTTACGACTTATTTCAAAACTAGCTTCTGCCCGCGACTTCGTACGCGGTCCCTGTTGCTTATGCCAGCGACAACGGGGTCGCCATTTATGTTATTTTTTCCTTTTAAATCTTTTATCACACTGAGCTTTAGCTTTATTTCATTCCAACAACCACCGAAACATACAGTCCATTTGTCATCGTTTTCATTTTGGTAACCGCATTATTATATTCCTCCTCTAGAGACCTAGAAGTCGATGCGTAGATACGCTTGGAACTCAAGCGTAATTCTCTTTCCGTGAACGTCTCTGACTCGCGAGACAATACATGACGTTCACGATCAGCGGTCAGTCACGCATCATATTCTTCACTGGTCTCTAGAGACCTAATGAATACGCTGAGAACGCAAGCGTGCTTCGCGACCCGAAGAGGTTTCCACGGAGCGAGTTGCAGCCTAATGTTCTCGAACAACATCAAGTCTCTCCTGACGCTCTTCGGTAGATTCTTGGGATCTTATGATCCTCAATCTTTTAGCTCTCTTGGAACATTGGGAAAGATTTGACCTCTTTCTAGGCATGGTCATAGTTTTATTGTGAAGATACCTGATCAATAAAAATCTAAATTAAAATGACTGCTCCCCTGCGTTACCGGGTAGGCTACAGTGTCACGAAGATAAATGGAAAAGGAAATTAAACACTCAAACAACATAAGCCCGAAGGCATATTCATACGATAAAATAAAAAAATAAATAGGAGTTTTGGCCAGTAGAGTCAAATTTTCAATGATATACCATCGTCATCGAAAATCAGTCCTAAACTGTTACCGCCTTCACCGCGTGCAGGTACTCCCAGTTTATGTTATTTTATAATTACACAGTAAAATTAGTGATAGCTTTGATTTCCACATCAGATGTTTCTGATCTTCGATTTTTATAAGTCAACAGGAAATGCCCATCATATTGAACAACAAAGACGTCAAAGACGTCATTCCTATATGTGTTATGTTGTAGCTAGGCTCTTGGAGTTCCACAACAGGTGTTCCAGATCTTCGATTTTTATAAGTCAACAGAGAGTGCTCATCAGATTGAACAACTTGTGCTAAGACGTTATTCCTATATGTGTTACGGTGTAGCTAGGCTCTTGGAGTTCCACAACAGGTGTTCCAGATCTTCAATTTTTATACATCAACAGAGAGTGCTCATCAGGCTGAACAACTTTCGCTAAGACGTCATTCTTATATGTGTTATGGTGTAGCTAGGCTCTTGGAGTTCCACAACAGGTGTTCCAGATCTTCGATTTTTATAAGTCAACAGGAAATGCCCATCAGACCGAACAACTTTTGCTAAGACGTCATTCCTATATAATGTTATAGTGTAGCTAGGCTCTTGGAGTTCCACAACAGGTGTTCCAGATCTTCGATTTTTATAAGTCAACAGGAAATGCCCATCAGACCGAACAACTTTTGCTAAGACGTCATTCCTATATATGTTACAGTGTAGCTGGGCTCTTGGAGTTCCACATCAGGTGTTCCAGATCTTCAAATTTATTCTTTCAGCAGAAAATGCTAATCCCGTGGAACAATTTTTGCTAAGGTATCATTTTTGTATCTCTTATAGTTTAGCTGGTCTGTTGCGGTTCTGCATCAGGTGTTCAAGTTTCCAAGATAAATTATAGCCTATATGTTGCCCAGACTTAATACCTATAAAACAAAAAAAAAATCATTCCAATCCGTCCAGTAGTTCCGAAGATTAGCGTGTACAAACAAACAGACAAACAGACAAACAGATAAACAGACAAACAGACAAACAGACAAACAGACAAACAGACATACAGACAAACAGACATACAGACAAACAGACAAAATTTTTTTTTTAGATTCATGCTCTATTACTGTTTCTAAACCCCCCTCAATTATTATTTTTTTAATATATTTGAAGGCACAGGATCAGACATATTGTAAAATAGAAGACGTTAGGTTAACAGTAAGAAATATAATTATTTGATCAATGAATTTTACAGCTACTCACTTAATCAGTTTTCAGGGAATAATTAATTCAACACCTTATAATAATAGCCACGACACCTCAGTAATACAGTAACAGCTTAGTTCACACAAAATAGCAAGAATGTACAGAGAGGCAGAGTAACAATAATTAAGAGCAATACAACCTGTGCACCGGGCGACGCCTGTAGTCAGAATGCCGTTTTACCGCCGTGCGGCCCCTTTTATACGCAGTGCTACGACGTAGCGCATACTAACTCCGCCCCGTAGCAAGGAGGCGGGAGAATGATGCAGCGCGCTACGGTGCTACGGCGCCACCGCGTGTTGATTATAATGCGACGCCGACACGGCCATGCTGACGTGCGGACGTCCTCGTACGCTTAGCTTAAAATGTCATATCTAGAACAGAAAACTGATTAGGCACCGTTTGGTCATCCTGCTATATTTTTTTTTTTTTTGCCCGGTCTACTTAGACCCTTCAAAGTAATCCCTTCAGAGTAATAATCTGGTCCGGTCTATCGACCCTTCAAAATTATTACTGCTTCGTCCGGTCATACATGAACCTTCAAGGCTTGTTTCTTGGTCCGGTCAACTTTTGACCCTACAAGATGAGCTCCTTTCTTTTTCTATTTTTTTTCTTTTATTTTTTTTTTCTTTTCGTTTTTTTTTTTTTTTTTTAATGTCCCTGGTCCGGCTACTGCCCTTCAGGTATATCCCTTCAGTTAAACTGGACCGGATTTACTCCCTGGTCCGGCAACTGCCCTTCAGGTGTATCCCTTCAGTTAAACTGGACCGGATCCTTTTTTTTTTTTTGTATCCCTTCAGTTAAACTGGACCGGATCCTTCTTTTTTTCTTTTGTATCCCTTCAGTTAAACTGGACCGGATTCTTTTTTTTTTTTTTGTATCCCTTCAGTTAAACTGGACCGGATCTTTTTTTTTTGTATCCCTTCAGTTAGACTGGACCGGATCTTTTTTTTTTTTTTTTTTTGAACTGGTAGATATAGTGTCACTTTTAGCAGACATGGTATCACTATTGACAGAGATAGTATCACTATTATCAGACTGAATATCATCATTGCTAATCTGGTGCCTAGTCTCATGAACCTCTGTATTATTATTCGCCGACACGTCATCCTCATCATAATTTTCCGAAAAGAATGACTGACCACGTGGTACTTCTCGCAAGTTTTCGTGAGAGTATTTGTAGACTATTGTTTCCATTAATGTGTTTTAATTCGTACCTATCATTTTCCAAAATAGCGGTTATTTTAAAGGGGCCTTTGTATTTACGGTCTAATTTCGTTTGGTGTCTTTCCTCGAATTTAACAAAGACAAAGTCACCTACTGAAAAAGGTTTTACTATAGCTTTACCCCTGTTAAATCGACTTATGTCATATTGGGCCAGCCTTTTTATACTAGCAGAATCATCGGATCGAATGGTTTCGAGGTTTAACCTGTCTTCATCAGGATGATGGGTAGATACTTTTGATATCCCTAATGAACTACTCTTAATACCAAACATTAATTCCAAGGGCGTGAACCCTGTTACTCTACAACGAGTACTATTGAGAGCCAATTGGATATCGCCTACATGATGTTGCCATAAGCTATCGGTATCTGTGTCAGCATACTTTTCAAGGTCCTCATGACACGCTTGACCTGGCCATTGGCCCTACTGGAACCAGTGGCTATTAAATGTAAATCAATACGATTATCTTTGCAAAAATTCTTAAATTCAGTATTGTCGTATGACCTACCACGATCTGCAACTATTCTTTTAGGAGCGCCAAACAAGTTCACTGCATTTTTAAGTGATTTAATAGCATCTGATGCATTTAGGGTTAAGGTATGTTCTAACAAGACCAATTTTGTAAAACCGTCAATAATCACGGAACAATACTCCTTACGCTCGCTTTTTCCGCTGAGTTTGCCAGTTAAATCTAAATGAATTGTATGCCATGGAACGGCCAATTTAGGGATTGGATGTAGACGGACCGAATGAATCTACAAATAGATCGTATAATTTATCTACTGTTTTTTTTCATAACCAAGGTGTTTAATTTCGCTGTGTACGTGATTAATCATTGACTAGGTTAAAGAGTGTGGCAATATTGGTAACCATTTAGTGGTTTTATTACGTTCGATTTTACTATAAAGTACGCCCTGTTTAATATCGCATGTGTGTGACATTTCAGATGGCAAGTCATTTGAACGGAATTTAGAAATAATGTCTGATATTTCAGAATCACGTTGTTGTTCCTCAGATAACCAACTTCTCTCCAGTTCAGATAAATTTACAATTTTAGCTGGCTTATGAGTAAAAGATGGGTCAGCATGATTACGTGAAAGGAAATCTGCATGTGCCATATTTTTCCCCTCCTTATAGATGATATCAAAGATCTGTGTCAATCGAATTAATGTCAACAGGCATTTCTAATTTAGAGCTAGGACATGACATTTTGTTTTTTTTTGGAAAAAGTTAAGGCATCGTTACTAACCACAACGGATATTCCTTGCCTCAAAATATCGCGACCTAATAATATGTTTTCATTGAGACATTCATCAGGCAATATGCAATGATATGTAACATCGAGAAGACAGTTTTGTACCAAGGTTGGACTTTTTATTTGGAGGGAGCAATTAACGTTATTAGAACCAACTCCCTTTAAACTTGTTAATGAAATTTTTCACCAGTAATAAGATCACAGTTACTTTCTTTCATAAGGCTACACTCGGATATGAAAGGAAATTGCATACTGGGTGTCATGTGGCGAGGTGTCATATTATCTGATATTTTTTTTTTTTATAGATTCCATACTAGCCGAAAAAAAAAACGACATTTGTTCCTGCAATAAATTGCCGGCAGTCCCAGATATAGGTGGGAGTGGGTCTGATCCCACTTCTGATGAAGGCACAGGATCAGACATATTGTAAAATAGAAGACGTTAGGTTAACAGTAAGAAATAGAATTATTTGATCAATGAATTTTACAGCTACTCACTTAATCAGTTTTCAGGGAATAATTAATTCAACACCTTATAATAATAGCCACGACACCTCAGTAATACAGTAACAGCTTAGTTCACACAAAATAGCAAGAATGTACAGAGAGGCAGAGTAACAATAATTAAGAGCAATACAACCTGTGCACCGGGCGACGCCTGTAGTCAGAATGCCGTTTTACCGCCGTGCGGCCCCTTTTATACGCAGTGCTACGACGTAGCGCATACTAACTCCGCCCCGTAGCAAGGAGGCGGGAGAATGATGCAGCGCGCTACGGTGCTACGGCGCCACCGCGTGTTGATTATAATGCGACGCCGACATATTCAATGTACAGACACAGTTTTTTTACTGTTTTATTATATGTATAGATAGTCACAAGGAAAGGCTTCTTTCTTTAAAAATATAAAAAAGTAGAATAAACAAATATAGCCCGCCTGACCTGCCTATAATTATACCGATTTATTTAAATGTGTAGATCCTGAAATATGAATCATTTAATTGCCAATAATGTAGGTATACAGATATAATGGTTATTTTGATGACAGCCCCGATAAATTTTGCCTTACGGCATACAAAATGATTTAACAGGAAAAAAAATATATACATAAAAGTGAATCTCTTGACGTTCATTCATCCAGTCGCCATGAATACAGCCTCCCACAATAATTCAATGAATACACTGTTATAGACAGGTCTAGACCGGGTCCCTGGAAGTTTGATCAGTTCAATGTCAGCCATTCACGCGTAGTCCGGGCTAGTCTGTAGTGCGCAGGTAAATCGATCCCCGCTGCGTTTCCCGGCCCCTACGTTGTAAATTGAAGGGGTCGTTGCACTGCCTGAAAGGGTTTGTTTGAAGTGGACGGGACGGGAACGATTCGATTGCGATGTAGGGTGGCGAAACGATGTTATTTAAAAAACAAAAATTTGAAATTCACAATTGGAGCTACTGTTGCCCAGCTAATTATTGGATAAATACTGCAACGGTAGTTAGTTGTTTGTGACGGAAAGAAAACATAAAAAAAACGTTCTTGGGAAAAACTCGAATAATTTTCATTCATTAACACAATTGTTTCAAGGAGAAACTAAACCAGCTGCTAAACAGATTCTTACAGAAAAGAATAAGTTGGGTATAGGCTATAGCTACATAATGGCAAATGCAATGCAAACTGTCAGGCAGGATATGTCAAATTTTTCCAAGTGAAAATCAACCTTAGGCTTTTGTGATAAAGTTGAAAAACTATCAAAGAAACAGATTGTGGTAATTTGATGTGCTGGCGTTTGTACCTAAATAGCGTAATACCTTCGCCTTATCTACTGTAGAATTCAGCTTGTATAGTATTAGTTAACCATATTTAAATAGCATAATACATTTTACGCCTGCCCCAACGTCCCAAATACATAATCAGTTTAACTAACCTCCTTTTTAAGGATTCACTTGAATTGTAAGTTGCTACAATGTAGTTAGTTCATTTATATGTTAAAATACTACCGAGATAATTATGTTAATTTAAAAGACGTGCTTCATTGCGACCTAGGTGCTACAAATTAGTTCTTAGTTAAGTAAATTCTGTTTGTATGTTATGATGTGCTTTTGGGAAAAATCGGTGAAGGAAAATGTCGTGAGGAAACCAGCATGTCTGAGAGATATTTCTCAACAGCATGTGAAGCTAAGTTAGAGGTCCATGGGCAGCATTAAAACTCTGACACCAGGTTAGTCACTAACCACACGAAAAGAAGAAGAAGAATGTGCTTTCAACGTCAAAAAGAACTGCTCTATTTTCTGTGTGATGGTGGAGGTTGCTAAAATTTCTCCTTAAAGTTACACACAGTCCTGTGGGTCTTGCACGAACACGCGTTACTGAAATTCGAACAATTTTAAAATTGAAAATACTCGTCTTGCACTTAATATTCCATCAGTTTTAAAAGCTATTGGTGCTATGGGTGATACTTATAGTGCTTGTCGTAAAAGTACAAATCAAAACGCTTAAGGATAGTTTATTACAGTGATTTTCGATTGCAAAATTATTTTAATTCATTTTTTGAGCTAGGGCCAGTCCACTTGTGAAGAATAATAAGGCATGCAATATACTTATTTTATTTATTATACAAATACATTGGTTTTAACAGGTGGAGCTCGTGGTAAGTAATAACAGCCGCACGGGTGGACGCATCAGGTTAAGCTACGCTTGCCGGGGTTGGTCAGTGGATGGGTGACCATCTTTACATGTGAAGACTCCTCCGTGTCTCGGAAAGCATGGTAAGCCGTTGGTCCCGGCTGTCATTTGTGCATCTCTGATAGTCGTTACGGGTCATCAGATGTTCGAAAATCTGACAGCCAGTCTTACCAAAGGGTATCGTATTGCTCAGTTACTGGGTCCTGGAGTTCAGATAGGCAGTCGCTCCATTTAAAATACTGGTATTCAGCTGCATCCGGTTAGACCAGAAGCTGCTCCTACCATAGTTGGGAACAGGCTAGGCAGATTGATTGATTGGTTTTAACAGGTAACACACAAGCTAACAAAGTAGTCATGCACTGCTAATAGTCAGTCTCAAGTAAAGGGTCTGAGTAGAAGCAAACATCATCTCTTCCGAGAGACACTGTTAAGTACTGCACGAATCACCAAGAAAGATAGATGAAGCTCATATCTTGGCCTAACAAATTATAGTTCCAGTGGTCAGTGGTCTTCGACCAACATCATCGCATCACCCTCCGACAGGCCAAGTCATATCGTCATCGTGTCGTCGGTATCACGTTACCACCTCGTACCATCTAAATGGTGGTAAGACTATGGCGTGGCATCGGTGCGTTGTCTGCAAGTCTATGGTAATAAATACGTTCTTGTATTTCAGGCAAATTGGAATTAATAAGTAATGTAGTTGTTTACCATACTTGTGAGACCATCAATTGGGACTCGTCAGATTTATGGCGTTTTAAAGGCTTTGGCAGAGTTGGAATAAATTGGAATGTGGGAAAGTGACTTGCTGGAATATTAAACCAGGAATGGTGGTAGATACTTAGCTACCTTGCTATGAAAAATTATAATACCAGCTTGGAACTGTCTCACGGTTGTTGCAGCAATGGAACAAGTTAATAACTGATTATTAAGTATGTATAAGGATAGGAAGGAAGTGGTAGTTACCACGTGGTGGTTAGCGACTTCAGACACATTGTATATTTATGTTGTCTTTTTCCTCATTAGTATTTATGAGTAAATTCCATTATATCAGTAAAGGGATGAATATATTCATGAATAGTTTTCAGGTGGATTGATGTTGACAACGTATGAAAATGAGCGTTTTATTTTAGTGACAAGTATTGAGACGTAAATACTGATAGGTTTATTGAACTTCGTTAGAGTGGTAATAGACTTGTTTGTCTTTTCCTTACTCCAAGTAATGAATTTCAAAATCTTTTTTCTGTTAGATGGTCTGGTCTGAGTTTCATAACTCTATTCTTAAGCAAGTATCATAAGTTAGTCATTAACCACACGAAGAAGAGGAAGAAAAAGCAACTTTCATGCAGTTTGTAAATTGAATCCAATTATGAATTGATTTGGATGATTCGTTTTTTGTTTAGCAGGTGTTCAGAGGTGGTCCCATATCAATCTTCATTTGAACAATTTTCGCGTTAGGTTCGATAATCCACTCTCATCTTGTTGGCACTTTTAATGTAAACGTCTATTTACTTCTTCGTTTTTACTTTTCTTTTAATTGCCAGGCCGATTAAGCCGTTGGCCGGGTCGTCAAAATCGGATGTGGAGGTCAAAAAAGCAGTATTCAGCTGCATCTGTTTAGACTGGAAGCCGACCCCAACAAATTTGGGAAAAGGCTAGGCAGATTAACAGGTTTATTCGCTTGAATGTCCTCCAGTGTATATCTCCATACAGGTAAATAACTACTTATGTTTTAACCTGTGACATGTTCTTGTACGGAAGCGGCAGGTGTGACGCAAAGCAAATCTTATTACCTCAGCCCTACCCGTGACTTAATTAGAATATAATTATAACAGCGTGAGTAATTTCCTCTATTCTAGCGATTCCTCAGCTTTGCGCCAAGATCCGCTTAGAAATAACTTACCCATTAATTGCTTATTAGCAAGTTTTTGTGATGGCAAATATTGTGAAACATAAAAAGGTTTTCTGAGAATTCCTCATAATAATGTAAAATGTACAATCGCCAGCACATCAACTTACCCCCATCTGTCAATTTTTTTTTATAGTTTTTCATCTTTATTACAAGCGTATAAGGTTCATTTTCAATTGGGAATACTTGACTTTTTGGGATGGATAGCTTGATGTGCTGGCGTCTGTTTATTCTGATTGATGTTTAGACGCACGTACTATCATGTTTTTGATTGAGTCTTGTCTAAATAGGGATGATGACTTAATTTTTTTTTAGTTCTTAGGCTTGATTATTAAAAAATATTTGATAATTATTTTTTCCTTTTTTACGTTATCCAAAGATTACTTCGATCGACTTGTGACGTCATACCACATTTTAACTCAATGTGTTAAAATGTGGTATGACGTAACAAGTCTGTTAGTTTTATACTTATTTGTGACGTAGCGAGCCCCCACGCCATAATTATTTATTCTACTATATATACCTACTATACTTCTCGCTAATTTTTTATTAATGCGTGTTTAATATTTTTTTCGGGAATCAATTTTCTACATATTAGCGAACGGAAAAGACTTATTTATTAAAACAGTAACTTATAAATCAAGTTTAGTTAACAAGAAGAGTGTTTAGAAATAAGCATCACTTTTGTACCTACTTACTTTTGTGTTTCTTTGTCTGTTTTTTTTCATCTGTGTCCATAAATAAATGCTTGAACAATTAGATAAAAACATAATGTAGTTTATTATGTAACAATAGCTTCTTACAGTCAGGATTCATCACGATCATTCATGATAATCTTTTGGAGGTAAATTATCATATTAATATTTAAATCGATAGCAGCCAGGAATCTGGCTTTGTACCCGGTTGATGGCTATAGGTTCTCCCCCTATTCAAAACACAATTGGGTAAATGTGGAGTACTACAGGTAAGCCTGCCTAACCCTTACGGGACTAAAGGCGTGATGTTATGAAAATCTCAATCAATACTTCTACAGAATACTCAGTTCAAAGTTCGTATACGTGACATCCATTAAAACACACCCATCGTGACTAAATGACGTCACCAATCACAGACAAACAACTGAAGTAATTACGTTTTGTAATCGCGAGCTTTTATTGACTAGATCTAGGTCAGAAATAGACTTCAGTCAAGAATCTAGATTAAATGTCAATGTTTTGAACTTGGTTGGGTGTATTATAAGAACCTCTCTGTCATACCCTTGGAGGACACAAGGCGTTATGTCATGTCATGTTATCTATACTAATATTATAAAGAGGAAAACTTTGTTTGTTTTGTTTGGTTGTAATGAATAGGCTCAAAAACTACTGGACCGATTTTAAAAATTCACCGTTGGAAAGCTTAGTTTTCTAGGAGTAACATAGGCTACTTTTTATCCCGGGAAAAATAACGGGTCCCACGGGAAAGACCACGGGAGCGAAGCCGCGGGCAAAGTGCTAGTGTTTTATACTTCGTTAGCAGAATTTTTGTTTTTTTTTTTCATGTCATGATAACCTTCATAAAGTAATACCTCTTTTCAAGTTATTTTATTTTATGAATTTGTACTTGAGGTAAAGCAACAAAGTCGTTTTTGAGGCTTATATAATGCTCCTTAAACTTTCCTTTAACTTTGTTAAGGACCGAAGAATAATGGAGTCCTTAAAAACAAGTTTAAAGCTTTCATGGATTTTTATGAGGCATCGCCTGTAATGCTGCGAGTTCAAGTACCAATCGGTGAAGAAATTTGGTTTGATATCCGTGGTTAAAATCCAGTGACCATAAATGTCAAAAATGTCGGCCCTGGAGCCTAGACAAGTGTCAATGGATCCGTGTCGATTCGATTTCGTTGTTGATCGAACGATTCGTTAAAATCTCAGCGATTTGCATTGCCAATAATGACACTTGGTAACGCATTTGTATGGGAACATGAATTGAGTTTCGTTACACAATTCGACATTGTCTAGCACTTAGCGATTGGTCACGTGACATTGCGAAAGCTTATGCCAATTCCATACATTTCAAATTTATCTAATTTCGTTATCGTTAATAAAAATGTGACTTTGTCTAGTCCCCCTGTACCAACATTTTTAGTTTTGTCAGATTGAGAATAAAATGCAAATGTTCTTAAAAACAAAACAAGGGGATTCCTCTGAAGTGGTACTTTTTTTTTAAGGGTGGGAAATCATCAAATGACTTCTCCTGCTCGGGGTGGAGCGGAAGAGAGTGTCAGACTCTTACTGACTAAAACCCATCCAAGTTCCGGGGTAGCGTGCTGAAGTGGTACTGGACTTTCATCTGTCGAAGGACTGATAACCATTGGAGCCTGGCTGAGAATGCGAAAGGCAGAGAACCGAGAGAGGCTTTTGTGTGTAGACTGACATATGAGGCTCAGTTTGTCGAGGTCATTAGCCCTCTTGATGTAATCCCTTCATTGCCTTTTACGATATTAGAGCCCAGGGCTATATGACTAATTTAACACACGTGAGATGATCCTAATTGGGTCAATTCACGCAGAAAGTTTGATTTTCTACTCTACTAAGCAAGGGTTCCATCTTCTCCAAGACAAAATATTAGTCCATCTTTAAGGAATTATTCGGGAATGGGTGCATGTGGCAACCTTTGGACTAATTTTGAGTTCCTACGTAACATGTTGATCTCTTCTTCTTTGCATGTGGTTAGTGACTAACTTGGTGTCAGAGTTTTTAAGCTGCCCATGGGCCTCTGACTAAGCTTCAAGTGATGTTGCGAAATATCTCAGACATTTTTTTTTTAAGGCTGGTAATCATCCAATGACTTCTCCCGCTCTGGGTGGAGCGGAAGGGAGTGTCAGACTCTTATTGACTAAAAGCCATCCATGTTCCTGCCTTAGCCCTTTATGTTCCGGGGTAGCGGTAACCCTTTCGGACAATCCCGTTTACCCGGCAGGCTTGACCCTAAGGGTCCCCTTCATATGCTGACATCTCTTTGAGATGCGCGTGAAACATATACGCGCCGTCCGGCACGTATCTCTCAGACATGCTGGTGACATTTTTTATTAAATGCTAATCTTTCTTTAGACTACCCATTGTTAACCAGTCTTACCAAGGGATATCTTATTATCCAGTATCTAGGTTGTAGAGGTCAGATAGGCAGTCGCTCCATGTTAAATACTGGTATCAGCTCCATCCGGTTAGACCGGAAGTGACCCTATCATAGTCTAGGAAAGGCTAGGCTAATCACCTGATTATGAGAAAACCCATAGCTACCTTCACCAGTCTACTTTATTAGGACTGGAAGAGACTACAAAACTAGGTCGCAGTTGTTTGCACGTGATCTTCGTATAACTTAAGTTAATGATAATTGTGCAACGGTCGCGTTGCGGTTGTCCTTGTAATTTCCAATATTGGTTTCCAGAACACTTGGGAGTAAAATGTACTCATATTTTATAGGTTATTGTCAGAGAAGCTGCTGTGTCCATGTAATAAAGATCGATTGTTATTTTTGTTGCAAAATGTGTCCAGAAACTTATCTATACTATTACTATAATAATATTATAAAGCTGAAGAGTTTGTTTGTTTGAACGCGCTAATCCCTGGAACTCCTAGTCCGAATTGAAAAATTATTTTTGTGTTGGATAGTCCATTTATCGAGGAAGGCTATAGGCTATGTAACATCACGCTACGACCAATAGGAGCCGAGCAGCAGGTGAAACAGCTAGTCGTAAATAAATAGATACAACGTGTTTGTTTTTATATGTCATAAACTCATAACTCTAAGTAACAAAAATTTTGAGAATATGTTGTTTCAAAATGCATAGTTTTGAAGATATCATCAATCATGATTAATATATCTCGATGTGTGTTGGTTCTAAGTCTCATGGATAAATAGAGTTATTCATGAAATTCATACCAATTATTCGTAATCAAGTTTAAGAAAAAGCGACGTTGACATATTACATATAATCGTGGCTTTGTTTTCAGAAAAATAAGAAAATTTAAAAATAAATCATAAATTCTGTGATATGGTGTCATTCATGCCCTAGAGTTTGACATTTAAAAAAAAAGGCTAGTATAATTGTGTTACTTATAAAAAGTTCCCCGTTTTCGCAAAATAATAAAAAAAAATAAAGATTCAGTACTTTTCCTCCACGAGGCAATGACAGACATTTTTTTTAATGGCTTATTAGTAATTGTTTTACCGGTGTTGATACATTATGCAACTGACAACCAGTCGTTAGTTGCCATTTGTATGATGGATGTAAAAACTTGATATTTTTAGACTTGCATTGCTGACTTGGACCTAAATTCACGACGTGCCAGTAATACCTATAGTTTTATATTTAGAACACCCACGACATTTTAGTGAGTAAACAACGTGTCTACTCCAAATCAATCGATATGTTGTGATTGTGTAGATTGTTTGAATTTTATCAATGAGTTTAATTTTTTATCTGTGGAGTAAATAGCGCCATATTGAATTGCAAAGTCAGATTTAAAGTAATGAATTGTTTTGGAGCTGTTTTAAAATGTTAGTAAAACCAGATTGACATTTCTAGTTATACAACATTCATACAGAATCGTTGATTTTTTTCTTTGAACTTTTTGTTAGTTCCAAACACAAAGTGGTTTTGATTCATGAATTTTATACTTTACTATGTCAGTATTTCCCTTTGTATGTTGCTAACCTTACCATCACCTATGTAGTGGCTTCCCTCTGATCCTGAGGTGTAATATCATATCACAGTTCACCGCTCGTCGATATTAGATCGAAGGGCCCGATGAACTATTCAAAGCCAATAATGAACAACAGTAACTAAGTAGATGTATCTCAGTAGTATCCCGAAGTCTGGATTTGTACCTGTACCTTTTTATTTTATTTTAGGAAAACATACAATATTAAATAACTAAATTGCTAATGACAAACCTCCACAGATAAATACAAATATATTATGACTTCCCCACACTATTATTTTCTCAATTACTTTCATTCATTCAATTCGTGCTTATTCGAAATTCAAAATATTTTTGAATGTGGAAACAGTGACTAATAGAGAGTTTTATTCACTGTTATCGATGAGTCAAATGCCCATTTTCGAGTAGCAATGGTAAAAATGTAATTTCAGACATCCTCATTGGATATTCTAATCTTATATAAAATGTACCTACGCGGAGTGACTGCCAAGTTGCCAACCCAGTCATTCCAACAAACATTGTCTGCGTACAGATGGTCGTATAGTTTGAAACTTTTGATTATTCTTTAAGCTTGAAAATGTAGAGTTAAAAATCTTTTGGCTGATGTTATAATTATTTTTGGCATTATCGTCACGCCTGTCGAACGTGTGTTGCTTTAATCGTCACATCAACTGATAGTGCTGCTTACCCCCTTGTACGTCTTATTGATTACGAGAATACCTATTCCTAGTTGGCTTTTTATATACTAGGGTTATATAGACTGGGAAAAGGTGGCTTGTGTCTCCTTTTTGTAAGGGAGTGAGCCATAATCCACCACACGGATCCAGTGCGGAATGGTCAAGATTTGTTCATAAGTTTACATAATAATTATTCCCATGTTTTATGGCTTTAGGTGGGAAATGTATTCCTGATATGTGTTCCTAAATGTATACTCAATACTCATTTTTTTTTTTAATATAAATTGTTCTCTTAGTTTAGGAGCTCGACCTAGATTAAATTTTATAATCGTTATTCATTTAGATTGTTTTATTTATTTTATTTGCGCATTGTAGAAATTAGCGAATGTTGTAATTACTTAGTAAAATGCGTAAATTAGTATAAGTTTTGGAAAGAAAAAATATATACTTTTAGTTCAATTACGTATTTTAAAGATTTTCACAAATTGACCATTTCGGCCATTTCGGTCATTTCGGCATGTTTATTGCAAATAATAATTTAGTAGAATTATTATAAAGTTTATTTTTAATAATCTAATGAGTATTCACAGCAAGATGATGAAATTCCAATAAGGAATAGAATACAAACCTATTTTTTTATGTTTAAATTTAAAATATTGATGCTCATAAATTATTCAGAACAAAGATTTTTTTTAAAAGAACAAAATGCAGGTTTAATCGAAAATTAAGAATAATAATTTCGGCAAATGTATTTTGTACCATAATATTATATGTAAAAAATAAAGTTCAAGTAACCTATGCAAGCAGTCTTCCTATTAAAATAAGTCCATTAACATTTAAAAATTGAAACGTGCGCTATTGATTTATTCTGAAATGAATTTCGATTTAAAAGAATGAACCGATTTATCTATGGAGCGTGTCTACGATATTACTAGCAGTATTTTTAGCATGAACTGGCGTGGTTAGAGAATGCATTCAAACTTTATCCTAAAATAGGGCAGTTATTTCCCGAGCCGCTACATCCGCAGTGCGCGGCCGCTCCGCTAGAAAGAGGGGCACATTGCGCCAGAAAAGGACGGGCACAATGACCGAAATCGATGTTAGAAAGAGCAAGTGTTACATAAGCCTGTCTCGCTCGCCGCCGGTACACCCGCACTAAGAATGCACCCACGCGACGAGGGACGAGTGCGTGGTGTACTCGACTCGCACTCATTCTGATGTAACCAAAACGTACTGGAAACGATAAATTGAAACGTAATCAGCGTTGCGAATCGGTTTGATTTTTTTATGTTGGGATTAAATCACGTTCACGTTGATTATGTACTGGATCGATATTACACAGAATAAAAATACGAATTGATTAAAGAGAAAAAAAACGGAATTCGTACAATTAAAGAAGCATAGGGCCCATATTAATAGACATTATAATTCCAAATACGTTACCTTACGTCATAAGATGTTAGATTTGACAATCGATTGACGATGTGTCGGGTTCACAAACATTAAACAGCTGTAGAGCTTCGGCCACCATCGTCTTTGTTCGGTGCCAGGGACGCACAAGTACATCCAGTACGTATAGTCCAAGCGCCGCCGTGTTGAGTTCGTTGTCGTGATGAATCAGTAGCACATGAGCGTCAGTAGTGAGAGAGCGCGTTGCCGCGAGCTGCCGCACACAACAATAAAATATTAACCAAATCCTTTGTAGTGCGTAGGCATTCCGTTTTATTTTTTTATTTCAATGTGTGTGACAGGCGTGTGCATATTGTGACAGAAGATTGTTTATGATCCCTGGATTTGGATAGCCATATTGAGACTCAGGTAAGAATTGTTTATTTATTTTCTCGAATATTTTGTTCATGCTGAATGGTAAAATGTCCGCTTTTGTGTAAAACAGGTCGTTTGAATATTCATTATTTAATTTATTGCTGTGAAAATTCTGTCTGCATCCATTTTAGTGTGAAAATTGGTCGGCGCTATTCGAGTGAACGAAAATTATTGTGATGTTTTTGTTTGGTTTTTGGCCCTACGTTTAATAGTTGCAACAGAAGAAATTACCATAGAAACATTTCTAGAATAAAAATACAATTTCAGTGCTGTGAAAATTGCGTGCTTTGGAGTAATTAGTCAGATTATAATGAGCCAAGTTGGGTGTGTAGCAGCTGAATAATTTTTAATTTCGGTTCACTTTTCAAAGTGAATTAATGAAATCGACATTCGAGCAAAGCGCATGAATGTGTTTGTTATCTTTGTCATTATGACCTACCTACATCAAAACACTTTTGTGCAAATAGATCGTAATCTGGAGCCATTTTGCAGAATCTGTGAAAAACAAGTGTACAGAAATTGTTTATTCTGTCTGAGTACACATGAACTAACAGTTTACAGATGAAGAAAAAGAAATTGTTACTTTTAAGACAAGATACGATTGTCGCATTCATAAATTAAAAGTCTCTCCAAATAGGTCCTTATTTTGACATCGTGACTTCACATCGAAGTCATGACATGGTAAGTAAGAGCTAACTTTTGTTTCCAGTCATTGAATATTCTGAATCCAGGAGAAAGTTATACTTTTGTGTGGTGCTCTCACGATAGAATGAAGATATACATTAGTTTGAGATAGAAAGCCAACCAAACCTAGAAATCTAGCAAGCTGGACTTCTATTCAATAAAGTTCTGCTCTTCAATCAAGACATTAAGCTCTCTATTGGACTCGATATTTTTTTCTAGTATCATTTTGGGACCATGACAAGGGGCGTTTTTTTATACACCAAATAGGTGGAATATGGATGTGAAATACTTCATATATATAGATGTATGAAGTATTTCACATCCATATTCACATATATAATCGCTAGTAGACATAGGTCTACTAGCGATTTCACATCAATCTTGTTGTTTTGTGGTTTCATGAGTCATGGATGAAATCGCTAGTAGACATAGGTCTACTGGTCGGACTAGTTATTTATAAGCATTATAAATTAAAATGATTTAAGAAATATAATTATCAACCAAGGAATGCAGGATGAAAACGAAAGGAATAAAGAAACGAAAATTTATTACTTTCAAAAGAAATGGAGAATACATATATGTATGTAGTATCTTCGTAATTTATGTTTTTTAAATTATAAATTAAAATATTCATGTTATGACCGTTATTTTTTTTCACGCTAATTACGTCCATTATATTAATTCAATTCTTGTTTCAATTAATTAAGGTAAAAGCATTAACAAAGGCAGCACGTGCTATTAAATAGGCATAATCATGGATTTTTTTCTTTCTGTTTTTTTTCTATAGTCTTGGCTATTAAAATGTAAGTGATTTGGCTGAAGCAATGTAAACTTATGAAATAAATAAATAAAAAATATTATTAATGAACGCTGTTAAAATTCACGAGCCTCAATTTGTAGCACTTAAATGGGACATTGAATTGAAGTACATACATATGTAGATGCTGTTAAGTGCATAAGAGAGAGCTCTTAGACTAAACTGTCGAACGTCGCAAATTGCATAATATTAATATTGCCACGGTGCGCGGTGGTAATTTAATTGCAGTTAAGTAAATATTAAAGCAATTATGGTAGCTGCTAAACCTGTGCTGTTCTTCCAAGTTGATAAGAAAGAGAAGTAGCTTTGTAAGAAGAACAAAAATTTTGAATGCACGTTCTATTTCCAAGTACTGACTGACTTTATTAAAAAAAAAAACAAATATACAATTTATTATTCTCTTAATTGTAGCCTAGCTCCTAAACTATAGCTAGATGTTTCATTCAATGGAGATTTTTTATTATTTAACTAGCTTCTTTGCCGCAACTTTGCCCGCCTGAACGTCTCGCCTGCGCTATTACTTTATTCTCGTTTAGCTTTCCTTCTGATTTTGTTTTTGCTCGGCTCCTTAGAGTTGTAGCGTGATGTTAAACAGTCTATAACTTCCTCGGAAAATCCTTTAGAATTGGGCTTTCAAGTGTAAAAAGATTTATTCAAATCCGACTAATATTTCTAGGGATTAGCACATTTAATGAAAAGTCGAACAAACTCTAGCTTATATCATAGAAAATTATGTCATCACTTAAATTGTCTTTTGTACTAACTGTAACCTTCTGCAAAAAGTTAACAGCCATCAAAATATTTACAATATATTATCAAGAGGAAAGAACCTAATGTTCGAATTTTGGATAATATCCAGCGATTCCACGTAAAGAACTTCGAGATACGAGTAAACAACACTGAATGATTTTCTTTTTAAAGAAATCAAATCAGTGGAAATCTAAATATTACTAATTTTTCCCATGTACTGACCACTCACTCGAAGTCACCACAAATGTATTGTGAGTTTATGATTCCATAGCATTTTCACTAACCAAACTGCAGATTTACACATTCCTCCTTATCCATTAAAATAAAAAAATAGCCTTAAAAGATTTCAGTAGTAATCCTAATATTTACGTAAATACAAAAGAAAGTTTGTCAGTTTGCTTGTTGCCTTTTCACGCCTAAGCCACTGAACCGACTATTCTGAAATTTTTCATATAAGTACGTTGTCAAGTATACAAAAACTGAAATATGGTACCTTTCATTTCGAAAAAAGTACGTGTCCCGAGGGAAACAACAATAACGTTCTTACAATAATAGATGGCGCTATGTCTTTTCCATGCGTCTTTAATTATGATTGGATTATATTATTATAGACCCGAATTTTATTGATTGTAAAATTCTAAATTAACGGGAGAAACGCCGCGGGCAAAAGCTAGTCAGAAATAAAGGCAAAGAATCCCAGCTCTGTGTCTAAAACCGGTAAAATCTCTTTGGATTCCGGAAAATCCCTTTTTTTGGCAGCTCCTAACACGAAGAGCTCCGAAGCCTTGTATTTCTCAAGAGAAGGGTCACGTATTGGATTATTTATGTAATACGTAAATAACTACAAGCATTTTAAAACCAACGCAAATTATTTTAATCTCTAGTAAGAGGCCATGTTCTACGCTATTTAAAAAGTGATCATTTGGATAGAATCCAATCCCAGATGCGGTTAAATTGAGGTGAATCAAAACAGCACCTCCCAATTCATTTTTTAATGTAACAATAATCAAGGTATTTGGGACAAAACATAAACGATTTGCATCTGATGTCTCGGTAAAAGAGGGTTATAGGGATTAAGCGGAGGCGATTATTTGCTTCTACGATATTTTCGTCCCCAAGGTTCATTTCACTATAAAGGTTTTATCTGTTTGAAACACAAAATTCTTGCTAAACTCTTCTCAATTCCGAATCTTCATTCTTATGTCAATTTTTGGGATAATATTAAAATTCCTTGAATCTAATAATCTAACACCAATGTATCTTCTCATGAAAAAATCGAGTACTTTCAATAGCTAAACACGCCCTTCTGTGACCTTGACCTCAAAAGGATACACGTTTGTCTCGAAAAAGGACATTTTCCGATAATTCTACGTTGCTCGTAGATCAGCTGGGTCTGGGTAGCGGTACTAGAATTTATGTACAGTTTTTCGGATCATACTGGAATTTTCGGGTATTTCATCAATGTAGGCTTAGCAGAATTTATTGATACTAAAAGAATGTTAGTGAAGAATGGGATTTTTGAGAGACTGTATTAATATTGGCGATGAACGCATCAAAGCTCTGAGAAGAGTTGATTCGCGGAATTAAAAGAATGCGTTTTGATCGTGCTATACCTTGAATATCTTTCAAAAGATGATTTCAGACTAGTACTAACCAGATCATCGCATTACATCTCTTCCAGGTTGCTTACAAAATTTGATAATTGATCATAAAATATTCACAGGAAAATCACACCACATTGGTACGAGTAGTATCGGTGTGTGTCTTAGAGCATTTAGGTTAAATGCTCTAAGCTGTGTATAGAAATATATATCAATTTGGTTGATAATATTACCACTAAACAAAAAACCATGGCAGCAATTACTCGAAATAGAAGAGCCTAGGATCTTTGCATACGTATACGTGTTTAGAATTAACGATTAGCTGCAAGCAGTTGAAACTAACCAATCGAAATGAGATTTTATCGGAGATCGGAAACTCGCACGTAACAGAATCGTAATTGTAGAACATAAAATGTTCCACATGCATTTCATTGGCACTCGTATGTTTTACGTCTGTTTGCTCCTAAATTATTCTACTTTTCACCTCAAGAAATTGCAACAGAACTGTTTTTTTTAAATTTGATTTGTCGAAATTTTGAATCTTACTCTACTTCTTCTTCATCTATGAATTACTAACATTCTGCATCTATTTCATCCTTACTAACGCCTCTAATACGGTTATCCAATACTAGAACAGCAATGTATTAAAATTGTCTAGACTAGG
Source organism: Hyppa rectilinea (assembly GCA_951799385.1). Taxonomy (NCBI): domain Eukaryota; kingdom Metazoa; phylum Arthropoda; class Insecta; order Lepidoptera; family Noctuidae; genus Hyppa; species Hyppa rectilinea. The sequence continues at coordinate 18,465,776 of OX637310.1, forward strand.
CCCACGTTATTCATCAAGAAACGAGGAGGTGACAAAACCAAATGAATTCTAGTGTGGTAATGAAAGATTCTAGTTCTGTTTAAACTAGATTTCGCTCATAAACCACTAAATACGATGATTCAGAATCGAAAGTGACACGCTGAACAAATAGAATGTCGTCTCACCCGCGGAGTCTGTATGCCAAACTTAGTTTAAGAAAATGTTGCCTTATGGATTTGGTTTAAAATCTTCATTGCTTTGGCTTGTTATCTTAGTAGACTTGGATGGATTGGTCTTTTTCCTCCAGTGGGGTAAGTTAAGCTAACAATGGTGCCAATGTTTTGGGAACTTAACCATTCGCATCTGAAAAAAATCTCTTTTTAATTGGATTTCTCGTAACTTCTATGATTTTGTTTCAAAAACAACTACATAGTTATTACAACGCGATCTCAGAAGACGAAGGCAGCAATTATTAGTCTGACCTTTATAATAAACCGAGTGTAACAGCAAGTTTTGTAATAGGCAGCATCTTTTGCATTACATAAAATTACAGTCTCAGTATGTTCAGGTGCTTCACCAGACAGCGAGTACACTTTAGGTACAGAATTCGTAGTACAATGCACCTAAATTACCTTGAGAACTTGGCAATGTTCCATAATCGTACAATTTCTCATGTCTGATACCGAAGATGATTATAACAATGTTAGGCTTACATAATAAGGGTCAAACTTACCGAAACAGTTCTTATAATCCCTCAAACTAGGTTAGGAAGCCGCTAAATGCTATTTCGTAAACTATGTAGAAGTTGTAGCTACAGTAGCAGCGCATTGAGGATGAGACCCAACTCCACATAAGTAGGGTACGAACCGAAAGTTGGTAAAGCAATCAATCACGGTAAACTAGCCTAGTTTCCGAGCTTTTCGAGAGGGTCGGCTGTTCACAATTGCTAGATGGATTATCACTGGAATTTGATGAGCCACTAATGAGTTTTCTCTTAAAGATCCGTGTCTTAATATCTTGGGACGAAAGGTCCTTGGAGACCGTGGCCTAAAAATAACCATGCCTTTTAAATAAGATCTAAAAAAAACCTAACAAAACAAATGGCAAGCTTAGTACATTAGGAAACTAATAACAAAAAAACTAATTAGAGTCGGGGCAAAGTGAAGTTTTATCTGTTGACTAGTTTCCTTCGCAAATACCAAAGGTCAATAGAAACGGGAAATCTATACTGTAGATTCGGGGCTGACAACACGATATTACTTGTGACAGCAAATACAACAAGTAATGGTAAATGACGCCATCTTGCTATATAACATGAATTTTAAATTATTAACTATTAGAATGTTTTAAAAGATAATTTGACAAAGACAAAACATATCAAAATGTAGGATAGAAAATCGAGTCATAAAAACTATAATAGTTTAGTAGAATAAAACCTCAACGAAAAAGAGCATTACACTTTAAAGAGGTTGCTTGTTAAAAATAGTTAATATAACAGATACTCAAATTAAACACAGTTAGAAAATGTTATTTGAACCTTGAACCCCCAATGGAGTCAAACATTTCAATCAAATGGAATGCAGACGTTCCAATAATCGAGTAATTTAGACCGTCAATTTCCAACTGAAACTGATTGTCACGCGCATGCCCGTAACTAGCACAAATTGTTTGTTCTACTTGAAATCATATAGAAAATATATACCGTATATCTGAAGAAACTATAGCCACACGAACTCTTGTTCAAGGCGACACAGACAAAGGCCTCCGCGTATTGAAGAAAATGAAAAAAGTAATCTAATTTGGAGTGCCATTTGCGCTGAAATTATGTTGAAGGAATGATATTTTGCTTTACTTTTTGTGACCCAAAATGGAATTATTAAAGCCTTGTATTTCAAATTTTGTTCCATTAACATTTCCTTATAGCGTTATTACTTCCACATCTTCATCTATATGTTTTTCATCATCTATAATTCTAGAACCTTCATCACGTACAGTATATTTCATATCATTTAATTGTGCCCTAATATTCACTATATATAGGTTATTAATGAAATTGTTCCATCGTAACAGGAATCTCAAGCTTTCATCTCTTATCGATACATAGTAACGGTTGCGTGTCCTCCGGGTAAGCAAGGATCGGCAATCCGATATAAAATAGAAGCTATTCGAACTTGTACGAAGGTCAGAATTTTTATATGAGAATTTGCGTGTAAGGGTGGCGTGCTCTGGAACAGTCAAAAGCGTATCGATCGCCTACATTGTTACAGTGCCTTAAGTAGTGTTTCTATTACGTCAGCTACAATGAGCATTATTATGTAAACTCTTGGTAAGGTAGAGTCAAACATTGTTTTCCGAAGAAAGTGGAAAGGAATATCTCCAGGTGATAGAGTAATTTGTAGTTCACGTTTCTGATCAATACATATGTAATCAGAGATTTTTAGCCAGGCTATATCAGAATCAAATGTTGATAGAGAAAGCTTGATAAAATTTGTAATTATGTCACTCATTCTCATATTTTGTTAGTTTCAAAATCTAGATATTTCTAACTTTACTCGTGCCCGAGAAAATGAGATGTTACGAGGACAAGACTAGTGTAAGTATTATAAAATAATACTGTATGTCATTGTACTTGATCTTGAAAATGTATGGCTTCTTCTATTCTTATGTAATTATGTAAAGGCTCTTGTCTACCGTGGCCGATGCTGGTTACAGTTTAACGTTCATTCATGGATCATGTACAGACGCCAGCACATCAAGCTATCCCTAACTGTCAAATTTTCTCAATTAAAAATGAACCTTATGTCTTTGCAATGAAGTTGAAATACTATCAAAGAAATTTGACAGATTGTGGTAACTTGATGTGCTGGCCTCTGTACTGTAATCATTTTAGATGGTCATTTCATTTTAGTCAGTTTCAACTGCATGTAGTATGACTGTTTCCTAAAAACCGTCAAAGTGGACCTCTCCAATTCAACCAGAGCGATTTAAAGGTCTGGTCTTAGCGATAGACATTGAAACATGATCCTTTATGTTCAGTAGTTACAGAAGGCTTCATGATGGTACTAATAAATCAAATCTATTCATTATTCAAGCCATAAACTAGTTGGCATAGCAACGTGGCTGAAACATGCCAGCGTAAACTGTAGCTCAGTTAAGTCGTTAAGCTGCCTGCCTTCCGTAGCGTAACCTATTTTTGAATAAGTATCTTACCCAAGTTCGAGGATTCCCAAAATGATTATTCCTATCTGTTAATTAATAGATATATCAATATCTACTATTTTTTTTTTCTTTTCTGTTAATAACATGCTCTTATAGTTATATTTTATCTGGATAGAATTTCTTATCAATTCTGTTCATGGTTTGACGAGGATTTCATGATTTCCAGTAATCGTTCCACCTAACAACCAGCCTGAACTTAATCATATGCCGCCTAGGTAATAAACCGTGGAATACGTTTAATAATTCCGGCTTTCATGTTTAGTCCTTAGTACAGATACGACTGTTCTGCCCTCATTTGCATTTACCGCCTTTAACTTCATCTTGTTTCAGCGAAAATCGAGAATTACTGTTTTATCATGAAATTTCATTGAAGTTATAGAACAAACCAATTTGTGCTACAGAATTTGTGTGTGGGATGACTTTAGCCATTGGCCATTCGGTTTTATTGTCGCATTTCCCATTGCTTATACGATGTTTGTGACGTTATCTTTCAAATAGCGTCAAGTTCCTGGTACTTTTTACATTCCTCGTTTTATATCCATTTCTGAAGGTTTATCAAGCGTTCAATTGTTATATCACTTCAAAATTGTATTATAATGGAACTGCTAAGAATAGTTTCTTATTTTGGTTCCACTGTAGGATGTCTGTTAATAGCTCCTACCCCGGTGTCGCCGCGGCTATCATTTAATATTCTATGAATTGGGTTTGCTATTTCTATCCGTCAATTCTTTTATTTCCAGACACGTTAGTACAAAAATTTAAGAATGACGGTATTTTTTAATTCTTTAAAAGACTGCTGCAAATTGAATACCAAGCCTATTTTATTTACTTTTAAGGTTCATTCCAACAAATTAAGCAAGATTCTTGCCAAGGTTAGGACCCTTCTAAATAAAGGGATCGTGCCAGCGACCAATTAAAGGCAACTCCATTGTAAAGTCATATGAGTTCTCAGCCTCAATTAAAATACCGACAAGTTGCTTACTTATTATCTTGGTATTTTGATCGGTATGATTCAAAGGAATTTAATTTACGTCAAGAGCGATTTTTTCATTTTGAGAATTTCAATTATTTCTTTGTTCCTTGGACCTAAATAGTTGAGGTACGAATGGTTAATTTCATTTCGCCTACGAGCAGTCTTCTTGTTACCAATTATGGCAATTCCGAATTTATTTTTGTACAAGTATTTTCTTTGTTATTTATTTTTTGAATTGGTTGGTATGAAGTCCGCTCAAATGATTCATTACTGAAATTTTTAAAATTATCTTTGTACTGAATAGACAAACAGCATGAAGTTTGTTGCCAGTAAATAAACTACAAGTCTTTCTCTTGTCATGAATTTGCATTAGCAAACTTAGAAATATATTGAATCACATTTTGAAGAAGACATACATAAGTATAGTATTGACTTGCATCTTGCCGAGATATTTTCTTCTTCCGAAGATTCAAACCAATGATTCATCTAACAACAATGATCTTGCGATGATGCGTCATTAGTTCATTGTCTTACAAATAGTAAAAACACAGATTTTCGCTGTAAACATGGATATTTGTAATCCTTTAACTGTAAAGTTCACTAACACCTCGAAATATCATTATCTTATCGCTTTTCCTACATTTTAGCTAAAGTAAAACTACTGAAGCTATTTCATTATCTTCAACTCTCACTACATGATCTGAATTATTATTTTCATCAACAGTCGTTGGATTATCCAAAGCTGGCTGAATCTTTTTGATAATAATTATCTTGAACAATTATTATTGCAATCATAGTTTTTTTTTAATTCTTAATATATCTATACTTCTATACTAATATTATAAAGAGGAAATATTAGTATGTTAGTATGATTGTAACATATAAACTCAAAAACTACCTAACCGATCAGGATGAAACTAAGCACAAAGATTGATTATAGTCTGGAATTGCATATAGCTTTTTATCCCGGAAAAATTTACGGTTCCCGTCGGATCATTTCCTACAAACACGCGGGTGAAGCCGCTGGCAAAAGCTGGTCATTAATAACATGATTCTTTTAAAGAATATCAATTGACGAGTCGATGTCAATTCAGCTATCTTATTACTACAAATTTATAGCTCATACGTTTGAGACACTGTAAGTACCTGAGTACATAGAGAGATCAAACAGATTTCACAGATAAAGCCAATAATGTATCTGTTTTTGATGCTTTGGCAATAATTTGATGTTATGGCGTTATTCAATGTATAATCATCGACAACAGTTTAAATATTTTTTCGAGATAATGTTAGTAAGTGTTAAACAAATATTATGTCTAGGGTTTTACCTCCTTCAATTTATCTCACTTCACTACATAGTATAAAATAAAGTCGCTTTCTCTGTCCCTATATCCCTATGTATGATTAAATCTTTAAAACTACGCAACGGATTTTGATGCGGTTTTTTTTAATAGATAGAGTGATTCAAGAGGAAGGTTTATGTGTATAATTTGTCGATATATTTTGCGGGCGAAGCCGCGGGCGGAAGCTAGTATATTATAAAGGCGAAAGTTTGTGAGTGAGTGGGTGAGTATTGACACTTTTTATCCTGGTAGTACGTTCCCTTGGGATAGTTTTCGACATCCACACGGGCGAAGCCGCTGGCAGCAGCTAGTTCAAAAATAAAGTCTAAGATGTCTTTTGTGTTCGTAACTTTATATCTATACTAATATTATAAAGAGGTAAAATTTGTAAGTTTGTATGTAGGGGGTAATCTCCGGAAATAATAATCCAATTTCAAAAATTTTTTCACTGATTGAAAGCTACATTATTCCTGAGTGCTAAATTATATTTATATCATACATATTAGCCGAGCTATCGCAATTTTCGTCTAGCAAGTCGGAAAGAAATACCTCCGAAAACAGAATTATTTGCATGCGCTGCCTAAACAGTTACAGTATATCGCAATTTTCCGCGGACGAAGTCGCGGGCAGAAGCTAGTTAATGATAAAGTTTTAGTGAATTACAGTAAGTTGTTAACAAAATCTGTTTACATTTTCAATATAAAATGAAGGGTACAGCTGTTTAATTTAAATTATTTTTCTTTATCTTTTTCGTCGTGATTCTGTTACAATTATGTACTTGTTTTACGTCAAACTTTGGTGTGATAAATATAATAAATAGTTCGTTAACTGTGTCATTCGATTACTCGGTCCCAGATTTTACATAATCTGTTTTTAATATTAACGTTATCAGGGATTATGAATGTCTAAGACGAGCTAAGATAGTTATATTTATGCGAGACCTAATAGCTTGGGCCTTGGCATAGTAGGAAACTTCCTAGCCGATGTTAAAACTATCACTTCCTATAACGAACAAAGAAGCGACCATTAGCTTACCATGTTAAGCTATTGAGTGATTTTATTATATTTCCGGGAATAATGCAAAAGAATATTTAAAAGTTAATAATTTAAGTTAATAATTGAAAGTGTGTTACGCAATTCAAAATGTAGAATTTCAAAATGTAATGGTTTTCTAGTATTTGCGGTTCTTACCGTTTTGGTACCCTCGGTACCGGTTCCAGACAGGTACTCCACATAACAAGAACCGGTACCAAATGTAGGTACCCGGTGCGTACCACAAATTTCATATTTTTGTACGAGGAACCACGTCATACGGTTGGCAACCTTGAAGTAATTTTCTTTGACTGTCTTTGACTATCTTTTTAACTTAATGCATTCATTTTTAAAGTACACGGTTAAAGGTAAAAAATCCTTCAAAATGTTACTGCGGTCAGCAACCCAACCGCAATTCTTGGTAATTTTCCTTATAAGTTGCGTAATGCAATTCCCAAATGTGTGGTTTATAAATCTTGCCTAGCTCTTTGTTATCCTACCTCTTAACTGCCATGTTTTATAGTGTAACATAAATCTAATATTATGAAAGAAAGTCTTGTATTACATTTCGTAAAAATCCCGTAGATATATCTAACACGACCTGGCTCTTACAAACAAGGCACCCAAATTTCTTAGTTATGGAAATTGTGATCCGTTTCATTTTGTTGCTTCGACCTCACCTACATCTTTTCTTTTAATACCACTCATATTATGTGAGGGCCTTATGTGTGGTAAGTTTTTGGCTGAGTCCATAATAATATTTTCTACTTTATTAACTTACTGGTATTGTGGTTTTGTTGCTACGTATTTAGAATTTCCAACTGCCTCAAACATTTTTGCAATAAGTGATTTAGTTTTATATTCTCGTGTATTTTGCTATTGGCAAATCTCTTAGAAGAAATAATCCACTTATTAATTTACGTAACTGTGGTGTTCTAATTAAAAAAACTTATTAAGGACTAAGCCACACGTCGACGCTACGGTATGTACTTCCTAAGTTACCCCTGATGTCACCTACGTGATGAAGTAGGGTACCTAGTCTATTCTTAGAACTGTATACATTTGTTGGCTTAGTAGCAATATACGTAGGGCATGTTAATAAAATAAGGTGGAAATAAAATTCGAAATCGCACTGGAAAATATTCAACATTCTTGATGCTATTGCCAAATAGTAAAATGATCTAGCTTTATTAGAAGGTTTAAATAGCTTTACTATTGAAAATGTAGGAGAAAACAAAATGTTACCTTTTTTTTTTTTTTTTAAGGCTGGGAAATCATCCAATGACTGCTCCCGCTCTGGGTGGAGCGGAAGGGAGTGTCAGACTCTTACTGACTAAAACCCATCCATGTTCCTTCCGTAGCCCTTTATGTTCCGGGGTAGCGGTAACCCTTTCGGACAATCCCGCTTACCCGGCAGGCTTGGCCCTGGGGGGCCCCTTCATATGCTGACATCTCTTTGAGGCGCGCGTGGAACATATACGCGCCGTACGGCACGGGTCTGGTGCTGATCGGACGGTGAGTCACCCATTACTCACCGCCCGCAGGCCCGCGCCTACGGTGGCCGGGAGTCGTCACGTGGCTCCCGACGCCCGGGGCGTCTCCTGCGGCGGCTGGGACGGGAGGACCTTTCTCTCTCCCATCCCGCCACCTCCTTCGCGAGCATGACTTTTTCGCAGAAGGAGGTGACTGCCTCCCACTCCCTCTCGCCCCGGACCATGGCTTGCACCAGGGCCGGGCGCGAGAGGTCGCCGCCGCCGATCGCCTCTACGAGGACACGGCGGTGCTCCGCCCAAGCGGGGCAGGTTTGCACCGTGTGCTCTACCGTGTCCTCGGGGCGATCCTCGCAGTGGTGACACCCGGGCGTTTCCTCCCGCCTGATGATGTGCAGGAACCTCCCGAAACATCCATGTCCGGTGAGGACCTGCGTCAGGCGGTAGGTGAGGGCGCCGTGACGCCTCTCTAGCCACTCCTCAAAGAGGGGCCTTACCGCCACTATCGTGGCGTGCCCAAAATGTTACCTTAAACTTGGATTTATCTAAACCAAAATCTGTCGAGACACCAAAAAGATTTGAATTCACTCATAGATTATTTGATAAAACCATTCATAACGTCTTATCAACATGATCAAACAATATACTTAATCTAATCTACCTTGTTAACCTGACCTTTATCAAATCAATCATCACCCATTGTCATGGCAAATGATTGTTATCACCACTGTTAAAATATAGTTATCAACTGAAGCAGATATATCGTTTTATGTTTATCTTAGGGCGTGGGAAAGTAATTGGAATGCTATTTTTGGTTCAACTATTGTTATCTTGTCATTAATAAATGGATTGACATTTAATAAAGAGAAATGGTGGCTGATATTTATTCTTAATTGTGTTGATGACTGTACCTTCTTCTGTAGATAATTGATTATTGTTTGTGAATTATTGCTACTTGTTATGACTTTGTATTCCTTATTGCATGTTTCAGTGGAAGGTTTTTCTTTATTTTTCTATTAATTTCTTTGATTTAAAACCAAAATGTATTATCTGATTTAATCTTTATCTATTATCACCTTGTCAGTGCCTTTAAAAAATTACTGATGGCACAACTCATTGTTAGCTTGTTTCTATAGATTGCTTTATCTGCATCCATTTGTATAATTTTCAAGATTAATTTCAGTATTCGGCCTTGGGTAATTATAAATTCTTCCACATTTACCAAAGTAATTACATTTTGAATTTTACCTTCCATAATCTCATAACATGAGATTAGGATATAATATTATTGTTTTCACGATTGCCAATATTTGTAATCAATGTTTGGTACTGGATGTTGGACCAGCTGTTGCCTTTGTCTTCAATTCTATTGTCCTCGACGTATATAGGACCTATGTACATGAAGTCACGCCAGCGCTGCCAGACAGGATAAGTAGAGTTACAGATAGCGCCAAAACGCTACTTGATATTACTTTTGTCATGACTGTGGTGGAGCTAAAGAAGACTTTGTCGATATGCATAGTCACCGTTTGTCACGCCATCGTCTGCCTTCTGAACAATTGTTTGAGTTGTGGAGATTATGGTATTAAGGCTACCCTTCCCCTTTCATTTTTACTATGTTGTGTATGATGTTATTTAGCAGTGATAGCCTAGTAGAACGATCACATCGTTGGACTACCAAGTCATAGGTCTCGAGTCCGAACCCAAGCTACGCCACCTCTGCTTTATGGATTCACTAGCTTCTGCCCGCGGCTTCGCTCGCGTGGAGGTCGGAAATTATCCCACAGGAATGTTCTACCGGGATAAAAAATATCCTATGTGTTAATCCAGGATATAAACCATCTCTGTGTCAAATTTCATCCAAATCTATACAGTAGTTTTTACGTGAAAGAGTAACAAACATCCATACATCCATACTTACAAACTTTCGCCTTTATAATAGTAGTAGGATGTGCGTATTGTATAATTATCACTTGCTTAAAATCGGTGAAGGAAAACATCGTGAGGAATCCAGCATGTCAGAGATATTTCTCAACAGCATGTGAAGCTAAGTCAGAGGCTCATGGGCAGTATAAAAACTCTGACACACGAAAAGAAGAAGATGATGTTCTTTGGGGTGTTCAGCCACAGATTTATTTTAAATCATCTTTCACAAGATGGTTTAGATTCTTAAGTAAAGTCAGCTGTTGAGTCGCTCAAATTTCATAAAATATAATCTTAACTTTCAAGGACTGTCATGATTCATTAATCCCTAATCTCCAATGGTCAATACGCATTTCTCTATCCACTATCCGCTCTGACGTGAATTGTTATCAAAAGATTTTGGATAGTTGCTAAGCAGGTACGCAAGTATCGTTAATTATATCAGACTAATTGATATGTAATCAACTATCATAATTAGTGCCGATGTCCCGCAAGTGCTGGTCGTGATTGTGGTTATAAATAAATTCTGTAATGTTTAATTTAAGCGCAACTTGGGTGCAGGTGGGTCTTTATTATTAATCATTAACCGTCGCTTGTTTTGATTTCGGTGTATTGGTTTGATTTGGATTAGTAAACAATTTCGTTGAAGGAACTCAGTGGCTTGGACACTATCCTGCGTGTTACGTGCCTTTGCAATCATTAATTTTGTCACGTTTCTAAGGGAACTGCATCATTTATGTAAGTTTCTTTCTTCTCTCCAATAAATGTGTTGACAAATTCGAAATAGTGATTTTAGTAATAAAGTGCGCTATCAAGTTTGTGCCATAGCGCTGTGTTATGTGTTTCGTAAGGAGAGTAAAGAAAAGATATCTCTTTCAACCAAGTGACCTAAATCATACAGTTTTAAACTGAAAGTATAGTTAATCTCTCCAATATTGCAAAATATGTTGGATTGTTGTCCTTTGCACAAAATATTTATGTTCGTTGGTGGATTTCCATTTAACCTTTTACCGGATCTGTTGTGTTTCAAGCTATATTATTCTACACATAGTAGTTAATCCTCCCGCGCCAATATATGAAAGTAAGCTAATAAAACACTTCCAGGGGGAGCTACACGATGAGCATACTCCTGCTTATTATTTATATGTGTGGTACTAATTTAAATTCTCTGCGTGTTCTCTACAAACACTGCTGTAATATCATTATTCTTCAATTTAACCTTGTTATTTGGGGGGAAAAGAAACTGATTACTTTTGGTTTCATATATATTTTATGCATACATGAAACTTTCTCATCCGGAAGGTTGACTTTGTTTTCCGCCCACAAAAGTTCAACAAGGTGAATATTTGTTTGGTTTTGTTTCGAAATTATACCGCGGAACTTTGGCGCTGTTTACTTTGGCCTTATTTGATTTGAAATCAACAAAACCGAATGACAAAGTGGTAAACCTAATATAATTTCAAATTCATTATGTTTTGAGTTCGTGTTATTAAAATCTCTTTCACCTTTGTTTAAACGGGTATGTACTTTCCTTAAAGGTGCTTCCTTCTGCAAACAATCACGGGCTCGTACCTATTGTCAACCTTAACAGACTTGACCATTTCATTTGGGACCTTATTGGCCGGTCCTGTTTACCCATGTCAGATTTTTTAATGGGAAACATTTGTTCCAAAATACTTGACAGCTATGAAAACAATAATAATAATAATAATATTCATGCAAATTGAGGAAAATGAAATCAGTCACACTAACACACAGACAAACTAATCATTAAAAATAAATCACAACACATACTCTACATTGACTTGGCTTGGGCCCGTTAATGTAGTTAAAACTAGCCAAAGAGCTAAGAAACAAAATTTGTTTACCGAAAATAATAATAATCTTTATTATGAACATCTTACAGGGTATCTTTAAGGTGAGACCTCCAAACTAGTAAAATACTGTATCTTGACGGTCAGTTCCTTCCCTTCACAAACGTGTTATTAAATACAGGTACAATATGTCCATAATTTATGTAAATAAAAATCCAAAAAAATAAAAGAAAGAAATAACAAAGAGTGTGTGTATGTAGTTGAGTGTGTGTGTATGTGTAAATATATGTTTATGTGTGTGGGTGTGTGTAAATGTGTATGGCTGTGTGTATATGTATGTGTGTGGGTGTGTGTATATGTGGTTGAGGGTGTGTATATGGGTGAGCGAGTGGGTGATTGAGTGTGTATTTCATACCGTTACAACAAAAAGAGATTCGATTTTTTCATAGTCCATGTCATTCAACCATGCTATAATTTTACTTTTGATTTGATTATTACTGAATGATCTGATGTTATGAATGGACTGTGTTAATTTATTGTATAGACGTGGAGCTTGGACGTTGTAATTTCTGCTAGCAAATTTTGTGTTGGTTCTAGGTACTGGACACTGCACTTTTCTTTTATTCAACTTTGGCAAAGTCGGAATGACCCGTCTGTGGTATCTACGTAGGACTTCATAGACATAGAGTTTACGAACGCTCATGACATTTATTTCGTCGTATAGATCATTGGTGGGATATCGATAGGGATATTTAAATGCGACTTTTAGTAGTGATCTCTGTGCGCGCTCAAGAACAATCATTATTGTTTTACAAGCCCCACCCCAGGCACTTATGCAATAGTTAACAACACATTGACTAAGTGCAAGATATGTTTGTACCAGGAGATCTCTGCCAGCCACATCACGCAGGTTTTTAAATGCGAGTATTAATTTCCTTGTTCTGGCCGCTACCGAATTTATGTGGGCACCCCAGTTCAGTTTATCATCTATTGTGATACCTAAATACTTAATTGTATTTGATTGAGATAGAATGGGACACGTGCAACTCATGTCGTTATCTAGATAAGGATTTCTGTTGCATGGGTATGTGTGGCTCTTAATTGTAATTGTATCCTTTGGGGCCCCTGCTTTGGTAATACTGAAACAAAGATATTTTGTTTTCCCCGAATTTAGGTTTAAAAGGCTGTTTTCTAACCACCGCGTTACGATACATAGCCCTTTTTCAACAGTAGTCCTTACTGAGTCCCATGAAGTATCGTGAAACAGAATAACTGTATCATCTGCGAACATAATTAATTCAGCTCTATCAATTTTGATGTTGCAGAGCTCATTAATATAGAGTAAAAATAGGCTTGGTCCAAGTGTACTCCCCTGGGGAACGCCATATGCAATATCATTGCTGTCGCTAACCTCTTCTCCAATCCTAATGCACTGTTGCCTTCCAGATAAATAGTTCTGAAACCACAGAAGTGGAATACCTCTGATTCCTACATTCTGGAGGCGTGGGATGAGAATAGGAATTGATACGGTATCAAATGCCTTCTGTAGGTCCAAAAACACCCCAACGCATTTTTCTCCCTTATCTAAATATGATGTTATGCTAGAGGTTAACCTATCCACAGCGTCAGTAGTAGAACGATTAGATCTAAACCCAAACTGGTTATCGGATAAGATGTTATTTATTTCTAGGTATTTCGTTAATCTCCTATTGACTACTTTCTCTAATATTTTAGACAAAACTGAAAGAAGTGATATAGGTCTATAATTATTAGGTACATCACGATCACCAGACTTGTAAATAGGTATTACTATAGCTTTTTTAAATGCATTGGGAAAGTTTCCACTACTTAGGCTTATATTGCAAAGATGACTAATAGGAGAGCTAACTCGAAGGTATAGCTGCTTAATAACTGACGTGGAAATTTTGTCGCAACCTGCGGCGTTGCTTGATTTAAGGTTCCTTATTATATCAATTATTTCTACGGGGTCAGTTGGAGCAAATGACATTGAATTTGGAGGCCCATTACAAGTTAAAGCTTCACTCGCAAGCGTTTGGTCACTGGTCTGGAGTTTACTTAAAGTCGCGTTAGCTAGATCCTTACCGATCGAGGTAAAATATTTGTTAATTTGATTTAACGAGTCAGCTGAATTTTCAGAAATTGTAAGCAGTTGTTTTGGACAATCTTTCTTTTTATTCAGATAGCATACTTGTTTTAATAATATTCCAGGTTTCTTTAGTATTGCCTTTATGTTTTTGGAGTTGGTGCTGATAATATTCTTTCTTTAACAGTTTTATCAAACCATTACATTTATTCCTGTACGCAATGTAATATAACCGTAATTGTTCATTATTTAATTGTTTTTTGATTTTTTTATGAAGATCATCTCTTTTCCTAATAGAATTTAGGATCCCGGCAGTTATCCATGGCTTCAATGGCCTTTTTTTCGTGGTAAGTGGATCATCGTTGTATTGTTATTTATGGCATTTTGTAAACATGTTATTAAAGTTTCTGCTGCATGATTAACGTCAACGGTATTATAATAATCATCATTTAGTGTTAGTTTTAGTTCTTGGTCAATATTATCAAAATTGGTTACGGATCTAGATGTTGATATATTTCATATTTCTTTTGTAATATGTGCATTATCTATGTAAAGAAGTATAGGAGCGTGATCAGTAAGCTCTTCAAAAACTATTGACTGTATATCAGACGAGGTTTTAACCATGAAATGATCAATACAGGTCCGGATTCTTGTGGGAAGGTTAATAGCCTGTTTTAAGCCAAATGAAGCCATTAGATTGAGATATTGATGGGCGTGGGCATTTAGATTATCCGAAAGGATGTCCACGTTTATGTCTCCAGTGAAAATGATGTTCGCGGTTTTACAGTCCTGCAAAATTGCGTTTAAGGAATCAATATATTTTGTTGGATTGTGGAAACAAGGTGGCCTGTATGAACATATAAGTGTGTAGTTTTTGCAAATATCTACCACAAGACAATTTCCTTCATCCATAAACGGCTCATAATGTGTGCAGTTAAGTTCGTCTCTAACGTATACGATAATCCCGTCATTTTTATTAAAACTGTTTTTAGTACTTAATGCGCTGTAATTATTTATTGTAGGTATGATGCTGTTTTCGTCTATCCAGCACTCGGTTAATACGAAAACATCTATTGTGATATCTATTTTCGAAACAAATATAAGAAATTTGTCCAGGTTGCAATTTACACTACGTATGTTAATTGTTATTACTGTTAAAGAATGATTGCTCAATGAATTATATTTTAACATAGTCGAACAGTTTGCGGGATTTTCTAATTTAAAGCATTTAATATCCATGGATGAGTCTAAATCTGTCACTATATTATTGTTTATGTTATCGAATTTTGAAGGAAAAGTCTAAAAGGTACGCAATAAAGGATCCTTCGGTTTTGTTTGTGCGTGATAAAGGCTATTGAAATAGTATTACAACTCTTAATATGTAAATAAATTGTTATGAATTTGAAATATGTAAATATTATTGTTTTTGGAACATTGTAAATATTTATAATATCTTTTGTGATGCTATCTATAGAATTAGAATGTATATTATCCAGGATTAAAACGGTATTGTGCGAATGTAAGCAGTGTGTGTAATTATTTGCGTTGTGGAAGAATGTTAAAAATTGATTGTGTGTGTATGTGTGTGTGTTTTTTGTTATGATTTTTAAAGTAATGCAAAGAAACACTAAGGCTAAATACAAGTAACTTAACCTACTAAAGAATACTAAAAACTTATTATGATGTATCACTGGTGATAGTCATTTGGCATTTTTAAGGGAGATTAAATGTTCTTCGTTTTTTACCAAAATGTGTGGCTTCCCTTCCATTTCTCGAAGAAAAACTCTGCCGTTTGCTGTCCAGCAGAATTTAAAGTTTTCGTTGGTGGCAAAATCTCTTGCCAGGTAAACAATGAGAGCTCTAATGATAAAACTTGGTTACAAAACCAATTTCAGTGTAAAAACACAAGCTAGTATGGCGAAAGCTTAACTTGTATTATTAATAAACTTGCCATCTTCAATATAACCACCTATATTGTTAGACAATTATTGTTAAATCGATATTTTTTTCAAAGACAAAGAAAAACTGTATTATTATTTACTAACATCTATGAAGCTTTCAACGTGAAGCTTCATAGATTTTAGTAAAGAACTATACAGTTTTTATTCGTCTTTATAAAATGAAAGTATTCGTATTAGTAATTCATCAATGAAAAATTCGGTTTGGGTCAGTATGACAACTTGTTATCTAGACAAGAGATTAGCTAGCTAAAGAGCATTAAAATCTAAACATGGATCTATTTGGAGCCTTAGCCGTAAGCCTCAGAAGTAGACCAAATAGTATCTACGTTCAATGAACTGAAAGTGCCTCGGGAGTCGATATTTAACAATATTTTCGTGCACGAACTTTAGTTAATTATTAGATCAATCAAATTTAGTTAAGACGAAACGAATTTCTGGCAGTATTAATGGAGAAGTGGGTTCAATAACTTAACCTTTTAAGCTATTGTGATTGTTCACTGCGGTCCAAAGAAGAGCGCTACGAATCACTACATAGTATAAAACAAAGTCGCTATTTTTGTCTGTTTGTTTGTCTGTATGCTTAAATCTTTAAAATTACGCAACGGATTTGGATGCGGTTTTTTGTAATAGGTAGAGTGATTCAAGAGGAAGGTTTTTGTGTATAATTTGTCGACATATTATGCGGGCGAAGCCGCGGGCTGAAGCTAGTTATAAATATAGTGAAGTTACAATACAAGTACTTGATAGAAAAAGAAGGGATTGAATGATAGCGTGACGGTTAACGGGAGAGAATAGAAGAAGAAAATGTAAAACGTAAAGTAATTTGTTGAAAGAATGCTCAAAGTAGTTTATTGATGAACGTAAAATTCCCTGTGACAAGTCTGAGATAGTACATGCACATGAAAGGGATGCAAATCCATGACATGGTGATGCTTAGAAAGAGAGAGATATAGCTTCGCTTAGAGCTCGAAGCTGCAGTTTGGTTCAGCATCCGATTTGAATCGTTTAGGCACGGTAATGCTTTAGGTGTAGGTAGAAATAATTCTTTGTTTTTTTTTGTCCGATTGCGAGGTATGCTGTTTTGTTCCTCGATTTTTGATCAGTTTTAAGTTTATATGCAGGTCCTAAGGCTAGTAGAATTCTTGACCTTGTACAGTTTTTGAGAGGTTATTTATGTTTACAAAGGAAACTAAGAAAATGTTGTGTCATTTATTAATTCAGAATTGCCATGTCTGCTGTTGTTATATATATTTAACTGGACCTTGTAAGTTGAACTGAACAATATAAGAGGACAAATTGGTTGACCATTGTATTTCTTATTGTTCACGTCGAGAAAGTTAACGGCAAAGTAGCCTATTTGAAAGCTTAAATTTTGAGTATTTAACTGTTTATTTAGCTATTTAGTAACGTGCTCTCTAGTTCAGTTAGGAGCAATGACACGCAGAGGTTGAAGTTTTAAGCTTTCATTTGATTGTTGCTGGGCTGATAGATTTTAATTGTTTCCTTTTGAAATCATTTTCTCTCAGCAGGCGAACGGTAAAGGCATCAATTGGTTTAGTTTAGTTTTGTGTAGATCTATATACACCTTCGCGTTATACACGTTCGCGTGGAAGTCATAAAATGATTTCTCCATACAAATTTTGAATCCCCGCTAAAAACGGATTTTTGAAAATTGAACCCTAAAGGGGTGTAACCTTTAGGGTTCAATTTTCAAAAATCCGTTTTTAGCGGATACTTACTTCATAATAAATATCTGTGTGAATAGTTCAGCTCAATCCATTCAGTATAAAATATCAGCTTTAATCAGATCAGTCAGTCGGTCAATCGCGACTTCTTAAAAACTAAAAATGGAAATTTGAATGCTGAATGAAAAATATTGACTTGTTTAAATTGTTTTGAAATATCAAATGCTTTTATTTTGTAAAATACAAATATGAAATAGTGACCGACTTATAATATCACCTATCAACGTGTGTTGGAATGGGGATTATTTTGATTAGAGAGTATCTACTAAAACTTTGTAATGATGATAATTAAAACAATCAGGACTTTGTTTTTTGTTTCGATGTTTTGAAAATACGTGACATTTTAAAATAATTTTAAAATTGTATAACAATAAATGGAGACGTAGTTTCCGAAAATAAAAATGAAATATCACTCTCGTGTATTAAAATAGTACCTCATCTTCATCTGCCTAGCCTTTTCCCAACTATGTTGGGGTCGGCTTCCAGTCTAACCGGGTGCAGCTGCATACCAGTATTTTACATGGAGCAACTACCTGACTTCCACAACTCAGTAACTCCGGGTGCAGCTGCAGTATTTTACATGGAGCGACTGCCTATCTGACCTCCACAACCCAGTAACTGGGCAATGCGATACCCCTTGGTAAGACTGGCTGTCAGATTTTCGGGCTTCTGAAGACCTTCTGATGGTCACCCATCCACGGCCAACCCCGGCAAGCGTAGCTTAACCTGATAGATCGACCTGTGCGGCTGTTAGTACTTAGCCACGAGCTCCTATTAAAATAGTACCTATCATACAAAAATAATTATATCATATATTATTGCTTACAAAAAAAATGCGCCAAGTGAGTGGAAAGAACATGGATGGATTTTAGTCAGTCAGAGTCTGACACTCTTTTCCACTCCACCCAGAGCGGGAGAGGTCATTTGATGATTAGGTACCTACCCACCCTCAAAAAAAAGTGAGTGCGTGGAGTGGGCTATTTCATGAAACATTCGTAATATTTCGACAAAAAATATGGACGATAGCATAATCCAATAACTTTTGTTACACGTAGTTCGTTTAAAATAGGTAATCCTATTTACCTACCTTTGTTTACTAAATCACGGGTGAAACGTGCGCAATATAATGCTGTAATATTCAACCCTTGTTTATCGTACAAGATTCTTAGAAAATTACGAGTAACTCTGTGCGGAAGTCGTAGCTTATTATACTTTTAGGGAGTATAAATATAAATACCTTAACCGGGATTGTCCGAAAGGGTTATCGCTACCCCGGGACACAAAGGGCTAAGGAAGGAACATGAATGGGTTTTAGTCAGTAAAAGTCTGACACTCCCTCCCGCTCCACCCATAGCAGAAGAAATCATTGGATGATTTCCCACCCGCAAAAAAAGGGAGTATAAATACCTACTATTCTTAGTATAATGACGAACGTTTATTAATGTGTAATTTTGTTTTAATTTAATTATATTTGAACGCGTTAAGAGTATTTTCAGGTACATGCCCAAATACATTAAACTTACTCCAAACTAGCATCATTTTGGGGTAAAATTATACTAATTTGAGCTTATTCAAGTCTCGCACGCTAAATAAGACACAATTTGTGAGGACTTTGGACTTATTTTATGTTTCTTGGAATGTTAGAAGCTTTATACAGAGTTAATGGAATTAAAATTGCTAGTTGCCAGAAGTTACTATGTTCTGTGTTCAATAAAATATATCAAGTTCCTCCGTACGCATGTACACAAATTGTACTCGCGTACCATAGGTACTATTTGGCAACGCTCAATTGTCTCTTAGCATTGTTTTTATGCTAATGCACTATTGGCTTAGCTCCTATTGTTCTAGCCTAAAATTTATAATTTTCATTACAAATAGAATAATATTTTTCTCGTTTCTGCTTTTCATGTTGTTTACTTCGATGCAGTGGGTCAAAGAAAACACAGGGAGTGCCCGAGCAATATTTTAAAAATATGGGTCACCGTGTCGGTAGACAATCAATAATTGTTTGTCTAGCTTGTATGTAAGATTTATAGTTCCTTAAATAATAAATATTCTAGGAACTCTTTTAACAGTGTAAATTGTAATAGTCAAACTAACATTTTTAAAACGGGTATCTTTTATCACAATAAAGTGGTACCCTTTTAAACATGTCAGTGAATTTTGAAGCTAGATAATAATTTTCGAAGTTTACAATCTACATTCATTGATTTCAGCAATACAAGTTTGTATGGACAGTATTGACTTTGAAACATTTAAATATTTAATTTAAATGAAAAATAACTAGCTGAGTTAAATAAAACTTTTCTTTTTCTAGTAACTACTTACTGAAGTCTTAAAATCATAATAAAATGATGGATGCTTGTAGAAATGGTTGGAACATTATAAATAGTACCTTCCAAGTCGTTTGCAGGCCCGGTTCTGCGAAGTTAACGATAAATCTTTGTACAGAGGCCAGCACATCAAGTTACCACAATCTGTCAAATTTCTTTGATAGTATTTCAACTTTATTGCAAAGACATAAGGTTCATTTTTAATTGAGAAAATTTGACAGTTACGGATAGCTTGATGTGCTGGCGTCTGTAAATATTATTATTCCCTTACATTAAAAAATAAACTGCATAACTTGGCGATAATTTTAAAGAAAATAATAGATTTTATAGCCATTAATTCGTCAACATTAGCATATTTTAACAGTTAGATAGTGATCTGGTAACTGTGCTATGTGTTCTTTTAATAGATACATAATAATAACGACTGTTAAAAAAATATTGGATTTAAAAATAGTATGAAGGTCGTCAAGCCACAATATTAATATCTTCGGGAGATATTATAAACAAGCTTGGCAGTCTGATGGATGATAGAAGTACAATTTAATATATGTAAATGTCATGTCAAAGATGCTTAATCTCCGAATAGTAACTGATGAGATCTGCATACTCTAAATCCCTATAAAAGAAACAACTTTAACGTATCCCTTACACAACGCAAAGAACTGCACGGTGGGGCTAATTTTGTAACAAGATCAAAGGCAAAACAGGTAGAAGGAATGTTTAAATTCAATATTTACACTATAGTCATTTCAGTGGGAGAAACAGATTTTAGTTCACTTTCCAATCTGTCTAGAACCAGGTCTGCACAAAGTTATTGTACCGCCATCCAACTATTCGTTAAATGCTAACGGTATTTTAGTTCAGTTAGTTTTTCAGGAGACGAATCGTCTAAATCGTTCTGTATAGTGAATGGAATCGTTGTTAAAGTTAGCTTTTATAGCAATTTCGAATCCAACTTATGCCTTGGTGTTCTTAGTTTGTTTTAATTCTTTGTTATTATTGATATTGCTGTCTAATAAGGGCCACAATTATGCTCTGTCTATTGTATTTTGTTTATTTGGTTTATCATCTACTAGACTATGTTATTCGGTATCAACATGATGTCAACTTTTAGATCAGACAAGCGTATTATCTAACTCTTCCTTACGTAACACAGTACTATGTGCAGCATACTCAGTAGATTGTTTGATATTCTTTTCACGTCGTCTATTAATAAACATAACATTATCTTAGTTAACAAGCATGACAATGAAAATGTCTTTGAATTTGTTTGTTTATGAATTTGAAGGACATCTTTATTCGAAAGATCCAGATCTTTTGTTTGATCTTTGATCATTGTGATAGATTTTTTGGGTATCCTATTACGTATACGGTTTTAGAGGTCAGATAGTCAGCCGCTCCTTGTGAAATACTGATATTCAGCTGCAACCGGTTAGACTGGAAGCTAACCGCCTAACCCATACCTAGTTGGGAAAAGGCTGGGCAGATTTTTTTGATAGACTTCTGGGAGAATACAGCCTGACTTAAACTGGGTTTTTAGTGGAAAATACTGTTGATAGAGTTAAAATAGAAGCATTATCCTTCCGCTTAATAATCTCATTTCCTTTCATTGAGTTCTGACCGTTTCCTTTTATTGGATTTCCATAAAGAAGATCGTTTCGAGAATCGAAAATCAGGTTAATCATGGTCGACCTTTAGTAATTAGTGTCTTTATTGGATTTTAAACAAAGAAAGGCTGTATACGATAACGTTATCTTTCTACCTACTAACACAGTCGTTCATTTGCTTCTTATCGATTCTGGTAAATAAGATTTTCATAAAGCTACCGTTAATGTGTCTACTGATGAATGTTACTTCGGTTAGATCTTTAATGGTTGTGATGATTTTAATTATAATCTGTATAGGTAAAATCAATGATGATTTAGTTATTATGTAGGTAATAAAAAATCAGAAGGTCATCTGAAGTAATGTTATTCCGGCTAAGGATAGGCTAGACATATTTAGATTGTAACACATAATGACTTTCAATAAACCAGAAATTTGTATTATGTTTATCCATATTGGCTGAAATTTACTTTACCACTTTAATTACCGTGACTTTACTGAGGCAAAAATATTAAATATTTGTATGATAACAACTAACAAAACATTATATAATGATTTCCATAAACACGAGTGTGCAAAGACCTGTCTAAGTGTCTACATCGTAGTGATATGAAGAATGCTTTCCATGTTCCACAAGCCTCCCCTAGTCCTCATAACTATGACGCGACAAGTCGACAATACAAAGAATGAGCCTCATTCGCTAAAGTAAAGTGCCTCCAACCCTAATTGGAAGAACATTTCATATCTTACCTGACGGTATTCGTTTTCCTAGTATTTTCATTCTTATGTAGCGTAGTTGATCACCACAGCTCTGACTTTTCAGATTCAAGTGCCTATGTATAATTATCACTTACTTAAAAATCGGTGAAGGAAAACATCGTGAAGAAACCGGCCTGCAATATGCCTGAAATATGCCTGAGAGATATTTCTCAACAGTATGTGATGCTAAGTCAGAGGCCCATGGGCAGCATTAAAACTCTGACACCAGGTTAGTCACTAACCACACGAAAAGAAGAAGAGCGTAGTTGATAGTTTTTTAATTTGGCTGATGTTCTATACAACTAAAATATTCTTCCAAATGATACTACTCTTGTTGATAAAATAGTTTGAAGAGATAAACATTTTAAATTGGTTAGCAAAGCCCACGTATGAAAACTGTGTGGGTAGTATTGGATAACGCAATCGAATTAACTGCATCGTTGGAGTAGTTAACCAATCAGTTGACCTGACTATCATTTTCATTGCATCCACAAGTTCATTGACATCGTATTTAGGAATGTTCTGTATCCCTTAATTTTGTCTAGTTTTGAGTTATTATCAACCTTTTATCTTCATGATTTTGATGCAGAGGAATGAGACCAATGTTAACAGGAAAGTTGAATATCGTGGATGGCTATACAAGATGAGGAAGACCAAAGAGACGATGGATGGATTGTGTGAAAAATGATATGGGTAAAAACGGAGTGACTACTAAGATAACAACTAATAAATAAGAATGAAAGAAAAGTACATGTTGCGATGACCCCAAATTAAATTGGGATAAGGGCAGGAGAATGAGAATGACGTTGGCGTTTTTTCTATCTTCTTTTCTTTCAATGATGATGAATGATATTGTTTATATCGTTACAAGTAAATTGTATGGACAACAAGATATAGCAATTGCCTAGCAAGTATCATCTTACGTATCTAAACTTTATCATCATAAATAACACAATTTATCAGTCTAATCCTATTTAACTACACAGGTGTACACCTGCAATTTTCTTTGTAATATATAGCACAGGTGTTAAATATCTGTAGCTAGAGATTACTATCTAACAATCATTGTTGACAAGTCCAAAAGGGTAACGATCTCTAGACTAGTTCCCGTGCTAACACGAATTTTATGTATGTTTTTATCGGAAAGCGATAAAGTAGGCATTATTTATGCACGTAACCAATTTCCGTTGTTTGGGCAGTCGGGTAAAGCTGAATGTGAGGCACGATTTATATCAAAAGAAGGAATTCGGAACCGCGTGTCTTTAAAGGCCAATATTTCTGTAAAACATAATACAGCATCAAGCCTGAAATCCCTGAAGGGATAGACGGAGGTGCACACTAATATTTGTTTCTAATTACATAAATGAGGTCTAATTTGTTGTAGCTGACTAGTTTTTTTTTACAATTATTATTAATTACAATGTGCAAGACGCCAGCACATCAAGCTATCCCAAACTGTCAAATTTTCCCAATTGAACATGGACCCTATACTTTTGTAATACAGTTAAAAATAATATGGGTAATGTGCTGGCCTCTACATAAATAAAATAATAAAATGATTCAGGTAAAATTAAATATTTGCACACCATATGCAATGGTAGAATGTAAAGGGTTATTAGTTTTAAGATCATACCGAGTAAACCTACATTGTGGCACATAAATGGATTTGATTTGATTTGAATATTTCGCCAGATATTTTCAAGTTTTTTCTATGATGTTTGTCATACCGACCCGCGTAACTATCCAATTCAATCAATTTCATCTAGGAGGCAATCCATTTAATCTAGGAATGCCGTCCACGTACTAGTCGTAATCCCAAGTGGTTTCAATCATTACAGTCTTGTTATCTTCGTCGCCGTCGTGTCTTGCCTCTTACACTCCATAGTTTACTTCTCGGAAAGCTGTAGACTGCTCATGTCATCGTGCATCAGTATGCTTAGCACCTGAGAGACGTTATTATTAAAAGAGGTTTACGTTTGACCTTCTGATAACCGGTCGTTGCAGCAAAAACTGTTGTTGGCGATATTTGTTTGTGGAAACCAGTTTTATCATGTAAATAATAATAATGGCAGAGACGAATAACTTGGTTTATAATGATTGCCTTGTTTTATTTGAGTTTTTTTGGTAAAGGATTTTGCACGATGTTATGAGATCTTTCGGGATTTGCTTAATGCGTTTGTAGCAAATTCCAAAATTAGCTAGAAATCTGGTTTAGACCGGATATTATTTAATGACTATATCCTCATTAGAATTATATATAGTATGAAGGGTAGTTTCACAAGCTAAGAAAACATTTCCTCAAATGCATCATTTTCTAAAGGCAGCACTAATTTCGCCGAACCTGAATGACAGCGTTGGACCAGCCCACACAATGAAGTAATATAAGTCCGAAGAACGGTCTCCAATGATCATAGATGAGCATCATAAAAATTGATTGATCGCCATCGTTTTTCAAACTCTGACGTATCACCTTGCGTCGTGTTATGAATACTAAGTACTTGCTCTCGACAGTTTCATTGAATGTCATACGTGACATTAGGTGGATATATTTAACTATCTTTTTTCCTCTAGATATTGTTGTAATGAGAGTTTGGGAACTGGCTAGACTTGCTGTATAATGTTGTAGGTAGACTTGTATATTTTTTAGGAGAGCGTTAAACTACATAGGTACACTGAAAAATAAACTATTTCTGATTGACGATGGAAAGCGAAGAGCATCTTCCGAAGATATCATTTGCGGTCGTAATTAGTCATTCTAAGGTAAAGATGAACATCATCCGAATCTATGAATTCTTCAGTGTTCACAGAAAAGTCATTAAATTGCCAAACGCCATGGTTGTAGAACCTTATAATCTAATAAATACCTATAATGAAATGGCACACAAACTACTTGAGTAAGTAATAAGAGGTTTGGTGGCAAATGACGTACACGGCAAGTACACGAGTAGTTACTTAGCCTTGAAACGAACCATCAACGGTTCGTAGTATTGGAAAATACTCGTCGGTAGCAACTTGAGGAGTCGGTGTTTGATACCGTCCGTTTTTTTACTAAACAAATGTACCATCAATGTCTTGAATATTTACAACCAAATTAAACACGGCTCGCTTACTCCTTAATCTTTTACGATGATAGAAAAGTAAATAACTGAATTTTCGTTTCCTAGTCGTTATATGAATAACGTAATAGATTTTTCCGTGCTCGAAATAGCCTGTAGCCGGCGAGCTGGCGATGGCGTGGGTGTTACATACATAGTTTAAGGCTTAACGAACAACAACAGTGTGATTTCAGAAGTACGAACAATTTAATGTTCTAACCGAGACTGAAAATATCACTCTTGTAAACACTGATAAAGATAAAAATGTTGTTGTTGCGGAAACGCATGGTGGCTTTTTTTTTCTTTGAGAGTCAGACTCTTACTGGCTAAAACTCATCCATGTTCCTTCCTTAGCCCTTTATATTCCGGGGTAGCGGTTATCCATTTCGCAAAGTAATGAAATTTCGTCTCAAGCGCTGGGTTTTGATGCGCATATGCCTTTAGTAGCACATGTAGCTCCTTATTTTTGACAATAAACATGTAATTATTGGGAATATACTGATATTAATTTGAAAAAATCAGACCAAACTATATACAGTGTGTTAGGTTAAACGAGCGACATACTTTCAGGTTGTATAGTACTCATGAAAATGAACAACTTTGTCCATGGGACCACCTCTGAATATGAAAAAAAAATATCAGCTGTTCCATACATTTTGACGAATTATGCAAACATAAATGTACTGAACAGCTGATTTTTTTATGTGATTTCAGGTATACTTTCATAGTCAAAGTTGTTCTTTTTCATGAGTATAGTAACCCCTGAAAGTATGTCCCTTGTTTAACCTAACACACTGTTTACTGTCGCGGTGAAAATATAGTGTACCTTTGGGAGCGGCCATAATTATTTGGTTTACTGGTTTGTTTTGCTTCCACTTCTATTTTCCGTAATTGTTGTTTGTAGACCTTTTACTGCCATTACAACAGTCCGATACTTTTCCAATTATTTCCTTAATTTTTCCGTTAATGATAATCTGCTTTATCGTATGGTTGGTATCAGCTTTAATTATTGTCTACTAATTCTTATTCAGTAATAGTTTTTTATTTTTACTGTTTTGAATATACATTTAACGATGTATGTAAACTTCCTATACTATTTTAACGAACAAACTATAAAAATATTGACATCCTCAATATGCATAATTTACTTTGAATGTTAATCTACACTCGAGAGCAATGAATCCGGGTCACTTAAAGAATGTTAAAAATCTCGGAAACTAAAAATGATAGGTTAATGCAATAAATTGTATTTAATAGACAATGTAATACTCCTTAAATGAAAGTAAAAAAAATATGAGTCACCATACATTTTATTAACACAAAATTACTTAAAGAAAAAAACTGCTGATCTCTCCTTAAAACAAAAATAGGAAACATGAAATTTTTGAACTTTATTACGATTTTCTTGAATTTTAATACTTCGTATTGCCTCCTCGTGCTTCCATTACTGCGTTTACGCGGTTTGGCATGCTGTACACCAAGTTCCTTATACGATTTTGGGGAATATTCTCCCATTCCTCTGTGAGAGCAATTTTGAGCTCACGAAGCGTGATTGGGGGAGGGTTTCGTTGTTTTACGCATCTGCCTAGCTCGTCCCAAGCATGCTCGATCGGGTTGATATCCGGGCTGCGCGCTGGCCACTCCATACGAGTAATGTTCATCTCTTGAAGGTAGTCATTCACAATCCTACCTGTATGAGGTCGGGCATTGTCATGCATAAATATAGCATCCTCACCTAAATTGACCATAAATGGACCAACGTGATCATGGAGGATTTCTTCCACATATCTTACGCTAGTTAAAGAGCCGTTTTCTATGATCACCAGCTCTGTGCGACTTTCAGAAGAAATTCCGGCCCACACAAGTACAGACCCACCACCGTAGGCTACTTTTTCTTCGATGCATGCTTGCTTGAATCTTTCCCCTGGTCTTCGATACACTCTGTGTCTTCCATCGTGCTTGTAGAGCATAAATTTTGATTCGTCGGAGAACATAACTTTTGACCAATCTTCAATACTCCAATTTACGTGGCCCTGGGCATATCTTAGTCTTGAAATACGATGCCCACGCTCCAGTTTAGGGCCGTTTGCAGGTCTAAGGGGTTTTAAGTTAGATTCAGCAAGCCGACGTCTTACTGTCCATGCACTTGGGTTACTTCCTCCGAGGTGTCGAAACTGATTTGTGAGTTCAGTTCCTGTGAGAAAGCGATTTCGAAGCATGGTGTTCACCAAGTATCGGTCTTCTCGTGCTGTGGTACACCTGGTTCTGCCCGATCCTGGTCTGCGTAGGTTAGAACCAGTTTCTTCGTAACGTCGGAGAACTCTTTGTACTGTTGACAGCGACACACCGACAGTCCTGGCTGTATCGCGCTGACTCCGGCCGGTTTCCAGCATTGTAAGTATTCTGGTGCATTCTTCAGGCGTAAGCGACATAATTTCAGCTTGAATAATGAATATAGAGCACTATCAACATGGTTTATGTACCCACATAAATGACAGATTACAAACAAAAGCAAAACCAAATGCTGTAATTTCGTAGTTCCATCTTCGAAAGTGGCCCTTTTTCAAATTTGTTTTTTTTATGATATAACTTTACAATAACTAAGAAGTTTTAATACCTTCATTTAAGGAGTATTACATTGTCTATTAAATACAATTTATTGCATTAACCTAGCATTTTTAGTTTCCGAGATTTTTAGGATTCTTTAAGTGACCCGGATTCATTGCTCTCGAGTGTATACTAATATTATAAAGAGGAAAGATTTGCATGTATGTTTGTAAGGAATAAACACAAAAACTACCTAACGAATCTGTATGAAACTTGGCACAGAGATAGATTATTGTCTGGTATTCCAGACAATAATCTATCTCTGCATGCATATTATTGCATATAAGCTACTTTTATCCTGGCAAAATGTACAGTTCCCGTGGGATAATTTCCTACATACGCGCGGGTGAAGCCGCTGGCAAAAGATAGTATGTATTAAACTTCAAAATGTGGATTATCCAATTTCATGCAATCATTTATCAGTTTAAAGATGTTCTTTGTTGGAATCTATTCTGCTTCAGCAATATAAAAATGGAATGGCTACTCTAACCCTATCAATAAATCACAAACGACCCCGATGTTTGTCCGATCCATTTTGTTGTACAATTCCGTTAGTGTGACATCATGCGAAAGAAAGTCGATAGTCCTCCTACGTCTGACAAATGTCAATGTTTGTCACACACGAATTGCGTCACAGTTCCTATTAAATTTGATCCACTAAAGTAACATAAGAGACGTTATGGTGGGAGTGGCCCATGGCTGGGTAATAGCAGCCGCATGGATTGATCGATTAGGTTAAGTTAAACTTTCCACGGTTGGTCTGTAGATGGGTGATCCTTACCTCGGAACTTTTCTGATAGAAGTAGATACCTACGATGTGGTGGTACTTCACCAAAACACAAAATTTATGTAGATTAAACATTTTGCTAATGATGCAATCCTACTACTATTATAAAGGCGAAAGTTTGTAAGTATGGATGTATGGATGTTTGTTACTCTTTCACGTAAAAACTACTGTATAGATTTGGATGAAATTTGACACAGAGATGGTTTATATCCTGGATTAACACATAGGATATTTTTTATCCCGGTAGAACATTCCTGTGGGATAATTTCCGACCTCCACGCGAGCGAAGCCGCGGGCAGAAGCTAGTGTAAAATAATAACGAGAGTTTTGCAACTAGGGTCTTTCACATGAATGTGCTGTTTTAGTAACTTTTAACACCTGTGCCAAATTAACGCGGTTTGAGTGAAGCTTTTGGCTCTAATTGTAACTGATTAGCCCAGTGGGACTCGTAGACCTTGGGACTTTAACATACACATCGCCGTCAGGTGGAATTGTAGGTACATAGCTTGGTATATCACCGTGTGTAGGTATATTCGTATTGTAGTGATGTGAAAAAGATCTTACAATAATAAGCTTTTACAATGAGTATACTTCAATCATTTTTCTCATGCCGCTTCACTTTTTGCGATTGTTAGAAGATATTGTGACGTCTGAATAGAATCCATCTTCTTCAATTTGATTGGCAGTTATCCACCCGGTTGACAATACAAGCCTCCGTCAAGTTATTACTTTTTTATGCAGTTAAAAAAGCTGGTAGATTTATTTTCGTTTTTCAAACCATTAACTTACAGCTTCCATTTATCAACTGTTGTGTAGATCTATCTTGCCTTTATTACAATCTAACAATGAACCTAAAAAAATATATATTATGTTCAAGTATATAAAACTATGATCCAACTAAAATTTGGCGTCGAAAAATTCTTCCGCATCGCTGTCGACTGGTAAGTGGTAATGTATCCAAAAGACTTGCCACGTTTTTTTGCCTCTGGCCAAGGTAAAAGCCAACCGTTGGATCACGGGAAGTCAACCAGCTGTTTGGAAATTTCGATAAAACATCCAAACTGGTATATCTGATTCGACCCAAAGGAACTTGTTTTCAGTTGCATCGGCATTATACATTATGTATGCCAATGTTATCTTGAATAAGGAAAATGTTATATTCGACTACTTTATCATTTGATCGATTTGATAATTATTATGATTAAGTCTTAAGATCATCTACAATGTGTATACGTATTTCAGGTTGAATTATCTTTGAAATAATCTCAGATATATAATTTAGAATATAGTATCAAAACAGTTTACAAGATATAACTTAGCTTATTTTAAGGTTGTATCTCATTCCAAAGACCCAAAGAGCCAAAAAGTAACGAGTTTCATGCTCAAGTTTTTATTGCATTTTAAAAATATCTTTACAACCTTGCTTATTTTAACTTTTTTAAGAGCAGTACAATCTTACAGCTTGCTAAAATAATATCAGTCAATGACTGAATGTGTTAGGATTTGGGTATTTTCATTTTGTCTTTTTTGAAACCGGCGTCATCGTTGGGTAGATGCAATAAACTGATAAACATGCTGGCTTTATTCATTAGGTCTGGTGCTGATGACATTTGACATTTACAAAGTGCGTTTTCGAAGAATTATTACAATGAGTCTGTCATTAAAAATGTTGGAGATAATAACTTGAGGCGGAGATGATAAACTTCAGATAAACCAAAAATTCGATAAAATACGTAGATGTGGCAATCTTCAAACCTCTCTGGAACCAACATTTTACCATTTTATTAAACCTTCTGTCTCTCTCTTTCCAGGGCCCCAAATCACACGATGTCAATGCAGCGATGACGACTGGCCTAAAGATGGAGTCGAAAGGCACCCAGATCCACCTGCCGCTGATGGGTCGCGGCAGCCGAGGAGAGCTGAACGACAAGGTGACCTTCGCCCAGGTCAAGTCTCCACCGTACACTGAGCCGCTCAATAATGGACAGCTGTTGGGGTAAATATCTTTTGATGATACTTCGTTGGATAGGAATACATAGAAACAATCTGTTACGAACAGTCTGGTCGGTAAGACCAATAAAGCTTTTGACGTTACTGAAGAATACGGTCATAGATCAGCTAATTTGTAGGCCTATAATTATAAAGGCTTTAATTATACGATATACGTAAAAATATAATATTATAATAAAAGTAAAAATTCAGGACATGGTGAACTCATTTTGTCTATTAAAAAACTACATAAATTCTGCTCATTTCTAAAACTCAGAATAGGATAATCTCGTGATGAAAATACCGAGAGGCCAAAATATATATTTTATAAAACATATAGACAGACCTTCGGAATCCCCCAGTGAGAGACGGACGACGAATAATAATACTTCAGCAGTCTGGAAAAAGCCAAAAACCAATTTCAGTTTCTTATAACTTTTTGAATGGAATGAAAATGTACGTTCAATGTTTTGGTGTTGTTTATGAAGGTAATAAATTATCGGCCAGAAAAATGTGATAGAAATTAGAATAATTTGAAAACGAAAAGTCAAATTGGAGATGGAACAATCAAATATTTTGCCAAGTAAAAACTGGTTGGTTACTAAAATAATGATTGTACTATAAAGTAGTATGAGTACTATACCCCCTGAAAGTATATCCCTCGTTTAACCTAACACACTGTACATCTACATACAAGAACTTTCTTTAAAATATCAAAAGAAATGTAAGAAAAATATAAAAAGCTGGAAAAATGTGCATACATCTCAATCGCAGGCACTTGGCTCACTTCTTAGTCGGAAAGAGTGGCGAGAACCTACATACAATAAATAAGATAGAACCTAGACATTCTGAATTCAATACAAGGTCTGGTAAAAAAAGGGTTCTTCAAACTTTGTACTCTTTGTTGTGTTCTCAGTGCGAAGGTACCCAAAACTTTTTGCTGTTGTGTGAGCAAAAAAGTTGGAAAACGTATTTAGCCGTTTCTTCTCCATGTTACGGCCGTCACTCGCCCATCTGATGTATGTTATTAGCTAACAAACAAGTATAGATAATACATTGTTCGCTGGTTACGTTGCTATGCTCGCTCATGTTTTTTTTGGTCGAACTCAAGTTCAAGGCGAGAATTATTTAAAGTTGGTGACACGGAATTATTTTGCCGCTTATGTAGAGCCGGTACTAGATATTATTGACAATGTAGGAATTAAGAATAATATTGAAAGGCCTGAAGCATAAAATAATACTTTCGGTTAATTTCAAAAGAAATACAAAGAGAAAAAAAATATTTATATAACAAAACAGCCGGATAGCTATAACTAATAGGTACAGCCAATTATTATTATTCTAATTGTATCGTCATGACGGGATTTCCTAATTACATAAGATTAATTACTCAGCTGAATAAGATAAGCACATCTTAATAGTCTATAAAAACTTGTACACGGTCTTTTAAAACAGATTTTATCTCAAGAGTAGCTATAACATGTACATTTTAGTGTAAACGTTAAATTTTAAACCAACATCCTGCTGTTGAATTTTAATTAAGGCAAACACATTTGTGTAAAAATGCGTCCTATTTAGGGAAAAGGGTAGGACGACTAATTTTCCACCAACCCTGTATGAAAGCGAGAGTAAATAAACGTGATGGTGAACAATATGGCGGTTACCACAGACTTGGCTGAGGTCATGTTTGGAATACAGCCAAAAACTGTAGTTACGAAGCTTTGGAAAAACACTCCATTCATTAATATTGTTGTTTTAGGATTGGTGAAAGAATAATAACTGAAATAAGTCACGGTAGATGATGAATTTGATGAAACTATGAACTATATGAAACATGCAAAAGATAAGATATTACAACTAAGAAATAGTTTGGTAGTAGTATCTGCCGCTGTAATATCAAACAAAATTCCAATTGTCTATTGATAAAGTTTATCAAATCAAAAAGATAATTCGTTTAATTATCTAATGATTAGAAAATCTGTGCGAATTCATTTGAATTTATTGCTTGATTAAGGCAATCAGGATAATTGCGTGCCCTTTAGATCTAAGCCCTCATTCAAAGGTAACGTCCAATCTATCTACATAACTATCAATAGATACTGAGAAATTATGGCTACTTAAGTCTAATCCCATAATTAAGTTGAAAGTGCTCGACACGTTACCATTAGAGCACTCACGTGAAGCACTTTATCATTAGCTTTTAATTACGACAATTAGCACCGTAAAAGGTGATTGACAAAAGTATTTTTAGAAGCGTGTACGTGTGTTAATGAAATTATTCTTGCTCTTCTTCGGGTAATAGAATTATTCGGTATGATATTACGTCGTTATCAGTTGTTGAAACCGTACATTCAGCTGGCGAGGAATCTTAAACGGTCATTTGAAATAAATTTTAATTTAATATTGCTCCTAAGCATAATTTGGAAATAGTTAGTACCTTTAATGTCATAGACCAAAAAGATTGATCATGATTATCATCGAATAAGTACTGTTAGCTGTATGTAGAAAGAGTCTTTGAAAAAATCACTACTCAATATTTTCCGTCATGTTTCCTCATTTCCCTTGCTATTAATACACATCAGCTGACTCACACGCTAAAGGTTGCTGACGATTCTCAAGACCCACTTCAAAGGCTTCCCGGCGTGGACACATTTCTGCACACTGACTATACATACATCCATTCTGTTACATGTTCTTGTTCCACTCTTGAAGAATCACTTATCGAAGTTTGGGTACAATACGATTTGATAAGTGAAGAGTACTTTAAAGTCATTCAGTGACTACATTTGTAGTTCTAGTTTCAATATTGAAACACCAACCTTTTCCTAAGGCATTTCTTATGGGTAGATAGGTAATAACATTACCCAGGAATGCGCAACAAAAACCTAATTTTCCTGAAGGTAGTGTTATAGAGGTCGGACGGCCATTGTTTTAAATGAAATCGGAATGTAAATGCCCAGTGCTGAGCCCAGGTCTCCTATGTTAATGAATGTATAAGCAGTTAAAAAAATTGGCTCCGACGGTTTGCAGATTTGTAAATTTCATGTTGAAAACATTCAGAATTTAGAACATCGCCATCTTTAAAGTGCCATTATTATAAAACCCTCAGAATCTTTCTGAGGTTTTTAAACTGCTAACACAATAAAAGCGCAATTTTTACCTTTTATTGCTGCGCCAGTTTCTTGAAAGTCTCTGTGTAATAACGTTTTCTTTCAGATATTCTGGTTCCTATCTATAGGCACGTTTATATTTTCATGAACAAGATTCGGGGTAAACATTATTAAGGGCGTCGGCTCTGTTTGTTAGAACGACGCTTTAGTCCCTCCCATTGCTAAGTTCGTTAATTTTGTATGATGCTCCACTATTATACGTTTCAAGGTTGAACATAATACCCAATGTTACATTAAAGAGGGTATAATTATTACACAAATTGTACGAAACTCCGTTTAATGATTATAGCTAATGGTTTTCTTCGTTATTAAGATATCATTATCTTCATAAACAGCTGTCAGATGATCAATGATAAACAGATATTATTACCCATTAATTTCCATTTATTAACCAATTTCCAATCTAATCAGGACTTCTGTTACTTTCTTGTTCAATAAGTTCTTTATAATGAACACTCAGAAACTCGTTATCTTAGGTTGTGCTGTTACCCACGGGTGTATAGTCTAGAACAATATCCAAGATTTCTGTTTTTGTCGGAAAAACCAAGCTTTTTGCAATAACAACCGACTAACCCAAATCTTTTTCCCTGTTATACAAACAGACATTATTAATAGGGTGTCAGTCGGTATGTAGAATATTTGGCATTCCACGAAGCGTCAGTATTACACACGCTATTTGAAAAGGGTGGTTGAAAAGTGGTGTGACCTTAATCAGCATCAAGGTCACAGTTACGTAGGTGTAGGTACTACAGACTTTTGTTTACGGATTTTTTCATGTACATGTGATAGTCAAAATGGAAAATTATTACTTCAACATAGAATAAAGTACAGAATAATGTAAGGCACAAATTAAATCTTAAATATTTAGATTGAAAATAATTTGTATTATAAATTGCTTTGACATTACGTCGCTACAATTCATTTATGTTTGTTCCATTAGCTTAAGTAGATATAAGACATTTTCAATAATCCACTTAAATTTCTCAGTATATTTAGTGGGATTGGTTTAAAAAATAATACGTTTTTTTTAATATGATGCTGCTACAGGGATCGCAGTAAATAGAATATTAATATTCTGAAGTATCTAACCGCAATAAAATCCTGTCACTATGCGAAGATAAAACTTGACAACGGATTGGGGAACATTGAAATAAAGTCGTGACGCACTGAATCACATACATTATCATTTGGAAAACAATAATAAAAACTCTGATAGAAGAGACAGTAAAACGGACATTTATACTGTGTATACTACGTCTAAATATACGGAAACTTTAATTGTATTTTGCTCCAAAATCTCTCGGTCAAAACAAAACGACGAGTCCAATAACAGTGTTGATAACGGGATAGCTCCCGATGCA
Organism: Hyppa rectilinea; assembly: GCA_951799385.1. NCBI lineage: Eukaryota > Metazoa > Arthropoda > Insecta > Lepidoptera > Noctuidae > Hyppa > Hyppa rectilinea. Next base: position 18,501,065 of record OX637310.1, read on the forward strand.
ATATTCAGATGTAACTTGTGAATTGACAGCTCTGACGTCAAATGGCTCCTACACTATTAATATGATAACTGTCCAATCGAAGGCATTTATGAATATTGGATTTCTCTCAGTCCAATGTGCCGAGCATAATCTACCAAATAAATAAAACATAAATTCTGGGTGGTACGTGGTACCTGATTTAAATCAGATCATGCAATATCATCTAGAGTGAACAGGGACTTATACTTTCAGTTCGATTCGCGATGTCGACTAGTGATAAGCTCTTCTAGGAGCTCCGTTAGATTTCGAAAGTGGTCGGGATACCTCAAAATGGATTCGTGAGTAAAAACTTCACAAAATTGTATACTCTATAAAGTTTCTAGGTTAGAAATATTTAGGATAATATTGAAATCGAAAATACAGCCCGAAATAAATAAAGTATTTAGGCCACTGTCGTCACTGGGGTTTTTATTTACCAACACTTTTATATTCTTTCTTTCGTTGTAAGTTGGATTCTACGCTCGAGTTAAATGGTCATTAGAAGTCCCATAGGGAAAGTTGACTCATCACTTGGAACATGCAACGGTGCATTAGCAGTACTTGTTATTCGTTACGCCCATGTACCGCTGAATCCTGTTATCTAGCGTTTGCAAACGAGTAAATTGACCGAATATAAATCGATTTACCCTTATCGATTTACATTCGGTCAATTTTGCAATAACGCCAAACATGTTTTGAGATTGTTTAGGAAAATCGACGAAAACTTTGACAGAATTTTTAAACGTCAGTCTTAACGTTTTTGTTAAACCTGATTAAAACGGCGAAATGTGAATTTGGAAACCCAGTTATAGATATTTCGAACTTTAATAGGTCCTTTACGTTTTACAATAACATTTTGATACAAAATAATAGTAGATAATTTACATTGTTGACCTTTCTCCAACATAAATATTATGTTTCTGTGACATCACACAATATAATTGAATGGAACCCGTCCATTACACGATATTGCGATATCGCCCTTGGTTCGGTTTCCGCAAACAATGATATCGCGTTGTGACCTATTAGTAATATTATCGTTTTTGCTAAGAGTATCACGCTAAGTAAAACAATTACTTTAAAATTGGTTTTATTTATCAACGGTTGTCAAGTATTAAGTTGTGCTCTCTGAATATCTTTGCATAATATTTTATGGTGGAGTAGCAGTAGTATCTAGGAGTGTTTTTATCTATGAGGGTACAAGTAAAGCAGTGTTTTTTTAGACTGCATCCGATCTTCCAGAGTCCGGTATTTTTTACCATTCTAGTTTTTTACACGTAGGTACGTTAACTGATACTCCTCCTTGAGCTAAGAAATATAAAATTAAATTATGCAACTGGATCTCGTTGAACAATTTCGTGAATCCAACAATGCCAGTTGGCAGCAGTCCAACGCGTTGTAAATGACTGAACAACTGACGTGAGTACATGACAGCACTTTATGCTCAAAATTCTGTAATGGCCGTGTTTGGAACAATTATGAAATTTTTTACACCTGTCCAAGGAACGTGGAAAGACATAATAGAATTACGCAAATTATGTATGAAAACAAATTAGTCGGTTTGGCTACACATTAAATACATTTAAGTAGATTACTTCATAAAAACCTATACATGAGACGTGTAAAAAGAATAGCTTTTACTACCTTTGCGTAATCTGTAATGGCGGGAAAGAAAATAATAATAAATATTGGCGGTATAGTACCACAGATCCCATAAAAAGAAGGCCGTCTTATAAAATAGCAGTTCAAGGTATTATTCACGCCTTATATTAATACGGCAGTAAAAGCAATAATGATTTCATCTATGTAAACGAAAACTAGCGTTTAATTTGGACAAACGTTTTATTTTGGTTCTATTAATAATTGTTGTTTTAGCTGTACCGAGTACTTGAACGTGTATGCACCTATAAAACATAGTTTTCTTGACAACATGAATTTGTAGAAACCTTTTTCGTAGGTCCAATCTCATTAGAAATAAAATAATAACTTCGGTTACACCTATTTCAGATTACTGGGGCCCGTGCTAGGCAAAACTGCTTATTCGTTTTTTATAAAAGAAAACATGTGTCGCCCGCAGACGGCGACAAAGAAAAAGAAAGGAATAGACATTATTGGCACAAAAATATCACGTGTAGCAAAATTTTAATGCTTATCTCCCTCTATTGGATTTTTTGTGCACTGATACAAAACTGGAATCAATAACTAACCTTGGTGTTATGATAATACATAATGAAAAATTACGTAACCCTAAGCAGTGTTACCCAATTTATTAATATTCCCTTCATTTTTGTTACAGAGGCTCACAGATTAACCTGTGCAACGGTGGTGCCGGCACAACAGCCATGACGGGTCTTCCTAAAATACCCAACGGGTATGGAGACCAGAAGAAACCTATGGCGACACTCACACACTTGCCCAAACGCCCTCCGGTAGACATCGAGTTCTCAGACTTATCATACTCAGTCAGTGAGGGACGAAAAAGGGGCTACAAAGCTTTGCTCAAATGCATAAACGGCACATTTAGATCTGGCGAACTTACGGCCATAATGGGACCTTCTGGGGCTGGGAAAAGTACGCTTATGAATATATTAGCGGGTTACAAGTAAGTAAAAGATTAGTCTCCTCCGTAAAAAAGGATTTTTATTAATAACAATATCCGAATTAGTACAGCGGTTAATTTATTCCGGGTTTGATATTGATGTAAGATGAACTTAAGGTCATCATTAGTATCTATGTACTTACAAAAACTTGAACTATGTCATCTTATATGGTCTTGTAACGTGTGTCGTCCGTAGACACAGACATATTATACACAGTCCTTCCTTTTCGTCCAGTTCGTGGCTTTGAAAATGACGTGCGTGATGTTACTCTTGGAGTTTTGCCAAAATGTTCCAAATTCCTTTTGCGTTTACGATTCACTTTTTGCTTCCAGAACGTCCAATGTCAGCGGATCGATACTCATAAACGGCAAGGAGAGGAACTTAAGACGGTTCAGAAAGTTGTCCTGTTACATAATGCAGGATGACTGTTTGCTACCACACCTCACCGTTAAAGAAGCTATGCATGTCGCGGCGAATCTAAAGTTAGGGAAAGACATGACAGTCACTGCCAAGAAGATCGTCATAGACGAAATTTTGGAAATGTTGGGACTCGTAGAGGCGAAAGACACGAGGACTATAAACTTATCAGGCGGCCAGAAGAAACGTCTGTCCATAGCTTTAGAGTTAGTTAACAATCCACCTGTGATGTTCTTCGATGAGCCTACATCAGGACTGGACAGCTCATCGTGTTTCCAATGTATATCACTTCTGAAGTCACTAGCGCGAGGCGGTAGAACTATCATATGCACTATACATCAACCGTCCGCAAGGCTTTTTGAGATGTTTGACTTTTTGTACACTTTGGCCGATGGGCAGTGTATATATCAAGGAAGAGTTAGTGGTTTAGTGCCGTTTTTGTCTTCAATGGGTCTTCACTGTCCGAGTTACCACAATCCTGCTGATTACGGTAAGTGTACATAAATACAAAGATTGAAGGTTATTAAAGATTGTCATGTATAAATGATATTGAAAGCAAGCATTGATAGAGTAGAGTCCTTACTACTCTACTCTATTTTTATAGGATTAAGTATCAAATTACCAAGCTGTGCTATTGAAATTCAGTTATTTTTAATAACATTTCATGTAAATATGTACCATTTAAGATTTTCTTTGATTTGTTCTACTTATTGAACGAAATTGATTACAATATCAGTTATCGAAATAATATTACTACCGTTAAACATGGAATGACTCGATAAAACTATAAGGCCAAATGAAGGAAATTCAATATCTGATTTTAAAACAAAGGGTTGTTAAATTAGTAAATTATATGGAAATGTTGTTTAATAAACACGCTTCTTTAATCAATAGCTGTTCGTTTAAATGAAAATATTATGATTGTGCTGATATATTGTATTTTACAAATCGTGTGTTTGCTTTGGTATACGATAACCGTAAAATTTTCTAAGATACTCGTATTAATTTGAATTGAAAAATATGACTGTGTGTTCCGTTACTGTCAGTTCTTTTGTTCAGTAATATATCATTTACTACATAAGATCAGGAAGGTCTGCATAATCTTAAATCAAATCTGATTCATATCGACAGACATTAGGATCATAACAGTTTTACTTCTGTAAATATTTCGTGTCTAGTTCACATAATTATAAATCACTTGGTATCGAAATAGTAAACGAATCTGCTAGCGAATGAAATTTGTTTTCATTGGCGCAAGTAGTTTAGTCTCATTTAATAAGGCTCCTGTAGGTTTCATAGAAATTTCTGCTAGTCTCGCGCTGACACGTCACGCCTGTCTGCGAGCCTTTATAGCACGAGTTATTTTTGTTGTAAACAAAATGTTTAACTATTGAGATCACATACATCTTTGTCTTTATACTGCTTTGCTCCAGTTTTCGTTTCATCAATACCAACTAAGAGTTAAATGGTATTGACTAAAACTTGTTCAGTTATTAATTTACGGAAAAGAATTAGGTAAACGTGTATTCAGGTTTAATTTTTGTAATTAGTCTATGGATATGAAAAAGTTCCAAAATGTTTACCTACATTTAGACTTCTTTACAAACACAGTTTTAACTGTGTTTGTAAAGAATAACATGTACATATTATAATATCTGCAGCAAAAGGACAATACATGTCTCCTTTGTATATTTCAACAATATTTTGATATAAGAAGAAATATATTGTCAAACGTAACGAACAATATATGTAGAAGTAGAAGAAACAAAAGAAAAAAAAACGTGACCTGCTTAATTGTATACCATAGGATGGCCTCGCTGTGATGTACTGAACGAAGGTTGAATTGGTTAAGGTTTATTTTTAAACACACAGCAGACGAACTGTCGAAATGGTGACGAAAATCGACAATCGTAGTTATCGTCCGAGTAATTAAATAGATATATGCTTCTTCTACAAAATTGTGTCGCTACACAACTTACAAGGCTGCTCACACATAATGTATACCTTTTTTTTGAGGGTGGGAAATCATTCAATGACTTCTCCCGCTCTGAGCGCAACGGAGTGTCAGACTCTTACTGACTAAACCCCATCCATGTTCCTTCCTCAGCCCTTTATGTTCCAGGGTAGTGGTAACCCTTTCGGACAATCCCGCTTACCACATATCTATCCATGTCCATCCATGTAGGTAGCCTCTTTTAAGACTCTGGCCTTAGAGAATCCTCTGTCAATATGTAAAGAAACCTTTTTGATCAATCAACATTTGTATCTGTTTACGCGCTAGACCCAGATTCACCCTAAATAAAGTACGACCGTCAAACCTTTCATTTACCAAATGTACTTCTGAAAATAGTTCTGTTTGCTTTACATTCAGTGACAGTTTAATGTGAGCCACGACTAAAACGCGAATTTTTAACCTAACCTATTTTTAAAAGGGAGTAGTTTCTCTAGTTGCGATAGGCGGATAATTACACATTTCTGTTTTAAAGTTTTATAATAATAATAATTAAGTTAAACGATTTGTTATTACTATTTTTTTCAAATCATTTATAAACTAAACAAATGTGGGAGAGAAGAACTACTTGGTGGAACTTATTCTCACTAAAAATCCTTTATATTGTATTATGTTTGTTCAAAAATTCTTATTTATGCCTTGAGCCACCTTAACTGCCGCTCAGTGTAATATTACCACAAAGTACGACCTATATTATTCAGATCAGAGCAAGAAAGTGGGATATAGCTAAACAATAACTTTTTAGCAGTGTAATAACCTAGTTGCGTCTCGTTGACTTTATTACTTCCTGTGATCATAAAACATCATATTTTTCTCCATCGCTATAACTGTTTGTATTTACTTTTGAATCAGTGGCGCTGAAATTGAAAACAGTTGCTCAGCAGCAATTAATTTCAACATAATAATGATGTTTCTTTATGACATGCGATCAGAAGAATCTTATATGCATATTTATGATGCAATGAAAATTACTTGTGTTCTATTAATAACTATATAGGTAGGTATAGATAACCGCGCATCAGTGGCAACGATTTGACATTGACAACATCTTTATGTCTTAGCAGTAAGGGCCATAGTCACTGACACACATAGGTTTTTTAGAATAAAAAAGTCGTAAAGGTTAAACTAACTTAAACTGCTGTAACTAGCAACAGGTTTGTTGAAACTTCACTAGATTTTACTGCCGAAGTAATTTTTCTAAGGTCAGAATAAAAATTACGAGACTCAATAAAACGAAAACCCGTTCATTTGAAGCACAATCTTTTTCTGCCATCAATACCTTTAAGTTCATTATCTCCAGTACTAAATTTCTGTGTATTATCTATTCTAGTGATGGAAGTAGCGACAGGCGAGCACGGTGACTGGGTCCACAAGTTGGTGATGGCAGTCAACAAAGGCAACTGCGGCCGAGGCCAGTCGTCATCCTCTTCGTCATCCTCCTCCGTACCTCAGAACTTGAACTACAATAACCAGACTAGCAAGAACAACGCTCAGAAGGCGGAACAGCAGGCACTTGCCATTGTGATAGGTAAGGAAGATACATTTATTTTTTAGTACAAGGTGACACAAAATTTCGTATATATTCTGGAAAATTAAGTGCCATTAAGCTTAGAGTTAGTGTGTCATTGTTAGATAATTTGTTGATTGCAAACGATAAATTGTAACCACCTTGACCACGAAATACTAATATAGCGCACGAAAGCCTTACAATATAGGTAAATGAACATCATCGTTACAAGAAAATTAGGTAACTACGTAGGAATTTGAGTTGATGCCAAATAGTTACATCCAGGAATCACAATGGCTTCTAACGCCATTGCAAGAAGTACCTACTTAAAATTTCTAATAGTTCTAGACAGTGATACTAATTCTTTTCTCTCGTTTGCAGATAAACCAACCTGCACTGTAATAGACATGTCCGAACCAGTCCTCAACTCAGAAAAGCAGATCGCTTTACCCAACTCCACAAACCTCGCACCAGTTACCTGCACTACATCACTCCTCGACTCCAGCGAAAGCTTCACGAAGAAACCCATCAAGACCGGCTTCCCAACATCAGGGTGGAAGCAATTCTGGATCTTATTGAAACGTACCTTTAGAAGCATTTTGCGGGATCAGATGTTGACACACTTAAGGCTCTGTTCTCATACGGTGGTTGGGCTGCTTATCGGTTTCCTGTATTATGATATTGGGAGGGATGCCGCGAAAGTGATGAGCAATGCTGGCTGTATATTCTTCACTGTGATGTTCACTATGTTTACTGCTATGATGCCTACTATTCTTACATGTGAGTATTTTACCATCCATTCATATTTGTATTTAGCGTATTGTCAGTGATTCAATGATGCCTGTAAATATTTACTGTTTACTAGTTGCGAGAGTCAATAAAAACGTCATTTCCTTCATGAGCAGTGAAACTGTTGTTTCATCCTGGAAAAAATATTTCTACCTTCTTAAAACTATGGAATTGAAACCTCCAAAGCGTTTGTGGACTTAGTAAAATCCCTTACAGGACTCCTACCATAACTTTGAAAAAAGAAGATTATCAATTAGATAAATCATAAATTGTACACAATCATTTTATGTAACATATATCTTCGGGCTTGTTTCCCCAAAGACTTACATAGGTAGAGGTGTATCTTCCTTCATTTATGTTTATATCCCATGTAATAGGGGGCGAGCCTATTGCTATCAACATTAAGACTCCGGGCTGCTACTACTAATAGTGAAAAATTCCAGATAGAAAAACCCAGTAACACTTCCCGACCTGACCTCCGTCATTTGACGAAAGGACCTCTCAGCAGTAGTGACTATTAGACCAACAAGGCAGTCGTATCATTTTATGTGTAACATTGTAGTAAATATTGTGTTTTGTTCTTTGTTACAGTCCCTACTGAGATGAGCGTGTTTGTGAGAGAGCATTTGAACTACTGGTATTCGCTGAAAGCCTTCTACTTCGCTAAAACTATGGCGGATCTACCGTTTCAGGTAATTAAAATAAAATCTACAAACCAAAAAATCTTCTCTTGTGCAAAATACACTAAATGGCCTTGAGTCCTCAACACAGACTGCGTTACCAAAGAGAGTTTTAGCTCAAATTAGTTCTATCGTTGATATTATGGGCAAGTAACTCTAGCTCGGTTAACTTTCTAATAGCGTCGATGTAATTATAGTCACCGTTGACGATTGAAAGTTAGCTTGGTACTGCAGGCACACAACATCGTCCGCGTGTTTCTTGTTTTAATATTTAATGTAGGTATAGAATAGAATACTCTTTAATATTGATACCATACGAATTATAGATCCAAATCTAGAATTTTTACACAACGGGTGGTCTTGTAGCTTAAAGCGGTATTTTCAAGACTTTGGGATAAGAATATATATATTATCCTACTAGCTGACCCAGCAGACGTCGTCCTGGCTTAACTACGATACCTACCTACCTTTCCTACCTACCCTACCTACCTAGGGGTATGAAAAATAGATAGTAGCCGATTCTCAGACCTGCTGAATATGCATATAAAATTTCATAAAAATCAGTCAGGCCGTTTAGAAGGAGTATGGTAACTAACATTGTGGCACGAGAATTTTATATATTAAGATGAGACATGTCAAGAGTGTAGCTATCAATAAATTCAATTTCAGTAATCCGATCAGGACCTGAACCAACACCACGTACCTTAGTATTATTTTAAAGACTAAATTAATGATGCTATAAGAGGTGGCCCACTTCCACAGATCATATTGATCAATTTTTTTTTTACACTTTTAAATAATATTAGTTTAGAAGATTTAGGTTGAGAAACAACCATTGATTGTAGTCAGTAAAGTTTGACAAAAATGTTTTATGACCAATAATACTTTGTCCGTTCGATTACGATATGGCCTCAATTGCTCATAAAGGATTTATTGGATACTTGACTACAATCAAGTCACAATTGGAAGTTAAATATTGACACGAACCGGTCAATGTCAAATACCGAGTCAACAATGAAATAGACACAATTTATATGGAAATACCTATTTACTTTTGTATGTAAATAGTTATTATGTTAATAAAGTAAAGAAAGTATTTGTATAGGGTCATATTAAATTATAATTAGCAAAACTCCGCGATGTAATGGCATAACGATATCTTAACATGATAACATGTCACGCATATTTTCCTAATTTGCTTTTTATACTCCGTCATGTTTGTCGCAAAGAAACGTCTTTTCTTTCTATAAAACAAATTTATTTGACAGATTTTTTTGTGGGGTCATCGCTCACAGTTCGTGTAGTTAATAGTTTTTTCTTTTGTGTCAACTGCACATACGACATGGGCTTTGAAATCTAAACACGATGAAACAAAAGAAAACAGACTCAAACTCCAAGAAACAAAACTACCGGTGGTCGTTGATCCCAAAAAAAAAACAATCATTTGTTTTTATTTTATCCTCACGACTGCTGACTTTTTCTAGCTAATTTAATGATATCTTCCGCACGATAAAGGAATAAACAAACAAAAAACGAATCCACATAATTATAAGTACAGCTGTTTGCTTATTATCGAGAGAGATATTATGAAAAAAAATCTAGACTAAATTAATACACTGTTGGAAATTTTGTATTTTATTTCGTTTGTATTTTCTTGCATATCTTTACGATACTAATACCATTTAGGTTTACGTCTACGTAATCTCTGTCATTTAAATCTAATACAAGTGTTTCCTCCTTCTGCAGATTGTCTTCAGCGGCGTCTACGTGATGATAGTGTACTTCATGACAGGCCAGCCCATGCAGACTGACCGAGTGCTCATGTTTACGACCATTAACATCCTGACGGCCCTGGTGGCGCAGTCCCTCGGGCTGCTCATCGGGGCCGCCATGAAGATCGAGACCGGGGTCTACCTGGGACCAGTTACTACCATCCCCGTAGTACTCTTCTCAGGCTTCTTTGTCAATTTCAACGCAATACCCAGCTACCTGCAATGGCTTACTTACCTCAGCTACGTTCGATACGGATTCGAAGGAGCCATGCTCTCAGTCTACGGCTTCGGGAGAGAAAAACTTCACTGCTCCGAAGCCTACTGCCACTTCAGGAATCCCAACTTGTTCCTGAAGGAGATGACTATGGATAAGGCGAATTTCTGGATCGATGTCGGCGCACTAAGCGCACTCTTCGTCTTCATTAGGGTAATCTCTTACTTAGTCTTAAGGTTCAAATTGAAGATGATGCAGTAGGCGCATGCACAAAACGATCAGGACGGTCAGCTTCGTCGGCGATGACTATTTCTTTCAATTTGTCGATTTTGATGGAATCGGAGTTAAGTGAATCTTTGCGTGGTTCCGTAGGGTGAGTGTGTACCAAAAGGATATTAATGAATCATTCCTAAGGATAACTTATTATGTTTTAAGTTGGTTTGAGCTTCGTGTGTTTGTTGAAGAGGTGTTCAGGCTCGTAGAGTTAATGGGAGTTGTTTTTTAATATAAACGTGTTGTCACAGCTAGCTATGCTTTAATATTAGGGATGTACTTAATGGGGTATGTCCTATATACTTAATGGGGTTCGCCCCATATAGCTCAACGGTCTTAAGTCCGATTCTATTCCAAAATTCTTTGATCATCACGGATTCTGATAGCAAGTTCGTAGTTATAATAATAAAAATAGTTTTCGAAATACTTTAGCTTTTTAGTACGCAGATAAAGTATAGATTGTTTATACGTACCCATAGGGGATAGTCGTTAAGGTTTTATAGGAAATCGGGCCCATGACTTAATTTTTAAGTTCCTTAATTAGTGATTTTTCATACGTTAGTTTATGATTCATTTATAACATCACGCGTAGGCGATATCAACTTGTATGTACTCAACATTCTTAGGTATTTAATTAGTATTTTAAAGTACCTTTCATTACGCTAAAGATTTTTTCGTAAATCTCTATGTCTATCCTAATTACCAGTATTTATTATTAAATAAACGACTGTGATTTTTATAATGTTGTTGTTTGAATTGATACCTAATTTCCACATCTATGTGTCTCATTTAAACTAATATGGGAAGGGGAAGAAACTAATTTTGGCCGTAGCGGCCTCTACTATCATATGGGTCACTGAATGATCACCTAAACAAATGTCAACCTGTAGAAATTAGTTCACCAGCTGCCGCAATATCGTTTCGCTGCAGCGAAGAACTTTAAATAATTGTTACTAAATATATAGAAAATGAGTGCTTGTGGAATGCTGAGGCCCCACATAATAATAAAAAAAATCTCCGAGTCCATTTCTTCTATTAAAACGTTTTCGTACCCATTGCTTTATATTTATCTGACAAACTTGATCCACCTAAATAAAACACACAGTGAATAAGCTTTTTCGTGTGCTCAGTTAGGAGTTCCTGTTCTCGAGAAAGCCACAGACATCGCAGATTAGGAGCAACTTCGCCTCCGGTGTGCTTGAACAGGTGGTTGCCAAGACTGCGCCTTATTTACTTAATTGCGTTGCAGCTTGTTCATCTACTAAATGACTACAAAACTTGTGTACTGTAGATATTCAACCGTAGTGTGAATGATTTTTGATGAGTTTCTAAACGATTAGTACTAAATTTATGCGCTTTAAAGATAATTGGTAAAGAGCTTTATGATCAGCGTTAAAATGATAGTGATAGATTGATTTTGAGAAGCTCGTCGCTAAGTAATATTACCAGTTACACAGGTTGATGTATCAGGTTAAGCTACGGTTGCCGGGGTTGGCCGTGGATGGATGACTATCTTTTCATACCGAGACTCCTCCGTGCCTCAGAAAGCACGTTAAGCCGTTGGTCCTGATTATCATTTGTGCATCTTTGACAGTCGTTACGGGTCGTCAGAAGCCCGAAAAATCTGACAGCCAGTCTTACCAAAGGGTATCGTATTACCCCGTTACTGGGTTGTGGAGGTTAGATAGGCAGTCGCTCCATGTTAAATACAGCTATTCCGTTGCATTCGTTTAGACAGGAAGCCGACCCCAACATAGTTGCGGAAGGGCTAGGCAGATAAATTTGTTTTGATTTCAAATAATATGAATGAATCATTATTATCCAGTCATGTTAACGGAATTGAACGTTTTCCTGTGTCGAGTATTAATAAAAACAATGAAAAACAATTAGGTACGTACATAACTAACTGATAAAACGAGAAATAAAAGAAAAAGGTACACACAAACAAATTAACAAATAAAAAAAAATAAAAAAAAACTCGTTGCGTGGTGGGTCCGGTTGGTCTATTCCACAAGTGCTCAACTTTTTAAAATGTCCTCCGTTTTGCTGCGTGTTTGTGTTAAAACTATGTTGTAGTATGTAGTTCAGCGATATCTTTGCCAATTTAACAAACTTAACCAAGTTAACTGATATTCATAATTAATCTTTCGTTTGGAAGAGTAATCTTCCGTTTGATTTTGGTGAAATCTGATGCAGATTTTCGGAGAAAGACAGTGAAACTCAAAGAAAATTCCTGGTTAACCAATCATGGACTTGGACTTCCCCATGGAACTCCTCATCGAGTAACAGTTACCTAGTGGTACAAGAATATATGAAACCATTAATACCCATGCAAATTAAGAACAAAAAAAAACAGCCTTCCAAAACTATGAATAGAAGTCTACTATACCTACAAATTCGCAGAAAAAAAATATAGTCTCATGTTTGACGCATAAAATGTCGGGTCAGCAATTAAATCGATCAATAATAACCCCCGAGCGAACCCTCTGACTAGCCTTGATACCGCACAGCGTATTGATTAAAGTTCGTACCAAAAAATTTAATGCAGCGCCATCTGTTGTTACCTACGTGAACTTACAAAACGAAATTATGCACACCGTTGGATGTTTGCTACGCTTCACGGTTATGCACACAGATGTCTCTTATTGAAATGATTTTGGACCTACAAAATTGAATAAAAACATAATAGGTATATTGATATAAAATCGGATTTAACCATAGAGTTCTAAATGACGTGGTTTTGGGATCTCAGAAAGAAACTAAACAGTGATGAACATTAAATTAATCCAAATTTTCCAAAATCCAAAAAGTAAACGGATAAAGCGTTGTAAAACAACATACATGTCAGTCACTATAATATTAATGGCTATTTTTATTCAACACCATTTCAATCACTTACTTAACCTCGAACAACTGTGTACTGACGGGATTCATCCGTAAACAGACAGAGTTAAAAAATGATAATAAAAAAATAAAAAATATATTATTAGCAACCAAGTTGGGTGCAGTATCAAGTGGAACGCTGATTGCACCTCCGGCAATTCAAACTCAAACTCAAAGCATTTATTTTAAACAAACCAATTACAGGCACTTTTGAAACGTCAAGGGGTCGGTCAGTCAGAAAAGTGGAGCCCATTCCAAAGCTACTGCTTTACTAATGTACTGTACCTAAGGAGAAGAACGGGTAAGAAACACCGTGGACACTCTTTTAAACAAAATACGGTTACAAAATATTGGTCACATAATTCATATTAGCACCATTCACCTCAACCATTTTGAAGGGAGCTAAATGACCCAACACACACGCCACCATCAGCGAGTCATTAGCAAATGTTATTGAATTGAATAGCGGGTAACTCGCTAGAGTAAAGTTCTGTGGCGGGTAATATAACTTTGGTCACTCTAAAACAAATGATTGCTCGCGTTGCCTCTAACTACACTTAATGGTAATGAATATAGTAAATAACTATCAGTAGCTATCTACTGTCTCAATCTGCATCACCATCACCATACAAAAGTTTCTTCCCAACAAAAACAACGCAAACTACCCCAAACAGCCTGTTAATGATTCCTTATATTAAACGCCCATATATTCGCAAATTCACACTCGCTCGTTCGGGACTCGATTAATTTGTAATCGAGGACATTTCCGACACGCGCGTCCGATTAGATAGGTACCTCTGCTTTAACTGAATCGATTAATTATTTATCGATGGGGACCTTTGCTTTAACCGAATCGATTAATGAGGGTGCGATGAGTTGCTTATTGAGCTTGAAACCCTTGATTTGTTTAACGTTGCGGTTGTAAATTGATATCATGACGTCACGTTCGCCAATTAGTAAGGAGGGTAGGTTGAGGTGAATCATGATGAACCCACGGTTGCTTGTTAATCTATTTATCATGTTATCAAGTCAAATTGGATGCAAAACATAACATCACGCCTGGTTTTACCGAAGAGATAAGCAGTGGTGTAATAGTAGGTACTGTGAAGACCAGATGGGCTTTCACTTAGGGACTTCTCTGAGGAAGAGCCCGTGTAGTTTGTTGTGTTGTAGGGATTTCTATCCTACAAATAGAAACACACGGGGCAACAACTATTGAATTCTATTAATTAACAAGAATACATGCGTCCAGCAGCACAGCTACTGACAGACTCTTATTTATGTCTTTTATAAAAACTTATCCAAATATACTATCATTTTAAAAGGTCGAATGCTGTCTGTGTGTGTATGAATTTTCTAACCGACTAGCCCTAGATTCCACATAAGGTTTCATCCAGGCTCTTCAGTACATCCGCGGGTGGGCCCGCGTGGTAGATTATGGCCAAATCTCTCTCACCGAAAGGAGGCCTGTTATGCTCCAGCAGTGGACACAGTAAAGGCTGATTATGCTTATGCCAAAGCTCCAGGTGATTGTTCTGTGCAATCACGATCGATATAGAAGATTGTGGTGGTAGAATCATGACGTAACTAATATTACATACCTTGTGGAAGAGCGGAGTCTCCTATCACAGGCTTATCAGATTAAAAGGAGGCTCCAATCATTAGTTTTTAAGGTTTACTAATAAACCATTTTTTATTTCCATTTTCAGGCAGAGGTGAGTGGGTGGTGTGTAGATTTACCATAAAAGTGCGCCTCTACCTACCTCTGCATAGGTCAGCATTATAATTACTTGTATTGGTAAAGGTAGAGAGCTCTGAAAGTAGAAAACATCATAAATTGGAATACTAGATTATGTAATAAAACAAAAGAATAATCGAGGCCTCTCAAATAAAAAAAAATGGGCTTGCAACAGCCCAAAATATCATTGAGTCCCATCTCAATACTATTTCGGGCTGTTGCCGAGAAAAAACAATATCATTAATTAAATAACAATGACTGATTTCCAACTTTGGTCCTTATTGCGGTGAGTACAGAAAATTCAAGCATTAACCCTAGTTAACCACATTACCTTCAAAGAACACGTGAGTACTGTATAGTGTCTTCTAAGTAAGTGTTGGGGCGAAAACCACAATATTTGCGTTAACTTTAATGATGAGTTGCTAAGCAACAGGATATAGCAGCTATGTGACGATGGGAGGAGAGGATCTACGTAGGGTCGTTATTTTAGGGTGCTATAGTAGGTTTGGGGTTATAGTTGGACTGATACTACTCTTCCGCGCCTTAAGAATGCGCTGCGATCGTTGGAGCGGCCTGCACTGCATCCTTTTTTTTTTTGATGGTGGGAAATCATCAAATGACTCTCCCGTTCTGGGTGGAGCGGAAGACAGTGTCAGACTCTTACTGACTAAAACCCATCCATGTAAGGAACATCCACACACCTTAGCCCCTTATGTTCCGGGGTAGCGGTAACCCTTTCAGACAATCCCGCTTACCCGGCAGGCTTCGGCCCTTTACATGCTGACATCTCTTTGAGGCGCGCGTGGAACACGTATACGTGCCGTCCGGCTACGGGCCTAGTCCTAATCGGGCGGTGAGCCACCCATTACTCACCGTTCGCAGGCCCGCGCCTACAGTGGCCGGGAGTCATTACGCGGCTCCCGACGCCCGGGGCATCTGCCCCCGTCTCGCAGCGCACATACCTATGGCACGGCACAGCGGTTTTGGTGAACATATTGTTTTATCTCATCGATTAAAATAGTAATAAACAACATAAACAACTAAGCATAGCGAGGTTTGGTTACGACCAACTTCCCATGTAACGTAGGTAAGTACTTTTGTGGTCGAAACTCTTAACAACGCAATACGCCTAGCTTTATAAAAACCAGAAATCTTCTTTAAGTCACCTTTTTACATAAAACTGCGAATGGAATTGACTGGTCACAGGCAGTGTATACCCCAACCATAAGGTATTATCTTAATAACATCCCTTACAACACCCAATCTGCCTAGCCTTTTCCTAACTATATTGGGGTCAGCTTCTAGTCTAACCGGATGCAGCTGAATACTAGTATTTTACATGGAGCGACTGCCTATCTGACCTCCGCAACCCAGTCAGTAACTGGTATACCCCTTGGAAAGACTGGCTGTCAGACTTTCGGGCTTCTGACTACCCATAACGACTGTCAAAGATCCACGAATGACAGCCGGGACCAACGGCTTAACGTGCTTTCCGAGGCATAGAAGAGTCTCTATATAGGTAGAGGTGGTCACCCCATTCACGGACCAACCCAGGCAAGCGTAGCTTAACCTGATGGATCTATCCGTGCGGCTGTTATTACTTAGCCACGAGCTCCTCATCCCTTACAAGACCCATGAGAATAAATAAAACATTTCACTCGGAGCCACACATCCCAACCGCACACATTTTCTCACAAGTTCCCGTGCCTTTCTACCGCATATTAACAAGGGTGCTCTTCCCACCGCTTTTAAACCACATTAAAAACAAAGATGAAACTTAAAAAGTAAGGAGCGCTTTTATACGTACCAGGAGTGCAGAGGTTCAAAGATAAAAAGATAAACGTTGTGGCTGAAGCTCCCGGGAGCGGCCACTGTTTACTGACAACTACAAAGTTTGTAGCATTAGCACTGAAGATTACATTGTTGAGGATTTCAAGAGATAGTATTATGAGGAAGCAGTTCTTCACTTTATGTCTGAATATTAATAACGCAAAACATCGTTTTGCTTTGCATAAACAAAATGGTGAAGTTTAATGTATTTCCTGGTGGAGAGCAAGAAAGACTGACACCAGAAAAGCATGGCTGCGAAGGAGTAAAATGCACACACTACATATGCAGGTAGACATGTTTGGTAGTCGTCTTCTTTCTTCTGGCCAGTATTAAAAGACCTTCCCATCATGCTGTTTCCACCCAACCTTCTTTTTAAGCTTGTGGTGAGTCAACTTCAGAACAAAGCTGAATAAGAATTGCTCCTGCCAAATACCACAGGAATCCTGAAGAGTTTTAAAACTTTTTTCCCCGTTGTGAAATTAGCATGGAAATAAAACATTTACATAAGAAACTTCGTTTTATCTTGTAATTTCTATGTTAATCAGTTCGTTTGACCTTACAAATGTACGGAACAGAAAGCAACTCTACTAAAATGAAATTGATTTTATTCACTATTGGAGTTGCTACATTTTGCGAGATCTGTTTATTTGGGTTTATTCAGCTTTAATATTTTAATTTAATTACGTCACTAATCTGTTCCGGTCATCATTGCCCCGAACACAGTTTTCATCCAATTTGCGACATATTAACGAATTTATAATTATATTTCGGTGCTTTTGGGTGAAGGACGTTGAAACAGTTTTAAATTTGTTTAGCATCATTTTGGTAAAAGTAAAATTTAAAAAATTGGGTATTAAAGGAGGCTCAAGTCCCTTGGCACTCGGTCCCTTTGGATGACCCAGTAACCTAACATCTTAGAATTTAATTTATACCATTACTAATTAATCCCCTAGAAGTAACTACGCATAATTTGTCGTCATCTACACCTTCATTGGTTACCTTGTGCCACCCACTGAGTGGAGGTTCCCTTATGTGCCATGCTTGCCTGGTCTGTGCGAGTCTTATCCAGGTCTTGCCCGCAATCTTATATAGGTCGTCCTTTCACCTAGTTTTTGGTCTAGCAACGCTCTCGATGATGAACGATGTCTCCGTTGGGTCACCATCGGGTACATCATTAACCATTGTTTATTATTATAACCACTCGTTAAATCCCTCCCAGCAGCATTTCCAACAGTATTCGCAAAGTACACAACAAATAAACACCACAATAACCTCTCAGTAACAACTCTAACCCGAACTCTGTAACATTTGACAGTTTGTTAAACGTCAACAACAAAGTTGCCACATTCGAGTTACAGCCGCCATTGCGAGTTCGTTTACGTTTGTACTGTTACATTTTATGGGCACGTGCTACAGATTTTATTGTAGTTTTGATCCTTTCGAGATGTTTGCCAACTTAGCTTTGAATAAATTTTGGGGTTTTTGATTGTTGAGGAATCATGATTGTAAATTGTGCTTGTTTGGTTACGTGATTATAAATGTTTACATTTTGAGGTTATTTTAAAATGAGGTCGGGATGGCTAGAATCTAGACATTGTGTACTTTCATGCGTCACATATTATTACAGTATAATTTTTTTCCATGAGGTTCTATGTTCAATGCCCCGGTCAGGCAAAATTGTATTGGGTTTTTATTTGTGCCCTGTTGATAAGATCGCAAATAGGTGAACTGTATGTATTTTTACTACAGTTACACCTCTGCCCAACCCTTCGGGGAATACAGTGGTTTTATGTAAAAAATCGACTGATTTTCTACAAAATATTAAAAGCCTAAAAAGCTTAAAATGAATCATGGCTCATCAATTCATATTATGGACATCAATAATCGTCTACCCCACTGTCTATCCAAATAAAAGGTATGATTGATAAAACGGCATTCATCAAAATATGTTTCCAAAATGGGACTACCATAATCAATCTTATGAACGTTATCAATGTAGTTCTGGGAGTGAGATAGGGAAATAGCCGTCTCTCTCTTTCATCAAAAGCGGTAAGCTAGGCCACATACATACTGTATTCACTTAAGTGAATCTGAAGCTAAGTCCACAAACGCTAAGCCATTTCCGGGACCATCTTCGACAGACGTAGCAACAGAAGCTGGGGTCGAAATTAAGATAAATTATTTCTCCTTGCAGTAATCTTAATAATATGGGAAGTAAACTATTATTATATAACGTATATTTACGAGTTATGCCTTGGTAAGTTCTTGAAAAATTATGTATAGATAACAAATGCACGCATGCATTTTGTTTTTAGCGATAAGGCGGCCCATTGTGTCCTGTTATATGTTTCTCTAATTCTAATCTAAATGCTAATCTGTAATTTATTTGGTGTATATAATAAAGAGTATGCCATTTTATGCATATGCATAATCAGCCTATAGTATAATCTATAATATATCTCTCGCTAAGAATGAGTGGCTGTAATCCCCCACGCGGAACCAGTGCGGGTTGGTAGATGCTACAAGTCATAGACATTTTGGTTCTAAGACAAGCCGGTTTGAGAGCATCGGTTTGAGACCGTTTTGAGAGCAGTAGTGATGAAACAATTTACACATAGTAAAGTGCCTCTGTGGGTTCGAACCTACAACGTACCTACAACTCGTAAGACGCGACCGTTACTAAGCCACCACTGCTCTTTCTATGTACAGAGGCCAGCACATCAAGTTACCACAATTTGTCAAATTTCTTTGATAGTATTTCAACTTTACTGCAAAGACATAAGGTTCATTTTTAATTGAGAAAATTTGACAGTTAGGGATAGCTTGATGTGCTGGCGTCTGTACTTAACCCATACGCTGCCATGAACATGCATGTGGGTTGAAGACAATATTGTGGTAGTGTTTGTGTTAATTTCTTACTTGGGAAACTTGTAACACTTCCACTAACATAATCAACATTATTTTAATAATATATCAAATGGTTCCTTCTAAGAAGGCAAATTGTCGTCAATGTATTCTCCTTTGCAATCTCTAATTCTAAGAAAATACCTTTTCCTCAAGCCGGAAACCACGCAACATAAAGAAGCATTAAAAGTATGAAGCGTGTTGTGTAAAACATTTATTTAATTCACCAGTTTTTCCTTTGCGGAACAAGAATTGCTTACCAAGCGGGACCAATGCTTGTAACGCGAACCCCACGTAAGCAATAACGTATAAAAGGTCGCAATAAAATAAAGTACAACTGTTTTTATTGTGCAGTTAAATAAAGTTAAGTTATTTATTGGACTCGAGTTGTTGTTTGAGTGCCATTTGCATTGATTCTGATAATTGGCCTGGGCTTTAGAGTTTTCCTCACTGTTTCCTTTTCTATTTTGTGTTCTTGCTTTGTCAGCAAAGAATTGGCCAGATTTGATTCATGTGACAATGCTATTCTTTCACCACAAATGGGTTTTGACCCTAGCTTCATGGGTTTTTTTCCCAGGTCGGGCAAAGTAATATTAGGCTTTCTTGATGGAAATAGGCTCGCAGCTTATTCCATGAAACTTAATCTTAGTTAGCGAATGTGGGTGTTTTATAGGTA
Organism: Hyppa rectilinea; assembly: GCA_951799385.1. NCBI lineage: Eukaryota > Metazoa > Arthropoda > Insecta > Lepidoptera > Noctuidae > Hyppa > Hyppa rectilinea. Next base: position 18,521,377 of record OX637310.1, read on the forward strand.
CACATCTGCCTAACCTTTCGGAGATAACAGGCAAGATATTTTGTTATTAAAACAAGCTGCTACGAAACGTAGCATGGTACAACAGCACATTGATAAGTGATAACCCGTAGAAACCTGTGTCATATAATTGTATCCTACATTTAAAGGAGAGGAAATATAACAAATTTTGTTGGAAGTTCATTCACTCTATACATGAAAGGATATCAAATGAATGGACTTTAAATGGGTTTAATACACCAGGTGCATTGCTACATTTTTGTAAATTCATTTACAATAATTGAATCTTGGAAACATTTCGCCACCTTTCACGTTGTTTGATGTATCTAGTTTGGAAGAAGACTCGAACACCAATTAATTTATATGGAGTTTTCGATATGGAGGCCCTATAATAAATAAAAATAGTTAATTGGTATAACAGCTAGAGTACTAACAAATGTGATTGGACCCTCCTTGTAGGCAGATAGTGCCTGTATTAGGAGAGTCCGCTCTTCCAAACAAGTAGTTTTAAATAAAAAGAGCGAGATAAACGTATTCTCTTAAAACTGAACTATTTACTATTTAGACTATTTAAATTACATATTAAATTAAAAATTATAAATTAAAAACTAAGAAGACTAACAAGACTAACTTACGTTGACATTGGTTTTTGCATTAAATTAGATGTGTGTATGAGTGTATATGTGTGGGTGAGAGATAGTGTGAGTGTGTGCATGAGTGAGAGATAGTGTGAGTGGGCGAATTAGTGAGAGAAAGTGTGATGTGTATGTGTTAAGGTTTTATAAGTGTTTCCGTATCATCATAAGTAAGGGTTTGTATCCATTCCATGGATTCCAGGCTTTGACAGTTCATTGACCGTTCATGCAAACAATAGTGTCCAGTGACCGTTGGACATTATTTTAAGATGATTGGTCGCCACAGAAAGGTATTTAGGTGCCATTTCAAGATAGTTGGGCGCCATTATAAGGTAGTTTGACGCCATTTTGAGGTAGTTGGGCGCCATTATAATGTAGTTGGGAGCCATTTTGGGATAGTTGGGCGCAATTTTGAGATATTTGGGCGCCATTATAAGGTAGTTGGGCGCCATTTTAAGATAGTTGGGCAATATTATAAGGTAGTTGGGCGCTATTTTAAGATAGTTGAGCGCCATTTTATGGTAGTTGGGCGCCCTTATAAGGTAGTTGAGCGCCATTTCGAGATAGTTGGGCGCCATTTTAAGATAGTTGGGCGCCATTATAAGCCAGGTTGGGCGCCATTTAGTTCTAGCTGGGCGCCACTACATACTGTAACAGAAAACGTCATAATTATGGCGATTAATTAGCTGTTGCTTGTTATCCCAATCAACTGGATACACAAAATTGGTATTCTTCAGAAAGCTGGTGACTAATAGGAATGTTGTGCTACACATTTATCAATTACATAAGTGTAATTGCTAAAATCTTTCAATATTTTGTTTTTTTTATGTTTTCTACATGGTACAACAAGAAAATACCGACATTAATCCATAAAATCTTCATATCTCTACATCTCTGCCTGACCTGATAAAATGCGCCTTTGACTGCACGGTACGGAACCCAATTTGTCGCCGGAGTTCAACCCCGCTGCGCAGTGATTGGGTTGAAATTGAAAATCGAATGAACCACTCAAACTGGCTGTACCTTAAAAGGGACAGTGAAGTGGCTTACATTTATTTTGATTATAAAAAAGGTTGATTTTATTTTGTCGATGTTAAGCCGGTTGTGGGTTATTTTGACTTGTTTGATATTAAATGCTTTTTAGAATTGAAAAAGTGGTGGAAAAAACTCACGTTAAATAAATATTCATTAATTCGAACTCACATGTGTGATACAAACACTTAGAACTATTAAATAAAGTGGCGTTAAAATGTGTATTACATCAAAGAAGAGACACGTCAATGAAAAAAAAGTGAGTAAACGTGCTGGTTTAAGAAGGCAGAAGAATAGATTTGATGGAGTCTTATAAAAGCAAATCATCACGTCGTAGCAGAAAATAAGGTATAATCGCTGCGCAAACTCGCCATCACAAATAATTATATCTATATGAAGTAGCATCACATTTTACTGAACCCACACCACGACCCAAAATTATATAAACTCAATCCATTTTCCTACATCAAATATAACACGCAGACGGATCAATAAAAGTGTAATATTAACATAAATGTCGAAGCCACGCCGCGGGCAAGCGCCTGTCTGCAGGTAAATTGAATTTTATAAACATACGTAAATCCATACACCACAACTTAGGAAATAAACTAATCCAGAAGGATTAGTTCCAATTCCGATTTTTATCCCTCGTGTTTGTTAGTTTGGACTTTGGATCAAGCATACGCGAATATGCACAGAATAATATGCTTATCTATACTTAATAATATTATAAAGCTGAAGAGTTTGTTTGTTTGAACGCGCTAATCTCTGGAACTACTGGTCCCAATTGAAAAATTATTTTTGTGTTGAATAGTCCATTTATTGAGGAAGGCTATAGGCACATGTAACATCACGTTACAACCAATAGGAGCCGAGCAGCTAGTATAATATATTTATGTTGCATGGTACAGAGATTCAGTATCAGTTTCCAAGGGCAATTATTTTTTTTCCAGATGTGCAGGAAATTGATTAAGTAATAAAGAACTACAAGAATATGCCAGGAAGCATATCTGGTCAGCGGGATTGTCTGAAAGGGTTACCGCTACCCCGGAACATAAAGGGCTAACGAAGGATTATGGATGGGTTTTAGTCAGTAAGAGTCTGACACTCGTTTCCGCTCCACCCAGAGCGGGAGGAGACATCTGATGATTTCCCATAACTATAGAACAATCAAAAAAAGCCTCTAGTTACTATATTTCCCAGACAGACAGGAAAAAATTGCCTGACTTATATGCGATGATCGTCGACAAGAACCCTTTTTTTAATTACTGAAAAAGTAGAAATTAATCCAAAACTTTTAAAATTTATTCGTTTGGAGTTAGACTTCTGAATCTCCGTATGCCGTATCAGGAGGTGCGCGGCAAACGACGCATCCCACTTGGAAATGAGACGAACTGATTGCATTGATGGAGCTGGAAGTGTTTAAATCCTGATCAGGTAGAACCCTGATTGATTTTTCGGTTAGATTACGTCGTTTTACGTCTAAATATTAAAGTAAACAGAAAATCAGATCAACACACGTTTATTATTTATGTTACACGAATTGGAACTTAGTAAAAACTCTACGTTTAGCTGTCCCGCTTCTGATCTTGAAAACCAAAAGCCACTACGTTATGCTATTTCCTAATCTTGTTGCGGAATGCAGTAAAGAACCAAGCTCGCAGCCAGCTGTGAAATGAGTAATGACAAGAGGAAAGGTTGCAGTATTATTATGTCTGTGATATCTAATTCGTTTGTCTAAAAAAAAAAACGACTGACCGCCGCAAAAACACTACAAATTGAAAAATAGTTGTCTTTGATTTTGTAGTTTCGGTTTTTGCCACCGACTTTTGAAATTTATTTATCACTTGGCAGTGTTTTACGGAAGTCGGTTGTTTTTTCTTTTGGTACCAACCTATCCCATAGTCCTCACAGGCTCACACCAATTGGTATCCATTACTAAAATTGCTATTCAAACAACAGCCTGAAGTAGGTACTAATGTATCGTCAAAATAAAAAGAATGGAAAAAAATACGTATATCGAAGCTAACATAAAAACTGGCCAACGACATTAATTAAATTGATGTGGGACGACCACTGAAGTATGACCAACCAAACAAAGGAAGAATCAAATAAATTCATTAATGGCGGAGTAATCGCGTAACGAACATTAAAAAAAAAACAGTCGAAGTAAAAACTTCTTCCTTTTTTGATGTCGGTTAAAAAGCGAAGAATATTGGAAAGCTCCAGTGAAACATACAGTAGTCGTTTGCTTGTTATTATAACATAAGATCATTATACCTTTCTATCCGTACAGGACCCGCGTGCTAGATCGTCTCACTTCCTGAGTCCGACAACCAGTATAATCAAGGAGTATCGTGTAACCCGGTAACTCGTTTGAGGGGGTCAAATAGGTAGTCGCTCCGTATAAAATATTAGTATTCACCTGCATCCGGGTTGACTGGAAGCCGATCCCAACATACTTAAAAAAGCTAGGCGAAACTTCCATTCAGAACCACCTTTTCAAGGTCCGTTAAAAATATTCTTACTTTTATATCCTTGACATCTAAGTTCTACGAGTAACCTCATCTAAAGTTGTATGAGCTTTCAAGATAAATCTTAAAGAAAATTACGATGAAGAGATGCCGTATGTATGAGTACATTGTATGAAATAGACACTTTTTGCATAATATTATGAGCACAAGGCCATAAGCTCATGCTGCCTCGGTTTTTAGGTCAACACGAGAATGTTTGAAACTAACTGGATTATCACTTTCTTAGTCAAATTTTAAATACAATAACGTTACTTACATAGAGTATAATTTTATAATGTCTTAGCGGAACGTACATTATATGGAGGGTAGGTAGGTAGGTCTTCTTCATTTCGTGTGGTTAGTGGCTAACCTGGTGTCAGAGTTTTTATTCTGCCCATGGGTCTCTGACTTAGCTTCACATGCTGTTGAGAAATATCTTTTAGACATGCTGGTTTCCTCACGATGTTTTCCTTCACCGATTTTTAAGCAAATGATAATTATTCAATACGCACATGAATCCGTAAAATCGGAGGCGTGTCTTGGGTTCGAACTCGAGACCTATGACTTGGTAGTCCGACGGTCACACCACTAGTCTATGCTTAGGTAGGTAGGTAATCATTGTATTTTAATGTAATAAATCTGCATAAAAACTAAGTAATTGTTCCATTTTAAACAAACCAGTATGTCCATTTATAATATGACATTGGACGACCCCGCGTGGCTTAAAATCATACTACCCATTCGTTTCGGTGGGCTCGGCGTCCGCAAAATTTTTAGTGTCAGCTTAGTTGTGTTTTAGTTCCTGTCCTCGGTCCACAACACCGAGAAATTAACCGCAAGAACATCAGCCACTTCTCAGGTTGACTCTGAAGTGCCATGTTTGACCGATACGGTGTTATCACCGCCTGGTGTCAGCTGTTTTAGAACCCAGAGGTTCGGCACGCGGCGATGGAAACAGGCCAGATGATATGACCGTAATGCCTTGGACGTTGGGTAGTTTAGTGTGGGATGCAACATGTGTCGACATCCTCGCGCCATGTCATCTTTAGCACGGTGAATTGTGCTGGCGCGATTGCTGCAGATGCAGAAAACTGAAATGGACGCAAATATATCCGCTCTGGGTGGAGCGGAAAGGAGTGTCAGACTCTTACTGACTAAAACCCATCCATGTTCCTTCCTTAGCCCCTTATGTTCCGGGGTATCGGTAACCCTTTCGGACAATCCCGCTTACCCGGCCGGCTTGTATATCAACCTTAATGGCAGTTATTCGTTTAGGACATTTAGAAGACCGAGTGTTTATAGAGTATGTATATTGCCAAGCGGTTGGTCGACTCATCATATGACCAAAGGGCTAACCTATTTTTAAGCCGTAGAATCAGTATTGCCATCCAACGTGGCAAGTGGCAACGATGCCAGCCTTTTGGGCACTTTTCCTACTGACAGCGTTGCAGACGAACTTTTTATGCTCAACTTTGAACTAGTGGAATCAGAATCAGAATGCGATATTTGTAAACATAGGTCAAATTATAATAGCGTGCGAGATGTAGTGTGTTGATGTGTACATATTATTATTATAATAGAAATATTTTAGTGTTAGATTAAAATTTTGTATTTGATAGATTTACAAATTATAGAATAAACGAAAACTACTACTATACCTAAACTTAAGCTTACATGATGCAATATTTTAATTATTTTATTTGACCATCTAGGTATACACGTATATAAACAGAAAAGAAGAAAGGAACAGAAAAATACGTAGGTACAAGGTGATGCTTATTTCTGAAGAAATCTCTGGTGGACTTATGAATACTTTTTCATTATTGCTCATATACAGTTCAAAATTCAGCAATGAAGGTAAAATGCCTGTGCCAAAAATGCTTGTACGTGTCTCGACTGCAAATTTACGCGTCCACAAATCATGTTAGGAAATTAGATTTTCAATCAAGATCAACCCAACCAAATTCAGATAGATGTTCATATGTGTGTTTCCGCCCTAATTCCCGTTCCCTAAGGAGGGATGATATCTAATTCCCCCTGAGTGAAACCACGGCAATGAGCTGCTTACATAACAAATTCCTCGTATTTGTAAGTGCATAATATTGAGATGCTGGCACAGTGTAGCCACTGACAGTGGTTAAATGGGAAAATTTGGCAATGCTGTCGTGCAGAGGGTCGGGCGAGGTATGTCCCTAACCGTTTTAGTACAGTTCAGGCCATACGTATGTACTATGTACAGTGGCCAGTACATCAAGCAATCCCAATCTGTCCAATTTCCTTGATAGATTTTCAACTTTATTACAAAAGATTAAGGTTAATTTTCAATTGGGAAAATTTGACACTTAGATATAGTTTGTTGTGCGTCTGTACTAGATAATAGAGAAAATGTCAAAAATATGTCATTTCAAAGGTCCTGTCAAATGTCAGCATGATGAACCACTGCTAGTAGTTACACTGCTGTGATCCTAACTACGTTCGCATCTGAATATCTAGTGCAAGAAACTTCGTATTTTAGAACTTCGAAGTTTTGAGTGCTACTCATCTTCATTTGAAATCGTAGGGGAGTGGGGGCAGTAAGTAGTTGTTTAATATCGTATGTCGTCTGACGTCGTGAAGTTTTCGGTTTTTTTTTTTTTTTTAAGGCTGGGAAATCATCCAATGACTGCTCCCGCTCTGGGTGGACCGGAAGGGAGTGTCAGACTCTTACTGACTAAAACCCATCCATGTTCCTTCCGTAGCCCTTTATGTTCCGGGGTAGCGGTAACCCTTTCGGACAATCCCGCTTACCCGGCAGGCTTGGCCCTGAGGGGCCCCTTCATATGCTGACATCTCTTTGAGGCGCGCGTGGAACATATACGCGCCGTACGGCACGGGTCTGGTGCTGATCGGACGGTGAGTCACCCATTACTCACCGTCCGCAGGCCCGCGCCTACGGTGGCCGGGAGTCGTCACGTGGCTCCCGACGCCCGGAGCGTCTCCCGCGGCGGCTGGGACGGGAGGACCTTTCTCTCTCCCATCCCGCCACCTCCTTCGCGAGCATAACTTTTTCGCAGAAGGAGGTGACTGCCTCCCACTCCCTCTCGCCCCGGACCATGGCTTGCACCAGGGCCGGGCGCGAGAGGTCACCGCCGCCGATCGCCTCTACGAGGACACGGCGGTGCTCCGCCCAAGCGGGGCAGGTTTGCACCGTGTGCTCTACCGTGTCCTCTGGGCGATCCTCGCAGTGGTGACACCCGGGCGTTTCCTCCCGCCTGATGATGTGCAGGAACCTCCCGAAACATCCATGTCCGGTGAGGACCTGCGTCAGGCGGAAGGTGAGGGCGCCGTGACGCCTCTCTAGCCACTCCTCAAAGAGGGGCCTTACCGCCACTATCGTGGCGTGCCCTGCGCTGGGTTGCGACAGTCGCTGATTCCAGGCCGCCATGAGATCGCGCCGGAGGTCCGTCCGCTCCGCCGCAATTTGCTGCGGAAACGGAGTTTCCCCCCGGCTTAGTACCTCCGCGCGCCACTCGTACAGGCGCGCGAGGACCATCGCCTCCAGATCCCACGGCGGCAGTCCGGCAAGGAGGCTCGCCGCCTAAGTTTTCGGCTTGCATCCAACTTTGTAGTGGACTTCAGTCGTAATTAAATGTTTTTGGTGGTGTGTAATTGCTGTCGCTGAGACAAGCTTTCTTGTGAAAAAAAAAAAAAAAAAAAAAAAAAAAAGTAGTAATGTTACAATATAGGGTGTAACAGAAAGGGTCTATACATACAAAAGCATATGCTACAGACCATCAAACTGAACAACTTTTACTATGGGACCAACTCCGAAACCGCAAAAAAAAATCGGCGGTTCTATACATTTTTGGCCTCGTGACTCGTCGAAATGTAGGGAACAGCTGTTTTATTTTCACGATTTCGGAGTTGGTCCCATAGTAAAAGTTGTTCAGTTTGGCGGTCTGTAGCATATTCTTTTGTATGTATATACCCTTTCGGTTACCCCCAGTATAAGTACGAGTTGGTTTAGCCTGTATCTAACTATATGGCGGCTCGGAACATGAGGCTAGTTGCAGCGCAGTAACAAATTTATGTGAGAGCGGGGGTGAGGGGTGCGGTATTGCGCAGCGAGTAGCGCACTTCAGAGATGTCATAAAGTTTGACGCGTACTATTCTAAAGTTCCTTTTATAAGGTCACGCTGTGGAAATGAATATTAACAAAATTTTATTTACTTACTTAAACTTTTCGCACAAAATAAAGTTTCTAAAATTTTCACTTTGAAGAAGACGCGAGGCATTTCGATGCATTGATAAAACTTTTGCTGTCCTAGTTTGTCGATATCAATAATTAGCAGTTATTTCTTTCTACGTTTGCTCTCGAACGTAAAACGTAATAAAAACCCACGCAACATTCTCCAGTCGTGTTACGCAGCTGAAAACGAAGCCTTTTACGTTCTTAAATCTCAAAGGAAACAGCCTCAGAACATTACACATCCGTATTCCTCAGATCTCACGCATCTAATAAAAGAATCTGTGACTCATACATGTTGAATGTGTCTCCACAGATTTCTGATACAGCTGGTCTCGTCACGCATGTTGACTGCAATAAAATAAATTGGGTCAACTGCCCGCAAGCAAAGCAGTTGTGACCTTGTAATGTTAAGCACTGCCGAGGGACCTCCCAGAGTTTTCGGGAGTTAACTTGATTTGGAAAAGCATCAGATGGTTTTGTAAAAGTTGGGTGAGTTGTAGCGAAATGTTGTTTGCTTTAATTTCTAATTCAGCTAGCGTTTTCTTAGCTACAAGTCGTGTGCCTGATAAGGATTCCCAACGACAAACATGACGAATTTCCTCACTAACCTATCTTTCATTCCCTATCAAGTTTCCCTGTGGATGCCACAATGAAATTGCAACTTCTAGCCAGGGCTTAGTAAAAACTTACAAACTATAAACGAGTACACGCTAAGGGCACCCCCTGTGGGGTACGGACCTCAGCTTAGGGCGTCACTGGGGGAGGACAGGCAAGGGACAGCTTGGATCGGGCGTATCAAAAATCCTTCCTGAGTTATTGTTTACTTAAGGAACTTTGGACATGCTTGTACACCCATCGGCTTAGGTTGTGTGTTGTCTGTCGGGGCATTTAAGATTTCCAAAATATTCGTTCTTAGCCATAGCAGTGATAGCCTAGTGGTGTGACCATTGCACTGCCAAGTCTTGGGTCTCGAGTTCGAACCCAAGACACGCACCTCTGATTTTACGGATTCATGTGCGTAATATCACCTGCTTAAAAATCGGTGAAGGAAAACATCATGAGGAAACCGGCATGTCTGAGAGATATTTCTCAACAGCATGTGAAGCTAAGTCAGAGACCTATGGGCAGCATAAAAACTCTGACACCACTAACCACACGAAATGAAGAAGACCTACCTACCTACCCTCCATATAATGTACGCTCCGCTAAGATATTATAAAATAGTACTTTATGTAAGTAACGTTATAATACCTCTTGTATTTAAAATTAGACTAAGAAAGTGATAATCCAGTTAGTTTCAAACATTCTCGTGTTGATCTAAAAACCGAGGCAGCATGAGCTTATGGCATTGTGCTCATAATATTATGCAAAAAGTGTCTTTTTCATACATACGGCATCTCTTCATCGTAATTTTCTTGGAGGTTTATCTTGAAAGCTCAGACAACTTTACATGACGTTACTCGTGGAACTTAGATGTCGACAGAGGCCCATGGGCAGCTTAAAAAGTCTGACACCACTAACCACACGAAGAAGAAGAAGAAGTTCTTCGTCAAAGCAACACTCGTACTTGAATTGTTTTCTATTAATTTATTTGGCAATGCCGAAAAGACTGACTCATAGCTGGATGTCGGGTTTGAAAGGTATGTACGCTCACTGGAATTAACATTTAAAGATTCGGGTCGAGCCATGGAATACTACCCGATGGAGTTATTAGTAAATGAATATATACAAAACGTCTACGATAAAGTAGACTTTCAGAAAAATAAACAAAATTTTCCGCTCTGCGTGCTACGATAATTATTATGAAGCATTAAATTGGAAACTCGGATACAAAATTACCTGTAATTATTGAAATTAAGCATTGAGGGTTCTTTGTAGTCATCATTTTGAGTTTGTGTATGAAGACTGTTGTGACAGAAATGTTGAAAGGAAATCGTTTGTGTTAGTAGAGCCGTGTGATGAGGAGAGAGGAATCGCATGACTGTGACTAAAAGAGTAGTAAGTATAAATGTTGCTAGGTGGAAAGGAAGAGGAAGGTCAAGAAAAAGATGGATGGAGTGCGTGAGGAATGATATAAAAGAGGGAGTGCGTTGACGGTTGACAGGGGAGAATATAATATAATAATAGAAAAGAAAGAAAAAGAAAGAAAAAACGTTTATTCTGCACAGACAAACAAAACGCACTTTTCTAAAAACAAAATTGCTTAATAACTAAATACACCCGTGCAACCGGCTAAAAAACCTTGTATTCAGAGCCACGATTGACAATCTGTATCTCGGCCATGGACAATGGATGGACCACTGACACTTAGTGACAGACACTGACAGTTAGTCTGTCTGTCTATAAAAGTATAAACATGAAACGTATCAACAAAAACTAGATTATCAAAACTAAAAAGTTATTTTTTAAAAATAAAAACATAAAAAAAATGCACGAGAAACTAAACTGCCGATTGCAGAGTGATAACTACTATTTATTCTTACAAACTAAACTAACACAATGAAGCCGTGCGTCGCATCTGCGCAAGAACAGGTCGTTGCTCAGCAAAATGCTGTGACCTCAGACGAACCTATCGTCAACAGCGCTGATTTTCAGCAACTACCACTCGAATGACGTAATGACGTCCCCCTGTGTGACTGAATTATTTGGGTAAGTGTCATATTATTCTTGATTTCCACAGAAACAAATGTGATTCTATCTGCACATAGTATCTATAAACAAATAATTAATTATAATATTATATTATATATTGATAGTTATCTTGTGTACCTACTTTAATAAAATGCCCATTATCTAACACATTAATTTTTTTTATATATATGGTAATTGTGAATAAGTCAATTAAATGCATCATACTAACTAACCACAGTAGGTAAGTACCTATATGTCATGCATCATGGAAATCACGATGGCGGCCATTTGCACACGCCATGCACTGGGGCATGGTGGCGCTAGCTGACGAATGCCATGCTTTTCCGTACAAACTTATAAATTAGCTACTTGGTACAGCCTGACAGTTATTCTCTATTGCATCTACTAACGTTATTATCATTTTAGTGGCCGAAAGGAAAAACAAAAATGGATCTTTAAATGTACGAAGGCGGAAGGTTTAACGGCGTAGTTCCCAAACAATGCAGTAGCCAAGCCTCTCAGTGGGTCGTCTTAGGGCACACCCGAATACCCACAGAATACTACAAATCCTCTTGTGAGAGTGACCGGACCCCAAAACAGGAAGAATCAGAAACAGGTCACACACTGTTGGAAGCTATAATATCTATTGCCCGTAGGCCGTGACCCGCGAGGTAAGTTCGTAAAAGAGCAGCTATTATTACTTATTATTATACATACAAGTGGTTTGTTGTATCTGCATGAAATATTTCTTTAACATATTTAAAAAATGCCTTTTTGTTCTCAGGCCTCTTACTGGTGGAGGAATATTATTCCAACAGTGTGTGGCAGCATATCTAAAACTACCCCTGAATGCTGCGGTCCTATGCTGTGATGTACAAAGAGGATTTGTAAAAAAACGCGGTTCGTATTTGCTCTGCCTCCAACTCAACTTCTCAAACAAATAGTGTGGCTTTTGTGTATTGACTACTCCAAAAAGTAAACCGGCCAGATGTAGCTTTCTCCTAGCTTCCATTTTCAAGATATTATTTTCATTTATGAAAGGAGTAACATGACTTCTACGAGGTATCTTTACACAGAACCGTGTACACGCATTTTGGATACGTTGTATCAGCTTCCCTGTTCTTGCTAGCAGGCAAGGGCCATACACTGTATCGCAGTAGTTTAACCTTGATAAAATTAAGCTATCCACCAATTGCTTACGTAGATCCACACTCAGGTATTCCCTTATTGAATATAGGAGTTTCAATCTATAAAAACAATTTCTCGTACAGTTACTGATGTGCTTCTCAAATCGTAGTTCGGGATCCATTGTTAAGCCAAGGTTGCAAGCTATTTCTACCCTCTCTACCCTTTCCCCCCTGATAACAATTTCTGGTTTGGCTGACAGTATGGCGCTTATCATTTTCCTGCTTCCCAAGACCATAAATTTTGATTTTACTGGGTTTAAAACTAGTGAGTTATTTTCTGACCATACCACCACTCTTTCTAGGTCATCATTGATTAGATTTACTGCCTCCAAAGTATCAGCTGGTTTAAAAGTTATATATAATTGGATATCATCCGCATACATATGATACCTACAATGTTGGAATGATTTAATAATGTCTGCGCTATAAAGTATATACAAAGGGGGCCCCAAAATAGATCCCTGAGGCACACCACGGGTCACCTGACGAGGTGGGGATGAGATCCTTGACCCATCCTCCTTCTGTATTTCAACGAGCTGTGTCCTATTTTCCAAGTAGCTAGCAAACCACTGAATTGTTTCAGCAGTGAATCCATAATAAGCCAACTTGGAAAGTAACAAAGTTGTATTTATTGCATCGAAGGCCCGTGAATAATCAAGGAGTGCAAGGATTGTTCCCTCCCCTCTATCCCGTGCCTCTAGAATATTTCCCACCACATCAGAAAGTGCCGTGGCTGTGCCACGGCCCTTCCTAAAACCAGATTGGAGGTCAGGCAGCATATTATTTGCCTCTAAATACATCAACATTTGGTTATAAACCACCCTCTCCAAGACTTTTGATAATAAAGGCAAAATGCTTACAGGACGTAGGTCTTTAAAAGTACTTGGACTACTTATTTTAGGTAAAGGACGTACAACAGCACACTTCCAAAGGTCAGGGAAAGTGTGGGTATCTATGGACTTATTTATTATTGAGGTGATAACTTCAAGGGTGGCTGGCAACGTTAGCATTATCATATCCAGACTCACTCCATCAATTCCCTTGGCATTTGACCCCAAACTCTTTATGACTTTTGAAATATCCTCGGCATTTACATTATGTAGCTTGAATTGTGTTTCACCAAACCTATTTGCATTAAAATAAGATAGCTGCGTTGTGGGCAGTATGCACTGCCCTGGTACATTAAGAAATGCCTTATTAATCTGATCTGGGTCATTAAACTGTACGGGCAGCATACCTTCACTATGTTCTGAAAACACATCGGTCTTGAGATTTTGCCAGAGCTTTTTGGGGTTTTTTATGTGACTATTTATGTGCTTGTCAAAGTACACTTTCTTTTCCTGCAGTAGCGCTGTGATAGCTTGTTTTTTTAGATCCAAATAATATTTTTTTGAAGTATCTAGCTTGTCCATACGATACTTATTTTTTGCCTCATCTCGCAGCTTAGCCATTAATTTAATATTATCTGTTATCCATGGAGTGGGACGGTCTCTGAATATCTTACTCTTTATGGGGGCATGTAAGTCAAATAATTGTGTGATATAGATATTAAAATATTCAACCATGCTATTAACATCAGATATTGAGCTAATTTCAGACCATGGCATTAGATTCAGATCTGCTTCAAAGTATTCCGTCAATATATCCTTAAGAGGACGATATACAACCAGCCTAGGTTTGCTCTTTAGCTTCTTTATGACGGTATCGCATACAATAAACGAGTGATGACCTAGTTCACTTGTATGACTGACTAGCACATTACGAACCCCTACGTCGGTACATATCACGTCTATGAGAGTACTACTATTCCCCACAAAATGTGTTGGTGACTGTACTACCTGATTTAGATGGGTATAATTTAAGAATTCCATCATTTCTTTATATTTTGCATTATTTGTGTCCAACAGGTTAACATTGAAATCCCCCAATAGTATCAAATGATCGTATGGTGCCAATGCGCTAATACTGTCAGTCATTCCATCCAGAAATTTTGCCAATTCAAACCAGGGAGGCCTGTATGCAGTGCCAATCAAAATTTTTTTCCCATTAATATTTAGGTTCAACCACATCTGTTCCACATCAGACTGTTCAGAGTGTGGCCGTACCCGCGCCCTAACTCCCGTTTTAATATAAAACGCTACTCCTCCACCACGACCCCCGCGTATATTTTCAGGACGGGGCACATGCTTCAACCTATATCCCGGAACCTTCGGCGCTCTTCCCTCCTCCCCCGGCCTTAACCACGTTTCATTAATGGCCATTATATCCACTGAGTGTTGTGACATAGCAATTAGAAACTCGTCCTGGTTAGTTGCCAGAGAGCCCGCATTGAATAAACCAAACTTTAATAATTTTGACTTAGTCATGTTAAGTAAAAATAGTGGACTGCATACAGATATTTATAAATTAATGTTAGTATTTTATTAACTTGTTTATTTTCCTTGTGTAAGTAATTTTTGTGCATAAGTTTTTGTTCATGTATTAAATAAATAACTATATTTGTATTATGTGTTGATAGTAATATATATTTTTTGTGTGTAGTCAATGTTGTTGTTATTGTGTAGATAATAATATATGTAAATGTCAATAATATAACTAAATTCGTCACATTGTTGTAGTACTCACTATGGTACTCCCACCTCCCCAGATCACGACAGATACGACGCACAGGCTCCTTGTTTAAACAATACTTAAAATGAGATAAACTAATAACTATTAAAAGAATACATTCAGCGTTAAACACAGGTTTATTTGGAAGTGTCCATATATGGTCCAATAATCTGGTGCATATCTTCCTCAGATGCAATCCTGTGTGTGGGTTCCCCAGGCTTTTGTCGGACCAAGATGCGTCCGCGCTTCGTCCACACGAACCGCCATCCATGAGTCCCTGCAGCGGCCCTTGTCTGATGAAATAACCGCTGGTTCAACTTGGTCAATCTCTCATTGACAAAGAAGCGTACAGGTTTCCCAGAGAGTCCTAGATTCTCTGTAGTAGCGTCACGCCGCACGCGGGCGCCGTTCAACACAGCGTCCCTCTGATCACGTCGCGCGAGACGCACCATGATAGCGCGAGGGCGGGGCTCCGCTGAAGCCGTAGGGCTTGTCGCCTTAATGTGTCTGCCGCCGACTCGCTCCGCGCTAATGATGTCGCGGTCATCCAGAACAACTCCGAGCTTTGTGGCAATTAGCTGGAACAGGTGTATTGGGTTTTCTACTTGCGACTCAGGTACGTTCGCTATCACCAGATCGTTAGCCATCAGTTCCTGATCCCTGTCATTGATGTCCTTCTTGAGCTGCTGAACCACACTCTCCACTGCACTTAAATTTCGTGGTAGATCGCATCCGTCATATCGCGTCTCTAGCGCCTCCAGTCTGGACTCAATCCCATCCATCCGGGTGTGGCACGAGTCGCTAGCTGCTTTCAACTCCCCTATATCTTTCCGAAGCTCCAAGACCTCAAATCGCAGGGTGCGTAGCTCCTCCACTACCAGTTTCAAAGCAGAGCCTACGTCCTGCGGGAACTCGGAAATAATATCCTTGGACATTTCACACAACGCCATATCGTCCCAAGCTAAGCAACCTAATGCTTGTGTATGGTAACGAGATGGCTGATAAACTACTTATATACATTTTTTTTTCGTAAATACATACATATTATAGATAGAACCCAGACTAGTAACAAATACTTGCAGGTCGTACAAATATTTGTTCCGTGCGGGAATCGAACCCGCGACATAGTGCGCAGCAGTCAATCGCTCAACCACTGCGCCAACCGTGTCGTCATAGAATGGAAGAGGAACACGTGTATCGACGCATCCAAGTAACATGCAACGAGGGCAGGAAGATAACGTATATTCGATATCGGTCTTCTCTTGATTTATGTCCATTTTCATTTATTAGAGGGAAGTGAAAATACATAGTGTTAAACCAATATACATCTAGGAATAGAAAGTATATTTTCGTGGCATCCACAATATTGGATTTTACTTTATTTAGCAATAGCTTCTGCCAGCAGCTGCGCCTGCGTGATTGTCGTAAATTATCTTACGGAAACATACTACCAGGATAAAAGTATCTGAAGTGCCAGACTATAATCTATCTGTGCGCCAAATTTATTCCAAATCCGTTCCGTAGTTTTTGCGTGTGTTACTCAAGTAACAAACATTCAAACATCTACAATGTGGTGCAACAATGGTGACATTAATTTATCACACAGGTAGGGCTAGTGCCCATTAATCATATAAATGTTGATTGGTTAAAATAAATCAAAAATTGAAAAATAAATTAAACAAAATAAATAATAAAATCAATTCGCCTACCTTTTGCAGTTGTTTAATCCTAATAGTATTTCTTATTCGTTTTAATTTCATTGATGCGAATGTTATGATCCGTGACCCCGGCAAATGACCGCTGCGCGACAGTTCTTTAAGTACAGGTTAGTCTAAGATGCTATTTTATAACATTTCAAATAAATCCGTAAATAGTAACGTTCAATCTAAATATATTTAAAAACTTATATGTGTGTTAAATTAATGTCACAATTGTAGCGCCACATCGTATAATATCATGTAGTGATGTGATCTCTTCTCACGCCAGTCGGGATAAGTACAAAAGAGTTCTCTGATGCTGATGAATGTCAATCTCCAATATAGATACAGTATTACAGTTCGAAATGATGTTAATGAACGAGGTACCCGACATGTACGCTTAGTAAATAGCCCATGAAACCACGAAGCTTTTAATATTATTTATTCCCAACCAGTAAATTGTAGTAACTCGGCTCAACCAGAACGATTACACAATCATGATCTTACGACCCTTTTTAAAAGATTGCCTGCATGTAATGTTTCTTTTAAAAGGATGCCTTTATGGAAGTTTCCCGCAGTAATTACGAAAAGTATGCCAGACCGTTTATGTATTTCCTCCTATTTCATGAAACTGACGTAGTTATGACTTGGTTAAAATAAAAAATATAAATAGAATGGAATAAATATTTTTTGTGTTATGAGGAAAATTAAACGTCGAAATTGCCTATTTTTTTTTGTCGTGGCTCTAATACTGTTTTTAATTTAGTATCGCGAGTGGTTTAATTTCTTTACTCTGTCAATAGTATAGTAAAGTATATGTATGATTTCTATTAATAGTTTGCGTCGGTGTTTCTGCTCAGAGTAGTCGAATAAGAAACAATAAAATTGTCTAGTTATTGTTAAAATATTATTGGCTAAGTCATAACAGTCGCACAGATTGATCCATCAGATTAAGCTACTATTGCCAGGGTTGGTCCTTGGACGGGTGACCATCTGTACATATCGAGACTCCTCCGTGCTTCGGAAAGCACGTTAAGCCGTTGGTCCCGGCTGTCATTTGTGCAACTTTGACAGTCATTACGGGTCGTCAAAAGCCCGAAAATCTGACAGCCAGCCTTATCAAAGGGTATTGTATTACCCAGTCACTGGGTTGTGTAGGTCAGATAGGCAGTCGCTCCATGTAAAATTCTGGTATTCAGCTGCATCCGGTTAGATTGGAAGCCGACCCCAACAAAGTCGGAAAAAGGCAAGGCAGACTTACTATTGTTTTAATATTATTGACGTATAAAAGTGTTTGTTAATACTTACAAATATAAATATCGGCTATCATACTATATCATCATAATAGCAATCAGGCAATACCTCATAGCATTACAGAGCAGTAAACCTAATTGATTAAATGTTTACAGCCATAAATGTGCCTTAAAAGCTCGACTAATCCATCCGATGAAAGCATTAGATTATTCCGAAATAGGTTAACTCTTTTATTCATTCAATTGATGTATTGCGTTCATCCGTTGTAACGATTTTATTTTATGAATAGGACCAGCTTTGTTAGCGTACGGCCTACGGGTCATGTTGGCTGGATTTCGGAACCTGTTATGTAAGTCTGCCTAGTCTTTTCCCAACTATGTTGGGGTCGGCTTCCAGTCTAACCGGATGCAGCTGAATACTAGTATTTTACATGGAGCGACTGCCTATCTGACCTCCACAACCCAGTAACTGGGCAACACGATACCCCTTGGTAAGGGAGTCTGTTATGTATGTATTCCTAACAATAATACCAAACTGAAACTCAAAGCATTTATTTCAAAGAAATCAATTACAGGCACTTTTGAATTGTGAAGGGGTCGGTCAATCAGAAAGATGAAGCTAGTTGCCCATTCCAAAGCAGTAGGGGCCTATGGAGAAGAATGGGCAAGACACACCATGGACACTCTTTTAAATCACAATATGGTTACAAAATCTGAGTTACCATCATTCATGTTGAAATATACATGTGAGAATGATGCAGAACGTAAAAAAGCGTCCATAATTAAAATATTTAACAGCTTTGTGATGTCCCATTGCAAGTCAAAGGCCTATTCTTATATTGAGAAGGCATGATCATTGATCTACATATAAGTACGGTTGCCAGTGCATCATGTTATACCAAACGGTCAAATTTCCTCAAATAATTTTAAACGTTAAAAGGGGAACAGTTAAGTTCAAAATCGATTGCGAGAATTTGCCCGTTTGTGGTAGCTTGATGCGTTGGCAACTGTGCAGAGGCCAGCACATCAAACTACCCCAATCTATCAAAATACTTTGTTTGATTTTAACTTTATCTCAAATGAATAAAGTTCATGTTCAATTGGGAAAATTTGACAGTTTGGGATAGCTTGATGTATTATGAATTATAGTAGTCTATTATAAATTAAAGCGCAACGGATATTCATTCATGTGTCTATTTAAAAAATTGTGATGCCGGTCCACGTATTCATTCTGACAAGAAGTGCATATTCCCTAAGAAATTTAGTATTTGGAGCCGAAAAAAGCCTCAGTACCCATCGACATCTGAGCTGATATTTTATGTGAAATCCCTTGACATAGCCGGTGGCTTAGGCATCGACTGCCAAATACTAAATCTAATATTTCTCTCAACCCGAATAAGAGCTCCGGTCTATCCGAAAAAGGCTCCTTTCTGACCTAAATCATGTCTTTCAATTTAGCGGGGAAAAATCTAAGAGAAAATAAGGATATTTCCGAAGTGCAAACACTCGTGTTTGCTTGGTTGGATTCAATACAGTTCAATAATAATCAAGACCCTTCCGTCAATGCTATGTCGATACGTAAGGAAGCCTTCCGACTGAATGGTAAGATTGATTTGTCCAGTGTTTGAAAGTATTGATGGCTAATTCCTTTGGGAAGTTGAATCATCATCATTCTCCTCCTCTTATGTGAATTTATTTGGGGTCGGGGCAATATGTCTTTTCCTTCCATACTTCTCTATTAGTCGTCATCTTGGTAGTCACTCCCTTGCAAGCCATATCATCTTTCACACAATCCATCTATTGTTTCTTTGGTCTTCCTCTACTTGTCTAGCCATCCACATTCATACTCAAAACTTTCCTGCCAACATTTTCTTCATTCCTCCGCATAACATATCCATACCATGACAACCGCCTTCCACACAACTTTGGGAACTTGAATATCTAGTAAAAAGTTCAGTCTTAGTATGGGTATTAAGGAGTCTGTGTTTTCTAAATTCTAAACTTAGTATTTCAGTAGGTCGGCCCTTCCCATTTGTTTAATAATTTGTTGTTTTTAAAAGAAAACGGTCCATGAGATACAGCCTCCTGACAGACAGTCCCACTGACGTGCGAGCAGCCCAGGCTTAGAAATAGGATTCCGATTAGCACCCTTTGGGTACATAACCCTAAACAGAGTGAGGCTATCAGTAGAACAAGTATCAACTAGTTCAGTAGGATGACTTTAAAGTGCGATTAATTTAACGCTCAACTATCAAACCTAAAACACTAGATATTCTTGAAAGTGTCGAACACAAAAATAATACTATCTATCATAAATGTGATAGAAATGAGAAACAAATAACATCAATTGGACGGTTGTCTTTTTTTTTTTTTTGAGGGTGGTAGCTGACGGCCTGGTCCTGATCGGACGGTGAGCTACCTATTACTCACCGCCCGCAGACCCGCGCCATGGTGGCCGGGAGTCGTGGAGTCGTCATGTGGCTCCCGACGCCCGGGGCGTCCCCGCTGCGGCTGGGACGGGAGGACCTATCCCTCTCCCATCCCGCCACCTCCTTCGTGAGAATGACTGCTTCGCAGAAGGAGGTGACCGCCTCCCACTCCCTCTCGCTCCGGACCATGGCTTGCACCAGGGGCGGGTGCGAGAGGTCTCCCCCAATCGCCTCTACGAGGACACGGCGGTGCTCCGTCCCAGCGGGACAGATTTCCACAATTCCATCGTGTGCTCCACTGTGTCCTCTGGGCGATCCTCGCAGTGGTGACACCGCGTTTCTTCCCTGGACGGTCGTCTGAGCTTATTCATTGCTCTCTGTAGGAGAAAGGAAAGCTTCTAATGATGATGATAAAAAATATCGTAATATGCATTCAGAGCACGGTAATAAAGAAGCTGGATGGCAAATTCGATAAATTAATTTTAGAAAAAAAAAACAAAAAAAAACGAACACTCATTATTATTTTGTAATAAGATAAATTTTGGTTAATCTATACTAATATTCAGGAACTAATGATCGGATTATTTCTATAATGGGAAGCTACATTATCCCTGAGTATCATTGGTTATATTAAAAAAGTCTGAAGTCAGAGTTAGTTATATTAAACATTAAACAAATAAGTGAGCTGACAGCGTTTGTCGAATAATAAATATAAGTAGTCCTATTATACTTTATAGCACCTAACATTTATTTCAGAGCATCAAGTCAACATCTTTTCAGCATCAATTAAACAATTCACAGCTTTTAGATTCGCTGTCAAACAATGTTAGTCCTCTCAGCCCCTTGTTTTACAAATCGAATTATTCACCATTCTTCCCTAATATCTGTTTTTGACAAATCCATTACTCGTTATTGTCGTCCAAATTACTCAGCCATTGAGGTTTATTCTCGTCATGACAACAAAAGACTACTAAAGTCTTGCTTACCTACAAACAAATGCTTCGAACTGTCCCCAGCCAATCGAAATATCCATTATTTTCGGCGGGAAAAGAAAAAATGGTGCTAATGCATCTATTGTTCGTATATATGGAACGGCCGGACCGCAGCCATTTTGTGGACCAGATGAAACAAGGCCCGAATAGTGTTGTGTGCACGTGTGATTGGACAATTTTGGGGCATTTGGTTTTTGGTGGGACGAATTTACATAAATTTTAGGATGGAAATAGGTGCACCGATATAGCTTGAATAAATAGGTCAGCTCATCAACGTTGTCTTCACAATGTATGCGGTTTTTATTTGGACTTTGTGATTATGATGCATCACGAAGCGAAAATAATAAAATATAAATCAATTAAAGAATCGAAATCACTTCTAACTTTTAAAATGGTATTATAGCAGCATGTTCTTTACAATGTTTGATTGAATTAAAAGTTTTTACTGTTTTTTATAACTCCATTCAACCCAGCGAAACCAAATATTTAAGATATATATATATATCTTAAATATTCAATAATAATGGTCATCTCTTTGCGGCCATGGCTTGTTTTAATTGAATTTTTGAACTTTTTTTTACATATTTTATATCGGATGCTTTCACCGTTCTGCATCGTTCTCACATGTATAATAATAATATGAATTATGTAACCAATATTTTGTAACCATGTTTTGTTTGAAAGAGTGTCCATGGAGTTTCTTGCCCGTTCTTCTCCATAGGTACCAACTGCTTTGGAATGGGCAACTAGCTTCATCTTTCTGACTGACCGACCCCCTTGACAATTCAAAAGTGCCTATAATTTGTTTATTTGAAATAAATACTTTGAGTTTGAGTTTAATAAATATTTAAATATATATTAATATATGTATATATATATAAGATATAGAAAAACAGAATATTTAAGATAAGCCAATCTTAAATATTCTGCTTTTCTTCAGATACGTGAATAATTGTATTATTTTTGTGCGAAATAAATTGTATTAAAGGGTATATAATAGGTACCAAACATGTATTAAAAGAATATTAACTACATACCTACAAAGCCTAGTTCTTCTGGCAAATAATGCAATTGCCGAGATAAAGTGGTCACGTAATGGCCGCGTCATCGAGTTTTAGTAGGTAAGTCTCAATTTTTTAGCGACATCACTGAAGCTGAGCTCTCAAACCTTCAAAGAGCTGTGGTTACATTAATTAAATATGCACCCTCTGTACCCGACCTACCTCCGTTTGACAACAACGACATAATATACTCGAGAGGAGAAAATGTCGGCCAAGGCCAAGATCTTCAGAGGTCGTTTTAAGTTATGCATCAACGTAAGTATAAAAACTTAAAACGTAATATCAGGCCTGTGATCCTCAAAGGGTTAGGCAGAGGTATACCTTTAGTACACCAGCGTTGGGTGAAGAACTGACTCTGTAAGAAGTACAGACGCCAGCACATCAACCTATCCCTAACTGTCAAATGTTCTCAATTAACAATGAACCTTATGTCTTTGCAATAAAGTTGAAATACTATCAAAGAAATTTGACAGATAGCGGTAACTTGATGTGCTGGCCTCTGTGCCATTTGTTGCCACTTGACAAAGACGTTGGATTGCTGACTATCTGTTTCTATTCGAAATCTATCGAGCTATTCAAAATTTTATTTTAATGTGCTAAATAAATTATTTCGTTCTATTCCGCCTTTTTTTTTTTAAGGCTGGGAAATCATCCTATGACTTCTCCCATTCTGGGTGGAGCGGAAGGGAGTGTCAGACTCTTACTGACTAAAACCCATCCATGTTCCTTCCGTAGCCCTTTATGTTCCGGGGTAGCGGTAACCCTTTCGGAAAATCCCGCTTACCCGGCAGGCTTGGCCCTGAGGGGCCCCTTCATATGCTGACATCTCTTTGAGGCGCGCGTGGAACATATACGCGCCGTCCGGCACGGGCCTGGTGCTGATCGGACAGTGAGTCACCCATTACTCACCGTCCGCAGGCCCGCGCCTACGATGGCCGGGGTTCTTCTCCACACGAAACTACCTTTTGGAAGGGGCGACTAGAATCAATTCTATTTCTTGTTAATTTTTGACGTTCAAAAGTGCCTTTCTTATGCCTATTTGAAATAAATGTTTTGACTTTGAAATCAGCTGTTCCCTACATTTCGACGAGCCACGTGACCAAATATAATAATAATAATATCCTTGGACATTTCACACAACGCCATATAGTCCCAAGCTAAGCAACCTAATGCTTGTGTTATGGTAACAAGATGGCTGATAAACTACTTATATACATTTTTTTTTTAAATACATTATAGATAGAAATACACCCTATATGTTTGACTTAATCAGAAATGAAGAACAATTTATGATTTTTTCTTTAAATGAGAAATAATAATGAGTAAACAATTATATAACATCAGATAGCAAAAATAAATGATAAAAAAATGGAGTGAAGTGGTAAATGTGGAGAGTGATAGTGCTAGGGGTAGCAATGGACTCCAGGTAACGAGTAGCAGTGTTCAAAAATCAGCTGCAGTAATTGCTTCACAGTAGTCAGTTGTTTCTCTTTATACGACCTCGACTTTCACCAGTCAGCTGTTGGCAGTGATAGCCAAGTGGTGTGACCGTCGGACTGCCAAGTCATAGGTCTCGAGTTCGAACCCAAGTGACGAACCTCTGATTTTTACAGATTCATGTGCGTATTGTATAATTACTTAAAATCGGTGAAGAAAAACATCGTGAGGAAACCAACATGACTGAGAGATATTGCTCAACAGCATGTGAAGCTAATTCAGAGGCCCATGGGCAGCATAAAAACTCTGACACCAGGTTAGTCACTAACCACACGAAAAGAAGAAGTAGTTAGATAAACAGTTACATAAACCGTGATGGGACAATCTTAAAAAGGAATTAAATGTTCCAGAAAAGTCGTCACATTGGTACAACACTAGTGCAGAAATTGGGATGATCTACATCCGCGTGTATTTGTCATTGTCTTTACCTTTCCGATTCACGGGCTCTTTTTTAGTATCGGCCTGTTTGTACTCAGTAACTTGCTGTTTGTTATGTGAGAGAATAGAATAAACATGTTTTAGCAATATTCTTTTTCGGTGAGGTCTTTTTTCGATAAGTGCATTTTGAAGTTAAGTTAACATATTTCGATCAATATTATGTTACATCACCTCCCTGAGGGGTTATTTGTAGGATTACCTATAGGACAACCACACTTCGCCAGTATGTTTAATTCCGATTAGAAAGAGGAAAGAAAAAATGTTTATGCACAAAACATTTCTAAAAAGAAACTAATAAGTCATTAAATACACCCGTGCAACGCAGCTAAAAAACCTCGTATTCATAAACATTAAAACCATTGGCAGTTAGTATCTCGGTCATGGACAATGGATTGACCACAGATAAAATACTGACAACTTAATTAATTTATTGCGAACATAATCATGTCAACAAACACTAAAAATAACAAATCTATTAGCATTAATAGGGAGCCAGTCTATTGCTATCACCCAGATAAAAATCCAGATCCTCTATTGAAAAGTTTTTAATGGATAAACCTATTGACACTGTGACCGACCTAGGAATCGAACCCAGGAACTCAAGCTCAGCAGTAACGCTTGCGACCACTAGACCAACGAGGCAACATATTTCGTTTAATCGCATAATTTGAAAACTACTTAATATTTTTCCAGTCACATTATTCGTTCAAAAACTTATCCATCATGCAGAACAATAAAAACACTGCCATTGGTTACTTTAAACGCTTCAGTGAAGGAAATACACTTACATTCCATCCAAATACTAGTAATAACAGCCATATGGGCCGATCCATCTGGTTAAGCTTCGCCTTCGCTTGCCGGGGATGATCCGTGGATGGGTGTTACTCAGTTACTGACTGGGTTGTGGAGGTCAGATAGGTAGTCGCTCCATGAAAAAAATGGTATTCAGCTGTATCCGGTTAGACTGGAAGCCGAGCGCCACATAGTTGGGCAAAGGCTAGGCAGATTGATTTGATATTACTGAATTAAAAACCAACATATGCCGCTGGGTAAGCAAGGCTTCCCAGACATAAACCCAAAATTAAAATAAGCAATCCATCATTTAAACAAAGATAAAGTACAATTATATAATGCCAACTTTCCCATTAATAACGACGGCCTCATTATTGAGATACATTATTTAGTTATGAAATATTCTTTAATTTTGTTTTCCTTTGACAAGGGATACAAAAATAATTAACGGTTGGAATTAGACCTCGAGTGGCACTTTCCTTATCTTGGCGGCAACTGATGGCAGGGACCTCCAAGGGAAAATGTACTCTTTTTTGTACAGCTAAGGTTCTGTTTACCTTGTATTCATGTAAGTTACAGCCCCCAACATCGCCTTATTTAATTTAATTGAATGTTCATTTTCTTTATTTGATAGCTAATATTTCACACTTATAATGAAGACAATAAAGCTCTTGGATAGTTATGACACTTGTGTAATAATGCCCAGCTGGTACTATCTTTATTATATAAAGTTTTTAATAGTTATTCTTGAATTATACGATATTATATAAAAACCAAGACTTGAAGAGCTCTTGGCTAAGTAATAACAGCCGCTCGGAACAATTCATCAAGTTAAGCTACTTTTGCCGGGGTTGGTCCGTGGATGGGTGACCATCTTTACATATCGAGACTCTTCCGTATCTTAGAAAGCACCTTACGCCGTTGGTCCCGGCTGTCATTCGTGGATTTTTGACAGTCGATGTGGGTAGTCAGAAGCTTGGAAGTCTGACAGCCAGTCTTACCAAGAGGTATCGTATTACCCAGTTAGTGACTGGGTTGTGGAGGTCATTTAGGCAGTCGCTCCATGTAAAATACTGGTATTCAGCTGCATCCGGTTGGACTAGAAGCTGACCTCAACATAGTTGGGGAAAGGCTAGGCTATATAAATATCTAGCTATATCTATCTATCTATCTATATAGGCTATATAAATATCTAGCCTTGGGATTGTTTTTCAATGATGATTTTACCAAGAACAAATTTAACATTCTTTTTGTGTGGTTAGTGGACTAACCTGGTTTCAGAGTTTCAATGCTGCCCATGGACCTCTGACGTAGCTGCGCATGCTGTTGAGTAAAATACTGGTATTCAGTAGTTGGGAAAATGCATTATGATGATGATGATGCTGGTTTCCTTACGATGTTTTCCTTCACCGATTTTTAAGCAAGTGATAAACATACAATACGTACATGAATATGTAAAATCAGAGGTGCGTGTCTTAGGTTCGAACTCGAGACCTACGACTTGGCAGTCCAACGGTCACACCACTAGGCTATCACTGCTGCTTAACATTCATGCATTGCATGAAAGACATGTTCTTCCATACATGCTAACTGAAAATGTACTCGTAAATTTGAAACGTCCATATCTCTGTTAGTAAAAAATATAGGTACTTATAGACTAATGTTAATATTGACAAAAAAATATTTATAAAAGCTCCTTGTACTTTACAGAACCCTAAAAATTGCTGCGCATTTTAGCGTTTAGAGGTATTTAATTCAATTACGTAAACAGACAAGTCTTCCTGGAAGCCTATGATACTACCGTCCAAGGCGAGCCACTTGACCCGCTAAGATACTTTTATTAATTTCATTGAGATGTGACGTTTTGGCTTCTTCGTATTTCTAAACTAAGCAAGTTGAATAATCGTAGGATTTACGATTATATGAGTTTGAAAAGTTTAGTAGTCGGGTGAATTGTGGGAAGAGCCACAATTCACCCGACTTTTCCAACTTCTATCTCATCAAAATCAGTAACCACACACAAATTCCACATATCAGCCACACCATCAAATAAACATAAGTAAAAACCGTTCAAACACTCAAAATTCTCACATAACATTGAGTCGGGTCCAGACGTTCCTCAGATAAATTAGCAACTCGGAACTTGCCAGCAAGTTACAAACCCTCATCAAAAAGTACGGAACCACTTAATTCTGACGTCAGTTTTATGAAAAATTTATACTCCGCCCATAGTTCCGTGAAATGAACTTGGCTAATACAAGTTTGGACCGGCTCGGGTAAGTTTGGACCGGTCTAAGGCGGATTGAACCGGTTATCGCGGATATTGTAAGTTTTTAGTTCGATGGCGGAGGGAGTTTGCAAGAATATTTATTGTAGCTTCCCAAACGCTTGTTTTGTAATTTCGCAAAGTTACTTCGGATCGGAGTTTAGGGTTTCCTTATGGAAATTAAATTTATTTATAAGTATTTATATAGAAATAATAACCTATTTAACTTTCCTGAAAGTTGATTGACTCGTTATTGCTGTTCAAACATGTTTAAATAGGTTCTTAATGGAGTGGTTTGATTGGAATTTGGAGGGTAGCGAAATTAAAATTTTCTTCTAGGCTTTCCGAGGGGATTGGTTGTAAATAATTTTGATTGCTTCCCTTCCTTCAAGTCATGCCTTAAATTAACCTCGAATAATATTGAAAGGGTCTGATCATTGCTAAATATAACATTTAGAATTCACAGCCTGAATGATTTAAAGGCCTACAAAAACAATGTCAGGACAAAATTCCATTCATTCAAATGAGGCTGTGATAATTTCTAACAAAAAGGCAAGACTCAAACGCGAAAGCGACAAGATTTGCAAGATTAATCTCTCGTTTACCTGAAATTCTTCCTGAAACACTCAGGCGCGCTTTGTTTCGGAAGGATTACATTTAAACCTCTTAACTGTGTTATCAGTATCTTTTGGTGTGAATATTCGTGATTTACATCTTAACTAGCTTTTTGTGGCTTGGCTTTTGCGGTAATGGTATTTTTTTAGGGTTTTGACTTCAAAAGCAGATAGGCTCTGAAATGTTTCGTACTTCTTCGTCCTTCACTTAGGGAGCTCTCAGTGAAAGAGCTCGTGTAGTATATTGTGGTGCAGGGAGTTCAATCCTACAAATAGAAACACACGGGGCAGCAGCTATTGAAGCTTAAAAAATAAGCTTATTAAATTACTTTAAAAAATACATATTGTGTTCAGTAGCTCGCCTACTAACAGAGTCTTATTCATTTCTTTTATAAAAACCTATCAAAATATTCTATCATTTTGAAGGGTCGTGTGCTGTTTTTTCTTTTGTAATTTTTTACAGACCAATAACTTGTTTGTGTGGTTGTTAAACTGTTAATGAAAGTTGATTATAATAAATAAATAAATAGTTATTTTCTAACCAACCAGCTTGGTTCCACGTAAGGTTTCACCGAGGCTCTACAGTACCCTTCCTAAGTTGCGGGTTCACAAACTGGGACATTCAGGTTTATCTTCACAGAAAACCCTTTCTGACTACTCGTAACGACTGTCAAAGATCTACCAATAACAGCCGAGACCAACGGCTTAACGTGCTTTCCAAGGCACGGAGGGGTTTATGAATGTAAAGACCCATCCACGGACTAACCGCGACAAACGTAGCTTGCCCTGATCAAGCGACTCGTTCTGCAAATATTACGTAGCCACTAGGACCTCATGTTCCTAAAGTTCTAACAAGCAAGTGCGATGAATTAAAATTAAGTTCCGAAATTCTGGTCCATCGAAAAGAACAGGGGGTCTAGACAAACTCACATTTTCATTAACGATAACGAAATTAGGTAGGGAAATCCGAAATGTATGGAATTGACATAAACTCTCGAAATGTCACGTGATCAATCGTTTTCGGTCGCTAAGTACTAGACAATGTCAAATTGTGTAACGAAACTATGACGAAATCGAATGACTCGATCAGTATTTCAATAACAAGTGGCGTTCTTGACTATCACTACGAATCGCTGAGATAACAAATTGTTAGATCAACAATTTTAGAAATCGAATCGACACGGAGCGATTCGCCTCCAGGTAAAAATACGCGTACTAAAGCAAAATCCAATACATTAAAATAAATATTTACAGTGGTTTAATTTACTAAACAATTTATTAACCGGTTAAATGCCGTAATTACAAAAACAATTAAAAAGGTGTCGTGTCGCGTGGATCTACGTTCGTATATACGGTATATATGTAAACGAAGGGTTTAGCTAGAATCACGAAAACCCTTTCAGTCCTCTAAATCCTGCAAAATTGTGACATGACTTAACGCGGTGAAGTGAGGGACACT
Source organism: Hyppa rectilinea (assembly GCA_951799385.1). NCBI lineage: Eukaryota > Metazoa > Arthropoda > Insecta > Lepidoptera > Noctuidae > Hyppa > Hyppa rectilinea. The sequence goes on from OX637310.1 coordinate 18,550,708, forward strand.
TTACAAATGCTTAGGTTTGACACTAGATTTCTTTGGCGGCCGAAGAGGCGGGTGACTAATGACGATGGATGCTCAGATACCAGTATGGGGGGGCGGGGAGAGGGAGCTCCTAATTAAATAATGATTTGGTGATGAAAACGTGGATCGAGGAAAATTTTGGACATGTTTGTATCGCTGCTGTGGGACTTATGCTATAAGCTATTTTAAATCTTCTGGAACAGTGAAAAAGGACATCTTTATTACGGGTATCATTTATTATTTTACTAGGAAATATCTGCTGTTGAACCATTTATGTACAAATAAAAACAGACAAGAAGAAATCAACAGAAAATACGTACAAAGGTAATGCTTATTTTTATAAATAATACATACATATAAAGAAACGATTCACTAAACAACTGAGCTTCACTTTTTACTGAAGATTTTCTCTTCAATATATCTAGAATACAAGCCAAGCCAAGCTGATGATGGATCCTGTCGGGTAAGCGGGACTGTCCGAAAGGGTTACCGCTACCTCGGAACATAAAGGGCTAAGGAAGGAACATGGATGGGTTTTAGTCAGTAAGAGTCTGACACTCCCTCCCGCTCCACCCAGAGCGGTAGAAGTCATTGGATGACTTCCCAGCCTTAAAAAAAAAACCTGATGATGGATTTAACTCCACAACATCAACATGAAGTAGGTTTACAAAAAGGTTCCCAAATTCAAAACAAAAAAAAAAACAAATTCAAGCAACAAATTCCATCATTCAGTGAAATGTAAAACGGAACTCAGTATATTCCTATTACACTATTCTTTCTTTATCATATCGTTTTAAACAACAAATCCTTGCAGAATTGAGGGTACAATCAGAACGAGCCACGGCACAAGTGTACCCGCAGGCCATGTGGGTTCATTTCTCTTTCAACTAAGTTTATGAACAGGTTGTATACACGAGGGGACTTGATTAGAAAATACTTGTGTTATGAGGGGTAGGTTGTTAAGGGATTGTGTTTTCCTGATGTTTGTTAGACAACTGATGGTAATCTTATTCAGTGTGTTAGGTTAAACGAGGGACATACTTTTAAGCTGTATAGTAGGTACTCATGGAAATCAACAACTTTGTCCATGGGACCAACTCGAAAATATGATAAAATATTTCAGCTGTTTCATACATTTTGACGAATAATGCGAACATAAATGTACTGAACAACTGATTTTTTTTCCGGATTTAGCAAGAGGTATTGCCTAGTTACTGGGTTGTGGAGGTCAGATAGGCAGTCGCTCCATGTAAAATACTGGTATTCAGCTGCATCCGGTTAGACTGGAAGCCGACCCCAACATAGTTGGGAAAAGGCTAGGCAGATGATGATTTCAGGTATAGTTCCATAGTTAAAGTTGTTAATTTTCATGAGTAAAGTAGGTACCTCCTGAAAGTATGTCCCTCGTCTAACCCAACACTGTATAATTGTTCTTCTTTTCGCGTACTGTATGAACCGATAAATGCTGGTGACAGCGACAACGCCTCGTTCACTGAATATGGAGTAATGGTGAGAAATGTCGAGTTCAGCGGTGTTCACCGCTATCTCAGCACATAAAGGGCTAAGGAAGCAACATGGATGGGTTTTAGTCAGTAAGAATCTGGCACCCCTCTCCGCTCCACCTAGAGCGGTTGGGGTCATTTGATGATTTCCCATCCTCAAAAAAAGGGGGTGTTCAAAGTCCTACCTAGTCCTAGTGCTTACACATTCTTCTTCAAAACATCATACATTCTCATTCAAAACTCAACCATAGTATGCGGTAGTTATTTAAAAATCCCCAATTCTGTCAACAACGCTTACAAATTATGGAAGCATCTGCAGGAATATTAATATTTAACTCAAAATAACTCTCTAAAATCAGTATCTACCCTCTAATCCTTCATAATCAACTCGTGCATCGTTGTCGCGATCCATCCATTCATTATTTATAATTAGCTACTCGGCCGCACGCATCCGAGAGAGACATTAATCATTTCAATTACTAAGTCGCCGCCAGACGAAAGGGCGACAAAAACCTTCCTTGTTTTTTAGTACGGAAACGCTTTTCGGATTAAAGTTTTAAGCTGATAATGGTAAGTTGTGGAGCTTTTGGTTTTCAGTCAGCGCTTTCGTTTGTGGATGTTCAACTGTTTTGCGATTAATAGTTTGACTAACCTGCTAACTAGAATCAATTCTATTTCTTGTTCATTTTGACGTTCAAAAGTGCCTTTCTTGTGCCTATTTAAAATAAATGATTTCAATTTGCAAATTCTCAGATGAAATAAATTTGAAAGTCTTTCTGTCGCTGCAATACACTTCAATATGAAAGAGCAATGTTAATGGTTTACAATTACAACAACGGTTTCAAACAATCGAAAACAAATTAATTAACGCGTAAAACGCGTCGCGTCTTTTACGAACCGTCATTAAAATACTAGTGCTATGACAACTGGTTACTTGAGTTTGTAACATGTTGGTTTTCATTACCTTACAGATTAGTTTAATACCAATCCACGTGGAGCTCGTTGCTAAGTTATAGCAGCCGCACGGATCGATCTATCAGGTTAAGTTTACGCTTGCCGGGGTTGGCCGTGGATGGGTGACCATCTTTACATATCGAGACTTCTCTGTGCCTCGGAAAGCACGTTAATCCGTTGGTCCCGGCTGTCATTCGTGGATCTTTGACAGTCGATACGGGTAGTCAGAAGCCTGAAAGCCTGACAGCCAGTCTTACCAAGGGATATCGTATTGCCCAGTTACTGGGTTGTGGTGGTCAGATAGGCAGTCGCTCCATGTAAAATACTTGTATTCAGCTGCATCCGGTTAGACTGGAAGCCGACCCTAACATAGTTGGAAAACGGCTAGGCAGATGATGATGTTAACAACTAGATTTTATGTAGGCATGCAGAAAGAGTTTGTAAAATCATTGTGTTTCAACAAAACAAATTGATTTAAAATACAATTCACCTCATTGCTTGTAAATTGATTGTTTATTTGTTATTCGTAAATCTGGTTAATTCCCTATCAGTATAATGCGTGTGTATGTGACGAGATCATAGGGTTTATTTTCGGATGAAACAGTTTTAACAGATATGTATTTACTTCATTAGAAAGACTTTCGGACTCCTGTGAACCCCGCGTGGATGTAGGAAATTATCCCACGGGAACGTACTACGGAAATAAAAAGTATCTTATATGTTAATCCAGGATAAAAACTATCTGTGTGCCAAATTTCATCCAAATCCACACAGTAGTTTTTGCGTGATTGAGTAACAAACATTCAAACATCTTCCCGAACTTTCACATTTCTGGTGCCCTGTAGCGAGTGTTTCAACTAAAGTCAAAGTCAAATAATTTATTTCAAACTAGCATCCGCCCGCGGCTTCGCCCGCATAATATGTCGCCAAATTATACACATAAACCTTCCTCTTCAATCACTCTATCTATTAAAAAAAACACTTTAAAATCCGTTGCGTACTTTTTAAAGATTTAAGCATACATAGGGATATAGGGACAGAGAAGCGACTTTGTTTTATACTATGTAGTGATTAAGGATTTACGTTTAAAAATCGTCCTAATTTACGTTACGTTAAAACGCGTCGGTTACGGCCTCTGGTTTCCTGCAGTGCGAGTGTTTCAACTAAGTATAAAGAGCCCCTGATGAACCTCAAAGCGATCGATCAAACCTGTTATGTTTACCTATAAACCCCTTTTAAAGGCTCAATTTTCCAAAGTAAATGAATAATTACTGAAATCGTTCCGAAACATCGTTAATTATAATCTTGAATAAATATAACTCTTATAGCCTATTCATTGGGGCGGATCTTCCAACATTTTTCCCTTTTTCATTTCATTCTGGTGCTAAATTATTTCCTCTTCAAGATGTTTTTATTCCTTTAGATTTTTAATTACCTACCCGTTTTTATGCGATTGTATTTCTAACGAACGTTTTGCATTAAATAAATTACATTTTAAGGCTGTTTTTTAAAGGTTCATTTGGGGTCATTTGTGAGAAGTGACTTCATCATAATATTGATGATAATTATTTTGTTTATAGCGAGATGAAATGACAGTTCTGACAGTTCATTTTTGATTATAAATGGTGAATTCTGTCCACTAGGTACAAACCAAAATTGAGGCCGAAGTTCAACATTCAAACTGAATGTAATTAGCTCATAAACTACGTTTAAGAGGTGTCCGTGACATTATGTACTATTGACAGTGACAGGTCATGAACGCGTTTATGATGACATGTGCTGATCGCGTTCAGTTTCATTGGTGAAAATCGCACTAATTTATTTGACCTTTAACAAAGAACAGACTACACGCTCATTATGTACAAAATGATAATGTAAAATGGAATAGAAATCGTAGGTAGAAAATCTCGTTTTTATACTTGCACTTTCTGATTAACTTTAATTCAAACTCAAACATAAAGCATTTATTTCAAATAAACCAATCACAGGCGCTTTTAAATCGACAAGGGGTCGGACTGCCAAAAATATGAAACAAGTGGCCCATTCCAAAGCAGTAGGTACCTATGGAGAAGAACGGACAAGAAACTCCATGGACACTCTTTTAAATAAAATATGGTTACAATTTATTTTGTTTACTTGTAATTTGATTCATGTGAGTATTTCTATCTAATTTATTTTAATTAAATTAATTTGTGTTTTAGTAACTGAGCAATACGATACCCCTTGGTGAGACTGGCTGTCAGATTTCAGGCTTCTGACGACCCGTAACGACTGTCAAAGATGCACAAATGACAGCCAGGACCAACGGCTCAACGTGCTTTCCGAGGCACGGAGGAGTCTCGTTATGTAAAGATGGTCACCCATCCACGGCCAACCCCGGCAAGCGTAGATTAACCTGGTGGATCGACCTGTGCGGCTGTTAGTACTTAGCCACGAGCTCCTCCTGCAATAAATGAATTTATTTATTTATATATAGTATTTTACCCCGAAATACAGCAGGTTTTTTCAGCAGTAAAATGAACAGTCAATATTATTTTCACAACAAAAATACCGAATTTACAGAATTATATTAGATATCTATTCAAAACACATTACTACCTAATTCATGGAATGAAAATTATTTGAGTAAGGTCGGTTTTGTGTTGTTGATTAATCGACATTTAGTTAATTACTAGTGATGGACATACAAACTGACCTACATACAATTCCAATTACAAGCTAATTTGTTTCCTGCTAACGTCGAGAATTTAATCGATCAATCCGCGGGGTAATTGCGTAACACAGATAAAATGACAATTGATCGTAACCGGTTTCATGTTTTCAGTGCGACCACGTTCATTGCGTTATAAACGTTGATGAGCTGACGAATTTTCCGAAGCTATGAAGCAATGGATTATCAATAACCTTCAAAACTCTCGAATTGTAATAGTAAATCTGTTTCGAAATTAGGGTGCAGGTACATGTGTCGAAATGCGTTCGTCTGTTTGGGGAGTAAACCATATTTGGTGAGTTAATCATTTTGTTTTATTTTAAGGCAAGGCAAGGCAAGGTAAGGCAAGGCAAAGCGGGATTGTCCGAAAGGGTTACCGTTACCCCGAAATATAGTCAGTAACAGTCTGACACTCCCAGTCCGCTCCACCCAGTGCGGGAGGAGTCATTTGATGATTACTCAGCCTCAAAAAAAAAGGCAAGGCAGTTTATGGAATGCATGTTTTTATTTATTCTAGGTACATGTCGAGATATGTAACCCATTGGGGGCCGTCTCTACTCAGTCTCCGGCGTATATCATTATGACGGCAGGTCAAGTAGTTGATTTTCAATGGCACACAACGCTTAACTCAAGCTCAAAGCATTTATTTCAATTAAAACATTTACTTTATAATATTATCGTTTATTAGAGTCGTTCGGTTACAGTTAAAAGTAAAGCTAGTCGCCCATTCCAAGACGAAGTAGGTTCCATATGGAGAAGAACGGCCAAGAAACTCTATGGACACTCTTTACTTCATGTTACAGAGGTTTCCTTGTTCGAGAATACAATTCTTTGCTTAAAACACGAAGGCGTACGCCATCTTTTTCTAAAGTGACTCTATCAAAAGTGGATCCGCCTACTTTTAATCGAGTCATTACCGCGTAATCAAATAATATTAGTAATAAGACTCTGTATTTGATTACGCGGTAGTTTATTGAGATAACTAAGTAATAAGTTATTACTTAGTTATCTCAATAAAACTTACAAACAATGCTTGTCTGTTAATTCTTTTGTAATTAAACAATGTGAATTCAAAAATACAATGGACTTTTAGAATTAAAGTTAAATTAGAAATTTCATAACTTTCGACAACTCAAATATTAGTAACAGACCATATTTCCGTTAGTTCAAAGAATTTACTCAAACAACTAGTTTTAGCAAATAAATGTGTCACCAGAATTGTCTTATTTGTCAATTATTATCGTTACTGATTTAGCTGTCGTATTAAAAATAAAATTGAGGTATTGACCTTTAAATCCCGCGCTATGTTCTGTGACGCTGGGTCATAAACAGAACTTACAGTGAAAAGTGTGAAATTGTTAATAAAACTTTAATCATAAATCTTTAAGTAAATGTTTCCTTTTAACTTTGACCTTTTAACCTCTTAACTGCAGTTAAACGAAAGCATCAGATTCAGTTTAATAATTCTCAAGTCTTAAAACAATACTAGGTGTGACATTAAAGTGTGTTAGGGTAAACGAGGGACATACTGGCAGGGTCTATAGTACTCATGGAAATCACCAACTTTGTCCATGGGACCAACTCTGAAATATGAAAAAAATAATTAGCTGTTCCACACATTTTGACGAATTATGCGAACATAAATTTACTGAACAGCTGTTTTTTTTATTATTTCAGGTATATTTCCATAGTCAAAGATGTTTATTTTCATGAGTATAGTACCCCCTATAAGTATGTCGTTTAACCTAACACACTGTATATTACTACTTAATTATTATGCCCGCATCTCTGCCTATCTATTACTTTAACGCTATAACAGCTTAATGGATTTTGATTAAATCTGTCACACAGGAAAGCCATAACCTAGGCTAGCACATTGTTAGCCTAAATTAAGGCACCTACTGCTACAATCGGTTTCGATGACCGTGATTTTGTTGAGAACAAGCTACGTCGTAGCGCATTTGCTACGCGCTACCGCTACGCGACTACGCCATCTCGTTGCGCTACGAAACATTCTATGAAGCGGACGATAGAAACTATTATGCTGAATAGTTGGGAGTCTTGTGTTAACCCTTTCCTTCCAAATGACATGAACATTAAACCTTTGTAACCCCTTTGCAGAACCATAATAATAAGTGTTGGGGTCACAAGTGCATAAGTGCACAAGTCGTAAACAACCGTTGTAAACATTTTATTTATATCGCGCTACGTGTTATGTATGAATTTGTAAGCGTTGTTACATTATGGGATTCTTTTTTTACTTGTCATCTTTAGCTTTTTTTAGAAGAAAAAATAGATTTTTGCTCATTAGTAAGTTTATAAACTATTCCGAAAGGATTATTCTGTAAACAGAATAAAATTTAACGTTTTTCAGTTCGAAAAGAACGAATGTCTTTATAAATTGATTACATAATCTGGGCAGACCTGCGTTACGATCGATCGAAGGACCACTGTAAGGAAATTGGTATAACGAATCTTTTTACCTTTTATTATGACATCACGCCTCTTTTCCCCGAAGGGCTAGGTAGTGGTGTACGTACTGTACAATCATATTTCACTGGTTATCTGTATCTTATAGTCAGTGGTCTCTCTCGCAGTTGTAGTTATATTTATTTTTATAGTATAATCGACAATGAGCTCGTGGTTAAGTACTTACAGCAGCACAAGTCGATCAATCAGGTTAAGCTACGATTACTGGGGTTGGCCGTAGATGGGTGACCTATCTTTATACCTATATCTTTACATAACGAGACTCCTCCGTGCCTCGAAAACCACGTTAAGCAGTTGGTTCCGGCTGTCATTGCATTTTTGACAGTCGGTTACGGGTCGTCAGAAGCCCGGAAATGTACAGCCAGTCTTACCAAGGGGTATCGTATTGCCCAGTTACTGGGTTGTGGCGGTCAGATAGGCAGTCGCTTCATGTAAAATACTGGGATTCAGCTGCGTCCGGTTAGACTGGAAGCCAACTTCAACATAGTTGGGAAAAGGTTAGGCAGATGATGAGTATAATTGACATTATCGGTAGATAGATAAAGGTTAGATAGCCATATTTCAGCTAATAAATCAAAAAGCAACATTCAATGTAAAAGTAAATCCTTCTAAAGTTCCTTCATCCGTCCGCTACCGATACAGTTTACATAATTATTTCTCTTAATATGAACATTAATTAACCGACGGATGCCGGTGACAGCGAGAACGCCTCGTTCACTGAATATTGAGAAATGGTTAGAAGTATCTAGTTCAGGGGTGCTCAAAGTTGTGCTATCTCAAATTGAGAGTTTTTTTTTAATTTCTAGGTGGGTTATATTTTCAGCCTGTAATGTTCCCACTGCTGCACTGCTGGGACTAACGCTTCCTCTCGGTGAGAGTGAGTGAGCCGTAATCCAACACGCGGCCCAGTGCGGGTTGGTGGTCTTCAAATACTTTCGAATGATTGGTTCTAGGATATGCCGATTTCCTCGTTTCCGCATATCTAAATAGCGTATATTTGTGGGCTTCTTACCCTCGGAGCATGGCACAACACGGTTGGATATATCATTTAAGAAGTAAAACTGAACCATAATAAGTCCAATGGCTTATAAAATCTGATATCATTGAATGTTTAGTTAAGTGATTTGATGTTGGTAGTGTGGCCAACCAACGTGGCAACGTAAGATTTTTTCTACTCAAGTAGACCACAGATTTCGCCATGATTCAATTTTAGAAACTGAGTTTTTGATAGTTAAATATTAAACTTAGTGAAACATTGTCTACCATAAAGAGGTTTCTAAAAATAATTGAATATCATTATTATTAACAAAAAATAGAAACATTCTTGGATAATATTAGTAACAGAAAGGCGGAACAGACAAACGTGGCGGAGCAAGTTTCATCTCAGATTGAGCATCGCTGGTCCGACGTTGTTAGCGAAAGTGAAATAGTATGTATGCAAAGTTGTTTAATGTGTTGTGTGTAGCAGAAAGGGAAGGAGGGGGGACTGTATTGATTTGTGTTAAGCGGGGGGTGTAATACATGGTATGTGACTTATGATTAATTAAAATGATGTCGGTATTCATTCGATAGTCACGGTTAGAATTTCGATTACCTATGGTAAAGGTTTACCTTAAAAGTTGAGTTAATAATAAGTACATACTTGAACTAAATGAGCTCCACGTTTGTTTTTGTTTAATCTGATTAGTTGCCTATAGTCCAGTCAACGAGGAAATTCTTTGTATGATGAAATTAAATTAATTCGTCTGTCGCTGAAACTTTGCAGTGTGATAAAGTAATATTTATAGATAACGGTTGACCACTTATGCAACATTTTTTTATTTAGAAGTTAGGTATTACATAGGTATTTTTAACTTCCTGGCTCTCCCAAATCAAAATATTTTTCGATACCGATACATACCTATACATATTAGTATAAACTGGCATATACCGAAGGAATTTTGGACTGAGCAATTTGCCACCCAAATCTAGAAGTGTTTTTTCATGTTTAAGTGTAAATACCTAACTTCCGTCAACCGTTATCTATAAACATTATACCTATATAGGTTTATTACACTGCAAAGTTTCAGCGACAGAGGAATTATCAGCTTATCCAACCCCCTTGTTGATTGGACTACTAGATCTGGGTGATAATTGGTTTTATAAAGCATATTTTTTTCGAACCATTATCATACGTAAAACATAACCTCATTTCGAGGATAACATGCAATAAAAACTCCAGCAGAAAATTTTACGTAACATATTTTTTTTCAGTGTTGCAACCACTAATAATTTTAAAAGCAAGGAACTTTTTAAAAACATCACAACGCTCAGACACAAAAAAAAATTACCTGACAAGCAAAGACCAAACTATGTCTGTTCGTTCCGTGTAACGTGCACTCGTAAATTTCCTTTTTTTACCGCATACAGCAATTCGTACCCTAGTTGCAATAGTTCGAGAGCTCGCCACTAAAATGTTACTGTTACATAAATAATATGAAATGTATGAAGTTGCGTCATATAACACGAAAGATGGGTTCGTGCTTGTATCGATAGATTTTTATTATAAACGTTTTAGTAGTCTAATATTGAATTGCTATAGTTGAACGCTAAGATAAAAAGATTATAAAAGTGTGTCTAAAAACTGCTGTACATTATTATCTATTTGATAAGGAGGCAAAAGTGAGTATGTGTGTGTAGGGGGTGGTTCTTTGGTACTACTGATCCGAATCCGAAATTTTTTACCCTTTTTTTTTCTTTTTTTTTAAGTCATCAATTGACCCCTCCTGCTCTGGGTGAAGCGGAAGGGGGTGTCAGACTCTTACTGCCTAAAACCAATCCATGTTCCTTCCTTAGCCCTTTATGTTCCGGGGTAGTGGTAACCCTTTCCGACCCTAAATATAAATTCTTACCCTTATGGGAAGACCTTATGTTACCATATGCACTGCTAATTTTATGTTAAAACTAATTGGTATAAACAAGAGGATGAGTTTAAAATATTTTATTATAAGTTTCTTTACTGTTTTCATGAATTGCTATGTGGAAGTTGACTTGCTAGCTCTTGAATTACAGCTAGTTTCATACCATTTCAAAAACTACAGGGCGTGTAGAAATGGTTGTCATAAATCTCAAGCCTGAACTTTCTGCTTATCTTATAAAATGCAACGATATGTTAAAAAGTTGCAGGTAACACACGAATAATATATCGGATAAAGCCAGCACTTATTTTACGCGATCAACATGAATTTTTCTTCAATTTTACTACAGTCTACGAATGTAATAATGATCGGCATAAAATTTTATTAAGCTTTTTATTTTAATACCGTTTTTCCGTTTTATTGGGAAGTAGGGTAGTAATGCTTTTTATATTGATTTTTAATTACTTTTAAAAGAGAGTTTTTTTTTTGTTGGAAGTGTGTAAATCGGTTACTTTTATGGGGTAATTAAGATAAGGGAGTCGGTGCCGTTTAAGGTAGGTAGGCGATAAAGCGATCGCTTTAATTGCCTTATGGAGGAAAATATTAGGTAGATATGAACTTATCGTTTTTATCAATGTGCCACATTTAATGTAAGTTGGGGTACTTTTTTCCCATATCGTAAGGTTAAGGTAGAGGCGTTTTGGTGAAGCAGGTATGGCTATAGGTATTCCTTGTGATCATTTAGCTATCTATTACTGTGTTGAGATAAGTTTAAGGGGTTTCAAGCAATTAGTAACCGTACTAAGCAGTTTTACCATACGACTCTCTCACATTTACTAAATAGTTTAAATTAAATAAAATGGATATTGGTACCATTTTTATTAATATAATCAAATATCTCAAACTGAAGAGCTCGTAGCTAAGTAATAATAGCCGCACAGGTCGATCCATCAGGTTAAGCTACGCTTGCCGGGGTTGTTCCGTGGATGGGTGACCATGTTTATATACCGAGACTCCTCCGTGCCTTGGAAAGCACGTTAAGCCGTTAGTCCTGACTGTCGTTTGGGCATCTTTGACAGTCGTTACGGGTCGTCAGAAATCTGAAAGTCTGACAGCCAGTCTACCAAGGGGTACCATTACCCAGTTGCTGGGTTGTGGATGGAAGCCGACTCCAACGTAGCTGGGAAAAGGCCAGGCAGATTGAATTAAATTTCTCAAACCGTTATGAAACATGAAACCAATTTGAGATTTATTCAAACAAACAAACATACAAACAACAATGATGAATCTATCAACTACAATCCCTATAGAGTGTAGTGTTTCCTCCAAACTCCACTATGAAATACAAATACGAATATAGTATCCTACATTTGTATACACAGTCTGTTCAATAGTACCAGCTTATAGTAGCGAGCGTGAAGCGTAACATTCTACAGCGAGCATAACTCAGCGGCCGCGCTGTTGTGGTACGCGTAAAATAAATACAGCCGTTATCTTACAAGTAAAACTTGAGCCTTACCGTTCGCCGGGAATTTTATACAAACTAACGGTTATGTAACCCACCTTGCATACTGTAGTTGTTTAAGACTGCCGGTGAGTCGACAAGATGAAACTTTGTGTTGTTAGAACAACAGAATCTCTATTCTCGATGGAAATACGGACCTCAATATTCAAAGCTTGTCTCCTTTTGGCCCGTTTTCAATTATTCAGGTCGAAGATTTTTCCGAAGGGTTGGTGTTTTCTAAGATTAGGATATTGAAGATAGTGGCAAAATACTAGCCTTTGGCTATTTTCGCTTTACTTCGAATATAGTCCTAAGTGCTAAGCGGATTTGTTGTCCCCGGACGTAAAATGTTTTAAATGTATGAAAATAGGATCATCCACGTGCCTGTAAGGTTCATCATTCGTTGAGAATATCTTTAATTTTTGGCGAATACCGAAAGGGGTCACGGTTTATTACAGTACCGCTGTATTGCACGCATTCTTCTTCTTCTTAGAGTATCGATGGCACATAATAAATTTGTTTTGAAAATTCATGTATTAAGTTTGGAAAAAAATTCATAAACTTAACGACATTAATCATTTCCCACATCTCTAGCGTCTGAACATAAGCTATACTGTATATTATGTAGAAAAAAAGTTAACATTGTAATTGAAAACATGTTCTCCCATACATACCAACTGAACATGTAAGTTTGTACGCACAATTTTCGGCGATTTATCAAGTAATGTTAAATCTATAGATTTCTTATAGGTTTTCCTGTAATAGAAATAACATCACGCCTGGTAATATCGAAGGGCTGGGCAGAGGTATACCTAATAGTACACCCACATTTCGCCAGCTATGTTAAGTCCCATGTAATAGGGGGCGAGCCTATTGCTATCAACCGGGCACGGATCCAGGCTCCGGTTTGCTACTGAGAATTTTCAGATATTCACAATTTTAGGCTCTATAGTTACGTAGATAAGGGGGAAATTATTATTATTCATTTTTTTATTAAATAACTTTAAAACTATATGTCACATGGAAAACAAAACAAAAAACATGGAAAACTTTTTTAAATGTTGTAATTAATTTATTTACGTAACATGTAGTTAAGTATTTGGGTCACAGATATTGATATGTGTATTTTGACTTAATCGGTTCATTAGATTCGGAGAAAATTGGCTATGACAGACGGACAGACAGACAGACGAGTGATTCTATAAGGGTTCCGGATTTTTATTCAGCCACGCGGAGTCATGAAAATTGACAGTTTGGCTTTATACATAGTCTGTTTGAACTGGCAATATAACATCAAAGTTATTCTTGAAAAAGCACACTACAACACTCGCAAAAATATTACGAACCAGAAAAGATTTGATTTTTCTTTCTTTCTTAAAACCTTTATAACGCACAGACAATGGCAACATAAGCGGTTACATCCTAGTATCTAATCCGCTCATTCAGTATATAAACAAGAGAATGAACGGGAATTTCCGTGAAATATATAATACAGATTCCTCAAGGCTACAAGAGAGACATACCAGCATTTTATCGTTAAGAAATATGTAGTGCCCCTGGGATCGTGAGGAAATAATTCATACGAGCGAAGCTAAACCACTTAGGCATTCATCATTCATGTCGCTGTTTATCGTTAGATGCTTTTTCTTTCACAGAATTATGTATAAATTGTAATTAGATCTATACATATTTATTCACATATGAATAGGTAGAATCAGCCTTTAAATAGTGATGGAATTAATGTTAATACTATTTAATACTCCCATTACTGGTACACAGGCCTATTTTCTGGATGGCAGATGCCACATGTCTTCGAATATTTGGTTCAAGGACTAGCTGGTTTTGTTACGATGTTTTCCTTCAACTTCAACTTCAACAGTGGTGAAGAAACAATGTACACAAAGTAAAGCGCCTGTCTGGTTTCGAACCTACGCCTTATAATTCGTAACGGGGTGTCCTGCGTGAGCGACGACTACGACGTGACGCAAAGCGACACGATACTATGCAATGCGACGCGATGCTACATGCGATAAATGTCCTACGTGATGTTGGTCATTACTTCCCGAAGCTTGGAGAAGTACAGTTCCATTTGGCTTTAGTTCGTGGTGTCGCGTCTCAAAACAAATACGCATTACGTCGCGTCTTGTCGCAGACTGCCATATAGGCCGCAAGCAGGGTATGCCATTGAGTTAATCGCGTTCGTCGTGTTCGTCACTCACGCAGGACACCATCTGTTACCGATGGGTCACCATAGCTAAATATAGAATAGGTGAATGCTGTTAAATGCTTGAAGTTTCTCTTATTGGAAAGTCCTCATCTCGTTTTAACTTGTCAATCCACGGTCACACCAGTTACGAAGCGCCCGGCGGACCCTTTCGCAATCTTTAGGGCTGGGAAGGGGGTTGCGGAATGTAGTCTTTCGTGCACGGACTATCATATGGTTAAACACAGAATGATTTAATAACGGTTTGCTTACTGAGTGTAGATGAAAAGAATTAAGTTAAGTAATAAATCGTAAATATTTGTCAGGTTTTAAACCCACTACAAAATACTTCACAATAAGGCCATGAACCACTAGGTCACTAAAACATATCTAACATCAAGCCATTATTTATTTCAACAGATTGGGTACAAAAAATATACGCCCACTTTCAGTCCGAAACCGCGGCAAAAAGTGGTGCGCACATAAATTTATTTGGAACAAAACTGTACTCGTTTATTTCACAGGAAACTAAAGGCGAAATTGTTCGATAAAGATTTTTTTACGCGTCATAAAAATGGGTTTCCCTCTCGATTTATGTTTGAACCTGTTTTTGTCCGTGGAGCTGCTTGCGTCCATGAATTATTTTCGTGTTTTTCTATAAGTTTTATAATAAAAATGTATGATGAATAGATGTACATTTTGTTTGTTGGGTTACACTTTTTATTTATGTTTTGTCATTGTTAAATCGACGTTTCAGTACGTTTCGTTTGGTGCAGTAATCTTTTCACATTCTAATATTTCAAATACAATAAAACATTTACTGAAAACCTATTAATTAAAAAGTTCTACTAAGAGTCTATAGAGCGTAGCTTTCCATTGCGCAATCACAATTTGCCGCCGTCATTTCTGAGAATCTCAAGCTCTTAAACGCTTTCAACTAAACTCGAGCCCGTAAAGCAAGGAAATTAGTGTGCCTAATTAATCACAGGGAATTACTTGAGCGTGTCTATGTCAGTACGTGTCAATTCCCTAACTTCGAGCGGTAGGATCAACATCAACTGACACTTTAGTCAACAAACAGTCTTCAGCTGCCTAATTTACTATTCGTCGCTCATAAGACTTATTTAGTTAAACTTAATTGCTTAACCTTCCCTACCTTTTAAGTAAAAAGTTACAGTCATATCTTAATTAATTTAATATTAATAATAATTAGGAAGCACTAAGTTACTTCAAATGGCTCGCCTTTTGAGATTTAATGAGTTGGTTGACTGGAGATCCTTATTCATTGATAATTCTTGAATCTTCTTTATCAATGGTATTATCTTTTAATCGCTTTTTGTATTTACCGACTAAATACGAATCAATTTTAGGTACTCATGCGTTGGCGACAAAATTAAAATTAATTAAATTCATCAACAACTTCATTCATACCTCATACATACTTTATACATACCTCATCAAAATGGAAGAATCCAATATATTCATGTTTGGCAATCAAAGCTGATAAATATTTACCCACTCTTCCCGAGAAGTAAAAAAGAAAAATTAATATCTCCTACAGTATTTTCTTGTATATTATAAGCCCTGTATAAATTAATCATTCACAAAAACCGTTCAAATCAAACCCTTATAATTAATTAATTATGTATAAAAAATAACCCTTTTTGAAAGTTTGCCGTTTTTCGAATAAATAGATTAAGAAATTATCTCATCACTAACATAGTGTAAAGCAAAGTCGCTTCCGCTGTCCTAATGTCTGTATGTATGCTTAAATCTTTAAAACTACACAACGGATTTTGATGCAGTTTTATTTAATAGATAGAGTGATTCAAGAGGAAGGTTTATATGTATAATAACATGCAATTTCCGTCATCCACGCGGGCGAAGCCGCGGGCAGAAGCTAGTTTATAATATTCCACTAACGTAGAATGAATTTAGTTACTGTAAGAAGAGACCGATCTAAATTGTGAAAATTTAATTTTGTCATACGAAAATAATCAATTATTATAAAACCAACTCCCCATCACGTCTGTCTGTCTGCTTTATCGCAATAAACACAAAAACTGCCGAACCGATTTTCATACAGTTTTCACCAATGGACGGAGTAATTAATAAGGAAGGTTTTAGTATATAATTCATTAAGGTTTTGTGTATATTAACTGAAATATAACGATGATTATTGAAGATGTCAGAGAAAATGCACACACTTATGTGCATTACACACACGTAAAAAGTAATTTAAAATAAAAATGTAATCCGCTAAAGGAAGAGCGAGAAAAACATATCAGTAGGCACTCCAAGTTGATCCTATAAACGAAAAGCAGCGTCAGGCCGCAGATACGATAATATTCCGGTGACAGATCGTCGGCTTATCTCGCCGTAACCCTCTCGTCCCAAATTTTACGACTCACACGTGATGATAAACTGCCGACACATGTTTATTCATCCCCCGATCAACATACAATTTTGGGGGAAAGACAAAAATCTGCTCTAATAGGTTCTGGGAAGGGAAATGCTGGCTAGCAAATTGTTTGTCCGTAAGGAAATTGGGACGTTAAACTAAATGGTTATTTTTTATGCCGTTTTTGTATTATTCCGTGGCTCTTTTATTTGGGTAGTATTCAATAAATCATAGTACTGGCTGATGGTTTACAATGATAAGTATTATTTGAGTGATACAAAACATAGCGCCCGTGACCTAGATAGTGTGGTTAGTGACTAACCTGGTGTGAGAGTTTTTATGCTGCCCATGGGCCTCTGACTTAGCATGCTGTTGAGAAATATCTCTCAGGCATGATTTTCTTCACAATGTTTTCCTTCAAGGATTTAAGCAAGTGATATTTATACAATACGCATGTGTATCCGAAAAGTCAATGGTGCACGTTGGGTTCGAATACGAGACCTAAGAATAGGCAGTCGGTCGGTCACACCACTAGGCTATCACTGCTTCTATAATCATTAAAAGACAAGACTGCACTGATGGTTACGCCTATTTTCAATTAAATCAAGAATTTGAATTACCGCACTGCTGTATCAAACTCATATATGTATAAGTTTTCATCAATCTACTCGTATCTGCCTAGCCTTTCCCAACTACATATGTTGGGGTCGGCTTTCAGGCTACCCGGATGCAGTTGACTACCAGTATTTTACAAGGAGCGACTACCTTTCTGACCTCTACAACCCAGTAACTGGGTAATACGATACCTCTTGGTAAGACTGGCTGTCAGATTTTTCGGACTTCTAACGACCCGTAACGACTGTCAAAGCCGGGACAGCCGGGACCAACGGCTTAACGTGCTTTCCGAGGCACGGAGGAGTCTCGGCATTTAATGATGGTCACCCATCCACGGACCAACCCCAGCAAGCATAGCTTAACCTGATGGATCGATCCATGAGTTCCTCATATATGTATAAGTAATCATAACAGTAACATTTACTAACAAGCAGTCGTTTACGCAGTATTTCCCGGAATTTTGGTCAACACCTAACATATACTATAAACATTAAGTCCTTCACGCAAAGGTCAAGTTTCCCCAATCAATCCCGCCCAAACGGCTCGCCTACAAAATTAATTAAACTTTTCACTCCAAGGTTCGCAAATTATTTTTATCTCGTCATTGGATGGTGTTATCGAAAAACAAACGGTACTCAGATAAGCCTGGTGACAGTAACAAGTGGCCCTAATTTAACTTTAGCGGATCTTTACGAGTTCCCGACAATCGGGGAGGAATCCCAATGAGGGACCTCTGAGGATTATATTACGAACGTGAAATATTTTTACTTGTAGGTGCTATGATATCTGAATCGGTTGGTTTAGACTTTTTATTTAGGAGAAGGATCTACATTAACTGAAGTAAGTAGTGTCATTTTACTTGGCTGCCAGTCTTACCAAGGGGTATCGTATTGCCCAGTTACTGGGTTGTGGAGGTCAGATAGGCAGTCGCTCCGTATAAAATACTGGTATTCAGCTGCATCCGGTTAGACTGGAAGCCGACCCCAACATAGTTAGGAAAAGGCTAGGCAGATGATGAAGTAGTGTCATTTTCTTGTTTGGTATCTCCGTCTATCTTAAAAACGTTAAGGGAACACAGTGGAAATGATGCATTACCAGTTATATTTTTATTATTTTCCAGTTAAAGCAACAGTTCCAGTGTTTGTTATTCACCAATACAGGTGTATTGAAATAGAATGAAAGAAAGAAAACATGTTTATTCTGTACAAACGAAACGCACATTTCTAAAAAATAAACTTAGTAACTAAATACACCCGTGCAAATTAGCTAAAAAACCTCGTATTCAGAGCCACTATAACAATTGACAATCTGACAAAATATGACTCTTTATCCTTAATAATGATTCTTGTAGTGATACTAAACATCGTTTGAGAACGATATCGAATTAATGTGGTTGTCTTAACGAATATGTGTGAGGTTTTTTTTTTTGAGGGTGGGAAATCATCAAATGATCCCTCTTCGTGGTTGAGCGGAAGGGAGTCTCAGACTCTTAATGACTATAAACCATCCATGTTCCTTCCTTAGCCTTCATACCGAGGTAGCGGTAACCCTTTCCGCTAATCCCTCTGACCATGTGTGAGGTCTGAAATGAACTTCACAGCATTGCATTCCTATCATTACGGAAAATTAATTCATTGCAAAACACAAAGTTTTCAAGACGCGTTACGAATTAACAGTTGAAGATCGGAACAATTTTATTTGTAAAATGAAAGCGGGTGACGGTTGTTTCTACCAAAGGAATTCTACCGAAACACCTTCCGTATAACTTGGGAGGCTTAGCTTTTGTAGGTCGAGTGGCCACATTTTAAACGTAATTCGCGAAATAGGAAATAATGTGTTGTAGGTACACGAATATTTAAAGGTTTTGTAGATAAGGTTCTGGTAATGCTGCAAGAGCAATATACTGAGGAAATTGTTTGTTTAGCTTTTGAACTGTACCCGGCTGTTAATAAGGCACATAGAGCTGGAAAGGACAGGCCATAAGACAGGCCTTTTTAAGGTAAAAAAAAAATAAGCCAATTAAGAAACAAATTATTTAAATACCTGAAAAATGGTGAAGTTGTATGCGTTTTAAAGTGTATGCAAGAAAGAGACAGCACTGTTGTCTGACGTCACAGCAAGGGAACGCTTTAGCAACTTCGCTACATTCGATACAATGATCGGATTGCGTGACAATAATATATGGATAGGAGAATAATTCCAAAAGCTTGATACCTAGTTCTCAATTTTTTTTGTTTTTTCAGGAATCCTCATTTCTGGTGGGATCACGTTTGTGAGTTTGAATGTGTATGTGGGTTTCTTCCGTCTTCACGCATGAAATATAGTACAGAGATACATGTATACCTGTATTAACACATTATGATATTTTTATTTCACATATATTTTAATAGTAGCCTATTGTTACAAAAGTATGAGTGACGTCGCTTATACTTACAAAATAGAACAGCCGGGTAATTTTTACATGAATAAACTCGATACAAAAGAATTCAATGTATTGCCAAAACTTCTTTTCAAAATAGTTTCGCCAGAACCATCAGCAGAATCCCTCATACAAGCCAGTAATTTATTAAGAAAACTGTATTATGTAGCGTAATGTATCTTATTTATAGGCGAAAGTTCATTGTTTCGGAGAATGGGAGTCATATCGAGCGAAAACTACGGAAACATGGACGGATAGACGGAGAAGTTTATGTTAAGGCTGTTACAGACTTGCGGGTGGTTAAGAGCTAGTGTTGCCACACGCGATCTGTAGTACCTACCATACGTTGGAAGGTCGGTTAGTAGGTGGTATACGTTGAAGATTGAAATAAGGTTTTTAAAAAATGGAATGGTTTTTTTTTGTTTTCTAACCAGCTAATAAACAGGACCTGACTTATGACTTCTGACATATTTACGAGAATGGGATCCGAGTGCTGTAATCACCTTGAAATTACGTGGAACAACCTCCACAATATTCTATTTTTAGCATTTTAACCGACTATTTTCTTTAAAAAAATCTTAGAAAATATTTTAAATTGTGACACCAAAAACAATTGATAATAAAGACATATTTACAAAACCGCTTAAAAGCCGCAATGGTCTGTAAAATGAATGGGACACAGAGTTTAATGTGGCATCTCAAACCTAATGTCCTCTTATTACAGTTATCAAAATCCAGTGTAGCAATTATCGCCATAATTGGTGATTATCACTACAAATCCAAGTTACAAGCAATAATTGCGTGAAACAGATTCACAATTAATATTGCCTTAATTGTTCGTGGCTAAATGATAACTGTCGCACAAGTCGATCGAAGGTTAAGCTACACTTGCCGCGGTCAGTTTGTAGATGGGTGACGAAGCCACGTTAATTAATTTTAAGTAATAAATTATATGTTATAATATTTTTTACTATATGTTATTCGTCGATCTTTGACAGTCGTACCTGGTAGTCAGAAGTCTAACAACCAGTTTTATCAGAGGGTATTGTGTAACCCAGTAACTGTGTTGTGGTGTTCAGGTAAACAGTCACTCGTCGCTTAAGATACGCTACGCTGGTTTGCTATTCTTTGATCTCTATTTAATGGTTAGTTAAAGTATTTAGTTAGAGGCAAATGGCCAGTCTGGCCCGTCATTCTGAATATTGGCTACCCCACAGCGAGGAAAGGTATCTATCTATAAAGGTTCCCTTAGACAGGTACAACACGACACTGCAACGCGATTCTGGTAGAACAATTTCTATAAAGTTTTCATAGGAACTAGAGTCGCGTCGCGCTTGTCTGCAGGAGACTTTAAACGAATGCATGTCGCATAGTTACATTGCCGCATGTAGGATACATCATGGACTATGTGTTTCGGAAAACGTCCAACGGCATCGTGGAAGACCCAGGCATAAATGGTAAGACGAACTTGATGCTCTTATGAGGGATTGGTGCATATTGGCTGAGGATCGAGTTGAGCGGAAAAAGGGAAGGGAGGCCTTTACCCCGCAGCAAGATAACAAAGGTTTCTAGGATTCTTTTATTTAATTTTTATTTAAAACATTTAAATATATAAAAAATAGTAGTAGCCCACCGGTATCGGGACCATGGTCCAAGCTAGCGGCGGTCAGGGCTCCTCAGAGAGGGACCTCCTAACTATATGCGCCGTGTCCAAGAGTACCGCTTTCTAGATCAAGCGCTTGATCCTCACATGTTGGTCGAGGCTCTTGGCTATTATGCCATTGGCCGTCACGACTATCGGCACAATGAATGCAGTATCCACATCCTACATGTCGACAACTACGCAAGGCAGGTCAAAATACTATGTATATTGTAATGGATGTGTCAGTGTGTCAATCGACCATGTTAATTTTGATACTTATGAAATTTAAGTCAAAATTTGTTTCTGAAAGAATTTGCTGTGCAAATTTTAGTCAGGCTTGATTTACTTTCAAGTTTAACCACCCATTATTCTCAGTCTAGACCAAAAAACCGATCTATTTAGCCAACATACCACCCGCCAGTTTGCCCTACTCTCAAAAACAACAGTTACACGCAAATTGTTTCACACAAGCATGTTTGATACTTTCTTCTAACGGCAATAAATTAGTTTTATGTGAGGTTTATGTAAAAACATTGCAATAAAACCGTTTTCCTTTGAATGGAGACGTCGGAGTATGTTCCTGTGAAATTGACTCGTATATAAAAGAGTATGGAGATTAATATAATTTAGATGTTCTCGATATGGCTTTTCTGGAAAAGCAGTGTTTGTTTTGTTTCAATGTTTCAGTCGTTGAAAGTTTTGAACTACTAGGTTTAACGACTATAATTATGTATATTTAACTGTACAAGTAGTGTGTCTGATGTCGACTGCCTCGGTTACCATGGCCTATCCTGCAGTAAGAGTGCAGGCCGGTTGAAAAAAATGACCGTATCCGTCGTGCTCTTGTCACCGCCTAGGTGCCAGCTGTTTTAGAACCCAAGGGCTTGGAACGTGACGATGGGAAGAGCCCAGACGGAATGACACTAATACCTTGGAAGGTAAGTAGGCCTTTGGTAATAGATGCAACGTGTGTCGACAACCTTGCGCCATCCCATTATCCTAGTACGTCGGGCTGTGGTAGACCAGCCGCTGCAGGTGCAGAAAACCTCAAACGGCGCAAATACTCCAACCTTGGTCGGACTTATACATATCTGCTTCTTCTTTTCGTGTGGATAGTGACTAACCAGGTGTCAGAGTTTTTATGCTGCCCATGGGCCTCTGACTTAGCTTCATACTTATACTTACAACTTCACATACATATTATGTTAGAGCCGTTTGGGGTTGAAACACTAGGGCCAAGCGGTTGATCGACTCTTCACGTGACCAGAGGGCTGGCCTATTATTTGGTCAAAGAATCAGCATTGCCATACAACGCGGCAATGCTGCCAGCCTTTTGGGAACTTTTCCTGTTTACAGCGATGTGGACGAATTTTTTGATGCTCTTTGATTACTATACATATTATTTTTGTACACAGAGTTATTATGAATATTTAGCTTTTAAATGTAAATATGATTAGTACTGTGATGAGCGACAATGCGACTGTGTAGTTACATCACAAACAATGCCTCAACTCTTGTTGTGCTCTCTGTGAAAAACACCTGCTCTATGGAAATTATAGGTAGTCATCGATACGACGAAGAATATGAAGAAAAAAAGTAAATTATAAAGTAAATTTTCGGACTATGATTGTAATACAAACATAAATACCTAGACTTTAAAAATATTAGACTCAATACAATGGCATAACCGAATATTTTTCTACTAATTTGTAGAAACTCATATAGAACGTAAACTCAATACCAAACCCGATATTGAACAAGTGAAAAACTAATTTAACGTAACATATAAAAAAATACTAAATGGAATAGCGCAACAGCAACTGTTCGTCATCATAAAAACTTTTGCTATTTATTATTCACATGCGTTTTCATACCTTGTGTTATAAATGGCTTTTTCATAAAACAAATAAACCTACATACTGCATTTTTGCTTCACCTGTTAAACTGAATTTGTGATGATAAATTTTAAATTGTATGACCTTTTTATAAGTTTAATACAAACCTTATTATCTGTCAATATAAAAAATTAATAAATCTGCCGAGCCTTTCCAAACTATATTGGGGTCGACTTCCACTTTAACAGGATGCAGCTAAATACCAGTATTTTACATGGAGCGACTGACTATCTGACCTCCACAACCCAGTCACTAACTGGGTAATACGATACCCCTTGGTAAGACTAGCTGTCAGGCTTTCGGGCTTCTGAGTACCCGTATCGACTGTCAAAGATCCATGAATGACAGCCGGGACTAACGGATTAACGTGCTTTCCGAGACACGGAGGAGTCTCGATATCTGAAGATGGTCACCCATCTACAGACCAACCTCGGCAAGCGTAGCTTAACCTGATGGATCATCACCTCATAATAATATAAAAATAATGTTATTATTTACTCTGTTTTTGTGTTTCATTTATCTCCAATGAACAATAATCTGCTTGTTTCATTTGCTCGGGTAGGTATATGTGACGTCCGCAAGTCGATATTTCAACGGCGGGTAATATCTCTAGGCCCGCGGAAGCCTCCCAATTATGTGGGACTTAAAGATGCTATAGATACAACTCTGCTTAACCCGTCGGGGAATACAGATATGGTGTTATGTTATGTATTGAAATATCGCAACGACGAAGTAAAACAAGTCATCTTCTTCTGCAGAACATAAACGCCACATTTTATTTATTCAGCGCGTCAACTGCATTTTATTTTCTCCATTTTAAGTTAAATTTTGTATTTAATGACAATTGAAAATTTTGTAAAAACTAAATTAAAAAATGGTGAGTTATTATTCCATTCCTAAATCGAGAAAAATACTCAACGTTAATGTAGCCATATCCAGGTACATTGCCAAGTGTATGAGACGATTTTTTGTATGTCCTCACTCTCTAAGTATAAGAAAACCTAACAGAGGTTCCTTCAGGCGTCTTAAATCTAAAGAGGAGCATAAAGTTTCCTCAGAAATCCTTATCCTATACATACAAATGCTTCTAAAGTTCTTTGACACAGATTTGGAAGCAAATGGAACTACAGGTTAGCATATCTTTTTTATTATTATTTTTTTGGGATGGGATATTATAAAATTACTGCTCTCGCTCTGGGTGGAGCAGAAGTGTTTGTCATACTCTTACTGACTAAAACCAAAAAGCAGTGATAGCCTAGTGGTGTGCCCGGCGGACTGCCAGGCATAGGTCTCGAGTTCGAACCCAAGGCACGCACCTCTGATTTTTCGGTTTCATGTGCGTATTGTATAATTATCACTTACTTAAAATCGGTGAAGGAAAACATCGTGTGGAAACCGGCATGCCTGAGAGATATTTCTGAACAGCATGTGATGCTAAGTCAGAGGCCCATGGGCAGCATTAAAACTCTGACACCAGGTTTGTCACTAACCACACGAAGAAGAAGAAGACTGACTAAAACCCATCCATGTCCCTTCTTTAGCCCTTTGGGTTTCGGGGCAGCGGTAACCCTTTCGGACAATCCCACTGAGGTTGAAATAATTGAAGATAACGTTTGGTTGGTTGTATGAATTGATTGATTGACCAGCTGAAATATCTGAAGAAAAACCTGACTCCGTCACAGACCTATAATTATAATTTGTTGGGAAGAATACTCTTGATGTTTTTTAGTGTAATCTTTACGTATAGTTACAACATCATATTTTGTAAACAATTTTTCAGACCCATATTGCTTCTTGTTTATCTTCGTTTTGGTGGAACTGTACTTTAAGCTTATATTGGATTTTTATTAAATGACATTCTCTGAATAATTCAAACAGAGTCTTAAAATGCATTGGTGTGAGAATTCCATTTAAACTCCTCCGTGGTTCCCAAACCTGATCGCGTTTTAGGCGACGCAAGCCAAGTCGTGTTACGTAATTGGAGGCGGAATCAGTCTAGACGTAAGACATGTCTGGCACACAATTATAGCCGGGAAAGCAGCTTAGATAAATATAGGTTTCAGTTCTCTCGCGGGCGTTTACGGTGATTTGCTTTTATAGGCGATGAGTGTAATAGAATATTCAATGTTTTGCAGCTGCGGTTACGAAGGCGATATCTTTGTTGTTGGGAGGAGGGTTGATTTGGTAGGGGTCACATCTATGGTTTTAGCACCCTCTATGTTATGGTTGGTTTTCACGCAAAGTGCAAAGGAATCAGCAATAATTTATTTCAAAGCGTTCTCCCGTCTTTTCCGCATTTCGTCTTTTCCGCCTTTGTACCTTCATTGTGTGCGAAAAGTTTAAATAAATAAATAAATACCGATTGGTAGTAGTTTAACTGAGTGAAATCAATTTTCAATAGTAATTATTGAACTCAAATCGTGGCCTAGCTCAAAAACATTTACTATGTTATTTTACTTTGTTAAGAAAGGAAAGAATAAAGACGGGGTTTGGTTGGTTTTATTGGCTGCAGTATCATAATGGCGGCAGTATCATAATCCATCTATACTAATATTATAAAGAGGAAAGATTTGTATGTATGTTTGTAACGAATTAACTCAAAACTACTTAACAGATCTGGATGTAACTTGGCACAAAAATAGACTTTTTATCCTGAAAAATTGTACGGTTCCCGTGGGATAATTTCCCACATACCCGCGGGCGAAGCCGCTGGCAAAAGCTAGTATTCATATACATCTTAAATACAGTTCTCGTAACACAATAAATACATTTCCCAGCTGATACAATTACGAACTGAACTTCAAAGCTGACTGCAAATGCAACCCGCAATGACAGTCAGACTGCAAAATCAAGCGTGATTGCGTTGCAGACTATTTTACTCGTAGCTTACTTCGTGCGTGATCGTACGTCATCGGCCGTGGTAGTGCGGTTACGTTTGGAGCGCACGCCATTTTGATTCTCTTAACGATGTTTGCCTGTTATTTTGGGATCGGAATAAACTTGGGGTAATTATAGGTTTTGACTGATGCTGGTTTTGAATAAGAACAATATTTTGAATAGTATTGCTTTCAACTATTTCAATTTTCAGTTTTTCTTTTTATTCTTCATTGATTTTTTGAGTTTCATTAATGTGTTAAATAAATAAGTAAGAATGAATGTTATTGTGTGGAATTTAGCTTACTAAGACCAACTCTGAGTCTCTTCGACATTCTGTTAATATTTTTCTTCTAACAAAATGAAACATATTTTCTTACAAAATACCAACAACGCTTTGTAAATACAACTGTTAGTATCCAACCAGACAGTCTATGAAGTAGAACACAATTTATTGTGCGACACACAATAACATAGCAGCCCACATTTTTCTTATTTGACACAATACGCTTCAAGAGAAGTTTGCCCAAACTAAAATGTCAAAATATTCTCAGTGGGTAGATGGTGTAATATGTAGGTACTGTTTTAATATGTAAAGCTGGTTTCAACTTTATAAGCTCTAGGAATCGGCATGCAAAAATATTGAAAGGATAAATTATAAGTAATCATGCTTTAGACAACGAATGCACCCTCTATTATTATTGTCAACCGTTATCTATATTAAAATTACTTTATCACACTGCAAAGTTTCAGCGACAGAAAAATTAATGTAATTTCTCCATATAAAGCATTTCCTCTTTGACTGGACTACATATTGTTTTTTCTAAGGCTGTATACTAAGCGAATAATTCCAATACGTGATGAGAATTAGTCATTCATTATTATTATTAGTCGTAAGCAATTGCTTAACAGAAAACCTCATTCCCAAGGATTCAAAATCAGACAAAACCGATGATTTCATGGCTGGCATTTTTCTTTGCGACGTGGTCATATTCAATAACGCTCTCGCTTCATTCCCTCACCCAGGACCTCGCAATATTTATGTCTGCTGTATAGTTAACAAATGTTCGAGTAGTATACCGGTGAACCGAACAATAATGTGGGGACGGCTGAGGGTGCTGCAGTGAAGAGGAGTAGCACAATGGAAATAATTGACGTGAAGGAGCAGGGAGTATTGAGCTTCAAATGCGATGCAATTTCATGAAGCAGATAAAATTATTATGAAAAATTATTATTATAAAAGCCTATTTATTAAAAAAATGCATATAAAATAATGGAACTAATGTTAAACAATAATAAATGATTCAAATGTATTTTTGACATTAATTAAATTAGAATCTTTTGTCATTTCTAAAATTAATTTTTTATATTTTATTAAAGAAAAGTTTATAAAAGTGTTAATTTATGAACTATGCCCCACAAAACCTATTTCACGGTTTGTCTGTGGGAACGGAACATATAACTTTATATAACTACTAAATTTTATACAACTACAGTAGACTAATAATAATATACCTATGTATTGACGGTAACTACAGGAAATTTCTTATATCTAATATAATTAATCTGCAAACCACTTTCCTAAGAATCTGGTTTACAAACTCTTGAGGTAGGACTGCTTAAGTAATTTGGCGACTTTACGTTTTATTCTCTGAGTTCTTATTTGACATTGTATTTAAAACTTTTGACATTGTATTGCAGACTGTTTGACATTATATTTGAAACTGTTTGGCACTGTACTTGGATTCAACTGGAATGTTAATTAATAATTCATAGTTCTTTGTATGTGTATGTTAATTGCATATTCAACACAATGTAAATAGTGTATGAATAAATGAAATGAAAAAACTGGCACAATAGAATAATTGTTTTATATAGTGTTAGCTAATTGTTTTACAGTATTGTATTAAGATTTCAATTTTAACTCCAAACTTTGTTCGGCAACAAAAACGAAATACATTTCCATTTTAGTCTATTTTAAGTAATACTAAGTAGTAGTTTATTAGTACTTACACCGTGATGTTATGTTAAGTAATTAAACATTTTAAATCTAGATTTATTTACGACTTTAAGAATTATAAACATAAATAGAACATCGTTAATCAAACCACATTACTTTTAAATCGCCTCTTAACTTACGCGAGCTAAACTTAGCTCGCGTAAGTTAAGAGGCGATTTGGAATGGCCGCCATTTTTCTTTGGTGCAAGCGAACAATGTATTTAACAGATTAATCACAGCTGCCCCTAGAGCATTCAGGGCGGTGCCTAGCTTGTACTAACAGACGGACTGCAGTCTTTTTAAATACGACTAGAATTTCTTGGTAATCCATATCTTTTTCTTGGAGTGTCCATGGCAAAATTAACAAAAATAAAAAATATTTTTATTAGTTTGGCCTGAAATTTGAGACTCCTCCGTGCCTCGGAAAGCACGTTAAGCCGTTGGTCCCGGCTGTCATTTGTGCATCTTTGGCAGTCATTACGGGTCGTCAGAAGCCCGACAATCTGACAGCCAGTCTTACCAAGGGGTATCGTATTGCCCAGTTACTGGGTTGTGGAGGTCAGATAGGCAGTCGCTCCCCCGACCCCAACATAATTGGGAAAAGACTAGGCAGATGATGATGATGATGAGTTTGGCCTGAAATTCAGCATCGCGAATGCGTGTCCTCACGCGTGTAAGTAATTTCAATGATAAGCTAAATATTCTGTATATGAAATGAGTATGACAAACAATGTAATGTAAATACTTAGTAAAGACTAACTGCTGTTCGCGGCTTTGCACGCCGTGTCTCTTATTGTTTAAATTAGAATTAGCCTGTTACCCCTCATAACATTAGCTGACAGTCAGGGAGAGTCCCGTCAAAGTCAGTCCAGTTGTGAGGCCTAGGGAGAGGGATAAGCCGCAACAGATATGCAGCCAAATTAAAAAAAATAGATTTTATGTTATAAGTGCTTACCCTGTAGGTACATGTAGTAAAAAGCTGTTATTTTGTCAGTACAAACAGACACTTCGATTTAATTTATTTTTGTGGATATAGAATAGTAGACAATACATAAGCGCCATCTCCACGGGGAGGAGATGTCTCTCCTCTCGCCGAGACATCAAAGTTAAAAGAAACTCTATGACTCAATCTCCACACCGCGATAATTTGAAGGCTCAGTGACTATCTCGCGATTCTCTCCTCCGTGGAGATGGCGCCTAAGCGTTGAAAGTGTAGTAATTGAATCTTTCAGCAGACAGTTCGATATAAAATGCGGACATTAATGATTCTTTATAGGCGGAGAGCCGGCGACAAATTGCTTTACTCAATGTTTATTGAGGAGGGAATTTTCTTAAACGTTTTCTGTAACTTTATGTTGATTTACAACGTTCCGCGTATTATGTGGTTCCGTTTTAGTGTAAGAATAAATCAGCCCTTCAGTAGTCAAGGGTGTTTTAATAGGAGCAAGGTGGTAATGAATATCAATAAAGTTTGACCCAAAGTTTACCAAGTGTTTATTTTATTTATTTATTTATAAGTGTGCTGATTATGATATATCTACGAAGGTGTAAAAGATTAGGCTCTGTTGAGTCGATAATGGATTAGTGTAAACTCTCTCCCCACTGTCGCATATTATAATTGGGGAAATACCGTACGGTTTTTGTGTGTTAGAGGTTGATTGACTCCAGCTTACTGCGAAATCAAAGTCAAAGTTAAATCATTATTTTAAATAGGCACAAGAAAAGCGCTTTTTAACGTCAACATGAACAAGAAATAGAATCGATTCTAGTCGCTATTTCCAAAAGGTAGTTTCGGATGAAGAAAAATGGGCAAGAAACTCCACCGTTACTATTTCAAAATATTTTGTATACATGAATTATAAAACGATGAACCCAGAGTAAAAACACTACACCACAAAAGGTGAAAAGAAAAACACATATAACATTTGCAGGTAAACTTAATTATGTCATAAGTACATGGTGCTTACATATTTACAAACGAAATTCAAAAAAGAATTTGCAATAGAAATTCTCATGAATTTTCTAAAAGAAGATAGAATAACAAAAACAAAAAGATTGTCCCCAGCTCTCAACCTAGTGGATTAAGTATCTTAACGTCTTACCTGTGACCACGAGCTACACACTCAATCGTCACGCGCTGTGCAAACCAATGGAAGAAGTTATTTAGAGGATTTTAATTTTGAGAAATCTAATATAATTTTTACTTACTAAATTTTGCTTGCAACATTTTTTAAGATTGTTTTAGTATAATTTAGTTTTGATGGCTTGTCATTAAAAAATCTTTTACTAAATGGTAATTTCGTATGCCTACCATCTCAATATTTGTACACCGTTAACGGCAAAACATAGATATTTCAGCAACAATTTGATTCAAAACACCCATTTTACACCTTCATTTAACAAAAAAAAAACTTTGACGTTGACTTAGCATGCCACGAGTCACTGTGACATGGCTTGTGGAGTAACGGAGGGAAACAGAAGCCACGCGCGCGTGTCCTTTGACCCCAACCAAACCAGAAGGGAAGATCTTACAGCCTTAAAGTAATTGTATTCTGCCTGCAAGCAAGCGTGCAAATTTTTGTTTTAATAAACTAATAATTATACAGATTAAAATATTACTACATTACAATATACACACAAAATGTCATTCATTAATTTACAATAAATCATTAATTATTACTTACTCTAAATCATTAATTATTACTTATTTTTATGTTGTAATTGCGTATACACGTGGTCCTTGTCTAAAAAAAATAAAGTAAAAATGTAAGCAGTGAGATATTTGAAATTGCAAGTAATAAGAGAGCTGTTTATTTATTCATTATCTTTTAGTTTGGAGGAAAAAAGCTTGAACTAATGTTGTTGATATTTTTTTAAGTGAATGGTATATTTTGACGAAACGGAAGTATTGCGGTTATTTTTGTTTTTTTTTACTAATCTGTCCGTTTGTCCTAAAACTATAGCTTATAAAAACAGAAGGTACATCAAAGTCAGTTAAACTTATCACAGATTTTTTTTTACATAAATCTTGACAAACATCAATTAGTTATTTTGTTACTTCTGTTAAAGGTATTTTATTATTTGCCAAAATGCATATAACTCTCAGTGTAAGCACGGCCTAACGTTGCCCGAATTGTATTGTCTCTCTTGTACACTCTATTTACTTCAAAGCTGTCAATCACAGAGAAAACATATTTCCGTCAAAACATTATGCTGCAAGACAATGCTTCCTTATTGCCACAGTAAACAATATCTATACAGTAGAATAACCATGGATGCTGCAAACGTCTAACGGCACTACACGTTGTACCCAATGTTGGCCCCAACTTCTGGACTGAGAAAATGGCATTGGCCCCAACGTTGGCTTGTTGCTAAATACTTATTTCTCGACCTACAAGAAGACGAGTGCCATTGGGCCCAACATTGGGACCAGCGTGTAAAGCCAGCGTAACAAAATAAAATGGCGGATAATTCCCACGTTTTATGCCCTTCCTTGAATAAACTGGGGGATATACTTGTGTTTTACCGTTTATAAGCGGTTTATAAATGGTTGGTGGTGTAAGTACCGTCTGGGGAGGTGGTTCCCTATCAGTTTATGCAGCTTGAGAGTCCAGGAGTTTAAGTGGATAGAAAGGACCGTTTGATATCATGCAGGCACTTGCAACACTTACAATGGCGATGCTTTTCATTTTGGCAATACAACAACATTCATTGCGTCATTACGTTGCTGAGGTGACGAGTTTTTCAAACATTAGAAACAATGGATTAGCAATTTCCTTCAAAATCCTCTGGATTGTGATTTACAAGTGTGTTACGTAATTAGGATGCTGGAGAACTATAAATACGATTCTGTTGCAGTTTTTTCTGTTTTTCTATATCTAAAATAAATTAATGCGAATTTCGAAATTTATGTCACTGAACTAGTAGCGAAGCAAGATGCTGTGTGAAAACCTTCAATTTCGACGACAAAGTTGGCGCAATGGTTTAGCGATTGACTACTGCGTAACATGGCGCATCGATTCCCGCAAGGAACAATATTTGAACGATCTACAAGTATTTGTTCCGGGTCTGGGTGTTTGTCTATCTATAATATGTATGCATTTGCAAAACAAATGTATATAAGTAGCTTATCAGCCATCTCGTTACCATAACACAAGCATTAGGTCGCTTAGCTTGGGACTATACGGCGTTGTGTGAAATGTCCAAGGATATTATTATAATTTAAAGTTATATTGCGCGAATAAGCATTAGTACTGTAAAGTAATCAACGTCTATTCATTATCTTTAAACAAAGAGTTCCTCGTCCCGCAAAATTATGACTGGTACAATTTTGTGTTTAAAATGCTACAACATAAAAACGGTTTAAGTTGCTTCTGTTAAATTTCATGCACTAAAAATAACAAAGATAAACAAATCTAATAACAAATAAATAACACATCAAGCCTGGATAAAGAGGCTGTCCTCTCATAAAACTTGGAAAGTACGTAATTCCCTCCGTGCGTCAAGTTTCATCGCTCACTTCTTCTTTAAGTTGTTCTGTAATACGGGTATCTTCATCTACTATAATACTATACAAGATAAACAATATAAGTTTGTTATAACTTGTTTATCTAATAATGAACTTAAAGGCCTGAAGAATTTCTTTTAGATGGGCTTTGTTATTTGGCTTTTGAGAAGTAACATAGTGGGCGCAGACCGGAGCAGTAAGTAAGCGGGATTGTCCGAAAGGGTTACCCCGGAACATAAAGGGCTAAGGAAGAAACATGGACGCGTTTTAGTCAGCAAAAGGCTGACACTGACCTTCCGCTCCACCTAAAGCGGGAGGAGTCATTTGATGATTTTCTAATAAAAAAAAAACTCGGAGCAGTAAACAAAGAGTTTGACAAGCTTACCCTGTGACCACGAACTACGCGTCACGTGGCAGCAACTGTGGACAAAACAAACGTGCGCTTTTATAATTTCGTGATGATTTACTATCGTGGATGTCCACAGCATCACTATAAAATGACCCCTTTAAATATTACCCATGAATTCAATTTCACCCTGTATAAAAACATATATTGAAAGAAGTTGTTTAGAACAAGTCACCGCGACGTGAGTTGCGTAGTAAAGTTAAAGTCAAATAATTCATTTTAAACAGAACCTTTTGAGCGTCAAAATTTACAAAAAAAATTGAATTGCTTCTAGTTGCCGCTTTAAAAAGGCGGTAACGTATGGAGAAGAATGTGCAAGAAACTTCACCGTTAGTCTTTTAAAATGTTTTATTATATTTTATATAATATTGGGAAGACGATACACCTAGAATAAAACTACTCCATCACAAGAGGTAAAAAAAGACACTGTCTCGTAAAATATGTAATTATATGAAAGACTAGCTTCTGCCCGCGACTTCGTCCGCGGAAAATTGCGATATACTGTAACTGTTTAGGCAGCGCATGCAAATAATTCTGTTTTCGGAGGTATTTCTTTCCGACTTGCTAGACGAAAATTGCGATAGCTCGGCTAATATGTAAGATATAAATATAATTTATAGCCTATAGCACTCAGGAATAACGTAGCTTTCAAAGCAAAATTTTGAAATTGGATCATTAGTTCCGGAGATTACCCCCTGCATACAAACTTACAAACTTACAAATTTTACCTCTTTATAATATTAGTATAGATACATGGTGCTCACTTATATACAAATATAACAGCAATGTACGGACACCGTTGTCGCCACACGGATACAAGTCGCGTCGAAGTCTCATCGCTTGAGGTCCAGAACGGGGCCTAACAAAGAGAGTTACCTACTCATTCAAAAAACAAACTCTTACTACCAGTGCACTATAAAATTCCAAAAAATATTTACTGTATCTTATTTCTCACATATCTATAGAATAATTGTAAACTGGAGGAGCGGAATCACCTAATACAAGCAAATCTTTGCCTAAAAGGTGACTCCAAACCTAACATAGTGACATATACTTAAGTGAAGAAATAAACATTTTTATTTATTTTTATGTATCTCATATGTATGGTAAATAAAGCAAAATACTTTAAAAATAGTTGGCACTGCATAGTATTGTAACTTATTTATTAAAATAAAAACAGTACCGCATGGAGTTTATAGAATTATTCAGCTTGAAACGTATTACATACACCTAGCGCGCAAAACACCTTCATGCTATCCCAGAGGGAGCCAGCTGTCTGTCAAGCTACTGCACTAGGTAAGCAGCTTTTAGAACAAGGATGACAACGATTTTGATTTCAACAGGATATTTATTTAGTTTACCTTTACTGCCATTCGGAGATTAACGGCACCTAGAAAACTTATATGTTTAAGTGTATGTTTTACTAAGTGCCTTTAATCTAAATAAAAATACTTAATTTTAATTAGGTAAAATTAAGTATTTTAATTTAGTATTTTTTTTCTGTTGCAGAAAACCTGAAACGGCGCAAATACGCCAACCTTATTGGGACTTACATGTTCGAGCCGTTTGGGATTTAAACACTAGGGCCATGGGGTCCGAGTGCCCACTATGTTTTTCGAGACATCGCCGCTTGGCTGATCGACTCTTCACGTGACCAGAGCGCTGGCCTATTTTTGGTCAAAGAATCAGCATTGCCATACAACGTGGCAATGCTGCCAGCCTTTTAGGAACTTTTCCGGTTGACAGCGATGTGGACGAATTTTTTGATGCTTTTTGTTTATTATACATATTATTATGAATATTTAGCTTTTAAATGTAAATATGATTAGGTTATTAATTTATTATAATATGTATATATAGCCCTCAAACATTGTGGTACAGATAGGTAACTCATGTACTTAATTAAGTGCGACATGCACTTAATTATCGGAATTAAGTGCTTTCCCGAAGATCTGGCAATCAACACAGCTCGTAAAAAGTTTGAGGTTAAAGACACACGTATTTTTATGTGCTGTGGGGCAAAGATATAAAAGTTATGTTCCTTATACGTCAGTTACTTTGACATCATCGTAAATATTAAATTAATAGGATTTAGGCGTGTTCTTGTTTGTTGTGTTTTGTTTTTTTTTAGGGTAGGAAATCATAAAATTACCCCTGCCGCTCTGGGTGGGGCGGAA
Organism: Hyppa rectilinea; assembly: GCA_951799385.1. NCBI lineage: Eukaryota > Metazoa > Arthropoda > Insecta > Lepidoptera > Noctuidae > Hyppa > Hyppa rectilinea. The sequence continues at coordinate 18,585,921 of OX637310.1, forward strand.
AGGAGTGTCAGACTCTTACGGACCAAAACCCATCCATGTTCCTTCCTTAGCCCTATATGTTTCGCGGTAGTGTTAACCCTTTCGGACAATCCCACTGACCCGCGACAATTCAGCTCTCCGGTTGTTTGTTGTGTGTACCTACATGCTAAGAGAAAATGCTGGTATTGTTGTCATCCAACCATATTGTGCATTCACAGTCATGATACACCACGTGTCTACAACATAAATTGTCCGAATAAACAAAATGGCGGCACGAGATTCTTATACAGCTACAGAATTACCTACACAACTATCTTGACAATTATACGTGGTGTGATAATAGATGAATAGTTTAGATTTGATGTATTTGTGAATTTTGTGTTGGAAGATGTACAATTTGTCTTCAGAGGGGAGTAGACCTTCAACAAGAAAATAAAAGGAAATTCCTAAAAGGGCTACCTTTAATATGTTGTTAAAAATCATCATAGATTAGTTAGTATTATTTACATAGATTTCACTATTTTTCCCATGGGAAATTATTCAATGGGAACGTTCTCCCAAGATAAAAAGCAGTATTCTAAAAGTAAATCCAGGTGATAAACTGTCTGTGTTCCAAATTTTATCCAGAGCCGTTCTGGCATGATTGAGTAAAAAACATCCATCCCTCCTAACTTTCGCATTTATAAGGCTAAATATTGGAAAAAAGGAAATCAATTAAAGTTAATACAATTAAAGTTAATATTTACAGCAAAGGAGTGCTAATTAATTTGTTTAAATAAAATAAGCAATAAATCTGCCCAAGTCATCCCTCTATATAGTCAATTAAAACAACACGATCCCAAAACAACGCGACACACGGTCACCCCACTCATAACGCCGCGTCTACACAGTTGTGACGCGGAAATATTTATCCCACAGCCATTGTGAGCACTTATCCTTATTCCTCCTTGAATTTTGTACGCAGCGCGAATAAGATCTGTTCGTTGGCACAAGATAAGCCATGTATGGTAATGTAGTTTCCTCAAAAGCCGCCTAAGAACCCACTTTTCAGGATCACGGGGATTTTTCTAGATACAACGTTTTTAGATTCAAATTGTGTCAGTAAAGTGGCACTCCTGTCAAATTGTATGAATTATTCAGAAGGGGACTTAATTTGAATGAGAGCTTTTTACAAACGTATTCATGACCTCTTTACCCTGTCTGTGATGTGTCGGGTAGAACTACGGTTAGGACCCGTTTCTGTCTGGTTGAAACTTTGATTTCGTGGAACTAGTTTTTAATGAGAATGCGCTGAACAAATAGGTTAGTTTCATAAACGATATAGAGCAGTGTGCAAAGAAAACAAACAAAAACGCGTAACAATTCTGACCTATGTAGGATAAAAGTTACATAATTAGCTGAAATTATATTTGACCATCGAAAATTGAGTTGCCCATCTAATTAAATTTGAGTGTAGTACGAGAGTCATGATCGAAATTGTTGTCTCATGGCTTTACTACAAAAACAGTATCAAATTTATAGATTTGTTTATTCTGAATCCGAAAAGCCCAATTTCATAAGTATTCCGCGTCACACCTGACCGCATTTTCAAATGCGTCAAAGAAAATTACCAGCTGTTTCATAGCAATTTGTCTGATTTTCAAAAAAACCTTATAGCACATGAAACATGTTGTAAACATTGGTGGTTGATGCGAATAAACCATTTTAAAGAAGAAAATGTGAGCATCATATGCAATACTAGTCGGTAACATATCATTCTGTCAAAACTTGGAAATGATGAAAAAAATTACCCAGATGTGGAAAAAGAACAAACAAATTTAGTGCAACACCTTACAAATCAGACAAATTTTCAATTCTTGGAAACTATTTTAATTAAATTACCTATTGCGGCGAATTAAGGTACTATGAATAAAGAGCTTACCCGAAACCATTGAACGAATTTTTAAATAAATTGGACAAGAGAAAACTGGGATAACATTCAAAAATGCGATCAGATTACAAATGTTACCTTCAAAATATCGAAACAAAAACCTATATACATTTTTAATATCACACATATTGTGATAAAACTGTCTGTCATTTTTTTAACATAGCAAAAATGGACCCCTAAAAAACTGCAACGTTTTTGACCGGTACAGGTATTTTTTATTATTCTATACGGTTTTGGCCGTAAAACGATCCGGTACGGTTTAGGTCGTGGGCTCTCGTACTATAAACTCAGGAAGCAGCAGTACTATGCTACTAACTAGCTGGCTGGCTAGCGGTGAGTAACTAGTCGACAAGCGAGTAAATAATAACCCAGTTGTTACTAAGTCAATGTTATTCTTTCCTTTGGAAGAGGAAGCATTTTGGTTTGGGAGGAGTCGGTCTTTGTTGGAGAAGTGAGTAATGGAAAATGTTGTGTATTGACAACCGATTAAGGATAAATGATGTTCTTCAAGTATTAAAGTGCTTACTGAAAGTGAAGCGATGATGACAATGAGTGCGCTATTTATATGTTTAAATTAATTTAAAAAAAACTATTAGTTACTTGACTACGCTTAGGTATCATAATAATGTATTTATTCGCTAAGTGAACAATGTATGTTGTATCAGAATAAATAAAGAATCTTTAAACCAATATTATGGGACACCAAGAAATACTGCCAGTTAGGAAATAGAAGGGATAATAACAAAGGCGATGTTTATTTCCGAAGAAAGCCTTTTCAGCTCTCTTGCGTAAAACATGTTTCATGTTTTTTAATTAAATTACACCAAGCCAACATAACATTTTATAAAAATCTGTATAGGGAGTATGAAATATTTATAATATTTTCTCTTAACCTGGGTTAACATTCTTATTATTCAATCAAGTCAAGACTGAATTTAGAGATTCAACCCAATCACGCTGTCTGCGCTTTATAGCCAGCTGGCGAACCGCTGCAGCGCATCCCTAGGACATGAGTAGAACAGTTCACTTTACAGCTTGTTCTAAAATATTCGTCTGGAGCTGAGCTATAAACTGACTGTCTGAGCTACTGAAAGAACAATTGCTTGGTAATGTTTTATTTCCTTTTTGTAAAACATATCAGCCCACCTTGTATAACAAAAAGGACTGCTCCCGCTCTGGGTGGAGCGGAAGGGAGTGTCAGACTCTTACTGACTAAAACCCATCCATGTTCCTTCCGTAGCCCTTTATGTTCCGGGGTAACGGTAACCCTTTCGGACAATCCCGCTTATCAGTAGTAGTGCTTGCGACCACTAAACCAATGAGGCAGAATTTCCTTTTGGTAAAATAGAAATTACCTTTTAGGTTATACAAGTTTTATATTACAGAAGATTTTGGATGTAATCGTTTTTATTAGTCAAATTGAGGTATTTCGGTTTATTGAGCCATGTTTGAGAGTGCTCCTGTTGATTCATTGCATTTGTTTATGATTTTGTGTACCAAACCAACCACACACCACATTCACCCACCAACAACCAACCAACCAGCATATATCCTTGATTCTATCCCTGTGTTTATGGTCAGTGCGATTCCCCGAAAGGGCTACCACTGCTCCGGAATACAAAAAGTTAAGAAAAGAACATGAGTGGGTTTTACTCAGTAGACACTCTCTTCAACTCCCCCCAGAGCTGAAGGGGTCATTTGATGATTGCCCACCGTTAAAAAAAAATCCCTGTGTTGGTTGTTTTAACACTCTATGTAATCGTTTTCATTGAAAATATTAGTATTGATAGCCTAGAGGTGTGACCGTCGGACTGCCAAGTTATAGGTCTTGAGTTCGAACCCAAGACTCTAAATTTACGGATTAATGTGCGTATTGTATAAATTACCACTTGCTTAAAAATCGATGAAGGAAAACATCGTGAGGAAACCAGCATGTCCGAGAAATATTTCTCAACAGCATGTGAAGCTAAGTCAGAGGCCCATGGGCAGCATGAAAACTCTGACACCAGGTTAGTCACTAACCACACGAAAAGAAGAAGATTGAAAATATTCAGCCTGTGTTCAAAACCAATTTACCAGTAATTTTTTTCAATTACGTCTTATCACCAAATTCATGGTGAGCGCTATCACAATTTTCATAAAAATTAAAGATACCATACGAACAGATTCATAGCAATTTTCATAAAAATAATCTAGTCCTCGGGTTGTTGAACGAAATTGGGCAATGTTGCAGACAGAAAGTAATATCCGCTGTGAGAACAAAACTCGAACGTTCTCCACTATTGGTTCTTTGTGCTTTTTTATGCCGATAAAATGCAAATCTAAAATGGTCTCACACTGAAGTGTAAGGTTAAAAAACCTTGTGTGTTTGGAAGTACTTATTTGTTCAAGTTATGTTTCAGTTCCTTGGCCTGTGTTTGATTAACACGGTTTTTTTTTCAGAAGTACTTTCAAAAACCACCAGGAATGGATAGCCAGCAAACTTACATTGACATATCTCAAATTGGACTAACCTTAATTTTGACCTCTTATTACAGACCTAAGTAGGTCTGTATTGAATTTTTACACTTTGAATGTTTAAATAGATTTTAATCAGCATTGTTTGACATGCCACAGCCACTAATCTTCGAAAAATTATGTTTGTACGCCGGATCGGCAGAATATAATGTACTAATATCAATAATTTAAATACTCGTACCACCATTGCAACAATATTCTGACAAATAAAATCATTTATTATTATTATTAAACTACGGAACTAGAATCTTTTACAGCCGATTTTTAGGCAAGTGATAATTATACAATACGTACACATGAATCCGTAACATCAGAGGTGTGTGTCTTGGGTTCGAACTCGAGACCTTTGACTTGGCAGTCCGACGGGCCCAAAACTAGGCTAACAATACTGGTGGAAGCAGTAGGAAGAAGGCATAAAGGGTGAATTGCATAAGCATGCACCGTTAAAAATAAGATAAACCAATTTTTGAATTAAAGATCAGAACATTCATTTCTGTAACACAATTTCAATAAAAAATCATTGATACATATGTTCTAAAAATCCGTCTGCTGCACTGCCCTGCCTGAACCACACAATGACGCAATGAATTGCCAGAATTAAAGGCATTGCCATCGTAAATATGTTACGCAGTTACCAGACAGTTTTTCAACTCACTAATTCCTTTCGATGTATTAATTTTACAGTATTTAATTTCATTATAGTAATCGCTTGATTTACCGATCCACCTGACAATATTCCCAACTGTAGCACCGTAATAATGTTGTGACATTAGAGGTTGTCGGAACAATGCTGCATAATAGTCAATTAACAGTCTTTAAGTCAAACGACCGGTTTAATGGAGACTTGGAGAGCTTATAATTGTCAACCTTTACACTCAGGTTGTGGAACGTTTGAGAGGTGAATGCAGATGGAAGTTATAATAATTATATTTGTGATATTTTTGTTTTATACAGAGTTGATAATTATGATAGAGGGATATTAAATTACACTACGTATACTATACGTGTTTAGTATTAATTTTGAAAGGTGGAATAAAGATGGAAGTTTCATTATATTTGTGATATTATTGTTTAATACAGAGTTGATATGACAGAGGAGCATTAAATTACACTGCGTATACTATACGTGTTTATTATTAATTATATTAAAAATAAAAAACACCAAACATTAGTTTTCAAGAAACTAAATAGCTTACAAATCAGAGTCAAACGCAAACACACTTTGTAAATAAAAACTGACCTTGTAACAACGCATCGTAGGTTATACTAAGATTTATCGTTTTAAGTCATTGACTGCCACGCAGCAGACAATAGAAAAACTATTGTTTGTCGGACACACGGTGACCGCGTTGGCGTTCAACGTGAGTGAATGATCTATGCTTATAAACATAATCAGCTGTTAGGAAAGATACATCTTGTACGTACGGGGCAAAAACTTAAAAAATCATTTGCGACTAAACTATTGCTCCCATTTCATTGATTTTTGGTACAGAGCTTGAAAATGGTACCTAGTATAGGTAGTTTAAAGGAAATCCCCTTTGTCGTATCAACTCTGTATAATGTAGTGCTTTATAGTGGTCGGTTCCTATAAACAAAAACGAATCGTTTTACTAACCAATGACAGCATGTTTTTATTGCCAACTGGGCACATAAATAGAATTAATGACAGCCGCAAGGATCAATCCATTAAGTCAAGCAACAATTTCCAAGGTTGGACTGATGGATGACCATCTTTACACACCAAGAGTCCTTCGTTCCACGGAAAATACGATGGTCCCGGATGCCGTTCACGGAGCTTTGACAGTCGTTACGGATCGTCAGAAGCCCGAAAGTCTGAGATTAATTTTAATTTAGTTTTTAACCGTATTATTGCCTCCATAATTCAGTTACTAGATTATGGAGGTAAGATAGGCAGTCGTCACGCCTAAAATACTGGTATCCAGCGGCATCCGGTTAGACTGGGCGACCCCAACATGGTTTAGAAAAGGCTAGGCAGTTTGATTGATTGTTTTTAAATAGATTCGTGAGTTAATTGTACCCGTGATAGCTATTTCCATTTGAGGGTCAACTGTAGGGACTACAGGCAGCAATGTGCTAACGCTGCAAATGGTAATATTCCCCCGCGCATACTATTATTATTTTCCACTGACTATAAGAGAGTATTTGTAAACAGATGTGGTCTCGTTGACGACTACACGCAGACTGAGGCCGATTAGCTTATGAAACGCCTTTTTTAACACCCGACACAAAAAGCTGGGTGACCGCTATGTAATGTGTGTGAGTCTGTGGCACCGTAGCTATTAAACGGGTGAACCAATCTGGATGCGGTTTTTTATTTTATTAGAAAGCTGGTTTTTTAGCGGTAGTTTTTTGACATGTTTTATTTAGGCGTTCGTTTTGCTGAAAGACGTGACGTGATGTGACGGACGTGACGTCATGAAGCCTTTTCCAATAAAATAAAACAGTGCCGAAACCAGTCATAGCTTTGTTAAGTTTCCAACCGTCAGATACATTTGTTGGTTAATTTGTATGGTAACTTGTTTGTTTGAAATAGGTTAGTGGAGCAAGCAAGGGTAGCGATGCAGAGACAATGGGGTGTTACGTAAATGGTATGTTTGTATGGTGATAGACGACAAAGCAAGTGAGAACTGAGGCGAGTACTTCAGGCCCTCGTTGTCTCGTCGTCTTGTTTGACCTGTGCATTAACAAATAATTTGTTTATATAACCAACTGGCTGCTGCCCCGCGGTTACACCCGCTGCTCGGCTCCTATTGGTCGTAGCGTGATGTGACATAGCCTATAGCCTTCCTCGATAAATAGACTATCCGACACAAACATATTTTTCAATGCGGACCAGTAGTTCCAGAGATTAGCGCGTTTAAACAAACAAACTCTTCAGCTTTATAATATTAGTATAGATTAAAATGTACACAGGTGGACTTATATATTGTAGTCGCTGATACATTAGGAAGTATTTTTTTTATTATTTATTTATCTAAACTTACTCCACTACTCTTACAGGACTCTGGTGACCCCGCAATACAATAGTGGGTTGCCACACATCCAAAAATTAAAGAAATCACCTAATGACACTTAAAAATCTACTTAAACGAAATTATATTAAAATCTTAACCTAAAGTAAAAAACAAAGTTAACAAAGAATAAACAAAATAAAATATAATACTATATACTTAAATAAAACTTACAAAATTCAACAATACTCTTGCACATAGATTGCCCGAAAAAATGTCACGAAAATATGTGAATTTAATAATAATAGTACATAATTATAAATTAATTATTTGAATATTAACACAAAAGATTATTTTATGCGATTACTGTGGCAGGGCTAGGGCAACTCTATAGTTGGCCAGAATATAAATGTTGTAACACATAGCTTTTTTTTTGGGTGGGAAATCATCAAAATCACTTTTCACAGCGGGAAGTGTTACACTTTTACTGACTAAAACCCACCCATTTTCCTTCAGTTGCCTGTACACTTTCAATCTAATCCGCAGGCAGCAGGAAACTCAAACTCAAATTCTTCATTGCATTCATGTGTAAATAGGTGTAACATAAGTAAATGTAAACAAATTAATAAAATATAAATAACAGAATATATAAAATAACAAAATACAATATAGAATATAACTAATACAAACGAATAAAATACAATAATTAATAGAAGTAAACAAATAATCGAATAACACATATTGATATTAATTATAATAATTACAATTGTTTTAAGTTACTACTTTCCAACTGACTGGATGCTTGGCTTGTTATGTCCAATTAAATGTAAAATCCAATTTTATTAATTTGTTATGTTATGTGTAAGTGTATGTAAATGTGCTTCCTTGTGTAAGTATTGTTTCTGTGGTTTAGGACATACCTAGCACCTTTTTTTTTTTCTGTGTATTTCCTGTGCGTGTCCAGAACAAAATATCTTTCACTCTGTCTGTCGACCTGTGTTCGCAAATCAACTTATTTGATTTAACTTGATTTGCTCTGTTTGTAGCAATTTTGACGTTCTAAACTCCACTATCCAAGCCAAACCTAAGCAGTTTTGCCACGCTTAAAGTTAAACTTTTATGCAGTCAGCGCTGCAATGATGTCGGTAGTCGGTATTCAGTAGTCGCCAGCACATTAAGTTACCACAAACTGTCAATTTTTTTCAATCGATTGTGAACTTAACAGTCTACGTTTAAAGGTTTATAATAATTTGAAGAAATTTGACAGTTTGGTATATCTTAATGCTCTGGCGACGTACAGAGGCCAGCACATCAAGCTATCCCTAACTGTCAAATTTTCTCAATTAAAAATGAACCTTATGTCTTTGCAATAAAGTTGAAATACTATCAAAGAAATTTGACAGATTGTGGTAACTTGATGTGCTGGCCTCTGTACAAACTAGTGAGGAGAAAAAGATTGGAACAGTAACAGATAAAAGATGAAAATTCAAAGTTGATTTTCTTATAAGCTATGTATTTCGTTGAAATTGTAAACGTATATCAGCAAGCCAATACAAAATTCAAATGCGAATCAAACGTTCTGGAGAATACATCACAATTTCAGTACGTAGCTAGATGCTTCAAGAAAATTGCTTTCGTATTCCACTACAAAAGACACATGAAACCTAATACATAAGTCTTTTCACATGTGATTGTACGGATCAAGTCAATGTAACTTACAATATCATAGTTTGTGTGAATGTGGTCAGTACAGAAGGCTATTTAATAAAACCCGACTGACGAAAATTCGAAAATTTTACTTTTTTATTTTTATTTTGGTCATGGTTTTAGTTTGGGCCGCGTTCAAATAGTGGGTGGCTCGCCGCTGCAGTGAACGCGCTCACACCGGGGCCCAAGGAACACCAACCCCCGCGTAAAGCCTCCGGCAGGAGGCCCCGGCCCGTTCCAGTTTGGGGGTCAAACGTCGCAAATGCTCCACGAAGTTCCATTGGCTGTCGAGGAAGAGACCCAGGTTTCATCGTGGTCTTGACGTCGAAGTGATCCCCTCCTACCGTTAGTTGGGATCCCGATGGTAGCCTATTCCGAGGCCCATGAAAGGACATGGCCTCGGACCCGTGCAAAGCATCCTCAAGACCCAACTGCCAGATCCTCTCCATGACTATCGCAACCCCGCGTGACATAGCGTCGGCCGCTGCCTGATGCGACCTCCCCTGCGCCAGGACCAGCGTGTCGTCACTTTTCGTCGTTCACGTCATGTGCCAATTTTGGCAATTGATACATTTCTTATATCTCGTATTCTGATTTTACAATTTCTAAACAAGACCTAGATTGGCCCTTTCTCCCTCAATAACGTCCCCAAACCAACTCCTGTCTCAAACAACATACCTATTTATCATTAATAGTTATTGTCGTAAACTCGTTACCCGTAAAGTTCAGGTGGTAGGTGGTTATCTATTAGTTCATTACTTTGAACTTGGCTAAGTATTATGAAGTTAAAGCCGGGTTTAAGCTGAACTGTGTCATTGTTGAGTAAGTTGTTAGAAGCACCTATTTAGTTTGTGCTTTGTGGAGGTGATTGGGTGAATTATTAAAGGAGATTGTTCTACGCCCATACATTGTTCGCCCTGGAGCCAACAGCATAGAAGAAATCATTTTCTATTTGTAAACTGCCCTTAGTAGCCCATAAGAACAAAGTTTCTTGACGGACACTTTAGAGAAAAGATTTATTTAAAGAAAAGGAACAGATTCTGAGGTTATTTTTAATAAAAGAAAACTTAAGTAATTCCTTCTAAAATCGCTATTTCTGGTTTCTACAAAGCATTCAACTTCAAATACAGTAAAATATTACCGTAAATACAGTTGTATTATGCCTTTTAGGTACAGTTATTATTTATTGGTTGAAGTTTACTTTAAGCGAAGTCCGTTGTCAAAATGCTAAGGTGTCGTTTAAGCAGATCACAGAATCAGTTATTCGAAGCCAGGTCACGTTGAAAGCAATCCAAATTGTAGTCCGTTAAACAGAAACAAAATCAAAAACGCCAAAAGAAATCGCCAAATATGTAGGTATTCACAACAACACAACACAGCCACAGGCACCGACTAACGTAGTGACGTAGAGATGCTCTCTTGAAGATCAATCATTGTATATCGATTATCAATGACCACCTATTTAATCTGTGGTTTTAATTTAGTAGACCAAAATGACAGATGAATATGTCAAATATAAATTAAATTGTTCCGTTTCAAACATAAACACGTTGTTGCTATGATTCTACTCCAATTAAATTAATGCTAAAATAAAATATTTTGTTCCCAACGAACAATGTGTAACGTTTTAGTTTGCGACATTTAAAAATAGAGTTTAAGTACTTAAAAAGCTGTCAGCATATGAAGGGGCCCCTCAGGGCCAAGCCTGCCGGGTAAGCGGGATTGTCCGAAAGGGTTACCGCTACCCCGGAACATAAAGGGCTACGGAAGGAACATGGATGGGTTTTAGTCAGTAAGAGTCTGACACTCCCTTCCGCTCCACCCAGAGCGGGAGCAGTCATTGGATGATTTCCCAGCCTTAAAAAAAAAAAAAAAAGTACTTAAAAAGTAAAAATATGGCTATTGAAGTCGTGAAATGGTTATGAGAACAATTCACTAGAGTTGCGTCGTAAATGACATTTCAATCGTTAATTGAGAGATTTTCTGACAAGTGAAAAAACATAGTTCAATAGATGGCGTGGGTAAAAAATACGTCTTTGTTTTACTGGCTACTGATAACAAAAATAAGATCCGTAAATAAGAAAGCTTATTTGATGTCAAAAACCTGAGACAGTGACGTATTTTTTACCAACGCCTCTTTTGAAGTAATATTTTCTCACTTGTGAGAAAATCCCTCATTCGACAAGTAAGTACATTTTGTGAGTTTGTTTTGTTCATTATATTTTCATCATAATCGTGCTAGGCCATATTCATCATAGTTAAGTTCCATTAAAATGTTCACGGAACTAATTCCATGAAAAAAATATGCATGACAAATTTTATGTTGCACATTTTTAATGTATTGGAAGTAAGTAATAAATATCGAACATCCATTATTTATCACTAGATATTATGGACATCATCGTCGATATCGATATTTATGTAATATCAGCGAGAGCGACACTGTCAAATCTTTTGTGACATTCACATTGACAATTCCTTGAAAGATGGCGAGTTCAGTTGGTAATAAAATCAATGAGGACACTTTTAAAAACCTATTAAGAATTAAACAGTGTCCGCTTGAATTTTTTTATTTTTAAAAAGCATATTTAAAATATAATTAAAATTAACGTACACGTCAAATGTTTGTTGGTTATAGGGCGGTCTAGAACAATCTCCTTTCTAACTGAATAAGACAGGTTATGAAAACAATGACAGCGATGCGTACGAGTACTTCGACGCCTAAGTGTCTTTTTGTTTTTTGAATTTATTAATATAGTTAGTAAGATAGTCATTTTTATTTAAAATATTAAAAACTATTGAATTTGAACTTTTTTTCTGTATGTCAAAAAGTAATTATAATTCTGTATACATTTTTCAGAAGCCCGAAAGTTGACAGCCTATCCTAACAAGGGGTATTGTATTACCCAGTTACTGGGTTGTGAAGGTCAAACAAGCATCGCTCCACGTAAAATACTGTTATTCAGCTGCACCGCGTTAGACTGGAAGCCGACCCCAACATTTTTGGGAAAATGTTAGGTAGATTGAATATGGTGAAAATCCATGATAAGCGGTCACACATATATACACACGAAAACGACATAGGTATAGATAAAACCTTATAATATAAGTCACAATTAATACTAACTACTAATATAACAACAGTACAAATAACATAACAACAGTAACCATTTATAAAACCTTAAAAAAGAAGATACATAATAACCTACACAAACTATGTATGTATTAACATTGTATGAAATGGAACTATAATATACGTCTATCAGCTAATAGAAATCTTATTGAATGAGCTGGGATTCTTGCTAACGGTGCCAACATCCATCAACTTAGTATGCAATGTATGTGTGAGGTTATGGATGGAGAAATATTCTGTTCATGAATGTAATTTTGGGCATGGTCAAGGTAACAGAGCGATATGTTTGTTTTACATTATGCATATATATGTACAGAGGTCAGCATATCAAGTTAACCCAATCAGTCAAATTTCTTTGATAGTTTTTCAATTTTATTACAACAGTGTAAGGTTAATTTTCAATTGGGTAAATTTGACAGATAGGGATAGCTTGATGTGCTGGCGTTTGAACTTCCTTGATAACAAACAGAGAGAGGTATAATTGAGTATGAATTTGATGAGCATGTCCTACAATAGTAGATATAGAACTACTGAGCATAATTATTACTTATGAGTAGGTACAGTCAGAAAGAGGTGGCGAGACGACCTAAAGCAGGGGTGGCGAACCTCTACACGTATAATTGCGCCGTTTTTTCGTAACAAATATAGAGTGTGGCAACAACAATTTTTTATTAGTGACTACTGGAATAAAACAAAATAATTCCTTTTTTATGTTATAATAAGATCAACATTAACATTTTTATATGTTTATTTATATGAAAGCACAAATTAGGGCCACACAGCGGACTAGCTAATTTTAGCAGCAGCGATCGGCGATTTTGCGACTGTACCGATGTACATATTATTATAATGGATTGCAATAAAGTGTTGAGTTTTGCATTAAGCTTCTAGAAAGCGGTTAAATCTCCGATTGCCGATGCTAAAAGTAGATAGTCTGTGGCCCTTAGTGCGGATTTTGCTGTTGCAAACTTGATGACGTAGGGTACTTCAATTCTCTTAATGATGCCACCGTGCACAAATTATACTGTTATGTGCCATGAATGGTCTTGGCTTATGGCTTCCAGTTTTACCAAAGGGTATCGTATTACCCAGTTACAAAGTGGATTGTGAGGGTCAGATAGGCAGTCACTCCATGTAAAATACTGGTATTTTAGCTGCATCTGGTTAGACTGGAAGCCGGCCCCAACATAGTTGGGAAAAGGCTCGGCCGATTGATGTGCCATGAATGGTATGCGTGCCATTGGTTTGCCATCCCTGAACTAAAGGCATACCGCAAGAGATAGATCGAGGTGGCGCGATGGCGCTAGAAAAAGATGTCTGGAAGAATTTGCTCAACTGTGGGACAATGTAGGCCAATTAAAAAAAAAGTAAAGTCAGCTTTTTAAAATCTTAACCACGCAGACCATTGACCGATTGGCATTGAAAATAACTTCAATGCCAATAAGCAGATGCATTAACAATACAATTTATACGCAGCTAAATGTTTACATTGACTTTCACAAGTTTTGTAGGTTATTGATACAAAATGTTACCCCCTCACGGGGGGTAAACAAAATGGTTACAGATATACTGAGCGATCTAAAAACAGTTTGTTATGACGTGCAACTTCGAATTCATTTAACAATTCCCTTTTGAGGGTTTACTGCACTGTACATACGCTCGGCGGTTCTAAATCTGTCGCTGGGTTCTAGTTTTAATATCATTACCAGAAACTGAACACGAGTCCTATATACATAGATCTACCTTTTAGAATTCAGTGTGATGATTTCCCATGATAATATCATAATAGAAATTGATGAAGGAAAATACGTTTTTAAAAATCAACGTCATAAAAAGTCAAAAGACGATATTATTCTGAGTTGGCGGAAATGAAAAATGGCAGGGTTTGTAAATTTATTCAAAGACTATCGCCCTCCCGCGGGCTCGTTCGTGCCGGGTCGGTAATTTGGCGAATATTCACTTTTTGGACTCGTCACTCATATAACAGGATAAGTAAAGTTTTAAATATCAGTAGTTGTTTATACGTATTCAGATTAAACCACGGTTCTGTGCCATTTTAATTTCAGAATCTCATTATTTATTTATTGTAAGGTAGATACAATGTGTTGAAAGTTTGTATAATACCATCACCGTCATTATAATAATTACCTAAGAGATCAGTCACTCTTGACACCAAAGACCTCTTAGTTTGTATCTTTCTTTTTCTCTTTCGTGTAGCCCAATGTCATTTTAATAATATGGCGTCTAGGTCGAGGCATTCCTCATTTGTGACAATATACAATTTAGTTGGCTCATTGGTAACCATAAGTTTAATTTTAATAAAATAATACCCCCATAAAAACCGGCCAAATGTGTGTCGGACGACGCACAAAGATTTATTTGCGAGTGTCGCATAGGCGGCAGAATTTTTATTGCATTACCTTAGAAGCTTGATTTCTTTTGAGCTCCTGGAGACCTCTACGTACTTGATATTAATTTTAAGAGGATACCTCCACGCGTTCTTGAGAAAATGGGAAAAAGGCATATCCTGTAAAGGTTCCATTTCGTCTGTGGAGATACGGAGCCCTAAACCTAATCTATCTCACACAGGCTTAGTTTTTTTATACTCAATCAAATAAATTGATGAAATAATTCGCTTCCATACAAAACAAACTAGAATACTGCGGCAAAGGGTATAAGCAGCATCAGCTTTATACCACAAAAGGGGACCTTTACGGGATTCTCAGCTCAGAGCTGCTCGGTGCTGGGAAATTAATTAAATGGCACAACGCATTGTTGCTTGGCAATCGATGAAACATACAAAGGACCCAGTGTAATTGCTTTGGATTTATAAAGAGCAGGTAACTCGGATTTATTTGTTTTCCTTTTTAGAAATCCTAAGGTTCAAGGTCACTTGTGCGTCGCATAAAAACTAAGGTATATTTGTCTTTAGAAAGATTCTTCCTTAGTGAAGTTTTAATGAACTGGGAATTTTGGTCTAAATTGGTTAATCAATTAAGAGGTATACAATAATATACCTCATAATAACAGAAAGGTACCTCATTGAAATACAACACTTTTATGAAATTGTACTATAACCAGCAAGGTAATTGCGTAACACAATAACAATTTCCATGTTTTTCATTTTAACACTTTAACAACATTCATTGCATCCTGTACGTTGTCGAACAGACACATTTTCAAACATATAAACCAATGAATTAGCAATTTCTTTCAAAGTCCTTTGGATTGTTATTAAAAGTGTGTTACGTGTGGTGCGGTTCTATAGCTTTCTGTATTCTATCTACACAACCATTTTTTATTTATTTTTGATAGTGAGAAATCATCATATATTCCCTTCGGCTCTGGGTGGAGTGGAAGGGTCAGACTCTTACTGACTAAAACCTATCCATGTTCCTTCCTTACCCCTTTATGTTCCAGGGTAGTAGTGGACATTCCCGCTGAATTAACACAAGCTTAAGAATTGAATTCTTACAAAAATCTAGGTATGTATACCTAAGATAAAGTTCCAAAGATTTGGCACAGCATTCGTTTACAATATAAATAAACAAAAACTGCAGTACAGCCAACACACAAAATAAAATCATAGAGCATTCTCTGTTGCTGCGAGACATATATTAGAGGCAACATGTCACCGAGCGACGTTACCGACAGAGTAAGGAAAGCTAAAATAAAGAAACTCGAACAGCCGGCATTGGTCCATTTAGGAAGGAGGGAGGAAAAACAAGGAAGGAAAGGGTGTATAAGTACGTCTGTGTATGGTTTCCTGTGTACGTATGTAGCTATGGGGAAAAAAATGTCGTGAGAAAGTAGAAACGATCGAATTCCATGTCTTTACACTTTTAATTTCATGATAAGACACATAAGTATAAAAAAGCTACAACAAAAAGTTTGAATATTCGTTTAGGTGACATTTTGTTTTCTAAATCGTCGTAAAATATTATTATAAATAAACGAAGTATGTAATTATTAAATAAGTATTTTAAGCATTAGAAAAACTCATCATTGTCAGTCAAAGTGAAGTTGTCAAAGTCGATGCAAGCGGGTATTTCAAAGAAACTACTAACGACGCTGCTATTGGTCGATTGCAAATTAACTATTATCTTTAGGTATTTTTTTCCACCGCATAACCCTTCAACGAAAGAAGCGTGATGTTTCCATGTTAATATTATTTTAGTAGTACCTATATAATTTTAATTTGCTCGACTGTGACCGGGCCTTGACGAAGTCACATTTCCATTAACGATAACGAAATTAGATTAATCCGAAATGTAGATTTGGAATTGGCATAAGTTTTCAAAATGTCACGTGATCTATCGTTTTTGATCGCTAAGTGCTAGACAATGTCAAATTGTATAGCGCAACTCGATCAATTTTCCTATACAAATGCGTTGACAAGTGGCGTTCTCGACAATCCGAATCGCTGTGATAACGAATTTTTTAAATCGAATCGTCACGGATTGTTTGGCCCCTAGGTCATCTCTATCTGGGTCATCGTTATCTGTCTAGACTTTTTAACTTTGCCCAAGTATGTGGTCAGCTTACAGCTGAAATACATGATTCAGCTGAATACCACCAGTATTTTTCATGGTGTGAATGCTTATCAGCCTATAATGTTCCCACATTTGAATATCTGTCTGACCGTCCCTGCCCAGTTACTGGGTAAATACAAAACAAAAAAAAGAAAATACGATTATTTACGGCAAAAAAAACGCAGTAAAAAAAGAAACAAAAAACAAGTTGTGCAAAATTATGCACATTATATACTATTTGGTAAGACTGGTTGACATCACCATATTGCAATAAAATGTATCATCAAAGCTGCTTTAGATAAGAAGAATGCCACACCATCCATTATTTCAACTATCCTTACCATCCGTACCTATAATAAAATCAAAACAGTTAAGCTAGCCTCGCGCATAACCTTCAACATTATTCCCGCACGAGACGACTTTTGTGACCCATCCTCACTTTATATAAGCCTTTAATCGCATCTTACGGTTCCATGTGGACGGACTTATGTACCTTCCGACCTATATACTGAACATACAATTATTACTTTGTCCTCTTCACATTAAAACAGGGTTTTGTACCAAATGATAGGATCGGATGTCGGGGAACCAAATTTTGACAAAGCAATTGACAGAAGTAACTCTTGCTCAACAGTAAAACCTAGAAGAAACGGTATGATTTAAAAAACCAATAAGAACGCCCCCCAATCTTTGATCTATGAAAGACAAAATATAAGACCCTCAAATAGCCTTCTTTTTTGTTCGTGTGGTTAGTGACTAACCTGGTGTCAGAGTTTTTATGCTGCCCATGGGCCTCTGACTTAACATCACATACTTTTGAAATATATCTCTCAAGCAAGCCGGTTTCCTCACGATTCTTTTCTTCACCGATTTTAAGCAAGTGATGATTATTTTATTTATTATGGCCTTAAAACCAGTATAAAATAGATAACCGTAGTATATACCAAAATTCTGCTTACTTTAACTTTCACTCACTAAGAAAGAAAATAAATAAAAATATTCTTTTGATTCGCAAAACCTCTCAAAATATTCAGTTGTTTTGGTTCACTAGGATTTCTCCTGTCGTGTGTGCGTTCACAGACGCAAAGCTAACATACACAAACATCCCAACCCGGAAGCATCTGTACCAGGCCATACAAATATTTGTTCCGTTCGAGAATCCATCTCCCGTCGTATTGGACCATAAATGATGAAGTATTGTGCATCAACACACTCTGCAGGCAAAACAACGGAGTATCAAAGCGTAATGAAATGGATATAACATTCAAAATAACTAAGTTAAAAGACATATGTAAGTATCCAAATCATTGTATTTTATCTGTTGTCTTTTACGGTATTTTGAATATTAATTATTGGCTTCTGCTTGCGTCTTTGCATGTATAGATGTCGGAAATTATACCACGGGAACGTAATACTGGGATAAAAAGTATTCTATGTGTTAATACAGGTTACAAATATCTAGCCTGCCGGGTAAGCGGGATTGTCCGAAAGGGTTACCGCTACCCCGGAACATAAAACCGGGACAAATACAAAGGGCTAAGGAAAGAAAATGGATGGGTTTTAGTCAGTAAGAGTCTGACACTCCCTTCCGCTCCACCCGGAGCAGGAGAAGCCATAGGATGATTTCGCAGCCTTAAAAATAAAGGTTACAAATATCTGACCACTCCAATAGTTGGAAGCACACACTAGTGTTTGTCCCCTTTTCTTTTGAGGGTGGAACATCATCAAATGGCCCGGATCTGGGTGGAGCGGAAGGGAGTGTCAGACTCTTACTGACTAAAACACATCCATGTTCTTTCCTTAGCCCTTTCTATTTGTCCCTGATGTGCAGCTTAAGTTATAGATCTAATAAATAAACACCATGACAATTAACGTATTAAACTTAGTAAAGGCGAGCCAGCGATGTTTTTGAGTTTAGTTTCAACTAAGGGGTGCAACTAAAATTAATCACTTAATTGCTCTTGGCTGAGCTGAGAACTTAATAGGGTATCGGACTCGCAAGTGCTTTCATCTTCATACTATAACAATGTTTGTTATTATTATTCCATGCGTTGTGTACCCAGCATGAATACTTGGCAAAATACATGATATAACACTGTTATGAAATATTGACAAAAGTTGATACGAACGGAAGGAAACTGAATTACAAGCTTATGCATGGGAATTGGAGCACGGGCTGTTATGGTGGACGCTTAGCAAGTTACTATAGAATTTTGCTTTAGTGACATTATGAGGATTCATAATTTCCATGCAAGTAGTTATAATTTAAAAATGTCTCTACTAGAAGCGATACGACAAATATAATATGTGAGCCATTGAATTAGGGGTATTATATGGTGTACATTTTAGATTTCAACTATCTATATGGAATCTATGCTGGGTGACACCACCTTCCGGCTTTCTATCTGTCTGC
This sequence comes from Hyppa rectilinea, assembly GCA_951799385.1. Classification (NCBI taxonomy): domain Eukaryota; kingdom Metazoa; phylum Arthropoda; class Insecta; order Lepidoptera; family Noctuidae; genus Hyppa; species Hyppa rectilinea. Next base: position 18,605,104 of record OX637310.1, read on the forward strand.
GTCTGAGCGCTCCTTGCGTGGCTCCGCATCGCAGGCCAGCACCCACTACATCATCCATCGTGCTCTTGTCACCGCCCCGAGGTGCCAGCTGGCTTGGCACGCGACGATGGAAAGAGACCAGGTGGAATGACACAAACTGACACAACTTTTGGTGAAAAGTGTCGACACCCTTGCGCCATCCCATTGTCCATGTACGGTGGGTTGCGCTGGGGCAGCTGCTGCAGGTGCGGAAAACCTCAAGCTTCGCAAATACTCCAATCTGATTGGGACTAATATGTTCGAGCCGTTTGGGTTTGTAACACTAGGGCCATGGTGTCCGAGTGTCCACTATGTTTTTCGAAACATCGCCAAGCGGTTGGTCGACTCTTCACGTGACCTGAGGGTTGGCCTATTTTTGGTCAAAGAATCAGCATTGCCGTACTGCCAGCTTTTTGAGAATTTTTCCTGTAAACAGCAATGTGGAATTATTTTTTTGATGACCTTTGATTTTTCCCTCCCGTTTTATATACTTGTGCATAGTTATTATTAAAATCTTACTAACTTACTTAAACACCCTAATACCGTAGTCCGTCCGTTTATCTGTCAGCGGTCTATATCTCACGAAGCTAGATAGGTAGAGAGTTGAAATTTTCACAGATTGTGTATTTCTATTGCCGCTATAACAATAACTAATATAAAAAATATATAGTGAATATTAAAGGGAGTCTCCATACAGGAAACTAAACTGATTTTTTTACAGTATTTAAGTATGTAGTATAAATATTGTACGGTGGTAAATAAAAAAAAATGGTACGGTGGTGTTTAGTGCAAATATATCTATTTCCTGCCTTTTATTTCTAACACGCAGGCGTGACCCGATGTCAGCTACAGTCAACGATTATAATCTTATTCAGAAGATTGATTGGTGAACACAGTTCGACAGCTCAACCTACATTATAATAATAGATTGATAGCAAAAATTCTTTTAAAACAAAGTTCCCGTTTTATAATTCCCGGTCCTTTCTCCCGGGATTAGTGTCAGGGGATATGTCTCAAACTTTTCCCGCAAACAGGGAAACTTTTGGTCCTTTTGATCCGAAGTGACGTTAGAGAAGACAAATAGACGTGTCGTGTTCTATAGAAGTTCTGAGTTAGCAAATGATGAAGCGATCGGTTTTCGTAAATGGCTGTTTTGAGGTGGGGAATTTCCGGATGGTTTTGTGCTGTCGTTCGGGTTTGTCGTTTACAACATTTGTAAAGATGCTCTTTTGTTTTGCTAATAGATGTGGAATCATAATGATCCTAAAAAAAGGTTAATATAAATGATTTCTATTACAATGTGGGCAAGTAGAAATAGGTTTTCTTTCGTATTTAATACAAATTATCATTTGAAAGTAGGTATATTATGTTTTTTTTAACACTGCCGTGTTTCGTTTCTTCAAGCAATATTATGTGTTATCCTGTTGATGAGAGTGACTTGACGGTTTATAGCTCGTTATTTATATATTTTTTGTAACGTCTAATAAATCCAGATTTAAAAAGAAAATCTAAAAAATACTGGCGTCAACGAGACTTAAATTCAAAGAAAAGAATGTCGTAACAATAAAAAAAAACTCCTATATAGAACAATTAAGAAAATGTCCCGAGAACAATATAACAATAATTGGACCAAAGAACGCTAACAATTTCAACAAGTTGGAAAAAATAACACTGGAATTTCAATTGTCACGGAGCTTTATGCACTTTCCTTTTCGTCCTGTTTCCCAGCGACGCCATTGCCCCATTTTATTAGTTCCAAGGGAGAAATGTATTATTTTTCCTCGAGTTTTTTTACGACGCCTCCCAGTATTTTTTGATATATAATCTACATACCTATGTACGCTTACGTAGGATTTTTTGGCTTTATATGTGGATGAGTTTCTGAAACCCGTATTCTTCGAAATCACTCAAAGCCAAAGTGACGTCAATTTTTTTCTCTATTCCAGCTGGTTTTCGGGTAAAGGATTTAATATATGGGTATTGGTCCTTCGAGAATAAACTATCTCGATCGTTTTAGACCATCACCTTAGGATGGATTTAGAGACTTTTGTGATTTCGGAATGTAATAGATTGTAGGGTAAATAATAGAAAAAAATGATGTGTTGCGGGATGCCTGGCAAAATGTGTCAAACATCGAAACAATTTTTTATAGAACATGTGCATGAACACATAGATTATTATGGCTCAATCAAAAACAAAAATAAGGTTTTTTTTTAAATATTATTCTTTTATTTGAAAAACGATACATTTGAATTTATACTTACCAAAACAAAGAGTAAAACAATTATTGAACAAGCTCAAAAAACGACACTTCAATCTTCGAAGCTCTAAGTCGATCTATGCGTGGACGTGAAGCTTTCTAAATCTGTGTTCTTAAGGACGTACGATCTCCGAATCTGTGCGTGAACGTGAGATCTCGATATCTTAGCCGAAGTTAGGTTCGAAATCGACAGTGAGTCACTGCGTTTGTTACGAGATGAGACCCTTTAACCTTTTGAACGCCATTGTTACATATACGTGGCAGGCAAGTGCATGCCCTGTAAGCCAACGACACGAATATGTGACAATGCGGTGCACTAATAACACGATATAAACAATGAAAACATCACTTTTGTATGTTGTTATGGATATCTTAAAAAGTTAAGCTCTCGTTCGTAATTAATTGTAAGAAACAAATTAAAATACTTACACCATGGGTATTGGGAAATTCATTATAACAAGAAGAAATAAATTTGGTGCCTGGCGTGGAGAGCACGCGCGACGCTCGTTCAAAAGGTTAATACGAGTAGTCATGAATGTAATATTCAGAAGCATTAAATACTAATGAGGTAAGTAAAAACCCAATATTTAATCATTAAATTAAAATGCAATGTACAGCAAAGTGCCTGAAATCCCATTCTGTTCACCTGATTGACATGAAGTAGCGGTTAATTTGTTTTAAATTCAACACATCCATCCATCCGAAACCTAGGTATCCATTATTCACCAAATCAGATTATCCGAATTCCTAAATCCATTATAGAATGTCAGTATAACAATCAGTGTCGAATCCAATTTGTTGCATACAGGTACAGTAATTGAATAAGTTAGTACTGGACCTGAACTACCACTTGATTTAGCAGTTTTATTTCAAAACTAGCTTCTGCTAGTGGCTTTGCCCGCGTTACGCCCAAGGTAACGTACAACCGGGATAAAAAGTATCCTATGTGTTAATACAGGTTATAAACTACCTCTGTGCCAAGTTTCATCCAGATCCGTTAAGCCATTTGAGTGTGAAGGACGGACAAACATACAAACTCACGCACACACACACACACACACACTCTCACTCACAACCTTTCGCTTTTATAATATTAGTGTCATTACTTCAGCGTGAGAATGACCCCACTCTACCTCTCTCTCTCTTTCCGACTGTAAAGAAATTTTAAAATATAAAAATACTGTTACTGTGTTGTGTGTTGAGGGTCAGCCCCCTGACCTGATGGATGGTTTGGTTTACGTTCGGGCCTTATATTACTATGGTTTGATTTTACTGTTCGTTGGCCTAGTTGTCGAAACCGCTACTGCTGAGTATGAGCTCTGGAGTTCAGGGTCAGGCAAAGTATTATTGGGTTTTTCCATCTGGAATTTTTCAGTAGCACAGCCCGCACCCGTTTAGCAGTACCCCAGTGGATGGCAATAGACTCGCCTGCTATTGTATGGGACTAAAACATAACTGAAGAAATGATAGGTAGTATAGTGCACCCACCTCTGCATTAACCCTTCGGAGATAACAGGCGTGATGTTATATTATGATGTTAAGTTGTTGTTTGGTATAGTCTGCCTTGAAAAAGGTAGTAAGGATAGATAGTGTTGTGGTGCGACCTGGGAAAAGCGTGGCCGTGGATTGTGATAGGCTTTGGTCCTTTGTTATTTTGGAACTACAGCCGAATTATTTCGCCTTGTTTGTTAGTGGCGATAAAATTATCAATAGTCTTATTTAGGACCGGATCAGTTCTACTTACTGTAATGCAAGAGTTATTCTGATTACAAGACAACATTCATCCTCCTTAATTTTTTTTAATTCGAATGTTAATAATTACTATTCTAAGCATTTTAGAAAAAAATTATCCATTCTCCAAAATCTATTATTCTATTTTCTAAGTCCACCTATAGTATATCAGTATAACAATAAGTGTTATATTCATGCTGTATCACCATGCAGGTTCAATGTGTCTTGCACGTTACAAAATCACAACATCTATTCGTTTCAGCGGGATGTCCGAAAGGGTTACCGCTACCCCTGAACATAAAGGGCTTTTTTTTTAAGCAAGAACCATAAAACAGAAACATGGGTTTTAGTCAGTAAGAGTTTGACACTCCCGCTCTACCCAGAGTAGGAGGGGTCATTTAATGGTTTCCCAGCCGCAAAAAACCTAAAGGGCTAAGGAAGGAACATAGATTGGTTTTAGTCAGTAAGAGTTTGACACTCCCTTCCGCTCGACCCAGAGTGGGAGGGGTCATTTAATGGTTTCCCAGCCTCAAAAAACATAAAGGGCTAAGGAAGGAACATAGATTGGTTTTAGTCAGTAAGAGTTTGACACTCCCTTCCGCTCGACCCAGAGTGGGAGGGGTCATTTAATGGTTTCCCAGCCTCAAAAAACATAAAGGGCTAAGGAAGGAACATAGATTGGTTTTAGTCAGTAAGAGTTTGACACTCCCTTCCGCTCGACCCAGAGTGGGAGGGGTCATTTAATGGTTTCCCAGCCTCAAAAAACATAAAGGGCTAAGGAAGGAACATAGATTGGTTTTAGTCAGTAAGAGTTTGACACTCCCTTCCGCTCGACCCAGAGTGGGAGGGGTCATTTAATGGTTTCCCAGCCGCAAAAAACCTAAAGGGCTAAGTAAGGAACATGGATGGGTTTTAGTCAGTAACAGTCTGACACTCCCTTCCTCTCGACCCAGAGTGGGAGGACCATTTGATGGTCTCCCACCCTAAAAAAAGGTCTATTCGTTGTGACAGTTATGTAATTTCAACTATGTCAAGTTTTTGTGTTTTGGGAATTGTTTTTAAAAGTGACGCAATTACGAGGGGGACATTCTACCATGTGCGATCACTAGTTGCAGTTTTTCAATGAGATTGTCCTAACCACGTTAAAGCTGAGCGTGCAGCTGTAACATGTTTATCTACTGGATACGTTTGTTAGCTAGCTGGGACGAGTCAAGGTTTACACTGACTAGTTTCGTTATGTTTGGTTTTCGGGTTTTCATTGTTGATTGTTTTTTTAACCCGTTATGTTGGTATCAACGTGACTCTCTTCAAATTGATAGCTTGTACTTAGTCCCATTTTGAGATACATTTGGAAGGAGATAAGTAAGATAATAATAATAATATACTTGGACATTTCACACAACGCCATTATAGTCCCAAGCTAAGCAACCTAATGCTTGTGTTATGATAACGAGATGGCTGATAAACTACTTATATACATTTTTTTTGTAAATACATACATATTATAGATAGAAAAACACCCAGACCCAAAACAAATACTTGCAGGTCGTACAAATATTTGTTCCGTGCGGGAATCGAACCCGCGACATGCTGTACAGCAGTCAATCGTTCAACCACTGCGCCAACCGTGTCGTCAGATGTTTTATATCTGAACTTTACATAATGTATACACGAAAATATTATTAGGATCTCCGTTATAACCGAGTCTCTGGTCGTAGCTGAAGCCTCGAAATGCAGAATAAATAAGAAATCCGTAAGAAAATTTAGGCTACAATAAGTAAAAAAAATGATACAATTACATTTTTATTCCAAGATAGTTTTATTACAAGCGCATTTCAAAAACAAAGAACTATTGACACTCCGGCGCAATTGGCACTTAAACGGAAAGCCCTTCAAGAAAATAGAATATAAAACCTTCATGTAAAAGTCTCCGTACAGTTGGAATAAAACGCAGAATACAATTCGCTATAATAATATTTTTACTATCGTCTCGTAGACACAGCATTATGCTGGAGTCGTAAAAGAGAAAACAGTCTGCGAACGACGAAGATTACATTAACGATTTTGATATTATGTTTGTAGGTATGAATACTTGAATAGATCAAAATACTTGAGCACTGTCTAACTGTTTAATGTAGGTAAAGAGATCAAGTTGAAAGGGGTTTTTACGTGTTTTTGTTTTTCATTAAAATGCTGGTTTTATTTTGTCAAAAGGTGCTGAAGGCTTGGCCCATTGTCCACGACACTACTTAAAAGGAATCAGTCGCGTTGTGTACTGTGTCAGTTTATTTTGAGTATCGTCGAGGCTGGCAGGTCTTGGATTTGAGGAGATTGTAGTAACTCTAGGTTTTATTACATAATTATTTAGTCACGTAAAGTACAGTATGAGGCGATTGAAACCCTGTTTTGTTTCTTGAAGTGCTTCTCTAATTCGTGAAGATTAAGAGTAAGCTTTTCATGAGCTTCAGTGTCAGTCACCAAGCCAAATAGTGTCGAAGTAGTTTGCTTGTTTGTCGTGGTTAGTAACTAACCTGGTGTCAGAGTTTTTGTGCTGCCCATGGGCCTTAGACTTAGCTTCACATGCTATTGAGAAATATACGAACTACGCATGACACAGGACGTCACACAATTTCAACATCGCGCGGAGATATCCTCGAGACTTAAATATATCACATCCCAGCGTAAACCGTCGGGCACTAGCCCACCAGATCCAACACAGGTCAGGGCGGGGTATGAACTTTCCACCCTGTTCAAAACCTTTTTTTGGAAAAGTAAGATAGAAAATTATGAGTATACTGGTTTAGCAAGCTGTCGTAAATCTGACATATTTTCTGCGTCTTTTATGGTATTAAACATTATGGATGATCGTAAAATTGATACACTAAAGATCCTGAGTTATGTTTATTTATTCTATGACATCGACGCATCAAATGCTAAGAAGTTCTAAAAGGAATGTAATAGGATAGGAGAAAGTATAAACGAATACTTTCTTTATTTCTTTCTTTTCCTTAAATAAGAATACTTTTTTTATTCTAGCTATACTATTATTCTAATTTTATTGATGTGAACTCAAAAATGAGAGCTATAAATGTCAATTCATAATTCAATCAAATCTATTTTTTATGAGACGTCTAGGTTTTGTCATTCTTTAGTAAATAAAATTGAATTAATTTGAACCAGAACTATAAAAAAAACATTATTCATGTTAAACAGATCAAATTTATTTTAAGTTTGACATGAAAAGCTGTCATTTATTATTTTTATTTATTTACATAATTAAAAAACTTGAGTTTCGAGATACTGTCTGACTAATGTTGAGCTACTGGCATCCTTTTCTCTCATACCCAAGGTCAAGTTCGTCATAATCATAGACAATGTTAAGCAAGGTAGTAAAGAATATTAACTAGGTGTACCTACACTAACAGCTAGGAGTTACGACACACTCTTCAAATTGTTTCAGCGATACTACCATGTTGCACGCTTGCGATTTTGCGACTTTAAACATATTTTGTGCAAAATCAGGTTTTTTTAAATATTTCTCTCTGCCCGACTGTTGATAAAGCAAGCTAGGCTAGGCTGCCTTATCTTATTATCAACTTCGCAGAAAATCTCTTTGAATGTCCTCATTCAGGTATATCTAAGGATATGAATTTGCAAGCTGCATGCATACATATTTTTATTTGACGTTTGCACCTTTTTTTTTTTGAGGGTGGGAACTCATCAAATGACTTCTCCCGCTCTGGGTGGAGCGGAAGGGAGTATCAGGCTCTTACTGACTAAAACCCATCCATGTTCCTTCCTTAACCCTTTATGTTCCGGGGTAGCGGTAACCCTTTCAGACAATCCCGCTTACCCGGAAGGCTTCGGCCCTAACAGGCCCCTTCAAATGCCGACATCTCTTTGAGGCGCGCGTGGACCTAACGCGGTTAGCCTCCAGAACAGCATGTAATACGGGGTAATCCCGTACCATGTTTACAGTGGCATTGCCTTTCATTTTGTTAGTTCAACAACATTCATTGCGTTGCCGAGCAGATAATTTTTTTAAACATTGTTTTATAAAGCAATGGATTGACAATTGCTATCAAAACCCTTCGGATTGAAATTAATAGTGTGTATTAATAGTGAGTAATTCTTCTTTTTCGTGTGGTAAGTGACTAACGTGGTGTCAGAGTTTTTAAGCTGCCCATGAGCCTCTGTTTTAGCTTCAAATGCTGATGAGAAATATCTCTCAGGCAACAGGTTTCCTCACGATGTTTTCCTTCTCCGTTTTTTAAGCAAGTGACACAATACGCATATGAATTCGAAAAATCAGAGTTGCGTGCCTCGGGTTCAAACTCGAGACCTATGATTTGGCAGTCCGACGGTCACACCACTAGCTTATCACTGCCGTTACGTAATGAGGTTGCCACAACATAAACGAAATTGTAGTCATACAAACTTTCCCGTTAATGTAACTTTTTGTAAATTCTTTTAGTATGCTTGTCTCTTTCCAATTTCAGTTAAGCCCAAAAGGAGGCTAATATTTATCAAGATTCAAGAACCTTACGAATCGTGAGGTTATGTTACAATTGCCTATATCAATGTAGTCTCCGAAATTAGCTCTGACCGGTATTTGCGCATTCCTTAGTGTAGAATAGAATAGAATCTTTATTTGCTTAGAATGTAGGTACATAAAAATAAGCTGGAAAATAATATATACGAATCCATGTACATTCTGCCTTAATATAGCATGCAAATATAATACATAGCAGAGAATAGTAAGCTTAGGTATTACAAAGAATTGTCATTTAAGAAATCCTGAACAGAATAATAACATTTGTTTACAAGTAATTCTGTGAAATGTTTTTTAAATTTTTGCAACGGTAAGTTTTTCATTGGTTCAGGTATTTTATTAAAGATTACAGGAGCCATACAAATCACATTTCTTTTCAATAAGCTAGTTTTAAATACACCCGTGCATAATAGATTCTGGTATTGAGATCTCATAGCTGTAATTCGTTTTCTAGTTTCTATTAAAGTTGCAAATAGACATCGATTTGTTATTACGAATATTGCTAATTCGAGTATATAGAGGCATGGGAAGGTTAATAATTTATAAGACTTAAATATAGGAGCGCAACTGTCTGTTACTTTAAGACCAAATATAGCTCTCAAACAGCGTTTTTGAGCTTTGAAGATGCTTTCTCGTTCACTACAGTGACCCCAAAATATTATACCATATCTTAATATGGAGATCACTAGGCCATGGTAGGCTACTAATATTGTCGGTAGATTTACTTTTTTCGATAGATTATGCAACATAAATGCAGCTGTACTAAGACGTTTACATATATCTTCTGCTTGCGGCTTCCAGGTCAGCTGGCTGTCAATTGTGATTCCTAAAAATTTTGTACTGTTTACTGTCTCTATAGTTTGACCATTATAGTTTATATTCATATCTCCCGTAGATATTCGTTGGTAAAGCAGCTAGCGGTAAGCAGCAAGTAGAGCAGAATGGTAGACCACTGTTATATTCAGCGCATCTGATCTATTTTTTACGTTAACGTTTCAAGTTAATTTGTGCTTTAAACCCTTTTCAAATAAAATATCCTTTGAAGTATTTTACCACGTTTTATTGCAATATTTTTGTTACATTTCTTTCAAATGAATTTAGAGTTAAGTCATGAACACAACAAACAAACACACACTCAATAGACCAAACAACATAGAAGTTTCAAGTCACGATTTCAAAAATATACCTACATCACTGACAGCCAAACCGCTGTAACTTGCAAAAAATGGAATTCACACTAATCCAAAAACTACGGCCAACATTATTCAAAGCAACTGAACTGAAACCACAATTTCCTTCAAAACAAACACTTGCCTCTCGTAATGAGCCGCCGTCCGCCGTGGATCCAACATTAAACGGGCAGACACAGTCAACCGACTATAAATCAACTTGGTTGCTTTGCGTAACAACCAGGGACAATAGCAGTTTGTGCCGTGTGCCGTGTGCCGTGGTGTCATTAGCGCTGACTCGTGGTAGAAAAATGCATCTGTTTATCTGGATCGAAGCGGTACTCTATTAAGCGGGATTGTCCAGAAGAGTTACCGCTACCCTGGAACAAAAAGGGCTAAAGAAGGAACATGGATGGGTTTTAGTCAGTAAGAGAGTCTGACACTCTCTTCCGCTCCACCCAGAGCGGAAGGAGCCATTTGATGATTTCCCACCCGCAAAAAAAAAGCGTGTACTCTGTGGAAAGTTAGATCGCAGATTTTGGCGATAGGTAAATTATGATTTGAAAGTAGTTTGATGCTATCTGATGTATTGCGTGGGCATTTATGAGTGACAATACTTCAGGAGCTCTAGTCGTGTACTGTCGCTAGTCACTATTATTAGCTTCAGTGAGACGGGTAAATATAGCTAACAGTGTTGTCCATCACCAAACATATTCAAGTCTCGTGTTGTTTAACCAAATACCATTTTTCTGTGTATTCTGTAAACGGGCAAAGAGTTTGTATGGTCGCCAGCGCATCAAGTTATACCAAACTGTCAAATTTATCCAAATGATTTAAAACCGTAATACGTTGATTTTTAAGTTCAAAATCGATTGAGAAAATTTGACAGTTTGTGACAACTTGATGTGCTGGCGTCTGCACCTATTTTAACGGTTCATTCTTTTGACCGTTTTCTTTCCACATGCGATCCTCAGGATATTGTGAAAACTGCTTAGCGACAAACGAAGGTATTTTCTCCATAGATTCTTCCTCTAACAACTTTTCACAAGAATCTGTACTAAGTTCAACCCCTTTACGTCCATTTTTAATTAAGTCTGTGTTATAGTGAATCGGCGCCATTGACTCACCATACCGCTTTCAACGGGGAACGATAAATCAACTCCCTCGCTTTACATAACAAGCAAGGACAATAGCATTTTGTGGCGCATTTTCTGTGCTTTACGGAACTGACGGGGATGAGAAATTGCATCTGTTTTATGTTCTAGAAGTCAATATGTACTTGGTTATTTGATTTTGTCGTCTCGTCTGAAAAAGGGGATTTGGTTTCTATTTTTAATGACCCCATTGTCACTGCGCTTTGTAAATTCGGCATTCCTATATAGCATATTATATTTGACGAAGGGATTCGTTATCAGTGGGTCGCGTCATCGGAAATAACACTCACAAAACCTTTGTTAACACTTTTAATTACTTGCTAAATCGCACTGATTACAAAATAATCAAGGATGGCTAAGATATGGCTCGATTAAGAACTAAGGAACGCGGGAAGTTTAGCGCGGAGTAACGAACGTCCACTCAGCCTGACGGACCGATTCAAAGTGTCTTTACTCAACTGTCACCGCACACTTGTGCCCTCCACTTACAGGTTAGCCAACCTACCTGTCAACGTCACCTGTCAATGTCAAATAGCTGATTATACTTCCGGTTCGTCATTTGACTCGATTATTCGCTCGGTGTTGCCATTACTCCACGCTAACCATCCCCAAGTTATTACTTGACGTTCCGAAACGTAAGCTGTCAAATCTAAATACTACTCTGTCAAGAAAGTACCGGGAAAAGATCAATAATACACAAAATGTCTGTTATTTATATATATGTCCAAATTTATTTTATCACCTTCAAAGTATGCTCTTTTAGAAACGATACACTTGCGCCAACGAATAATCCATTCATCAAAACATTTTTTAAACGCTGCTTCCGGAATTGAGTTCAATTCTCGCCGCGAATTCTCCTTTATGTCTTCTATCGATTGAAAACGGGTGCCACGAAGTGGTAATTTGAGTTTAGGAAAAAGAAAAAAGTCAGCAGGAGCCATATCTGGTGAATATGGTGGTTGCTGGATGGTATTTGTTGAGTGTTTGGTCAAAAATTCGTTCACAATGATAGCCTTGTGCGAAGGCGCATTGTCGTGGTGCAAAATCCAAGAATTTTCTTTCCACAAATCTGGCCTTTTTCGTCGAATTTGCTCTCTTAAACGCCGCATAACGCTCAAATAATATTCTTTATTTACCGTTAGACCTTCCGGTAAGAATTCAGAGTGCACAACACCGCGATAGTCAAAGAAAACAGTCAACATGGCTTTGACTTTTGATCGACTTTGGCGTGGTTTTTTCGGTTTCGGTTCAGTTGGAAGGCGCCACTCCGAAGCTTGTTGACTAGTTTGCATGTCAAACTCGTAAACCCACGTCTCGTCACCAGTAACAATGCGTTTCATGAATGTTGGGTCCGAACTGACTCGTTCTAGCATGTCCTCAGCAACTTTCATGCGATTGAGTTTTTGGAGAAAATTCAGATCTTTTGGGACTAGCCGAGCAACAACATGTTTCATACACAAATGATTAGTTAAAATGGTACGGATCGACTGGTGAGATACAGAAAGTTCGGCGGCTATCTCTCTCAGAGTTGAATGGGGATTTTCAGTCACTATTTTCTTCACTTTTGCGATGTTAACTTCAGTTGCAGACGTTGACGGCCTACCAGAGCGAGGCAAATCTTCCATCACATCTCGACCGCTTTTGAACGCTTTGAACCACTCATAAGCACGAGTTTTTGATAAAGTCGATTCACCGTAAGCCTTCTGTAACATTATCAGTGACAAACACGAAGTTCCATTGGCGATGCAAAATTTAAGACAACGTCTCTGTTCGATATTTTTTTCCATTATGAAATTCGCATGAGGAATGAGGAAAATGTTGTCAGGAAAGTTGTGAGCATGAATTTGGATGGCTATACAAGTAGAGGGAGACCAAAGAAACGATGGATGGATTGTGTGAAAGATGATATGGCTAGGAAGGGAGTAACTACCGAGATGACGACTAATAGAGAAGTATGGAAGAAAGAGACATGTTGCGCCGACCCCAAATAAATTGGGATAAGGGCAGGAGAATGATGATGATATGAAATTCGCAATACACACTATATATGATATTACTAAAACCAGCACTGTATTTAATATAAATGCCAGTGTCAGTCATCCAGTCTCTTCTCCTTCTCTTTTTAACGATCCGTCGAACCTAACTTCTGATATCTGCAGTATCATTATTGAAACTGACGAAATTACTAACTTGCTTCGTAAATTGGACACATGCAAATCGGCAGGTCCCGATAACATCCCATCCAAACTTCTTGTACGGTGTGCACCTTCGATAGCGCAACCTATTTCAATTTTATTTCAAAAATCTTTGAATACCTGTGTTGTACCGCAAATATGGAAATTTGCGTTTATAACGCCTATCCATAAAAAAGGTGTCAAAACAGACATAGAAAATTACATGCCGATATCTAAATTATGTATCATAGCAAAAGTGTTTGAGAGGATAATATACATACAATCAGGTTTATTCTGCTCTGAAAAATTCATTTAGCTCGTTCCAACACGGTTTTCTAAAAGGGAGGTCTACTACCACGAACCTGATTCTCCTTAACGAATTTATAACCGATGCCATGTGCAAGGGTAAGCAGATTGACGTCGTTTATACGGACTATAGCAAAGCCTTTGATCGAATCGATCATAGCATTCTGATATCCAAGTTAAATAGCGTGGGAATTCGTGGCGACCTACTCAGATGGTTTTCTTCCTACCTTGTCAATAGGTCCCAAGCAGTAGTACTTAATACTTATATATCTAGCTGGGTCCCTGTTCCTAGTGGAGACCCGCAGGGTTCATTACTCGGTCCTTTGCTTTTTATTATCTACATTAACGACATCGACTCCTGCTTAACTTCATCCAAACTATTGTGTTTTGCGGATGACATGAAGATTTATGCCTCAAAATCATCCCAGACGGACGTAACGGCACTCCAGAATGACCTACGTCGCCTGGAGGACTATTGCCAAAGAAATAAGCTGGATCTGAATCCCGCTAAATGCTCGGTTATTACGTATTCTCGGAAGCGCTCAATTATCGCTACATCGTATACCTTAAGCGGTCAAATTCTACCTAGATCAAACTCCATTCGGGATCTGGGGGTTCATCATGATTCCAAGCTTAGTTGTAGTAGTGAAATTCACGTTGATGCAATAGTCGCTAAGGCATCCAAATCACTGGGTGTCATAATGCGGTTATCCAAGTGCTTCACTCAAGCCAAAACTTTAAAAATACTATACTGTACTTTTGTAAGAAGCCACTTGGAATATGCATCGGAAATATGGAACCCATGTTACCATAAATACATAGACCGCATTGAGAGTATCCAAAGAAGGTTCATGAGGTATCTATGTTACCATCAAAAAGTACCGTATCATTCGGAAAACTACTATAACCTATGTAAACAATATCATTTATTACCTTTACTCAACCGCCGCGAGATCTCTGACTGTGTGTGTCTGTTGAAAATTTTTAACAACACCATAAACAGTAGCGATATTTTGTCAAAATTTTATTTCAACATTCCCATTAAGTCAAAACGTTATAATCCACCTTTGTGTGTGCCATTTGCTTCATCTAATTATAGGCAGAACTCATACATTGTGCGTGCAAGCAGAAACTTAAATAAGCTTTGTAAACAGTATGATATAGATCCATTCCAAACTAGTGTGTCGTCAGCCAGGAAGTCCTTAAGTCGAAGCTTTTTCTTGTAGTTCTTTTTGTTATATGTTGGTTGTTATGCAGTGTGAGCAACATAGTAATTATGCTGTAGTATATAGTAACTTGGTGTGAATGTCCGTTGAATTTACTTTTTTTCTGTATTCTATAAGTGGAGACCTGTAATTGGCTTTCTCACTATTATACTGTCCTTGATCTGTTTGTTTTAGCTGTAAGTCTCCCATGTTACTTTAATAAATAAATAAAACATTTCATTGGTTATTATTAGTCAAACTATGCGCCCACGCTTCTCTGTCAGTAGAGTAGATTAAAGAAATTGCAGCGACATCTCTTAGTCGGAAGTGTGCGCCCGCGCTTAAGACGAATAAAGTGTTATTTTCCGTGAAGTAACTACGTCGAGCTTATGTAAATAAAGCTTTAATACGTAGTTTGAAGAGAAGTATACTATACGCCCTATATATATATAGGGCGTATAGTATACTTCTCTTCAAACTATGGTACACACACATTTTAAAGGTATATATTATGTATATACATAATATATACCTTTAAAATGTGTGTGTACCAATACCGGGTTGTGGAGAACCGTGAATTTTTTTACGCTTGTGTAAACAACGTCACCGCGTGCAATGGTCACATTTTGACAGCTTGTATTGAAACAGGACTTTAATCATGATGCTTGTTTTAAAAGGAATATCTACATAATATCATTAATCTATAAAGCCATTAACAGGTAAGTTAAAGTCGTTAAACGTCAAAATGAACAAGAAATAGAATTGATTCTAGTCGCCCCTTCCAAAAGGTATTTTCGTATGGAGAAGAATGGGCACGAAACTTCACCGTTACTCTTTAAAAATATTTACAATGTTTTGTATATGTCACCGTTAGATTGTAAAGATCGTTAAATTACAATCTATCTAGCGAGATTGTAAACTATCGATAGATTGTGAACCGTATCATTATGATTGCAATTTGACTCATTATTCTTCGCTATATTGTAATCTACCGAAGTGAAACCGTTAAATTACAATCTGAATAAAAATAATCTCTTTTTTCCATATTTTTTCTATATAATCTAGTAGTTTCTGCCGCGTAGGTGGTCACAGTTTTAACCTAACCTAACCATTTTTTTAAACGTCCTACACACGTTCACAATTTGACCGCTTCCCATCGATAGATTACAGTCAAGCGAAAAATGATGCGTTAAATTGCAATCATAATGATACGGTTCACAATCTATCGATAGTTTACAATCTTACTAGATAGATTTAGATAGATTGTAATATAAAGATGTTTACAATCTTACGGTGACATATACATTAATTAAAAAATTATATGTGAAGACGATGCACCCAGAATAAGAGGCTACACCACAAAAGGTGAAAAGAAAACACGTATAACAATGGCAGGTAAACTTAATTATGTCATAAGTACATGGTGCTCAGGTTAAGCTATAATTAGGTCGAAGGCTAAGGACAGCCTTACACGGTGTGTGTATCTATGATAATGTGAGCTTAATCACAAGTTAGAATACCGTTTAGCTTTGCTTTAATTAAAGACTGTCTGTCACATTGTATTGAATAACAAAATATCATATTTGTTTTAACATCGTTTGGGCCACTCACATAAAACTAAGATAAGTACCGACCGAGTATAAGTCGAAAGCAAAAATCACAATAAAAGTACCATATCTAGTTACTAAAATTATATAACTGAAAAAATTGGCTTTTTCAGAAGTCATTGCAACGATTTCATTTTAAAGTCTTATATTATTGCAGCTGCGAGACGTTGAAATATAATAATAAATAATTATGCAGTACTCATGACCTATTTCGAAGACATGTTTCTATGAAAAATAGGCTTTTCAGGACTAATTGTAACTAAATGCATAATTTTACTTCAAATTTTTTACTGGGACAAAAAAATAGATACACATGAATCGTGACTGTTATATTTTTACATTAGCGTACCTATCTAATTCTAATGTTCTTTCAAAATTTGGATTACTGTTACTATGCGCCGATGTACGAAGTTTTATTGAAGGCTTGTTCAAACTTAGCGTTACTAGGTAACGCTTAACTTTGATACTACCTACCACTTCAATGTGTACTTGCTTTGAGTTTAGTTCTAAGCCCTCTATGTACTGTTCCTTCCACGAACTTTGGATCTAAGATTCTAAGCTTATAATTTTGTCCACTGCTGATCCCTTAGAATAATAATATGATTACTGCCGATGTCTAATAATTAAAAGGAGCTAAAGCAACCTTTAGCTCCTTTTAATTATTCTTCTATTATATTAATGAAACCAAAGTCGAAGAGATCATGTATCAGGTAGGTATAAATATTTGAATATGCAAGAAGATTGACAATTAGAAAGTTGATTTGCGATTCCTGACCCCGAAGAAAAATTGGAAAGAAACTCAGTTGGCCTTATACAAGGTTTATCTTAAGACACAAGTTTAAACCATTAAAAAAAACACATTATTACATCAAAACTGAAGTTACGATTTCAGTAACTGATTTTCAACGAGTCTGAGTTGTCAATTTTGTATTATGAAATTTACTCTGCCCGGAATAAAGTTCGAAATGCAAAAACCGGCACAAAGTTCTTCTCTTTTCTTTCTAATCGCTCTCTCACTGCTGATTATTGTGACTATGTTTCAAATTGTCAATGGTTTTTCTCTATATGTAACGATGACGTGACGATGACGATGTTTGACCTTTTTTTTGAGGGTGATAATCATCAAATGACCGTACCCGCTCTGGGTGGAGCGGAAAGGAGTCTCAGACTCTTACTGACTAAAACTCATCCATGTTCCTTCCTCTTCCTTTTCTCTTTGGGTGTGTGGACAATCCCGCTGACCTCACGGCTCAAAGTTTTAGGCTAGAACTAAACTTAGAAGAACTAAGTTTAGTTAGAAGAACTTAGAAGAACTAAGTTTAGTAATAAGACGGTGTGTTACCGCCCAGCTTCATAAAACATTTAGTCGCTTTTACGAATGATAATGAGATGTTAATACCTCTACTTAACCCGTCTGCTCCAACAGCGTCGATTCTTCGATAGAGTACCCTCAAGTTTCAAGCAATCTAAGTTATTGAAGTGAACAGTTTCCTTACTTTTTGTTAAGACATTCCATTCTAACTCAAGTTAGACAGGAAAAGACATGCAAAGCTTTATCAAATTGTCGAGTATCAAGCTCCTGGTGATGTGCTGCTGGTGGCCTTGATTTAATGATGGTCTAAAGGCCCTCTGCGAGTTGGCCTCGGGCCCTCGTACGCCTTCCAAAGGCTCTGGACCCCAGGGTCTCGAGATATGTC
Organism: Hyppa rectilinea; assembly: GCA_951799385.1. Lineage (NCBI taxonomy): Eukaryota > Metazoa > Arthropoda > Insecta > Lepidoptera > Noctuidae > Hyppa > Hyppa rectilinea. Next base: position 18,622,977 of record OX637310.1, read on the forward strand.
AAAAGACTATTATAATAATAGTGATACTACTAGTTAAAGTTACTTACTTTCGATGAGAGGTATGAGTGTATTTCGTGGGTAACTGCTGATTACAATATTTTAAATAAGTCGACCAAGAATGTGTGCGTACACATTCTTGGTCGACTTATTCAAAATATGAACAACAACACGAACACAACAGAACACGAACAGCACATAAAACCCGATTAAAAAATGTCAGTGTCATAATTTTCTAAGCCGACATAAGAGTCGGCTTCCAGCCTAACCGGGTGTAGCTGAATAATAGTATTTTATATAGTGCGACTGCCTATCTGACCTTCACAACCCGATTACTGGCTAACACTATAACTCTTTGTGCAACTGGTTGTAAAACTTTTTGGCCAACGGCTTAACGTGATTTCCGAGGCACGGAGGGGTTTCGACCATCCAGGAACCGACCGCGGCCAGTGTAGCTTAACCTTTGATCAACCCGTGTGACTGTTATTATTTAGCCACGAGCCACTCTCCCACTATACTAGAAAAACATCCAAAAATGAAACAAAAACAAATACTAATCAAAGCTTAATAAAACTAGAGCCAGCACGCTATAACGAACTTCAGAATTTCGTTCTAAACAAATCAGCATCTATTCTAACTCGACTCCAAAACCTGGCAATTCATTTAAAATCGATTTTATTTCAAGAGAAAACTCTATTTTGCTTGCCACAAAATATTAAGAACAGAAAATCTGTTCAACCAAACGAATGAAGTCTGATCTAAAGCTATATTGTCTAAATGCGTACATAAGTCTGCGCGCGCGTGCTGTGTGCGTGTCTGTCAGTTTTTCACGCCTCAACAGCTGAACGAATTTTAAAGGAAAAACAATTGCCCTTTTGTTCTAAGAAAAAAACCACTGATAATTGAATATCATAAATTGATTTTGAAAACAGGGAAAATAGTAGATATTATGTCTTCAAATATTTTTTTTCTTATTAGAACGCAGGGTACTATTATCCTGTTTCTGGAACACATTCGTAATTGTGAAGTCCTTATTACATGATAAATCTCTCTCTCAAAGGTCTCCAATAACACCAGGACGAGATTGGTCCGGACAGTGGTTTTGTCGATATTCCTATACGGCTTTAGACTCACGGACGATTTGGGTAAAAGATAAAATTTGGGAGGTGGTGTTGGCGAAGAATGCTCCACAGACTGTAGATCTTTAAGAGAACGATCAAATCTTTCCTCGCAATACTACGCATTGGAAATAAGACTATACACCAAAGGATTTTCGACTTCGTTGATCACATTATCCGTTGGAAACTAGATAACTTTGAAAAATTGGAGAAGACGGTCATGGTAGACCAAGGATCTGCACTTACTAGACTCCTTGTTACGAGCTCTGAGAGAAGCCGAGAACCGTACGAAGTCGAAGAACATCAGACATGAAGCCACGTTGATCTTACAGAGGGACATGATGCTTGTTATTTTCTTTTGTGTATTATACATATAAGGTGCTTTATGCACACGTAGCTTAATAAAATGTATGAAACAGCTCAATTTTTTTTCACGATTTCAGGGTTCATCCCATAGTAAAAGTGGTTCGTAACGATGAGTACAATGCTCCCACAAAATTTTAATTAACACATTATTTATATTGATCAGCATATTTTTGCTAGTTATAAATCCCATTATATAATAAGGGGTATGAACATAGCCATTATCGGAACAGAAATCCAGTCTCCAATCCGATACTCCGGGTTGAGTTTCGATTTTAATTGCATGTTGCGTAATATTAATCACTCCTGCATGTGCATTATTTCGCGGCGGGAAGTTCGTACTATATCCAAGTTCTAATAGTTGGAGAAGCCCTATAAATGCACACGTTCACATTAAATGAACTTGCGGAACTTTGCAAACGTGACGAATGCCGTTACCCAACACATCTGTGGGAATTCGCCAATTAATTTAATTTTAACTCTTTTGTTATACTTGTAACTTTGTAAATTCTTTATACCCGTCTTTGTACTTAATGTTATAAAGAGGAAAGATTTGTATGAAAGTATGTTTGTAATGAATAAACTCAAAAACTACTTAAAGGATCTGGATGAAACTTGGCACAAAGATTATAGTCTGGAATAGCATATAAGCTTTATCCCGGTAAATGTACGGTTCCCGTGGGATAATTTCCTACTTACACGTGGGCAAAGCCGTTGGCAAAAGCCAGTTAAAAATAAAATAAGGTAAGTGTGCTCTCTAAATATTATGACTTAAAGTTGGTTTTCGTCACTGTCTGCGTGACCGCATTGTTCTTCTATACTGAAAATTTAGAAAACTTAATCCAAAAGCTGGGCAGCACATCTAGTTAACCTATCTGTCAAATTTCTACGATAGTTTTTCAACTCTATTTCAAAAGCATAAGGTTCATTTTCAATTGGAAATAATTGACAGTTAGGGACAGCTTGTTGCGCTGGCGTCTGTACATTAATATTAATCTATACTAATATTATAAAGCTGAAGAGGTTGTTTGTTTGAACGCGCTAATCTCGGGAACTACTGGACCGAATTGATTTTTTTTTTTGTTTTCGATAGTCCATTTATCGAGGAAGGCTATAGGCTAAGTCTAGGTACATCACGCTACGACCAATAGGAGCCGAGCAGCAGGTGAAACCGCGCGGCAGCTGCTAGTCTTGGTTATAATGAAGAAATCTATTTTTTTCCAAGTCGTAAAAACCGTCTGAAGCATGGGCGGGGCGCTAGTCTGATGCCTCTTGTTTCTTCTTTTCTTGCCATATTTTCGTCTTTGTCCCCGGCTGGCGATTAAAAGCACTTCAGGTGTTCGAAGTGGGTCTTCTTGTTTCCCTCACAATGTGTTCCCGCCGTCAGCGGCGAGTGAATTGCAATTAAAATCCAGTCTACCGCCTGCAATTAACAGTAATTGTTATGTGCATAATATGGCGATATTAATTTTACGATGGCAAACGTTATTTATTTATCAGGGAAATTACTCTGAGCGTTGAAATAAGGGCGATGTGATATATTCCTACAACGAATTATCTAAACTCGGTATTTTAGGTGGACATGCACTAATGGTGATAATCTGAGTAGTATATTGTTAGGACTTAACGCTAGTATGTGAACGGGGACGTTATAGCATCAATTTTATGTACAACCCATGTATTGCTTTGCCATTTTTAAGAACCAAATCTTCTTCTTCCGTCTCTGGTGCCGTTACCAGAAATGACAAGGAAATATCAAGGACTGACAGAGTGTTCCTGCAACGATCAACGTTAACTACTGAGACGCATAATGAAGGTCTTATGGATATCGACGGTTGTTTCAATTGACTTATTTTGATATTGTGGCGGCATCTATCCACATAGGAACTACACTGATAGTGAGGAAAGAGTCAAAAAAAAGCTGACATGTGTAGACACTACTACGTCACACAAATCCTACATCGCGCAAGCAGAATTTACCGCGCGCTCTGATATACATACTCAGCCCCGATTAAGGGTTGTCGTGCAGTAGCCTGCCAGACGCAATACCTGTCTGGTTGGAGGATCCTCCCTTTTCAATGGAGGGACTTTCCACCCTGTTTCTCCATTCCCACCAAACGGGTGATCTCAATCTTTGCAATTTGAACACTTAGGCACTTAATAGTCCAGTTGTGATATGCCCGATTTGATCATACTAAAAAAAACCATCAAATGCATGCCCCTTGTCCCGTTGTTCCATAGTCCTCTAAAACCCGATTCCACTCGCCATACATGCAGTGTCAGGGCAAAAGTCGCGCATGTTTATTGTGCGTGTTCGATAAAGCAAGTAATTGCTTTTTGTGATGTTTTGTCGATGGCTTATAGAATGGGGCTTGTTTGTTTTGCCAGACACATTTTAGTAACGATTTTGCGTGTTTGGATGATACAAATGTGTTTGTTCTGTGTGTTTCGATGATTTGCTTGTGTGTTTTGTGTTTTATTGGCTTGTTGGTCAGTATTACGAAATTGGCTTTGAATATTTAGTAGATTAAAATTTCAGTTTGAGGGTGATATAATCTAGGCAAAATTAGTTAAAATTATTTTTTAACTTAGGGATAGACGGCGATATTATGCGGCACTATGGGAGGAAACTAGAAGTTTTAGAATTACAGGTATCTTATCTCTTAAAGAACTATTTAAAATGGCTCGAATTGTCGTTAGTAACATTTTTGCGTGCAAGGCCCATAAAATCGAGATATAAATTGTATTTACTTATTGTTGGATACGTGTAGCTTTCGTTTTGATTGTAGGTCATTAGGTTACTTTAACCAAATTAATTTAGTATTACCACGTAAACCACCGTTTAATCAACCTTTCAAATCCCAAGAACGTTCCAACATTAATATAGAAATAACTAGTGAAGTTTTAGTACAATTGTAACTGCATAAACGTAGGAATAATATTAATCCTGCACCGGCCACGCTGGGGAATGCAAAGCTTACGTAGTGAATGTAAGTGGACTCCGACTGACGACTTTAATATTTCGTGTCGGTGGACTCCGTTCATCATTCTGTATGTTGTATTGTGTGGTCGCTAGTGTGTGGTTTTTTGATTAATTTTCTTGCTGGGCAGGGGATCACCATAACAACAGCGTGTTTATGAAGTGTTGTGGTGGATCAGTGTGATGGTGGTGCTTCAATTTTATTTTGCTTAGCGTGGTTTTAATAGGGATGATGCCTTGATAAAAAAGGAGTTATATTAAATCCGTCAGTCAGATAATAAAAAAATATTTGACACGTATTTTTTGCTTTATAATAATAATAATAATAATAATATTTATTTGCTTAAAACACGGTATAAAAAGGTGTTATATAGAATAAGATCATACATGTTTTGCTTATAATTAAAGCATGCAAAATTGTGCTGTCAATGTTAGTGTTTTATAAACTCTTTAATACTGTAGAAATTATTATCTTTCAACCAGTTATACAATTTTATTTTAAATAGTCTACAATTCAATACTTTTAATGTCTTTGGCAAATTATTAAATATACGTACACACATAGCTACACAATTTTTATTATATTTAGCATATCTAGGCAGCTCGTCTAATACAAGTGTGTATTGGTCACGCCGACTTCGTGAACATACCTCTTCTGCTGTTTTAAACAGTTCTTTGTGTTTCTTTACGAACATACACACCTCATATATATATAATGACGGTAACGGTAGCAAACCAAGCTTTTTAAATATTGGTTTACATGATTCATCGGACGGAATCCCGTATAAAGCCCGTATACATTTTTTCTGGGCGATAAACGCTCTATTGTGGTCGGTACTATTTCCCCATTTTATTAGTCCATACCGCAACAAGGACTCAACGTATGCTCGATATGACATTACGGCCGTTTTTATATTTGTTACCTTTTTTATTTGTCTAAGGGCATATACAAATTTATTTGTTTTATTGCATACATGCTCAACTTGCGCCTTCCAGTCTAACTGTTCGTCTATTACTACACCTAAAAATTTAGTTTGTGTAACATGCGTAATTTTTGGTATGTCCATTTTAAAATTAAATTTATTATTATGATATTTGTTAAATTGTAAGTATACAGATTTGTCAAGATTAATAGATAGATTATTATTATTTAGCCAATTAATTAGAATGTCAATTGTATTATTTATGTCAGTTTCATGGTCGATAATTGAATTCTATTTTTTGTCAGAAGTTACAATTATAGAAATGTCATCCGCAAAAAGAAAGCATTTGTGATTAGTCATAATATCAACTATATCATTTACGTAAAGTAGAAATAAGATGGGGCCCAATACGCTACCCTGAGGCACTCCGCGTTTTACATATTGATATGGAGACGTATGTAGTATCATGTCCCCATTTTCGTCCAGTTTGGTAATAGCAACACACTGTTGTCTGTCAGTTAGGTAAGACGATATCCATTGATGTGGCAGTCCTCTGATTCCGAGAGCTTCTAATTTTTGTAATAAGTTGGCGTGTGTAACCAGATCGAACGCCTTCGATAAGTCAAAGAATAGTCCCGTTACCAACCGGTTGTTGTTTAAATTGTTTAGTATTGTTTTTAAGAGTGAGTATATGGCTAACGTTGTGGATTTACCTTTTTGAAATCCAAATTGCTGTTTCCTTATAATGTTAAATTTTTCGCAGTAATTTATTAATCTGTGATGCATACATTTCTCGTATATTTTTGAGATTATGGGTATTAAGGTTATAGGGCGATAATTGTTCATATCACGTTTATCACCCTTTTTGAACAATGGTTTAACAATGGATAGTTTTAACGCTTTTGGGAATACTCCTTGTGATAAAGACAAGTTGATCAAATATGTCAACACTTTACTTATTTCATTGGTACACGTCTTAATAATTTTGGTGTTTAGTTCATCATAACCTTCAGAGTTTGTATTTTTCAATGATAATATCTGTTGCCTTACCTCACTTTCAGACATAGGAGTGAGGAACATCGAGTTAGCAGTTACGTTTCCATTGAGACAATTATTTATTTGATCTTGTTTAGGTATACCGTTTATGAAATGATTGTTGAAGGCAGAGGTTATTTCCGCTGGTTTTGTGAGTATAGTGTTTTCAACCTGTAAACATTCAATATTGTCTTTAGGGTCCATATTGTGTATTTCGTTTTTTATAACTGACCAAGTGGCTTTACATTTGTTTTTATTGTGGTTGATATATTTGATGTTAGCATTCCTTTTAGCGTTATATACGCATTTTTGCAATAGTTTAGAATACGTGATGTAATTGGTCTTGTTGGTTCTATTTTTGTTTTTGTAGTATTGATATCGTAAGGATCGTTTAGTTTTAGAACATAGTTTAAGACCCTTAGTTATCCACGATTGTTTAATTTTATTATTCGCATTTACTTTAATTCTTACTTTTGGAAAACAGAGATTATAAAACAGACATATTAATTCATGGAAACTATTGAATGCCGCATTTGCATCATTTTCCATGTATATATCTGCCCAAGATAGGTTTTGCAAACATTCTCTAAATTTAAGCGTATTATTTAAACTGTAATCTCTTTTGTAGATGTGATATATTGCGGTTCTTGATTGATATCGTAAAGGAAAGCTTAGCATTTGCGCTGTGTCAGTCAGTGATCAGAGAGATAAAGTGGTAGGACGTTTGCGATTGCGTCAGGTATATTACTTAATATATGATCTATGCAAGAAAATTTGCGAGTGGCTACGTTAATATGCATCTTCAAATTGTGTGTGTGCGCTAGGTCTTGAAATTCTTGGGTGATTTTTCCCTTTTTCAAGGTATTTATATTAAAGTCACCTGTTAAAACTATCCGCGTTTTCGACTTGTATTTCTTGAGTAAATGTTGTAGAATACTGTCTAATTTAATTAAAAATTGGTTAGGGTCAGACTGAGGTGTCCTGTATAAACAAATAATTACCAAATTCTCATTTGCTAACTCTATTCCGCATGCCTCGAAAGTATTTACCGATGCATACGTTTTTACAAATGGTAGTTCTTTAAAACTTATACCCTTTTTAATCAGTATGCAAGTGCCACCTCGATTTTTTTCCCTACAAAAATTTGCTGCCATTTCGTAATCCGATAACTTAAGATAGTTCTCACATCCTTTTTTGATAAATGTTTCGGAGAAGCAAATTACATGCGGGTCATTATTTAAGTCTCTCATCTCTCGTAGTGTTAATTCTAGAAGTTCTTGTTTTGATAGTACGCTCGCAATATTTTGGTGGAGTATCCTAAAATTGTGTGATGTAGGTGTTGTGTTTTTAGGTACGAAAAAAAGTGTCGTTTTTTGTAACTGAAGGGAAGTAATAAGGTATAGTACCTTTTTTAGGAGGAGTACTAGTAGGATTATTTACTCTAAGTTCTCTGCTGTTGCTACTTTTGAAATAAAAAGGAATAGTCCCTTTTTTGGGCTCGTTCACCGTCGTTTTTGGTAAAAAGCTTAGTTTGCTACTGGCAAGGTGCTTCCTGATCTCGACTGGATTTAGAAATTTTTTGTCATAATCTTCGCAATCTATTCGGTAATTTATTGATTTACAAATATCGGGCAAGTTACAATATTTGTTATCCGTAAATTTACAATTTTTGTAGTATTTGCAGATGTTTTTGATACTATTGTTCAATTTACTGACATTAAGATTGTCATTTTTCAACACATTTAAAACAATAATACTATTATATTAATAGAAAATGACTTAGATAAAACGCATTAAAGTTGGGGAGTGGGGCTCGCTACGTCACAAGTAAGTATAGATACTACATACTTGTGACGTCATACCACATTTTATTTCAATGTACTTACACTTTTTTTTCGTTTTTACGTAATCTTTGGATTACGTAAAAAAGAAAAAAAAGTGGCCAATATTTTTCAATAATCTAGCTTGCGGACTAATTAAAAAATATGGTTATCATCCCCATTGTCAATGGTTTTAGTATTTCTGAATACGAGGTTTTTCAGCTGCTTTGCACGGGTGTATTTAAGGACTTTTTTTTAGTTTCTTTTTATAAATGTGCGTTTTGTTTGTGCAGAATAAACATTACTTATTTCTTTCTAAATTGGAAAAAACATCGAGATTTCTTTGTATGCAATGTATATTATAGCATCTAGTTACACTGTTCAATCACTAAATGTTCTGGATTTTTCTTTAAATTAAAACGTTTGCCGTATTTATGATAACGTAGGCAGAACCGACGAACCATGAACTACGATTAGGTTTTATCAATTCAAAGACTCAGTCTCAGGAATAAAGACCTAGGTTTTCACTTCATTAAACGTGAAAATCTCAACATTTTTTAAATTTCTTAGACCAATAATAGTAGGTATCTTCAATTAGGTATTTAAATTAATTTTAACTTGGAGGTTCATTTTCAACGTTAATTTGGTAAGCATGATTTTTATTCAATCTTTATCTGCCTTTAGCCTTATCCCAACTAAGTCGGGGTCAGCTAGCAGTCTAACCAGATGTAATGTAATTATACCACGAGCCCGCACTATCTATATTGGAATTCTTAAATATAAATAAATTAACAAAACCGTTACTCAGGATAACTCAATGCCAACACCTTTCATAAACACAATCCTATAATCCACACACTAGTTTAATTTTAATTAACAACTTCAATTAACGCGCTTCATTACCAAAACGTTTCTATTTCCTCCAAGTATCAAGCAAGCACAGTGTGGTCATAGAATAGATGGGTAAACTAGTACAGATGGTGAACTCCATGCTACGAGCGAAAATGCACGCATTCCTACAGACACTCTTCTACATACAGCGAGTTCAATGATATCGTTTTATAATAATAATAATATAGCATTTATTTCGGGCTATGCCCATAGTGTTAGTAACAATGGTCTTAAATACTAGTGTTAGTAGAATAGGTACATGTATTAATTAGTGTGGAGTTTCATCCAATGTCACAGCATTGGAGACTCCCATCTATCTGCGAATAAACTCAAGACACTGTTGGTACAGCCACGAAGACGAGCGAGCAGGGAAGCGCTTCTCTTTCGCATGATGGCCGTAAAACCATCTATATGCCTATCTGCAAACATTTTTGATGCACTACATCGCCATGGCAGCCTCAACAGTATCCTGAGCGCGTTATTATACTGGATCCGCAGATCGCTATATGCACGCAAACTGTAACTAGTCCACAGGCTGCACGTGTAAAATGATGAGCAAAAAGCTCTGAACAGAGTAATTTTGCCAATATCAACGAAGAAGTAATCCAGGCCCACATTATCAAATCAAAATTATGCTGAGAATCAGCACTTTTCGAACGTCAAAATAACTTATGACACGCTCTTCACCATTAAATTGTCTAGTGCTTTATCTGGGAAGAAGTGGCGCAACAAACTGCCTACAGTTAAAGATGTAGAGACATCACTGGATCTGTTTACTAATGAATTCATTTTTCACTTTCGACTCATTGTGTGTTCAGACTAGATTTGGTACTATGTTTCATATAAAATGAAAGATGCCGAATGATAGGCGCCTCACTTTTTGAGGTGTTTGCTAACGGTTTTAGAGATAGTTTGAGAGCACCGTACTCACTACGTGCGTTTGCCTATTGTCGTTCGTTGTACAGACGCCAGCACATCAAGCTATCCCTAACTGTCAAATTTTCTCAATTAAAAATGAACCTTATGTCTTTGCAATAAAGTTGAAATACTATCAAAGGAATTTGACAGATTGTGGTAACTTGATGTGCTGGCCTCTGTACAGAACCCTGGGACCTAGTCAAAGTCACATTTTCAGTAACGATAACGAAATTATATAAATCCGAAATGTCTCTCCGAAATCGGAATTGGCATAAGCTTTCAAAATGTCACGTAATCAATCGGTTTCAATCGCTAAGAATGTCAAATTGTGTAAGGAAACTAGATCAATATTCCCATACAAATGGGTAGACAAGTGGCGTTCTTGACAAGCCGAATCGCTGAGATAACGAATTGTACGATCAACAATATCCGAAATCGAATCGACACGGAGCGATTGTCACTTGTCTAGGCCCCCATGTCTACCGACCTGTCTATTCTATGACGCAGTCGTAAGAGCAAACTTGGCGAACAGATATTGGAGTGTGGAACAGATTACATAAAATATTGCATTAAGAGATTACTTGGTACGTTCAATAGGATTATTGTGTTCCTAGAGATACTATTGAGTTTAGTTATGTAGCTACGAATGGTTCCTTTGTCTTATTTTCGTAGAAAGACAAAGACTTTATTTTGTGAAAGTGTTTCGTTCGACAGTTACCACCAAAATAGTCACTAAGTACTTAATAAAGAGTATTCTATACTATTCTAAGTACACATTTCCACAAACATATTTAAGCATAGTAATATCGTGTAAAATAAGATCTGGAAATATGTTCGTTTTTGATACCGTTGTCTTCATCATAACATGCGTGTTCGGTTCAAGACTATTATATTACTTCTGCCTTCTATTTTTTACCGAGAGTCCGTATATTGGCGAGGAGTAAATGAATTAACACTATAAGCGGTGTATGTAGCGTATATATGTTTATATTCAAATACTACCATTATCAATCAAGGCACACAAATAAAAAAAAACAATCCTACTAAGGTAAATGCCGGTAACGAACCCATAGCAAGATCTAACTCGATGCCAACGCCATCTATCGGGCGAAGGGTCAAACCTTACACATGATTTCGCTGTCCATATGGTGTCCGAGCATGCCTCGTTAGTCTAATGGTAGCAAAGTGCTACTGCTGATTATGAGCTTGTGGGTTCGATTCCCAGGATAGGGAAAGTGTTATTGGGATTTTTGGTCAGAAATCTCTCAAGACCAGACTGCAGGCTTCTAAGCACGGATTCTATGCCCGATTGATGGCTATAAGCTCGCCCCTAGCTAATAAAATGAACGCGTACGTACTATGGATATGTCTGCAAAAAGTAGACCAGAGAGAAAGGAACTTATAGACATAATAGCATAAATAATTAGCCTGTAATGATCCCACCGCTGGGACACAGCTTCTTCGAGAGTGAGTGGGCTGTAATCTACGACGCAAGTCCAGTGTATGGGGCCTAGACAAGTGTCAATCGCTTCGTGTCGATTAAATTTCGAAAATTGTTGATCGGACAATTCGGTATCTCAGCGTTTTGGATTGCTAAGAACGCCACTCTCTGCCCAACTCTTCGAGGTATATGGGCGAGATGATATGTTATCTAATTGTATTTGCATCAAATAATTTACTATCGTTTCTCCCATTCACAAAGCAATTTCGGGTACAGTCAACAGTTGCGTTAATTCGCAAAATAATTACGTCGGTATTAACGTACACTAGAATTAATTACTTTGCTTGCATTCTGAAACAAAAGCAACATGTTGTAGGTTGTAGAGAGATGCGGAACTGTAGATGTTTAAATATTTAAGCACGGGGAAGCTTGGACTAAGTGACGGAGTTAGTGGAAAGTATTCGTGCTCTGCTACGTCCGTTGGTTTCAACAATACTGTTCATGTTTTTAACGTGGTAGTTTTAGTTTATTATCAATGTTCTTGTAGGTAACAGTCACAAGTAACTGTATTTTACGTAATATCCTAGCGTATAGTCAGCCTAAAATAGTAATTAATTTGATTGTTTACAATTTGTGTTCCATAATATTATTAATGTATTAACTACCCAATGTGTAATAATATAATGTACTAGCTTCTGCCCGCGACTTCGTCCGCGGAAAATTGCGATATACTGTAACTGTTATGGCAGCGCATGCAAATAATTCTGTTTTCGGCGATATTTCTTTCCGACTTGCTAGACGAAAATTGCGATAGCTCGGCTAATATGTATGATATAAATATAATTTATAGCCTATAGCACTCAAGAATAATGTAGCTTTCTATCAGTGAAATTTTTTTTGAAATTGGATCATTAGTTCCGGAGATTACCCCCTATATACAAACTTACAAACTTACAAATTTTACCTCTTTATAATATTAGTATAGATGACTGCCATTTATGTATACTCAAACTCAAAACTCAAAGTATTTATTTTAAACAAACCAATTATAGGCACTTTTGAATTGTCAAGGGTTCGGTCAGTCTGAAAGATGAAGCTAGTTGCCTATTTCAAAGCACAAACACGAAAAGAGTGGAGGAACACGGGCAACAAATTCCACCGACACTCTTTTCGTGTTTTACTGTAGGTACATGTATATAAAAGATAGATAGATATATTAATTTTATTCACATAATATTTACATACCTAAAATACCTACCAAATAATAATAATAATAACTATGTACAAGTATATAAAACGCGAGGAAAAAATAAAAATAAATCAAAGGGCATTAAAAAAATCGTCACATCGCTGTCAACAGGAAAAGTTTCCAAAAGGCTGGCAGCATTGCCGCGTTGATAGATAGATATTTTGGAGGCTGACGCGACAATGTGTGCCCATCTCCAGACAAACTTAATAACAGTCCCACTATAGAGCTGGTCATCAGCATGGCAGTACGGTCAGGACACATAAACGTTAAGCGCGCTGCCCAGATCCAGCTAATGAATGTGAACCGGATCGAATGTACTCCGGGTCTTAGAACAGCGGAGGAACAGCATGAGCGATTTGGAAAAAGCTTCATGAAAAATATGCTGCATTTTTCATTTGTGAATTATACTATCCTATCTGATTCATAGACATAGTTTAAATTGCCAATGCTTCATTTTTAATTATTTCTGGTACATCGATTCACATTATTATAATTAGTTTAATAATAAATATTAGAAATAATTATAATTATGTATGATGAATATGAATTAGGTCCCTTCTTTAAATTATTATTGTTAATGGTCACAATATTACAGTGTGAAACTTGTTAAATAATCCGCCCCTAACTGTTCCCATGGTGCCCAAAACGCTTCCTGCAATGCCACGTTGAATGGCAATGGCTAATTCGAACTTCTTGGCCTCACTGACCCAACAACCCATGGTCTCAACTGCAAAGGGCACAAAATGGTACGTGTCCGTCTATGGAGCGTACTTCACCCATTCAACTTCATAGTTTAATTGTATTATAATAATCCTAAAACGAGAGCGTCAACTCGCTTTGTTCCTGGCCACACGTTTAGGGTTTTAGGCCATTACACACGACATTTGTGAGGAAGCAAGACACTGAAACTGGCTAATAAGCCTAAATCGTCACGCGTGGCGACCCTTAACTACAGTTTGACCCTTTACCTGGAAAATTAACAATAAAGGTACCTACTACCTACCTGAAATTAAAAAGTTTTTCTAATACACGCCATTTTGAAAACCAACTCGTAGAAAAAAAGGGAGGATACATGGTTAGTTTTCATCAACTTATTGTATCTCTGAATAAATCTGTAATGTGGCATAAAATATATCTAGAAAAAATTAAATGACTCGGCTAATTTAAAATTATTCTACTTCTAGGTATCTACATGAAACTTTCTAAGCTTAAACTATAGTTTAATCTAATCTAAGTTAAATAAACTATCCAAACGTAGTTTATCCCAGCCAGAGTTTATGAAATCGCAATAGTTCGCCAATTACTGCACTATACAGAAAATTATTTCCTAATAGTTAGAAGTAAATTAATTCTCGAAAACTTCAAGAGATTTTTAGGTTGTAGCTTGGTAAGACAAGGATAATTATATTAATTATAATTTAAGACAAAATTATATTTAATATTCGCATCGCTCTGCTGGAAGCCTAATCAATTCTCTGTGGAAATAAAGAAACAAATTTATGTAAAATTCTTATCAAATGGTTGTACAAAAAAAAACTAGTCAATTATAGGTATAAGACGGCAAAATGTATAATTTTTTTCAGAATTCGTATTTATGTTACTGGGTTTGGTACCCAGTAACATAATACGAATTTGATAATTGTTATTCATCCTGTTCTCAGTTCTATTCACTTTTTAATCGACTTCTAAGTTCTAAGTTACTTATCTACTATACAGTGTGTGACAACTCAACTTTGTTACATCCTGTAAATCATGTGACAAAACTATTATTTTTCAAAGGAGATGGAAAACTATTCATTAAATTATTATTCAAAAAAGCCAGAATCATTTATGCGTCACTCCCTCAAAAGTTCTATCCAATTCGCATTAAAACTAAAATCTTAATGCAACTTTCTAAATAATGATCATGAATAAAATAATAATTAGAAGAAGCGTTCTAATTATTATAATTATTTGCAACAAAGGTCAAAAACCCAGAAAGTTGCAATTTCAATTTCGTAGTGTTTGCAGACGCCCAAGCCTCTGGATCAGGGATGGCAAACCTTTTAGTGTTGACTTTTTAACTTTTGGAGAAATATTGTTTGTGTTTGTGATCTTTTGACGGGAAGAATTGAATATTAATTTACTTTTACGTAAACAGCTTTTTTTATTTCCTCAATGATTGTTTGATTATTATTTCTATTGGATTTTAACGGAACGGTTTTTTTACAAGAAAATACTTGTGAAACCCTTCAGAATCGATTATCGATTCTTGTTCGCAGAGTTCCAGCAGAATCCTAAATAATATCGACGAGTAAGCTATGTTGGTCCTAGCTTAATGTAATGCTATTCATTACTTCCATGAATTTCATAGCCGTAGTTTTATTAAGAAGGAACATGATTGTAGGTACTCTGATAGAGCACTGAAGTTATAATAAATTACAAATGCAGTGAAAACATTAATTACATAGACGTTAAATTATTGTTTGTTTTAGCAAAGAAAGATTTCACTAATGAAACTGAACGTGATCAGTGCATAAACTATGTTCAAGAGCTGTCAGTGTCATTATCTTGTGTGCATGCGCATATTTCCCAACAGCTTGCCTTTTTGTTACTTGTTTTTTTCACTGCGTCATGTGTGCCACACATAAATGTATATTCACCTCACAGGCTCGGAAAAGGTCTGTTTGTCATTCGAAATCTGAGCCCAAAATTGCATTTTGCTCTCTAGCGTGGAAAGAGTTTTTAAAATTCGAACCTTTCCATTTAATTATTTTCTATACTGCCAGTCCACTAAAAATGCATGACAAGGTCTAAAATAAAATATTAAATAATACCGCTCACCTTTAAAACTCCCATCACAGTACAGAAATTAAATATTTTGCGAGAATATAATTGTAAAATTGAAATTAATGTTAATAAGTAATCCATTTGATTAAAACAATATATGACGTCACCTTTGAATATGCCATAAAAATACTACCCTGTCAAATACCCAATTGTGTAGTAATAAAAGTTTATTTTTTAAAACAAAATAATTACTAATATAAGTAATATGTCATTAAATTAGTTAATTATTTGTATTAAATTAGTTTTTTTCTTTCATTCGCCTTAGAGGACAAGTAGGATATAGAAAAAAATACAGGGTATCTAATTTTGGAGACATTGTATGTATCTCATAAGATACATTGCCATGTATCTGTTATTTTCTTCACATAAGTCAATGTATCTGAGACCTTCGAACAAAATAAAACTCAACAGTTTCCTCGCTGTAGTAAGGTGAAAAATTGTGTGTTGCGCTCGGCAGCAAAGCTTTTATGCGTCTCGTACCTTTGAAACCTTCGCTACGCTCGGGATTCTATATTTGAACCACTCGCTTCACTCATGATTCAACCCTAGAATCCCTCGCTTGCTCAGGTTTCAATACAAGTACTCGCGCCAAAAATCAACTTTGCAGCCTTGCATAACAAATAACTATTTCTTTCTTTCTTTTTCTTTTGCAGATCGTTCAGTTTCATTGACACTTAATGAACGCTAAAATTGAGAGAATTCCACGGAAAATGATTCATATGTTCGCCACCCCTGCACTAAAATAATACCATCCCTCCGAACAAAGGTTATTAAAAGTTCTGATTATTTTCACTCGGTTTCAGCTGTACATATAATAAAAAGGCATACAAACGATACTGATGCGCCGTTTGTTGATTGTTTTATGCGCTTTGTTTGAAATTAAAGCTTTGGAGCGGGCGTTAGACTTGTTGAGAAGGTTTGGTAACGCTCGGCTATTGGAATACTTAAATGCATAATTGGATGGAATGAAAATCCTTGACTTAGAGCGTATTATTTTAAATTGGATAGTACACAAAGTTTTTTTTTTAAATTGGATTTTCCAATTAACAGCAGATGGCTTCCACAACAAATTAGTGAACTCATTTATCATCCAAATCAATCTTATCTCGAAAGCTAAGGTTGGTACTTACTTTTATTATCCGATGCATACTTAAACAATGAGCTAGAACCATTAGTATAGAATTCATCTTTTCGAATTTTGAAAAGATTTTAGAATTAGACACATTTACTTAATAACAAATTAGTGTCCAGTCATAACTTTCACCATCAATCTTTTCAGCCAGTATCTACTATCTTAGCGCAGTATTTGCTCACTTCAATAATTTGCAACTGAAGCACAAAAAGGTCACAACCTAATGTGACCTCTGCAGCACTATTAACCGGACAATTTATTCATATTTTTTATCTGTGCACAGGAGGCTGTCAAACGACACCTTTTGTTTAACTTTCATTTTGGCTCTCTAATCTTTATTGCTTATCCAAGGTTCGCCATTTTTATTTTTAACAAGAATCCCTCCGCCGAAAATAAATTAATTTGTAAAAAAAGCGGTCAAGTGCGATTTGGACTCGCTCTCAACGAGTTTCGTACCATCGTACAATATTAAACACATAACACGTTTATTATTAGTGGTTATAGATGCTTCTTATAGTTTAAGAAAGTTGCTTTGTTTTATACGAATGTGGTGTACACCTGTAATTGGTATGTGCGTATATAAAAACCCTGTATATAACTTAATATTTAACGTACTTTATATATGCTGTTGGTGTACCTATTTTAAATATAATATATGTCGAAGCGCCAACGCATATCAATCAATCTGGATCAACGCCATCTATCTCTTACTGGAGGAACTATGTACTTCCCGCGTTCCTTAGTTCTTAATCGAGCCATCCTTGATTATTAATTTGTATTCAGTGCGAGTGCGCAAGTAATTGAAAGTGTTAACGAAGGTTTTTTGAGTGTTATTTCCGATGTCGCGACCCACTGATAACGAATCCCTTCGTCATATATAAATTCTGGTGGACACTTGACTACCTATTACGGTTCAAAAGATACGGCTTCGTGACGGACGGGCGGACCTACGGATCCTAAGTAGAACCCTATTGACGTCGGCACCCTCAAGGCACGGAACCATAAAAATAGCAGCCATGTTGTATTTCATTTTCGTGAATCGATGTTCAGAATATCGTTTTAATTTGAAAGTGGCGTGTGAATGTCAGGTCCAATGGACTCATTAATGAGACGGGGTCTGCTAGCGAAGGGTACATCAGGGGAAGGCGGGATCGAGGGCAAATGTGGTCCGTTTTCGGGTCCGTAAAAAGACAATGGATTGTGATTATTATTTTTAGTAGTTTTGAGTTGTGTTCGGTAGTATTTTGATTAGACATTGTATTTTACAGTTTTTCATATGTGTAGGTACTGTATTACCTACTTAGGTAGTGTCCAACTAGTTGTCCCTCTAACTTTCAATTAGCTTGCGTTTTTCTATATTTTTGTACTATATACTTATGAGATAAAACTTTCTGTGTGCATCAGCGTTAGTTGCTGACAATTTTCTCAAACTTCCCAAGAGATTGGTGGCCTTGCCAGATTGTATGGCCTCTGGCCAAAGTAAAAGCCAACCCTTAGGTCACGGGAAGTGTAAACAAGCCGTTTGGAGATTTCGTTGAACAAACCATGAGCACTCAGAGCCCTTAGCCCGAGGGTTTTCACCCAAAAGGCACGACAATATAATTACTGGTCGGATTATTGTTATACATAATATAACTTAAAAAATATTCTATGAAAATGTCGTTGGAATATAAATGAAACCAGTTTAACACATAGTTATTGTCCATCGTATGTTGTTTGAATGTGCTTGAAAACCGAAAATCATGTTTTTCTGTGCTACAATTTATGACCTTAATTAATATTATATTTAAATTGTGGGCGCTGCAAATGATTCCAGGCAATTTAACATAACATTTTCCGAACATATTCAAACTCATTTTATAATAAACTTACTCTCGTATCTCGATTGCGGTGGTTTGCCAAAATCCAGCTGATTTGCAGTGTGTGGCAATAGTTAACTGTAATTTCACTGGTGTTTGAAATATTAACTAACCCCCTAAAACAATGGGTAAAATCATCCATTGTTTTAGCATATACGTGGCTTATTGTGAATGTCGTAACTGAATGATTTATCGAGTTCATTATAAAGGTATGTTAACTAGCAGTAGCGAGGTGTCAATTTTTGTTAGAGACTAGCCAAAGCGAAGCCGATTTTGAAATACCACATAATATCACGCCTTGTTTTCCGAAGGGTAAGGCAGGGGGCACTACTTCGGTAGAGCACACGGTGCAAACCTGCCCCGCGTGGCCGGAGCACCGCCGTGTCCTCGTAGAGGCGATCGGCGGCGGCGACCTCTCGCATGGGCCTCTGACTTAGGTTCACATGCTGTTAAGAAATACTTTGTTCGTATCGATATCGAATCGGTAAGGAATCATGTTAAACATTGCTTTCGTTACTGCTAACTAGCTAGTAAATATTCACTCACACACACACAAAGAAACCTTTTTCTAGGCAACGTTTGGCATCCCAATCGCCTGAAAAAAAGTACGAAGTTTCAGATGTTTCAGTAATGCAGAAACTTCATAAACAGCATAACGTTTACTTGTGGCTAAGTAATAACAGCCGCACGGATCGATCCATCAGGTTAAGCTACGTTTGCCGGGGTTGGTCCGTGTATGGGTGACCATAGGTGTGTCGGAAAGCACGTTAAGCTGTTGGTCCCGGCTGTCATTCGTTATGGGTAGTCAGAAGCCCGAAAGTCTGACAGCCAGTCTTACCAAGGGGTATTGTATTACCCAGTTAGTGACTGGTTTGTGGACGTCAGATAGGCAATCGGTCCATGTAAAATACTGGTATTCAGCTGCATGCGGTTAGACTGGAATCCGACCCCGATATAGGTGGGAAAAGGCTAGACAGTTAACAATGGTTTACCTATACTAGTTCCTAGAAAAATATGTAAGTACACATCGATTCTTTTCTCTTTGTGGTGTTAACAAAAGAACTGTTCATAGCTCGGACGTACATTTTACTCTGTTCTGACGCTACTTAATTTATTTCCTTTATTTTGCTTTTTCTCGTTATCATCCTACCGCTTTTCATTTTTATGTTTTTTGTGCATAAAAGGCGCTTGGCGGAAGCCATGTTTAGCTTAAAAGCTGTTGTATGCCTGTGTTAATACTTTAATTTTTTACATGTATGCAGGGATCCATTTGAGATTATGTGCTGACTGAGGCCCTGAATAACACGAAAATCTTTTAATGAAGGTTTTAATTTATTAATAACTGATATAAATATACAGTTTGCATCAAGCAGTCAATTTGTCGGTAACACTAATATTATAAAGGCGAAAGTTTTGAGTGTGTGTGTGAGTTTGTATGTTTGTCCGCCTTTCACGCTCAAACGGCTGAACGGATCTGGATGAAACTTGGCACAGAGGTAGTTTAAGATCTGGATTGTTCTATCCCGGGAGTACCCTTAGGATAATTTCCGACATCCACGCATGCGAAACCGCTGGCAGCAGCTAGTTTCACATAATATAAGGTTAATTAAATAACATAACAAGACGCCTTGAGCCTATTGAGTAGGAGCCTATAGGGTGAGCCTATTGCTATCAATCGAGCACAAATCCAGTCTCCGGTCTAAAAAAATCCTGATAGAAAAACACAAATTACACGTTCCCCGACCTGGGAATCGAACCTAGGTAATCACACTTACACAGGTAGTAGTGCTTGGAACCACGAAACCAACGATTTAACTTAGATAAAATAAGTCAAATTTAGATCAAATAAGATTAAACCACTGAAAAAACGGGGAAATACATCAACGCAGGTTTTTGAATGTTTTTTAAATACTTATTTTAAATTTCAACAAATCAATTTTAAACATAAACCTGCGTCTCCCATGCCTTCTCTACATACCTAGTTCTAAATCTATAAGCTCACGAGAATACTAGCGCAGTTATATAACACATTTATTTCTTATTTGCTAACAGCGAGTAAAATATTCTCAAGCTAAAATACGCCTTGTAGACGTGCTAAGCTATTCAGTTCGTAATGCAGTCAGTATGCAAATGAAGCTATCGATTGAGGATAAGAATAACCTCCTTCATTGTGTTGGTGTTGCCAGACTCCAGTCAAGTGTGGATGCAGATCTAGACTGATTAAGACTGACGCTGCTATTGTTTGATGCAGGCCGAGGTTAGAAATAACCTATACTGCGTTTATTATAACATTTGAAAAATAACGGCTTAATAACGACAGTTATTGTGTAATATTGTTGACATAACTGCACTTTACAGTTGTTTTTTTAATGAAAATGGTTAATAGATAACATTGCTTCGTATGTATCGTGAAATAACGGAGTTTAATATAGAAATATCGAAAGGGTGATAACCGTTATTTGTCTAATGTTATAACGAATAGAGTATAGTTGGCTAAGGTTGTAGTCTAATATAAAAACATTCCGGGCAATGGTGAATAATCTGTTGACATTGGGCTGTTATAAGTGGTCTACTTTTAAGGACGTAACCAAATATATAAATGAACAAATAAATTAGCGAATTCAAGGATAGAAATTGGGATATTGAGGTAAAAAGGACTCTTCTCTTGAATAGCAAACTTCGTTGGACTATGCTGGTTCAAATGTTACGGGTTAGTAAGCTTTTCTATTGGTTTCTTGCTTTATTAATAACTAGCTTCTGCCCGCGGCCTTCCTCTTGAATCACTCTATCTATTAAAAAAAACTGCATCAAAATGCGTTGTGTAATTTTAATGATCTAAGCATACATACAGACATTAGGACAGACGCGGGAAGCGACTTTGCTTTATACTATGTAGTGATCTCGAAAGGCTAACTAAAGGCTTCGAAACATTTATCTTTAGCGAGATGATTAGATATGATAAGAATAGGGAATGTTAAAGCCCGTTGTTCCTCTAATAAACACGTTCCCAATCTCTGCCACAAATTCAACCAACCTCGTGATAACACAAACCGGTGGACAAATAAAATAATGTCCCACAAATTACTACATTCACATCGGCGTCCCCTCGTCAATTCACTGAATACAGCGTTATCTGATTTGTCAATTTGAGCAACAAACAATAGCGGTAATATACAGAATAAGCGACGCGTGATTTCAAATGAGTTTATTGTACATTGAATGATGTCTATCGAGTTCCATAGCACGGTTTGTTGTTAAACCGCGAATGTATAGTGTTTGTATTTAATTACGCACATTTAACGTTAATAATCCCTAATGATTTACTGTCACTGCCAGCTTTAAAAGCAATTTGTTGAAAATAGTATTTGTGAGCTGTGAAGTGGAAGGTCGAAAATATATAGTCAGGTAGGTATTATTTGTTTATCCACAGTGTCAAGCTATTAATCCGACGCTAATCTACTTGCTTATAGTCCTGCAAATTCATGTACAGAGGCCAGCACATAAAGTTACCACAATCTGTCAAATTTCTTTGATAGTATTTCAACTTTATTGCAAAGACATAAGTTTCATTTTTAATTGAGAAAATTTGACAGTTAGGGATAGCTTGATGTGCTGGCGTCTGTACCTACTCAGAAAAAGAAAATAACATTGATATTTATTCTATTTATTCAATGTTTATTTTCATGCATTTTGGGACTAGCTTTTGTCATTAGTGTGGACAATAAGGACCATAGAATACCATAATTTGTCTGATTCCTAATTCAACAAGCAGCCAATATATAAATCCACCTAACCGTATTTCAAGTGAAACTTATTGTAAATTCACGTTCAAAAGCGCCTTTCGTATGCCTATTTGATATAAATTATTTCACTTCTTAAACTTTGAAATCATCCAGAAAATTGATCATATTTATATACACCAGAGGTAGGTGAACACAACACACCTACTCAGAAAAAGGAAATAATATTGGTATTTTTATAATGTTTATTTTTAAGCATCGAAGGCCCATGACTTTGAAAGTATGTTAGTAGTAACAATAAGTACAAAAATAATAACACAGAACTCATTTAGAGAAAAAAATATCAAACTCCATATCTGACGTGAAACAATATCATCACTATAAATAATTATACAATACGCACATCGATTTGAAAAGTCAGAGGTGCGTGCGTGCAAACTCGAGACTTGTGCAGTCTGACGGTCACACCACTAGGCTTTTCTTTTTTTAGTGTGAGAAATTTATCAAATGACTCCTCACGCTCTATGTGGAGCGGAAGGGAGTGTCAGACTCTTACTGACTAAAACGCATCCATGTTCCTACCTTAACCCTTTATGTTCTGGGGCAGCGGTAACGCTTTCGGACAACCCCTCTTACCCGGCAGGCTTCGGCCCTAACGGCTACCTTCAAATGCTGACATCTCTTTGAGCCGCGCGTGGACCACGTACGCGCCGTTCGGCACGGTCCTGTGGTCCTGATCGGACGGCGAGGTACCGATTAGTCACCGTCCGCAGGCCCGAGCCTAAGGTGGCCGGCGAAGCTGCGGGTCGCAGCTATGATACATGTTATAGGTATAGCAGTGTGTAATATAATTTGTCAAAAATGACCTTTTAACAGCTATTTAGTCCATAGTCAATTTGGGAGAATCAGATAACGACAAGACAAAGGGAGTCTTTATAAGGCTTCACGAGGCACTAAGTTTCAAACCACAAAGTTTCACCCAGCCTATGTCTCCCACTTTGCGGGTCAAAGACCAGTCTAATAGTATAAACAAAACTTCGAACATTCTACAGAAACCCTGTCTCCTAATTTAATACAAAGACCTAGTTCTAAAATGAAACCACATAGAACTTAGTATATTAATTCATACCAGTTTAGTGCTGGGAGCAGATTCCTAACGGCTCGCGTACACCTAATCCATCATCGGCCGAATTACTGCGTTCATGTGCCGTCGGCCAATCTTTCCCAACATAATTATGTAAAAGAAAGTAAATGCGTTTAATACTTCGACCGACATCGCCCGTTGACGTCCGACAACTAGGTAGACCTCACTTCTAATTTGACTGTTTCGTTGGTTTGCTGACAAGGCAGTCTTGGGTTCGGTTCCCAAGTCACGCAAACTATTATTGGTGTTTTACATCCGGAATATAGTAGCAGCCCGGAGTTCAGACTTGTGGATGGCAATAGGCTCGTCCCTTATTCTATGATTATGTTTCTTTTAAATTATAATATATGCTTGACTCGGTCAGCTGAGTTCGGCCAATGACGTACAAGCATTATGTCGGCCGATGACGGATTAAGTGTACACGTGTAGGTACACATTAGTGGAAACAACCCTCGGAATATTATGTTCGCTACTAATAGTAGCAACTAGCAGCTCGGCGCTATAATCCTAGATTATAATATTATGGCAAAACAATTTTATCAATTTTAATAGTAATAATGTTTAATGATTAGTATGTGTGTTAGCGGACATGTTTTGGTATGAGTATATTTTATTTTCATTCATTATTGACATAATCAACTCATTACAATGTTTTTTTAATGAGTGGTTTTGCAACATTCTAACTTCAGCGGGATTGTCCTAAAGGGTTACCGCTACCTCGGAACATACAGAGCTAAGGAAGGAACATGGATGGGTTTAAGTCAGTAAGAGTCTGACACTCCCTTCCGCTCCACTTAGAGCGGGAGGGGTTATTTCATGATTTCCAAAACTAAAAAAAAAAGTTCTTCTAACTGAAGAAGCTTTCACCGTTCTGCATCGTTCTCACATGTATACTATTAATATGAACTATGTAACCAATATGTTGTAACCATATTTTGTTTAAAAGAGTGTCCATGGAGTTTCTTGCCCGTTCTTCTCCAAAGGTACCTACTGCTTTGGAATGGGCAACTAGCTTCATCTCTCTGACTGACCGACACCTTGACAATTCAAAAGTGCCTGTAATTGGTTTATTTGAAATAAATACTTTGAGTTTCAGTTTGAGTTTGAGTTTGAACAGGCAGGTGTGCTGCGCCACTTCGTCTTCGCAGTTAAAGCACTAGAAGGTCGGGCGTTTTGAAGGACTATCTTATGTAATTTTGATGTTCAAAAAGGACAGATTTTCAGTCTAGTTTGAATAAATGACTTTTAATTTTGTTTTTAACCTGATAGGAAGTAGACGATGAGTAGCCACTCTTCAAATAAGCAGCATTGCTGTTTTAAAAATTAAGTGTGAAAAATGTCTCGCTTAAAATGATTTTGTGCTTATACCCAGACACAAGAAATCATTTTTTTAAGCGAGACAATTTTTCAATTTTAAATTTGAACTCGCAAGGAATACTAAGTCGTGTAAGTACTCGTTTTAAAATTTCATCGAATATTTCCATCCGAAAAGCAAACGAACGAATTAAAAAGCATTAAATAAATACAAGCGCTTACTCAGTAACAAAAACCATAGTTTCTCGTTTGCCAGAAACCACAAAGACATTATTATTAAAATATTTCCGCCACGTCCGCTGCAATCTCTCATTATCCAGGCATTATCATAGCTTTGCTGAAATTATTCCTAGGCTATCCATGTTTCGCTTTCCTAGTATTCTCGTAAAAGTACAAGGCATGAGTAATATTAAAAAGATAACTTCTTTCTTTTTTGCTTCTTTCACTTCTGCTTCGCCCGCGTGGATGGCAGAAAATACCCCACGGGAACCTACTAACGGAATAAAACGTACCCTATGTTTTAATACTGGTTATAATCTGTCTCTGTGCCTTATATCATCCAAATCCCTTCAGTACTTTTTGCGTGAAGAAGTAACAAACATACGAACATACACACACTCGCAAATTTTCGCCTTTATAATATTACTAGCTTCCGCCCGCGGCTTCGCGCGCAAAATATGTCAACAAATTATATGCATAAACCTTCCTCTTGAATCATTATCTATTAAAAAAACCGCATCAAAATCCGTTGCGTAGTTTTAAAGATTTAAGCATACATAGGGATATAGGGACAGAGAAAGCGACTTTGTTTTATACTATGTAGTGATAACGTTTTGCTACGTTACTTATTTTATTTTAAATCTCGATGTCTGTTGCATCCAAGATTATGTTAAACGTACATAGGCATACAGGATACTAGGGCATCATGTCGTGGTAGATATTTTAGGTAAATTATTGATGTATAAGCTAGTTTCCTATATCTCAATCAGAAACTTCTGCAGTGTCTAGTGGGCTACCGACGTGAGCTATTATTCGATCTAACCCCGAAGTTTAAATGGCTGTAAGCATGTCTTAACTTGAATATAGACGATTCAAGATATATTTTAAACTTGTAACAAGTACTTTCTAAATGCACATTCTACGAAACATGCAACAGAATTGTCTATTCCATAAACAAGTCATGAAAAGATTATTCAAGGAAGGTAAAGGCTCCTCTCATTCAAACCGTAAAAATTTAAACAGTTTATTAATAGTCCGTAACGAGGGTCAACATTTCGGGCCACAAGAATCACAGCTGCATACAACAATATCAGCATCCAATCTGTAGGTACTGGAAGCAAACGGCGTAGTTTTCGATAAATAAATATTATAGGGAAGAGGATTGGTTCGCGACTGCGAATTTAAAATAAATAAATATTTGCGATGGTTTATTTTTACCACGTGCTCTATATTCTTTAGATTATAAGCGGATGCAGCTGAATACCAGTATTTTACTTGGAGCGACTGCCATTTGACCTCCAAAACCCAGAAACTAGGCTATATTCTTTAGTACCTACTCGTATAATAAAAGGAAACCGTGACTGACTAACGGACTTGTCATCACATAGCTCAAACTACTGGACAGATTGCAATGGGCTAAAATATGGCCTACAGATAGTTAGAATGACGTAGACATCCGCTATTTTACGCGAACGAGTCGTGGGTAGAAGTTAGCTGAAATTGTAAGTAAAAATAATAATAAATTTATTTATTTTGATAAAAAAGATCCATTGGATTCTTAACCTATCTATGTAAAGCGGGATTGTCCGAAAGGGGTACCGCTACCCCAGAACATAAAGGGCTAAGGAAGGAACATGGATGGGTTTTAGTCAGTAAAAGTCTGACATTCCCTTCCGCTCCACCCAGAGCGGGCGAAGAAATTGGATGATTTGATTTGATTGCGTGCGAGCCTGTTTAGCCTGTCTAATGATAGCCATCCTTCAAATAACCACAGTACATATTTAGTCAGCCATGCAGGTATCAATTAGCAAAAGATCACCAGAGTTTTTGGCAAGCAGATTGACTTAACTATAGTGAATTATAATTAATATTAATCACTCGAAAACTTTTAATAGGCATTTTTTTTACTCAGCCTTCGCTGTCCCACTGCTGAGTAAAGGCCTCCCCCAAATCCTTCCAGACATCTTTCTCTTGAGACACCTCGATAGGAAACTTACTTTTTTTTTTTTTAAGACTGGGAAATCATCCAATGACTGTTCCCGCTCTGGGTGGAGCGGAAGGGAGTGTCAGACTCTTACTGACTAAAACCCATCCATGTTCCTTCCGTAGCCCTTTATGTTCCGGGGTAGCGGTAACCCTTTCGGACAATCCCGCTTACCCGGCAGGCTTGGCCCTGAGGGCCCCTTCATATGCTGACATCTCTTTGAGGCGCGCGTGGAACATATACGCGCCGTACGGCACGGGTCTGGTGCTGATCGGACGGTGAGTCACCCATTACTCACCGTCCGCAGGCCCGCGCCTACGGTGGCCGGGAGTCGTCACGTGAGGCAACTTACTTGGATTAAATAAGATGTAACTTTATTATGTAGACAGTGTTCCTTTTTTTCAAGTTATAACAACTTGAAAAAAAATTGAGCAGTTCATAATATTAAATTACATTTTCTGAAAAATAATTACTTACTATGTGCGAAGTTAAAAATTTAGCAAGTTTATCCTTAACAATTTTGATCGTTGTTAAAATTGATTCTAACTTAATAACGAGGTGCTTCGGTTGTTGTACTTATTGTTTAATAAATTGTTTGCCTAATAGCAAACAATTTTGTCGCTAATGAATCAGATTATTACTTATCTCGTATTCCCGTTAATATTGAATGTGAAAAAACGTAGGTGTTAAAATATAATTATTTTTGTATTATATTCGTAGCTACACAAGAAATATAAATATTACCAAACTGCTGTGGCCGACAACAGTCCGGCTCCCCCTATCAAATCTTGCAACACAAAAGTGCATTGAGGCGTTTCCCTGCAGCTATTGCAGGCAAGGCAGACATCGGGGCAGATGGGGGGGCATCACTGCAAAACATTTTTATCTCCTTTCAATTTCCTTAGGAGATACGTACAAAGATTAAACGCCGTATCGAACTATCTCGAACTTCGATTAAAATCGCTAGCTCGGAAAACGGACAAACTTCTCCCTGTAAATATATTTTTGCAGACTTGCCTCTGGACGGAGTTTCGACTTTACACTCAATACGTAGTGATATTAAAATTTTTTTCGGGACGTTTGAGATGCATCTCTGGGAAGACGGGATTCTTAGAGATTCGATGCAATTTCTCCAGCCAAGTTTTATTTATACTGGCCGAAAAGTTGAAATTGTTTTGTTGATAGCCAAAGATGATTTTCACAGTTTTGTTGGTAGGACTGAAACGCTACTATTTTGGCTGATAATTTATAAATGTTTAGCCCATCCACGTCTATTATTTTCCAGCTACTATATTGGAACTTGTGGCATTTACCATTAGTGTGGATAATGATTTACACCACAGAAAGCCAATACGGTTACCATAATTTATCTGATTGCTAATTCAACACACTCTTATTGCCCAGATACTAACTGGGTTGTGGAGGTCAGATAATCAGTCGCTCCAAGTATAATACAGGTATGCAGCTGCATCCGGTTAGACTGGAAGCCGACCCCAACATATTTGGCAAAGGCGTAGATTTTTATTTACTAATTCAACACACAAAACTTGACAGCCAATATAAATCCACCAAACCGTATCTTTAAGTTAAACTTTTTGTAAATTCAAGTTCAATGTGCCTTTTGTGTGCCGATTTGATATAAATGATTTCACTTCTTAAACTTTGAAATCATCCAAGAAAATTGAACATGTTTCTCTAGAAAATCCTCAACAATCCTACTAGAAACATCTTTAAAATATAAAGCACAGGATTGTATCAAATAGACCGTCAGCCAACGGTGCTCCCGTTGGATTTTATCACAAATCTCATCACATACCATATAATTTTATTATACCTCCGCTGAGCGTGTTAAGTCCTCAGAATATCTTGATTTTCTTAATGGTTTCTTAAATGCTACACGTTATCCTTACTTATCTTTATTTACTTTTATCTTTGTATCGGGTTCTTTTTTTTTCAGCACGTAAGTCTATGTTCTTCTCATTACTGAAATGGGTCGTGATGCTACTATCAGGATCTTCTTCTTCTTTTCGTATAGTTAGTGACTAACCTTCACATGCCTTTGAGAAATATCTCTCAAGCATGCTGGCTACCTCACGATGTTTCCCTACATACATTTTTTTTGTTATATTTTTTCTGTCAGGATGAAAGTACATCGGTATGAAAATTACATCCCACCATTGCTGAAAATGGGTTGTGTCCAATGTAGAGATTGAATAATCGACATTTATGCGACTTTGTTTCTTTGATATTTTGGACGTAATGTATGTTGTCTTCCTATCATATTTTTTCGGAAATACCTACATTATATCTATGATTGTCCCTGGCCCAATAACTACTTGCATTAATTATGAAAACGAATCCGCAGTTTGACTTGTGTATTCCGACTTAAACCCACACAGTAATCTTAATAACCGTTCCTACTAAACACGGGTGATTGCAGTACATTCTCATTACCCCAGATATCAACATAAACAGTTTAACACAAACATAATCTCATGATCTATGAATATGTCACAAGATTGTATCTCGACAATACAATTGGGTTCATCCAGGTCTAGTGTAGCCTACAGTCGTAACCTATTTAGTTAGACAATTGTAAGCGGATTGCTAGTGTTGTACTCAATTTAATTAACGAGTGCAGTACTGAATCGGAATAGAGTTGCCAAACTCTAAATAGTTTATGGTCGAGGTTGTAGTTATTGTTTATGGAAGTAGGTTAGGAGGGATGTGATTTAGGAGTTGTGTTTGTTTATTTGTCGGGACGTGCAAGTAGAAATTAGGTTTTGCGTTTGTTAAGTCTACTTCTGAAAACGAGTCAAATTTTCCTATGTAGATAATTGTTGTTGATGTTGTCGTGATTGGAAATTTTCTGTAATATTCTTTGAGTCTGGATGATACAAAACTCTCCAGCTACTACAAAATAATGATAACATATGGTAATATACAGTGAGTTAGATTAAACGACGGACATATTTTCAATTTGTAAAGTACTCATGAAAATCAACAATTTTGTCCATGGGACCATCTCTGAAATACGAAAAAAAATAGCTGTTCCATACGTTTAGACGAAGTATAGTAACCACTGAACGTATGTCCCTCGTATAATCTAACACACAGTGTGTTATATAAAATAACGAATTGCAAAATAATAATGAAAAAATATGTACCTATTGTACTCTGCTGATCCCTTCGGTAAATACAAGCATGTTATATATGCAATGATTAGTAAAGTTATTTAGATCGCCACATCAGACGTAGAATAAGCCTTATCACATTTACAGCCCCAAATGGCTAGGTGGGATTTTTATTTAGGTAACTAATGGAATTGGCAGATCGCCCACCTCATGTTGTGTCCACCACCTCGTTGGCTAAATCTATTACAACTGCAATGCTAGTTCTGGGTTCCGTCTATCCAGATCTAGAACGTGCTCAATCGTCGCTCAGAGATTAATGTGACTGTACACGCGCAAGTGTACCAACGGAGGGTGCGGAGAACGGAACGTAGCCGCGCTCCCCGTTTCGTCATCGCCGGCGCGGCGGCGCCGCGGCGTCTATAAAAGACGAGCGCCCACGCAGAGCGTTCCTTTTTTCATCAACTCCAACCAAACGGGAAGAACATTAGGTCGCGTGTCAAGGCCGCGCGGCCAACCTTTAAAAGTGTGATATTATTAATTATGTAATCCAATAGTTTTCAAGCTGGAATTATATTAATTTTATTATAACGTTCACCCGTTTCATTTATCACACATTTGGCGACCGTGAGCTAAAAGAAATCTGCAACCACAACTACGAGAAAACTGCGACTCGGTAGCGTGTTCCGGATTCTTCGAACCGACCACGTGCGCGCGCCGTGCAGGCGCTAAAACCGCCGGCGCCGCCGCTGCCCATCGGGAATCGCAACCGCGTGCATCAGGCGACATTGCTGGGAACACGAGGAGGCTACACAACCACGGCTGTCGAAGATCTACCTGGATACAGCGGGCATCGCGTCAGGAGGTCTGCCGAAGGGAAGTGAGCTCGTTCCTATTTTATATTTCCGTCCCCAATTTCCGCCGCTTTGTTTGTGTGTTTAGAGCGTCCTCCTCGTAGAGTGTATTCCTCGAGGTTAGGGGCAGCTTGCAAACATAATTTTATTGCATTGTGGTAATTTTAAAATCTCGTGAGTTGTGTATCTAAATAATTTGGTCGTAACTCCAGACTAATATGAGGAGTATATTTTAAGCATATATATTTATGGCGACCATACAATAGGTCCCGCATGCCCGCATGGGTTATAAAATAATACACGTGCCTCTGTGCTGTGCCGTGCGCTGTGAGTGAAGGCATATGTAGTGACCTACCAACAGTGCTATCATTCACAAGCATACGAGAGCATCACACGTCCGGCCGCCGCCACAGCGCGCAGCGCACTAAGCGACCACCAGGGCGCGCGCGCACACCGCGCGCCACATCTCCGGACGAATGCGACACCTCTGCGGCCCGCGCCTGCACTGGCGACCATATCGACCGGCGACGACATCCCAGCGTCGAAGACCATCGGGCACTGAGTGTTGGAAGCCGTGCCATCAGTATTTACCCGCCGCGCCGCGCCGCGCGCGCGTTTCATACGTCATCCTCAGTAAACTCCAAACCTGATCGCTGATTGGGCTTTCCACCTCCTGGTTATCTACAGTTCCACCACCACATTGTATGTCAGTTTTAGGTAATATAAGGCGATGTCTTGCAGAAATAAAGACATTCTATTCTGATTCGTACCTGACACATTAGTCTTTTATTCATTTACCAACGACCTCTAAATTGGTGACCCCGACGTGATCCAACAAAGTTATGGACGACCCAAGTCAGGTGCCGCGAACCACGCTGTCCGAAGAAGATATCGAGATGATCTCCGTCAAGTCTCGGATACCTCCATTCTGGCGAGACAAGCCCAGATTATGGTTTGCGCAATTTGAAACCATGGTAGCGAATCAAAAGCTCAGTGAAGAAGCGAAGTTTGGACTAGCTGTGGCGCAACTCGACAAGGTAGATGTTGAACAAATAAGTGACATCATATTATCATCGGCAAGGGCGGGTAGATTTGAAGCGCTTAAGACCCGTTTATTATCCGTCTACGAGGAATCAGAAAACAAGCAACTACAAAAACTGCTCAACGAGGTTGAACTGGGTGACCAGCGTCCTTCCCAGCTGCTGCGGCGCATGCGTGATTTGGCTCGTGACAAAATGCCCGATGAAACCCTCCGAATGTTGTGGATGAGCCACCTACCCTCTTCGACGAGAGCTGTTTTGGCGGTCAGCGAAGCATCAAAATTAGACTCTCTAGCGGCGATGGCCGACAAGATGAGTGAGCAGACGAAAGAGGCCAATTCCGTTTGTTCTTGCAGTCATGCTAGCACCGCGTCACAAACTCCGACACCATCGCCTAACGATCGAATTGTGAATATGATCGTGGCACTTACGAAAGAGGTCGCAGCGTTGAAAATCGACAGATCGCGTAACTATCAACGTGGACCGCAGCGAGGCAGATACCGTTCAAGATCTCGTTCCAAGTCCGCGAATCGGGACACATCGATTTGCTATTTCCATCGCAAGTTCGGCAAGGAAGCGTTTCGCTGTCGGAGGCCCTGCAACTTTACAAGCAAGACGAATACGAACCAGGAAAACTAGTCCTGACTTTGGCTACGACGGGAGCCGAAGTCAACGACGTAACCCGCCACCGTCTTTTCATAAAAGATTTGGAAACTGGTCTGCATTTCCTCATCGATACCGGCGCGAACGTCTCAGTATTACCTGTCAAGAGGGTACGCAAAGAAAAAACGACGCCGACCGAATATCTCTACGCCGCAAATGGTTCACGAATACCCTCATATGGGGAACGCACTATGACCTTGAATATCGGACTTCGTCGACCGTTTATGTGCAATTTCGTCGTTGCCGAAGTAACCAGACCGATATTGGGGGCTGATTTCCTACATAAGCACCAACTCACGGTAGATATACACGGACGAAGGTTGATAGACAAAAAAACAGGCCTATCCGTTGTCGGTTTCGTAACGTCAACTTCAGACTCAAGCATCAACACCGTAGATGACCAGCAGCCATATCACGATTTGCTCGCAAAGTACCCAGATATCACCCGACCGAACTTAAAACTCTGTAACAGTGAAGTCGAACACCACATACAGACTACCGGCCCGCCATTATATGCGAAATCACGTCCTCTTCCACCGCACAAGTACAAGGCAGCCAAGGCAGAATTTGACCTCATGATTGAGCAAGGTATTTGTCGGCCGTCGAAGAGTCCCTGGGCCAGTCCCATACACCTTGTCCTAAAGAAGGATGGCAAGTACAGAGTTTGTGGAGATTACCGTCGGCTCAATACTGTGACCGTGCCGGACCGTTACCCCATTCCCAGGCTGCATGATTTCACGTACAACTTGCTGGGAAAAAAATACTTCTCGATAATCGACATGAAAAAGGCCTATTATCAAGTGAGGACTCGCGAGGAAGACGTTCAGAAGACTGCCGTTATCACACCATTCGGGTTATTCGAATTCCCGAGGATGTGCTTCGGTTTGCGCAACGCTGGGCAAACGTTCCAACGTCACATAGACAATGTTCTACGGGGACTCCCTGTGTTCCCATTTGTCGACGACATTTTTTTGGCATCTGAAACAAAAGAACAGCACAGAAGAGAACTAGAAGAAGTATTCAGAAGGCTTAACGACCATGGGCTGCAACTAAATGTAGCTAAGTGTACATTTGGCCAAAAAACACTCAACTTTTTGGGCTACACTATAACCAGAAACGGAATTAAGCCAACTGACGAGAAGATCGAAGCCATAACATCATACCCGCGCCCAGAAACAATCCAACAATTACGTCGATTCCTGGGAATGATTAACTTTTATCGTGAGAGTATACCTCATGCCGCCGAGTATCAGAAAGAGCTCAATGTTTACTTAAAAGATTCGAAGAAAAACGACAAGACGAAAATAAATTGGAGCGAGACAGCAATACAGGCCTTCGAAAAATGCAAACACGATATCACCAGCGCCGTATTGTTGTCATACCCATCGTCAACACTACCTTTTGTGCTCATGACCGACGCATCCGACACCTGCGCGGGGGCCGTACTACAACAAAAAAGTCAAGGCCGCTGGAGACCGCTCGGATTTTTTTCTAAGAAGTTCGACGACGCTCAAAGGAAATATAGTACGTATGACAGGGAGCTCACGTCTATATACTTGGCAGTACGTCACTTTCGCCGGATGATAGAAGGCCGTGACGTCACCATATTGACGGACCACAAACCCCTCACCACTGCACTGCGAGCGAACTACAAAGATGAAACTCCGAGGCGCACACGATATTTAGAATATATCAGCCAGTTTGTCACCGATATTAAACACGTATCGGGCAAGGATAACTGTGTCGCCGACGCCATGTCACGTGTGGACACAATCTCATGTCCAACACCGATAAATTACGACGAGTTAGCAAAGCACCAAAAACAAGATGAAGACCTCAAGCCACTCATGATCAGCGACAGGTTCATATTCCAGAGAATAGCACTGCCCGGATCAACTACCCAAGTCATATGTGAGATGTCAACAAAATGTCCTCGCCCGTACTTACCGCCACAATACAGGAAACAAGCTTATCAAGCGATTCACGACCTAAATCACCCCGGCGTAAGAGCGACGAGAAGATTAGTTACCACACGTTATTTCTGGTTGACCATTAAGAAAGACGTCACAGACTGGGCAAGGGCTTGCGACCAATGCCAGCGAGCGAAAGTTCACCGCCATACCAAAGCACCAGTATCCAGTTTCACGCCTGCAGACCGCTTAAGTCATCTGCACATTGACTTAGTCGGTCCCTTACCAACGTCAAACAACAGTCGTTATATACTTACGATGATCGACAGAGCAACGAAGTGGCCAGAAGCTCAACCAATCGAGGACATAACGGCAGAAAAAGTAGCAAACACGTTGTATGAAACATGGATCGCAAGATTCGGTTGCCCCGCGACCATAACAACAGACCAAGGGAGACAGTTCGAATCCGAACTATTCCATAAGTTGATGCATCGCATGGGAATCCAGCACGTACGAACTACGGCGTACCATCCCCAATCGAACGGTTTGGTGGAACGCTGGCACCGCACACTTAAAGCATCACTCACCGCAAGATTAAATACGACGAACTGGACGTATGAGTTACCCACTGTGTTACTTGGTCTTCGCGCCGCATACAAGACAGACATCGGCACCAGTACTGCGGAATTATTATTCGGAAGAACACTACGTCTGCCTGGTGAATTCTACGGTGAATCAACCACAACATGCAACACGTCATCGCACTTCATGAATAATCTTAGCGAAGCATTCAAAAAAGCACAGGTGCAACGCGAAGCCAACAAAAGCAAAGCATTTTTCATTCACGGCGATCTGTATACATCAACACATGTATACGTTCGCAACGACGCTGTACGCAAACCGTTAACACCTACCTATAACGGTCCGTATCGCGTTATCGATCGCACAGATAAGTACTTCACCGTACAGTTGGAAAAGAGAACATCAAACATATCCATCGATCGGCTGAAGCCCGCATTCCAGTGCAACGAGGAGCAAGCAGATGAAGCACCTGTCACCTTCAGCTACGTAACTAAATCCGGCAGGACATCAAAACCTCCTGTACGCTTCGCTGAGGGGGAAATAATGTAGTGACCTACCAACAGTGCTATCATTCACAAGCATACGAGAGCATCACACGTCCGGCCGCCGCCACAGCGCGCAGCGCACTAAGCGACCACCAGGGCGCGCGCGCACACCGCGCGCCACATCTCCGGACGAATGCGACACCTCTGCGGCCCGCGCCTGCACTGGCGACCATATCGACCGGCGACGACATCCCAGCGTCGAAGACCATCGGGCACTGAGTGTTGGAAGCCGTGCCATCAGTATTTACCCGCCGCGCCGCGCCGCGCGCGCGTTTCATACGTCATCCTCAGTAAACTCCAAACCTGATCGCTGATTGGGCTTTCCACCTCCTGGTTATCTACAGTTCCACCACCACATTGTATGTCAGTTTTAGGTAATATAAGGCGATGTCTTGCAGAAATAAAGACATTCTATTCTGATTCGTACCTGACACATTAGTCTTTTATTCATTTACCAACGACCTCTAAACATATAATTTTGAACACTTATTATACATCTAGTGTTTATATTCCGGTACTAAATACCCAATTCCGTGTTTCATGCACCAATAACAAAGCTTAAGCCTTGCACTGCATTCTTGCTTCAAATAGATTTGCCGAACACTTCCAGGAAATCTGCGGGCTGCGTCTGCGCGCTGCCTCCCAGCGTCCGTCCGACCACGTGGCGAGCAGGGCTCCGCGGACCGCGGCGCGGTCGCAGAATAGCAGAGCGGCCATCTTGTGTGCCTGTGCGGCGTGCCTGCCGTAACAACGCGTGGCTGCGAGCTGCGACTGGAGTGTACGCCTAACCGGGCGTTTGGTTTGATGCACATTTATTGCTTATTTCATTGTTTGTACTCGGTTAGTGTAGTATATTTAGTGCAATCATGGACAAGGATGCGTGCAAATTCAGTGAACTAATTCGGAAACGCGGTAATATCAGAGGGCGTTTAACTAAATTAAATGATTATGTACAGGATATGAAAAACCTAGAATCTACTTTAAGTAGCGTTAATTTAAAAGAGTTAGGTAGACGTTTAGAAAATTGTCAAGAATTATTTAGTCAATTTAACGACGTTCAAACAATAATTGAGGACACTTGTGAGGATTGTGACACTGAGGAACAACTCACATTAAGAGAGTCCATTGAATCAAAGTTTATTTCAATAATGTCAGTCATTGAGGACATTTTAGAAAGGCAAGGGTCAGACAAAGAAAAGTTTGGTGATGCATGTAGTAACAAAGGCTCCCATTCAAATTGCCTACAAAATGGCTTACAGTCAATAAGATTGCCCACAATTAAATTGCCAACATTTAATGGTTCCTATTTAAAATGGTTAGAATTCAGAGATACCTTCTATTCATTAATACACAGTAATGAGTCTATACCAAATATAAATAAATATCACTATCTGAGGTCTTCACTAGAGGGTGGTGCTG
Organism: Hyppa rectilinea; assembly: GCA_951799385.1. Lineage (NCBI taxonomy): Eukaryota > Metazoa > Arthropoda > Insecta > Lepidoptera > Noctuidae > Hyppa > Hyppa rectilinea. Next base: position 18,660,077 of record OX637310.1, read on the forward strand.
TTGAAGTTATCAGATCCTTGGAGTTTACCTCTGAGAATTACAGTGTTGCATGGCAATTACTTAATGATAGGTATAATAATAAAAAACTCTTGGTTAATAATCACTTAAAGGCGCTTTGTAGCATTGGCAATGTTAATAAAGACTCTGTTAAGGAATTGAGAAATCTCATTGATATTATTTCAAAAAATTTAAGAGCGCTCAACAATTTAGGTCTAGCAACTGACCAATGGGATGCTCTATTAATATTTATAATAACTGGGAAGTTAGATACCAGTACGGTTGTACGTTGGGAGGAATACAGGAATATCTTACCTGACTTACCAACACTAAGTGATTTTTTTAATTTTATTCGTAGTCGTGCTGATGTTTTAGAAACAACATCAGTCACATCACAACAAAGTGACAAAGGGAATATGAATAAATTTAATCAAAATAAATCAAAAGCCTTTGTCTCTTCAGTTGAAAACTTAAGTGAACTTTTATGTTTAATTTGTAGCGAGCAGGGTCATAGAATCCAAAAATGTCTCAAATTTAATAATATGAATGTTCAAGATAGGCTTAAGGAGGTTAATAAATTAAAGTTATGCTTAAATTGCCTGCGTGAGGGCCACAACTCGTTTCGTTGTCGTATGAAGGGTTTATGTAAATTTTGTAAACACAAACATAATAGTTTAGTACATGTAAATAAAACTAATAGCAACAGCAGTTCTGAAAATACTACTGCTGCACCTTCTACGTCAACTCAACAACAACCGGTATCACTGTCTGCTGTATCCATCAGCCAGGTTTTGTTGTGTACCGCTGTTGTAAAAGTATTTAATGAACATACTAATGAAACTTACTGTGTAAGAGTTCTATTAGATACAGGATCTCAATCCTCCTTTGTGACAGAAAACCCGAAAGGAAAGTTAGGTCTGTCCACTAAAACTATTGAACCGTTACGGATTTCAGGTATTAATAATGTTTCTTTTAATATATCCGAGCGCTGCAATATAATAATAAAATGAAGACTAAATTCATTTAATTTAGAAATAAACTGTCTTGTAGTTCCACAAATTACAGGAACATTGCCGAGTGCACCTGTTAATATTCAGGAACTGAATTTACCAGAAAATATCGTGCTTGCAGACCCAAAGTTCAATTATCCCTCTAACATAGATATGCTATTAGGGGCAGATGTTTTTTGGAACATTGTAGGGACTAAGCGTATTTCACTAGGTGTAGGTAAACCTATCCTACAAAATTCACAATTTGGATGGTTAGTCAGTGGACGTTTAGGAGAATGTAGCCTTAGTAGTCACTTGACATGTAACTTCACAAAAGAAATTCATAATGACCTAAAAAAGTTTTGGGAAATTGAAGAAATTAATTGTGTTGATAACACTTCACTCCAAGATAAATTGTGTGAACAACATTTTTTAGAAAATATGAAACGTCTTCCCAGTGGTAGATTTTCTGTTAAAATGCCATTCAAGGAGATTCCTGAACAGGCACTAGGCGATTCATATTACTTAACGAAAAAACGTTTCCTTAACTTGGAGAAGAAATTACATAAAAATACTCAGCTCAAACTAAGTTACACTGCATTCATTGAAGAGTATAAAGAGTTAGGACATTTAAATGAGATTAAACGTCCTTCATTTGGATATTATTTGCCACATCATGCGGTGTTGCGAGAGCACAGTGAAACCACAAAATTACGAGTTGTTTTTGATGCCTCTGCCAAAACTACTTCAGGAAAATCATTAAATGAAATTCAGTATGTTGGTCCAGTTCTATAAGATGACTTGTTGTCTATTTTATTAAGGTTTAGAACTTACAAGTATGTTTTAACAGGGGACATACAAAAAATGTACAGGCAAATAGAAATTGATCCTTCTCAGAGACATTTACAACTAATTTTGTGGAGAGATGATTGCTCACAGCCAATTAAGGTCTTGCAGCTAAACACTGTCACCTATGGGACAGCATCTGCACCTTTCTTGAGCACCAGGTGTCTAATTCAACTAGCTCATGAATGTTCTAACCCCATAATTTCTAATATTTTAAAATATGATATTTATATGGATGATTTAAATACAGGATGTCAATCAGAAAAAGAAATTAAAGAAATATATGATGACATCACTAAAATATTATCATCAGCTTGTTTCCCTCTTCATAAAATACGCACAAACTGCCCCCAAGCGTTGCAAACAGAGACTACATCTAAATCACTTGATCTGAGTAAATATTCCACAGTTTTAGGATTAAACTGGTCACCGTCACCAGATACTTTACATTTCACTATTGATATGGATATGACTAAGAAACTTACTAAACGGGTTATCATATCATTAACTTGTAAAATATTTGATCCATTAGGGCTGCTATGTGCATGCATAATTAGAGCTAAAATTATTTTACAGCAATTATGGAATGAAAAATTAGGCTGGGATGACCCTGTGCCACCCCATATTGAAAAGAAGTGGGTTAAGATAGCAGAAAATATTAATTATCTGTCTAAAATTAGTTTGCCTAGGTATGTACTATGCGATATTCCCATGTCAGTTGAATTACATTGTTTCGTAGATGCTTCTCAGGAAGCATATGGAGCTTGTGTCTATCTACGGTCAATTAGTAATAAAAATATTGTAGATGTTAAATTGCTGTGTGCAAAGGCTAGGGTTGCACCTCTGAAGGCTATGAAAATACCTCGCCTTGAATTGTGTGGCGCATTACTTGGTGCTAGGTTGACCACAAAGGTAATCCAGTCCATTAGATGTCATAAGATAACACAAAAGGTTATATGGACCGACTCAACTGTAGTACTTGGTTGGATAAATTCACAACCAAACCTTTTAAAAGCATTTGTAGCCAATCGAGTAATAGAAATTAATGAGTTGACACAGGGCTTTTCGTGGCGGCATGTTCCCACTCACCTTAACCCTGCAGATCTTGCTTCTAGAGGTGTAGATCATCTGCTTGGCCACAGCAACCTCATAAGTCAGTGGACTTACCTGAACTAAAGGTTCATGTACAAACAAATATAGCTCACGACGACAGTCATAAATCTATCATTAATTTTAGTAATTATTCAAAGTATAATCATTTAAGTCGCGTGTTAGCTTATGTATTGCGGTTTTTATATAATTGTAGGAATAAAACCAAATTATATGGTCCACTACAAACTAACGAAATAAATAAATCTCATACCTTTCTATGTAAAATATGTCAACTCGAATCATTTGATACAGAATTAAAATCTATTAAAAGAGGTCAAGGAATACCTAAAAAATCTAAAATATTCAATTTAAATCCTTTTCATGACTCTGAAGGTCTACTAAGAGTAGGAGGTCGTCTTGACAATTCAAGCTTTGATTACAATAAAAAGCATCCTATCATATTAGATTGTAAACATAGATTCACCCTTTTATTAATGCAAAGTGAACACCATCGCTTATTTCATGCAGGTCCACAATTATTATTAGCCTCTGTAAGAGAAAGGTACTGGCCTGTAGGTGGGAGGGCCTTAGAGCGCAAAGTATATAAACAATGCGTTGTATGCACTAGATTTCGTGGTAAGACTATACAGCCTATAATGGGCAACTTACCATCAGCGAGGATGCGACCTACTTTCCCTTTCCACTCTACCGGTACCGACTTCGCAGGACCATTTCAAATCTCTAGTAAAAAGGGAAGAGGTAATCGAATAAGTAAATGTTACCTCTGTATATTTGTTTGCTTAAGTACCAGAGCTGTGCACCTAGAGCTGGTGAGTGACCTCACTACATCTGCATTTATTTTATGTTTACGACGATTCGTGTCGCGCAGAGGTAAGCCCTATGAGATTTGGTGCGACAATGGCACTAACTTCGTGGGGGCAAACAATGAACTAGGTAAGGTGCTACGCTCCAGTCGTGACTCGGTCATTGACTATACGGCTAACGAAGGCATTTTATTTAAATTTAGTCCAGCTTATTCACCGCACTTTGGTGGACTCTGGGAGGCGGGCGTAAAGGCGGCCAAATATCATTTAAAAAGAACAGCCGCTAATGTTTCTCTTACTTTTGAGGAGTTGTCAACTCTATTCACTCAGATAGAGGCGATCCTAAATTCTCGCCCTCTCTCCCCTTTATCTTCTGATCCCTTTGATTTGAACCCTTTGACCCCCGGGCACTTCCTTATCGGACGGCCACTGACGTCGGTGCCCTCTTTTGCAGCTGAAGACTCCAGACCGAAGTACAACCTCATCTGCAAGCTACGCCTAGAGTTCTGGAAAAGATGGTCTCAAGAATTTATAGCAGAACTCCAGCAGCGATCCAAATGGAAAATTGGGTCTGCCGGGCCGAATGTTGGGGAGATGGTGCTCATAAGGGACCAGAATCTGCCTCCGCAACGCTGGTGGCTAGGCCGCATTACACGTCTACACATGGGCGCAGACAACACTTGCCGGGTGGTAGACATCTACACATCCAAAGGAACAGTCCGCAGAGCTATCCACTACATCGTCAGGCTGCCGGGTGAAGAAGAACCTGTTGAAGGCTGACTCCTTCAAGGCTGGGAAGATGTACACGCGCAAGTGTACCAACGGAGGGTGCGGAGAACGGAACGTAGCCGCGCTCCCCGTTTCGTCATCGCCGGCGCGGCGGCGCCGCGGCGTCTATAAAAGACGAGCGCCCACGCAGAGCGTTTCTTTTTTCATCAACTCCAACCAAACGGGAAGAACATTAGGTCGCGTGTCAAGGCCGCGCGGCCAATCTTTAAAAGTGTGATATTATTAATTATGTAATCCAATAGTTTTCAAGCTGGAATTATATTAATTTTATTATAACGTTCACCCGTTTCATTTATCACACAGTGACCTAACACAGATAATGTGTTTTTTCTTTTTCTAATTTTTTTAATTGTGGCTCTCCATACCTTGCATTTAAGTCACCAAGCAGTATTGCTATGTTCCGGTTTGCGCGTAGCAATACCACAGCTACTTCTAATTTATGAAGATTGCACATTTATTGTCTTTTTTGACATTTATTTCCTTCATTTTTGACATTGTGCTGAAGAAATCATACTGACATTTTGTTTCTTGTTTCGGGTCCGTGGAGTTTCTTACTCGTTCTCTTCCATAAGTAGCTTAATTTTCTGACTAACTGACCCTTGACAATTCAAAAGTGCCTGTAATTGGTTTATTTGAAATAAATGCTTCGAGTTTCAGTTTCATCAGCTTCTACGGTGGTCATGTTACGAATAGATTTATGGCAAATACTATTCTTCAACAATAGTTGTAATAAAAACATTAAGAAACTATAAAATTGCATTGCTTCGGAAAGCACGTTAAGCCGTTGGTTCCGGCTGTCATTCGTGGATCTTTGACAGCCGTTACGGGTAGTCAGAAGCCCGAAAGTCTGACAGCCAGTCTTACCAAGGCGTCTTACAAACCAGTATTACCTAGTTAGTGACTGGGTTGTGGAGGTCAGATAGGCAGTCGCTCCATGTGAAATACTGCATCCGGATAGACTAGAAGCCGACCCCAATATAGTTGGGAAAAGGCAGATTGATTGAAACTATAAAATTGCACGCACAGCAATACAAAGAGTACCAGCGAGCTACACATACGAGAAAAACAATAACAAACTCGTAAGCAGTTAATAAGGACATAAAGAGGAAGGAAGGCCATCCGAAAGTTCCACATTATCTCCGGCCAAACTGAGGGTACTTGTGGAAATTGAATTCAGATATTATTATGTTTATTCGACTATGGGTCCCCTTTATTTTATTGGGCGGAATGGTTAACGCGATTTGGAGGCAGAATAACGCGAATTCCTTTTTCAATTGTTTTTTCGCGGTTCCTGAAGAAAATTGAAAAGGTCTTCGCGAAATAATTGATAGATTTATTTATGAGTGAAACGAGGACTTGTACTTTATTCTGGGAAGCGAAATGCTGGATGTGAACGGAAGCGTACCTTCGATTTACAATTCTCGCTGTTTATTTTGTTTCTTTTCATTTTTGATACTTATTTATTTATTTTGTGTCTCGTTGGACTAGTGATCGGATTAGGTTCTAGGTTTTGTCCGGGTCGGAAAAAATTGTCATTGGATCTGTGAAATACTTTATTTTTTTATCATATTTTAACGCAAGCGGTAATAAAAACTTAAGATAAAAACCTATTTGAAAATGTTGCTTCTGTTCTACTACCTTTCATACCTACCAACTACTCAGAAACATTGAATCAATCCCTCAAATTGATTGTAAAAGTTTCTGAACGAGCTGACAGATTCAATTTCCTTAAATTCCCCCTCGGGAACAAAATTCATAACGAACTGAATATCAAAATTAATTTATGGAATAGACTCGCAATCATTTGTAATTAATGGAAATAAGCGATTATCCCTCATTAGTAGCCCGTGTGAGTTCCATGATCACTTCATTTGGCAAATTAAATTTTCAATTGAATCGGTTTAGGTCCATATGAATTAACGACCTCGTAATTGCGTTATTACCTTAAGGTTGAATTTCATTTGCACGTCTTAAAAAAAACAATGTCTAATATGAGGCAGTTAGTAGTTTAAACCTTAGAGATGTTTTAATTGGAGGTGGCGGGATGGGAGAGGAAACAGTCCTCCCGTCCCAGCCGCCACGGGAGAAGCCCCGGGCGTCGGGAGCCGTGTGTTGACTCTCGGCCACCGTAGGCGCGGGCCTGCGGACGGTGAGTAATGGGTAGCTCACCGTCCGATCAGGACCGGGCCCGTGACGGACGGCGCGTACGTGTTCCACGCGCGCCTCGAAGAGATTTCAGCATTTGAAGGGGCCCGTTGTCCGAAAGGGTTACCGCTACCCCGGAACATAAAGGGCCAAGGAAGGAACATGGATGGGTTTTAGTAGGTTAAAGTCTGACACTCCTTTCCGCTCCACCCAGAGCGGGTCGAGTCATTTGATGATTTCCCACCCTCAAAAAAAAAGAGATGTTTTCATTTACTGGGATTTTTGTCAAAATTAGTTAGCGAGGTTAGCTGTTCATCTTGTCACAACAGCTGAGCAATTATCATCGCACTGATTAACATAATATTATGTCTGCTTAATTAAGCAGGTTTGTTTTGAATGTAAGTAATGTTCTGGGGTTATGTGTAGTTATTATTTTAGAATATTGTTGTTGTGATACTTATGAGACCTTTTAGGCCCATAGTAATATCCTTCACGATCACTGAGATAGAAAAAAATTTCATCAATGTTTCTGTTTTAAAACAAAAGAATAAGACGTGTTCCTTGACATTGAAAACTTGGCTCGTTTAAGCGTTACTTAGCCATGCCATGTTGCCATGCTATTAATGAGCTACAGAATGGAGATGCTATGATAATACCTTACTACATACCATCATACTAGGCTGGTATTCTCACTCACAAACTCTCAAAACTACATACACGTGTATATATACACATACAATTGAAAATTACTCATAGGTACTTACATGCCAGGATTCCACGTGCATTGCGAGGCCTAGACCACTGAACCATCAGGACTCATATAAGAGTTTAACATATCGAAGACCTGCTAAACATCGGATTTACGATTTAGCACTGATTTCACCAATGAAACTGAACGCAGTCAGCACACCTAAACCTCGTTCAAGAGCAGTGAGTTTCATCTTTAACTTAGATACTAATCTAGCTTTACTAATATCACGTCTGCATCCGAAAGACAGACAAATTGGCAAGTTTGAACAAACACACATCCATATAACGCTTTAGCTTATTTCTGCAACTTCAAAGTTTCTAACAAAGGAAACTGTAAAACTAGTCAAACATATTTTAGAAAGATATTATTCAAGCGTCTTTCCGCCAATAGTGATTTATTTTGAGGCGGAGGCGCAATGTTTAGATAAATGATCTATCCCAATACTTGGGTGCTGGACAGAATAGCAAGTTTTAGTTGGTTGGGACAAGTATTTGTAATGAAATAGGGGTTTTTTTTTTGAGGAGAGAAATCATGAAATAATCCCTCCCGCTCTGGGTGGAGCGGAAGGGAGTGTCAGACTCTTACTGACTAAAACTCATCCATGTTCCTTCCTAAGTCCTTTATGTTCTGGGGTAGCGGTAACGGTGGGACGTGAGGCCCTGTCTCTCAACCATCCCACCACCTCCTTCGCTACTGCTTCGCAGAGGCAGGTGACTGCCTCCCACTACTTTTCGTTCCAGACTATGGTTTTAACCAGGGCCAGACGCGATAGGTCACCGCCGCTGCCGATCGCCTTTACGAGGACACGGCGGTGCTCCGCCCAAGCGGAACATTCATTTTCATTTTCAAATATCTTTATTTAACATAATAAACAACAAGAATGCACTTACGCTAAGTTACATTGACACATATTATTACTTACACTTTATTAGGCTAACGAATCGGAACAGCAAGCGGAACAGACCTCCACCGTATGCTCCACCGTGTCCTCTGGGCAATCCTCGCAACGACGACACTCAGGCGTTTGGCGTCTGGAAAGAATAGCAAGTTTTGTTCAAGGTTAGGTTAAGACAAGTATTTGTAATGAAATAGAGTAATGTCCGGTTGACGTGACATAATATCAAGCCTATATCCTCGATAGTTAAGGTAGAGGTGTAGCAAGTATCCCTACATTTTGCCAGTATTATAATGGGCAAAACATTCAATAATTAGTCTTCAATACAATGACCATAATTTTAGGTATAGGTGATCTTTAAACTTCATATAGTTTAAAGATCATAAATACGAAAACAACTAATGTAAATATTTCTGAATTTCATGTACAAAAACATTGCCATTTGTTGTTGTTTCTGATTGCCATAAAAGTATTCTTAATTAATATTATAAATTCGGAAAAAAAAAGAATGAAAGAAAGAAAATACGTTTGTTTGCGCCAAACATGACGCGCAATGACGTACCTATCCCAAACTGTCAAATATTCCCAATTGAACATGAACCTTAGTCTTTTGTAATAATGTTAATAATCTATCAAATAAATTTGACAGTTTGTAGTAACGTGATATGCTGGCGACTGTACCTAATCTATTCGCACACGCAGCTTTCATAAAACGATTTGAGTGACGTTTTGACATGTTGAAATACTAGGTTACCTAACTTTGTCTGTTTCCTATCTTTTCACGCTTAAACAACTAAACAGACCGCAATGAAATGACAGACAGGTAGCCTTGGGACCTGGAGAAAAACATAGGCTATTTTGAGTTGCTAGGTCTGTTTTACACCCACTCAATTATTATTATGACGTGGCTAAGTACTAACAGCCGCACAGGTCGAACCATCAGGTTAAGCCACGCTTGCCGGGGTTGGCCGTGGATGGGTGACCATCTTTACATACCGATACTCCTCTGTGCCTCGGAAAGCACGCGAAGCCGTTGGTCCCGGCTCTGTCGTAACGGGTGGTCAGAAGCCCGAAAAACGGACAGGCTTACCAGGGGTATCGTATTGCCCAGTTACTGGAGTTGTGGAGTGTACAGTTGTGGTTACAGATAGGCAGTCGCTCCAAGTAAAATAGATTGGAAGCCGAATCCAACATAGTTGGGAAAAGGCTAAGCAGATGATGAGTTATTATTATGTCCCCAAAAAAAAAACATGATACTATACCCCAATACTTTTGTCTTCCCGACCCAGTATTGCGGTGCCATGTGCATTCATATCGTGAAGACAAAGCGCACGCTATACAATTTGTTCGACGCCATCTTATTTACGTGTTCGCCCGCCATTTGTCATGGCGCGATGAATCCTATTTGTGCTGGCGATATTATGGCTCTTGCGAAGATATAGGGGCAGTTAGGAAGAGCATAGGGGTTGTTGTGGTGTGTGATAAAGGGCAGTGATGATTTAACGGACAAATTAGTTAACCGAACCATTGAACAGTATTAGTTAACCGCCGTTTCCATAGTATAACTAGTCTAGAATTAGCACCTCCGAAATTTTTTAGATATATTAATATGTGTGACTCTTGCCAAGAATATCTACATCATCCAAATGTGTTGGATATTCTAATAATGTCAGTCGCACGAATTGATTCATCAGGTTAAGCTACGCTTGCCGGCCATCTGGTTACCAATCCACGTATCAACCCTCTTAACATATTGAGACTACTCTGTGTCTCGGTAAGTACGTTAAGCCAATGTTCCTGGCTGTCATTCGTGGATCTTTGACAGTTGTTACGGGTAGTCACAAGCCCGATAGTCTGACAGCCAGTCGTTCCAAGGGGTATCGTATTACCCAGTCGCTCCATGTAAAATCCTGGTATTCAGCTGCATCTGGTTAGACTGGAAGCCGACCTCAATATAGTTGGGAAAAGGCTAGGCAGAATGATTCTAATAATGGTCAGTTGTGTCCGCCTGACCGTTCCTAATAGTAAGGCTATTCTATAAAGATCTCACCGTGATAAAGTAGGTGAAGTGGTGAGTTGTCAACAGTGCCCGCTCCTACCATTAGGCGGAACGATAGCTCATCTCACGCTCACGTCACCTATGTTCTCACGGTGAGAATCTTACAGAATTGACCAGCTGATCATGATCGCCCATGGTGATTGTCAAGTTTGAAGATATTCTTTTCAGCACTTATTAGTTATATGCTGTACACTGAGTAACTTCACAAGGACCACGTACTGTGTAACATGTAAGGTATAGGATAAGCATATATTTTTAAGCATATTTTTAAGTTACTTTGTCGCATTAGTTTTATTATCTGTAATAACAAAGGAAACATATTGTGATAAATAAAATAAATGCTTAACATTCATAAAATCCTGTTGAAAGTTACGAACAATGTGCTCTTGGGTAGTAATCCTGAGTAAGCCGCACGTCATTGGTAACAATTGATCTACAAAAACAGCCCTTATTACTACGATATAAAGACGCTGTCAATGTCAAATTGTTACCATGGCCCTGCGGTTTAGCGAATTACTGTAAGAATTGTATATCAAAATATACGTAGTCGATATGTATGTCAGTCGTATCACTTAAATAAAATACGTTTGAAACTAAAAACACAAATAAAAGAAATATTTTTAGTTATCGATAAAGGAGATTGTTCTACGCCCATACATTGTTCGCCCTGGAGCCAACAGCATAGAAAAAATCATTTTCTATTTGTAAACTGCCCTTAGTAGCCCATAAGAACAAAGTTTCTTGACGGACACTTTAGAGAACAGATTTATTTAAAGAAAAGGAACCGATTTTGAGGTTATTTTTAATAAAAGAAAACTTAAGTAATTCCTTCTAAAAGCGCTATTTCTGGTTTCTTAAAGCATTAAACTTCAAATACAGTAAAATATTACCGTAAATACAGTTGTATGACAAACAGAAACCAAATCAAAAACGCCAAAAGAAATCACCAAATACAATGCAACACAAGACTCGGTGAGACGAACCGACTGACGTAGTGACGTAGAGAATAGAGATGCTCTCTCGAAGATCAATCATTCTATATCGATTATCAATGACCACCTATATAATCTGAGGTTTTAATTTAGTAGGCCAAAATGATAGATCAATATGTCAAATGTCAATTAATTTGTTCCGTTTCAAACAGAAACACGTTGTTGCTATGATTCTACTTCAATTAAATTATTGCTAAAATAAGATATTTTCTTCCCAACGAACAATGTGTAACGTTTTAGTTTGCGACATTTAAAAATAGAGTTTAAGTACTTAAAAAGTAAAAATATGGCTATTGAAGTCGTGAAATGGTTATGAGAACAATTCACTAGAGTTGCGTCGTAAATGACATTTCAATCGTTAAATGAGAGATTTTCTGACAAGTGAAAAAACATAGTTCAATAGATGGCGTGGGTAAAAAATACGTCTTTGTTTTACTGGCTACTGATAACAAAAATAAGATCCGTAAATAAGAAAGCTTATTTGATGTCAGAAACCTGAGACAGTGACGTATTTTTTACCAACGCCTCTTTTGAACTAATATTTTCTCACTTGTGAGAAAATCCCTCGTTCGACTAGTAAGTACTTTTGTGAGTTTGTTTTGTTCATTATATTTTCATCATAATCGTGCTAGGCCATATTCATCATAAGTTCCATTAAAATGTTCACGGAAATAATTCCATGAAAAAAATATGCATGAAAAACTTTTATGTTGCACATTTTCAATGTTTTGGAAGTGATAAATATCGAACATCCATTATTTATCACTAGATATTATGGACATCGTCGTCGATATCGATATTTATGTAAGATGAGCGAGAGCGACACTGTCAAATCTTCTGTGACATTCACATTGACAATTCCTTGAAAGATGGCGAGTTCAGTTGGTAATAAAATCAATGAGGTCAATTTTGAAAACCTATTAAGAATTAAACAGTGTCCGCTTGAATTTATTATTTTTAAAAAGCATATTAAAATATAATTAAAATTAACGTACACGTCAAATGTTTGTTGGTTATAGGGCGGTCTAGAACAATCTCCTTTTTATTGTTTACACATTTTTTAAATATGAATGCCTCGAATATAAATGTGTAAAAACGATTATAGCCGGTGGGCATTGTTGAACGTTGTTCACGCATATTATATTTATGTCATAAAAAAAGTAAATGGCACTTCGAAAACATCATAATAATAATATACAGGCTGTTTAAATAGAAATAGACGTAAACGTATGTGTTTTAATTAACAAAAGTTGCAAAATGAAATCACCAATTTTAAATGTGAATAGGTAGAATAGATTAGAATTGAATAGCATTTATTTCTTAGTATATGGTAATTACATCCAGGTCTTACAATATAAAATAGTTTCACATATGCTACCGTTGCCGGTGTAGAAATATTCAATTGAATTTAATTAAAAAGAAAAAGCTATATAATTCATTAATCAACTACCATACAAAATGTCAAAAATGAAAGGTACTATCTTACTATACAGTCAAGAAAAAATAAAATTTAAGTATGTTAAAATTGTACATACATGTCAAAATTTGTAATTAAAAAATTCAGCAAATGAGTCGAAGCATTTGCCTAGAAGCCAATCAAATACGGTTTTCTTAAACCTGTTGTGAAAAGCTTTTCAAGTATGTAAATCCTCAAAGTTCTATAAGAAGGTTAAGTTAAGTTACAGGCAAAATACATTTTATAAGACAAAACTGTTAGATTATTTTAGTTATCTTTGTATCAATCGTTTACATTTCATCGTGAAACTTGTTTCATGTGACGTCAGCCGATCGTTTATTAAATGCTGCCCAGAACAAACCGTTAGCTTAGTATTTTATAGAAAATACCGAGAATACCCGAAGACAAATCGCAGGTATTTTTTCACGTCTAGATTTGCATAACAATGCTCTACAAAGGAGTCAGGACATTTGCGAATAGCAGATTGTACTATCATGTATTCTGATGATAATGGTGTCTGGATTTTAACCGCTGACATTAATTGTTGACATGTTTAAGAATTGTTCTTTGAAACGAGCAGCCAATACATTTCACTTTCGTTGGGATCAGCACAGAATTATGCGTTATGTGAGAGGAATAAACAAAGATATACGCGGACGAAACAAACTGGAATAGGGGGTGCTGTCTCACACAGACTGGTTTTGACTGCACAATTAGTGGATAGACTAAGAGTTTCTTAAAAAAAATAAGTTAGGTAAGGTGTCGTTAAAATTATTGGCAGTGAGACGTTTCACTTATTCAGCTAGGTTGACAACGTATTGACTTAATTTAGTTTATGTGGCAATATGTTTCTATTAGATGAACTGTTGACATAATTGGCAACCAATTAGTACCTATCTTATAATAATATACATATTATTTTGTACAGTACAGAGGCCAGCATATCAAGTTACCACAATCTGTCAAATTTCTTTGATAGTATTTCAACTTTATTGCAAAGACTTAAGTTTCAATTTTTATTGAGAAAATTTTGACAGTTAGGGATAGCTTGATGTGCTGGCGTCTGTACATACGACGTAGTAAGTTGAGGTTGTGGGTAGTCAGAAGACCCTTATTCCAAGAACCGTACCCCGAAAATTCATAGTAGTTTGGGTGAAAAGGTTTTCTAAGAAAAACCTCATGTTTAATACTTTGAGTAACCACCGCCTTGCAATAATTGCAACTGTTTATCGTACCTAATATTTAATTATACTTCAGTTTCTGAAAGACGGTTGGCATGCCAAATAATTTATTAAGCTTACCTACTTACGTAGCACTTACAATCATAATAATTATTAATTGAACACACACAGTTAACTGACAGATAACTATCTTGAGTGCATTGTAATCTTAAATTAAATTTAATTAATTATTGAATGAGTTAAATATTAGCAATTTAGTAAAGTGTTGGGTAATTTATTTTCGGCGCAACGTGGATTTAATATCAGCTTTAATGAGTTCTTGAGTAATGAGCCCAAAGTCAGACGTGTCAGTAAACTACTAACTTGTGTTCATAGAAACGTATTATTTTGATATCAATGAGTTATAATTTAATTACTAGATTAAATTTTCACATTATCCATGATCTGGTGGTAAAAGTCATATCAGTCAACAACTCAAGTAGGTAGGTGTGGCTGACTAAGAAGACTGTGTCAGGTATGTCAAGTTCTAAGCGGGATTGTCCGAAAGGGTTACAGCTACCCCGGCACATAAAGGGCTAATAAAGGAACATGGATGGGTTTTAGTCAGTAAAAGTCTGACACTCCCTGCCGCTCCACCCAGAGCGGGTGAAGTTATTGGATGATTTTACACCCTCAAAAAAAAAAGGGGATGTTAAGTTTTGTCACACGTTGAGCAAATGACAGTCACACAGTATTCTCCCGATGCCGCAACTACGTTTGTGTGTATGTAAATTTGTCCGGTGTTGTATCTATCGCTATCCCACAGCTGGGCAAAGGTCTCTCTCATACTTTTTCAATTTAATTTGCGATTAAGAAGCTTAAGTATTTCTTACAAGTATAATTATTTTGCTTAGATTTCGTTTTTAAAAAGCAAACACCGATAGATAGTTGAAGTTGACCAATTTTCCCAAGGACCCCGAATTCTGTTCACCGCCGAAACAGTCCGTGTGAGTTCTCCGACACATTAAGTCGAAAAATGCGAACGTTCTTGGCGTGACGGCTGAGCTCTAAACAATGTCGTTACGGCCAGCGTTCACAGTAAACTGACATTTATGGGCCATTGCCCCTATTAAATGGGCCGAACACAATGGCACAACTTATATAGAAATTATCGGTGTGTTATTATTTCTGGCGTTGGATGCTGATGGATATTCTGTGTTTGGATGTGTGGATGTTTCAATTAGTTGTAGGGATTTTATTGCGCGAGTTAAAACTTTTGGGTTAAGGTTTTGATTTGAAGGTCGGGTCAGTTCTGTTTTTACCAAACTACCGTGTAGGGAGGGATGAGATAAATAAGCCTAATATTTTTCATATGGAAATCAATCTGCCTAGCCTTGTCCCAACTATATTGGGGTCGGCTTCCAGTCTAATTTTACATGGAGCGACTGCCTATCTTACCTACACAACCCAGTCACTAACTGGGTAATACGATACCCCTTGGTAAGACTGACTATCAGAGTTTCGGCCTTCTGACTACCCGTAACGACTGTCAAAGATCGTGCTTGCTTTTTAAATTTATCTGATTATTTGATCAATTAAACACAATCCCTATTCTAATTTAAAAACACCTTGAATATTTGACAATTTAGGTTAATATTATAAAGTATCTACTTATCTTCATATCTACCTACCTCAATTTTCGTCGATAATTTTAAAATTGTTAAAAAAAATTGTTAGAAAAGTGGTGTGATATAATTATACACATTATTATGTTACTAATTCCCTTATGGAAATGTAGTGATAAATTTCAATAAAATATTGATAAAGTGCAGTAAAATGTAATGCATTGCACAAAAAAGGTTACTATAAATTGCCAGGTATTTTTTTTATGCCATGCGCATGCAATCCATTAGTACTCTTATTACTAGTTTCATTAACAAAATTAAAATAATCATGAAAATAAATATGTAATATGTTCGCAGAACCGCCGGAAAACAACAACTGAAAGGGCGGTAAGCTGTCGATAAAATGAGTTTATGTAATTAATCGCTCCTCATTTGCAAATTAATATTCATTTTTTACAACAGACCATAATTAACAGTTAACACGTTTTATTTGATTGTCGTTAATGGAAGTGGCATATTTATTATTATTGTTTGTTTTAGCTTTATTGTTTATCCTTCTATTTTTACTTTTAACTGATGAAGTTTGTAGAAATCTGTTGGATGCGAGCATATAAGGTCAGTTGTTGTGGCGATGGAAACCTTGCCTTATTTTAAATTAAGATTTTATGTCTATCTACATGTTTCGGCTGAAAACCGATTTAGATCACTCATAATTTTGGGTTGTTTTGTGACTATATATGGCAACATCTACACTTTTAAATCAGAGAAAAGCTCTAAGGAGCGGAGCTTGATTTAAACTACATAACATTTATGCTATTTTTCTTAGAGACTAACGTTTTGAACTGACTCACTGCAAAGATTAAAGGTTATTTTATGTTGTTCAATTACGAGCTTGTTTTTGTTAGGTTATAAAAAAAGGACAATTACAAAAAGTAAGCGGTAAAAACTAAAATATTTATTTTGTTTTCAAACCATTTTTTGCACAAATATCAGTACGGCTGTCGCTGAAAATTAGCGCTGTGGCTCTGTCAAGCATGGGGTCGAAGCATTATGCTGAGCGATGACCGCTTTGCGCGGAAGTGACGGATATTTCCCCACAACTTGCTTTTTATTGCGTCATGTTGGCCGCAAATAAACGTATGTTTTCTTTCTTTATTGTTTTTTTTTTTAGACTTTCGTTTTAAGACCTACATTATACTGTTTTAATGTTATTTACGAACGTTTGTAGGGTGGCAGGTGGAGATCGCGTATCGACCAGCGTTAAAGAACAACCTCCAACTAGACCGACAACCTGAAAAAGGTTTCTGGGATAGATTGAACGCGGAAAACGAAGGAAAGGGTGTTGTGGCGTAGTTTGAGAGAGGCCTATGTCTAGCACTGGAGTAGATTAAGTCATTGACTGCCACGCAGCAGACACAATAGAAAAACTATTGTTTGTCGGACACACGGTGACCGCGTTGGCGTTCAACGTGTTAATTGAGAAACAGCCGTATCAATACGTCAGTCCAAAAGTGTTTTTTTTATTATAAAATGTCACGTATAGACGTCAAGGAACTTAACTTGATACTTAGCTAATGCGAATGTTAATCAGCCTTTAACACAGCACCTCATTAGCGATTCACTCGCTGACAGGTACTGTACTTCCTAATTATTAATCTCGGGAGCAGTGAGTCAAGTGGCTTGGATTTTGAAGTCGTAATATTCATAATTGATGTGTAATTAAATGTTTTATAAAGAGATCTATTAACGTTATCACTACATAGTATTTAAAGCAAAGTCACTTCCCGCGTCTGTCCTAATGTCTATATGTATGCTGAGATCTTTAAAACTACACAAAGGATTTTGATGCAGTTTTTTTAATAGATAGAGCGATTCAAAAGGAAGATTTAGGTGTATAATTCATTAAGGTTTGTGGACGAAGTCGTAGGCTGGAAGCTAGTTAGGTATAATAACAGATTAAAGACGGAGTACAAAATCCGGAGTAGCAATCGCGTAGCGTTAGAAGGCGTCCCACAAGGTGGACCAATGACCTTGTAAAGGTCGCAGGAATCCGTTGGATGCGAGAAGCTTAGAATCGGTTCAAGTGGCGGTGCTGGGGCAAGAACTATGTCCAGCAGTAAACTTTTTTCGGCTGAAATGATGATGATGACAGACTTACGGTACAATGAAAAACAGATGATGACAGGTAAAAAAACAAAATTTTATTTAGTCCGTCACTCAAATAATAAAAAAATTACACGTATTTTTTGCTTTATCATATTAATAAACAAACACTGAGATAAAACGAATTAAAATTGGAGTGTGTTCGAAATCCACCTAACCGTGTCGTCATGTCAAGACAATAGTATCGACGTAATCTTTGGATTACGTAAAAAAAGAAAAAATACGTGTTCAATATTTTTTAATTATCTAGCTGACTGAGTAAAATAAAATAAAAATTGTTGTCATTCCTACAACAGTATGTAAAAGTGACAGCGCAGTCGCACTTTGGGCGATACAGACGCTAATTGGACAATCCAATGTAAAGTACAGAGGCCAGCACATCAAGTTACCACAATCTGTCAAATTTCTTTGATAGTATTTCAACTTTACTGCAAAGACATAAGGTTCATTTTTAATTGAGAAAATTTGACAGTTAGGGATAGCTTGATGTGCTGGCGTCTGTACATACCTATTGGAGTAAAGCAAAACCAATCGACGACACGATTGGCGCCGAGGTTGAGCGATTGACTGCTGCGCAGCATGTCGTAGGTTCGATTCCCGCACGGAACAACTATTTGTACGACCTGCAAGTATTTGTTCCGGGGCTGGGTGTTTTTCTTTCTATAATATATATGTATTTACAAAAAAAAATGTATACAATAAGTAGTATATCAGCCATCTCGTTACCATTACACAGGCATTAGGTGCTAAGCTTGGCGTTGTGTGAAATGTCCAAGGATATTATTATTAATCATAAAACAGTAGAGCTATCTATACAAAAGAAACATTCAATTTTAATTCTGGAATACAAATATATAATTCCAAACCCTTTGTCTTCAATTCAACCTTTATATGATAACGTACGCCGTATTTAATTCAAGGAGCATAAGTAATATTTCACGCTTAAGCATTAGGTACAGACCTAATCTTTTAAACCTAGGCCGTAGGCACTTGATTTAGTACTTACAGCCTTTGTGTGTTAGTTGATATAAAATGTTCTGCCTTTAGGAGGTTTTGTTTTGATATTAATATAGAAGAGTAAAGGTTAAATGTTTTAAGATGTTCTTGGTTTAGTTATTATTGTGTTAAAATGTGATCTGTTGTGAAAACATTGTGAGGAAACCGACATGCCTAAGAGATATTATTTCTCAACGGCATGTGATGTTAAGTCGGAGGCCAGGGCTAGCATAAAAACTTTGACACCAGGTTGGTCACTAACCACAGGAAGAAGAAGAATAATTGTGTTCTTCTAAATTTTTGTCAATGGTTCGTAAATTAAACACAATTTGTGGTGATCCTTTGGTGACGCGTTTCCTCGGCGTTTCCATCAGGCGGGATGATGTGCAGGAACCTCCCGAAACATCCATGTCCGGTGAGGAACTGCGTCAGGCGGTAGGTGAGAGCGCCGTGACGCCTCTCTAGCTACTCCTCTAAGAGGGGTCTTACCGCCACTATCGTGGCGTGCCCTGCGTTAGTTTCCATTGTTGTTAATTCTTAATCTTGTGCAAATACTGATCGAACCTCGCATTACAAGGACCTTGTACCTTACCGCTGTACATTTGTAATTATTGAAAGTTGTCTATAAATAACGTAGGTACCATTAATTGTCTTGTAATGGGAAAGACTGAATACAGAAAATGGAGAAATAAGAATTGCGCGCCACTTGAGAGAACCACTGGATATTGAATACGTCGTTATAACCATAATTATGTTTATTAACAGCACAATCCGTTCAGTATATTAAGCTATGTATGTACAGTCGCAAGCACATCAAGTTACCACAAACTGTCAAAAGTTTATCAATCGATTTTGAACATAACCTTTACGTTTTAAGGTTTACAATCATTTGGAGAAATTTGGCAGTACCTATTGATAGATCAGCCACTCACGATTTCTTTTCATAACTTTCAATTATGAATGTGACCACATAACAAAAGAATCAACTGGCATATAAATTATTTTTTAGTTTGTATATTTTTTTGTTTTAATTTTTCACACAAAATAATTCGACACGATTACTTGTTAATGAAAAATGACCTTACGTGAAATATGACAACGTCGCTTTTTCTTAGTTTTAATTTTACTCATCGAGATAAATTAATTATGATTGATTATATCTTCTGAACTATGCATTTTTGGACAACATACTCCAGGTGTTTTTGTATTATTTTTATTTATAGAATATAACCCTAGAGTTATGACACAATTATTAAAAAAAACACGTTGTATCAACAGATAACAGTCACACAACATTCTCAGAATTGGAAGTGCGGGATCCGACGCGGGAATCAAACTCAGTCCCTCAGCGAAAGCCGTAGATATAAATTGTATTAACTCCAGCTGAGCTCGGATCACTGCGACTGTGCCTGATTTATTGAGTAAATAAGCTTATTTAGAATTCCATCTTAGAATATCTGGAGTGCATAAACAAGATTTGATTTTTATTTATTATCTGTTGTATACTAGTGAGTATTTTTAACAACAATATTTGTAGCTCTACGCTTGCGAACAGTCGTGTCATAGAGTAGTGTGCCTACCTAAGAATGATAATTGCCCTTGGATAGTTCTATGGTACTGTTGAGTTACTTATAGACATAAAGAGACAACCTCACACCTGTTTTCCGCGACGGGCTAGCCAGAGGTGTGCCTATAGTACTCCTAAAATTTTCCAGTAACTGAATTAATTAATCAACTTAACACTTCACCAGCTACTGTCGGTTATATCGATGTACCATCACTGCACCTACATTTAATGCCAAGTTGATCCATCAGCCATTCATTTTCTTCTTACAAATGTACAGTGGACACACTTAAAAAAAATTGGTAATTGTATGACAAAATGCAAAAATTTACTTCGTTTGCCCGAAAATACGCTGTTTCTGACACTAGTGTAACTTAGCATAGATCAAATCAAATCATTTGTTGTTTTATGTATTTATGTTCGGGGACGGGCGCCGTCAGTAGGGACTTGTCATCTCTTAGCTGCCACCAAAATTTATGTTTGTAAGATCATTGATGTATCCTATAGTGTGTTTTTTTAAATAGTGTTTTGCTTCATAATAAAGCTCTCCATATTTTACCATCACATGGTCATGCAAAGGTTTACAATAGAATTCCAAATAAAAAAAAGATCAGAAAACGCTCTTCTTTTTAGTATCAAAGATTTAGCTTAACAAACGAACCTGATATAAACGTACATATATAAACTTTGCAAGGTGTGGCACTTGTCGGGGTAGTTGACGGTCGCAGTGACAAATCGCGCCGGCTGCTCCCACAGGAACACACGTTCGGAATACATTAACAAAAGCATGTTCGCATGTTTCCTGTTACGGGTGATTAAGCTTCTACGTGATGCGTGTTTCTTTATAATAATAATACCTGTAAGGGAGTTTCTTTGTATAGAAAAGAATGTGACCGCGGAATTCTTGCTCCAGACCATTAGCTTCAGGATTTCTCAAAGTATTTCCCTCCAACATAAGTTGTGGTGGGTTCATTTAAATATAAAGTAATATGGAATTAAAAAGGCTTAGCTCGAAATGATTTCAAGTCGAATGAAGTCGTCATAAGACATCGCTTTTCATATAAACTTAACTGTAAATCTGGAAGTCCACTAACATAAGTTTTATTTTAAAATTGATGGTCAAAGATCTTCTGTGTGCTGCGTCTGAATTTTTGTATTTGTTTCTCTAATATTGTATTTTAGTCTCTTGATCTGCTCGTACCTACCCGTAGTATCGTTTTGCGATAGATAAATAATTAACATTGTAGCATGAGTCAAAGCTTGATAGGTTTATAAAAACATATTAAACCTGTAATAGGGAAATTACAACATTTCAGAGATACATTTATATTGGGGTTTCCGAAAATAATGATCGAGAGAATGCAAATTCCTCAATTCATTCGAACTTTGGTGGAATCGAAAGATGCTACAAGAAATTTCTCAAAGAAGTAGATTTTAATTAAATTATTTATTTTCTTCATTTACATTGTGTTTAATAATAACGTGGTTTATAGAACTTAAGTACCTAAGTAAACAAAAAAAAAAAAAAATTATTAAGTATTATTAATCTTTAATATCCAATATCTTATGTAAATTTTGAGTAAGTAGCTCAGTTTACTTGTAGCACTTTTGGTAACATGGCATCCGAAGTTCAAGTTGGTTCGTGTAGCTTACATGTAGAAACCTGCTAAGCACTGAGAACTTACACCCAAGCGGTTAACTAATTACTGCTTCTGCTAAATTTGGAAGGATGGGCAGTGAGTTACAACTTATGAAGCTTAGGTAAGGAAGGGATAGCAGTTGCGTATGTCTTGGATCAATTAGCTCCCTTCAAAATGGTTAAGCTGAATGGTGCTAATCTATGCGTCATGTTCGTGAACGGGTGCCGTCAATAGGAACTGGCCATCTCTTAGCTACCACGACTCTTTTAAAATTTGTATTTAATTTTAGTTTTATTTATGTTTTAATAATGGACGCTTTTTTACGTTCTGCATCTCATTCTCACATGTATATTTCAACATGAATCATGAAACCATTTTTGATTTAAAAGAGTGTTGGATGGAGTTCTTCTCCATAGGTACCTACTGCTTTTGAATGAAAAAAGAAACTAGCTTCATCTTTCTGACGGACCGACCCCTTTTTTTTTTTTTTTTTTTTTAAGGCTGGGAAATCATCCAATGACTGCTCCCGCTCTGGGTGGAGCGGAAGGGAGTGTCAGACTCTTACTGACTGAAACCCATCCATGTTCCTTCCGTAGCCCTTTATGTTCCGGGGTAGCGGTAACCCTTTCGGACAATCCCGCTTACCCGGCAGGCTTGGCCCTGAGGGGCCCCTTCATATGCTGACATCTCTTTGAGGCGCGCGTGGAACATATACGCGCCGTACGGCGCGGGTCTGGTGCTGATCGGACGGTGAGTCACCCATTACTCACCGTCCGCAGGCCCGCGCCTACGGTGGCCGGGAGTCATCACGTGGCTCCCGACGCCCGGGGCGTCTCCTGCGGCGGCTGGGACGGGAGGACCTTTCTCTCTCCCATCCCGCCACCTCCTTCGCGAGCATGACTTTTTCGCAGAAGGAGGTGACTGCCTCCCACTCCCTCTCGCCACGGAACATGGCTTGCACCAGGGCCGGGCGCGAGAGGTCGATCGCCTCTACGAGGACACGGTGGTGCTCTGCCCATGCTGGGCAGGTTTGCACCGTGTGCTCTACCGTGTCCTCTGGGCGATCCTCGCAGTGGTGACACCCGGGTGTTTCCTCCCGCCTGATGATGTGCAGGAACCTCCCGAAACATCCCCCGACCGACCCCTTGACATTTCAAAAATGCCTGTAAATTGGTTTACTTGAAATAAATGCTTTTAGTGTGAATTGAGTTGATAATTATTTCGTTTCATTAATACGGTTTTCAATAATCAATTACAGTAACAAATGCATCATCAGCCTATAATTTTCCTACTCCTAGGACGCTAGGACGTAGGAATTTCTCCTACCAGGCCTCCTTCAAACTCAAACTCAAAGTAAACTCAAACTCAAAGAATTTCACAATAGAGCCACTTATATCAGCATTTTTCAATCTCTGATCAGCACAGACATTTAAAAGCCATTGCTTTTAAATGTACCTGAAGTAGTAAGTTGTCACACGATGGATCGATTTGGATTCAAGCCAAAAAATAAATGCGGTTCCGATCCAATTGGCAGGTACTTGAGAAAAGTAAAGTATTATTATGCTTGCAGAAAATCAGTGTTATACATTTTATACAATTTATTAGTTTACCCCTTACGCAACGGAGAATTTATTAGTTTACCCACTAGAGTAGTAGATGTAGTTTTCTACGCGATGAGAAGAGGCTAAATTAAAAGTATTATAGTATTTTTAGCATTAAGAAGACGCAGCCAATTGAAAGGCAGCATAAAAACTCTGAAACTAGGTTACTAACCTCACGAAGAAGAAGAAGTCGAAGAAGAAGTTTATTTGTGTGCATCTGCCTTTACTTAATAAATAGTAGGTACCTGTTTAAAAACTGAGCACTTTCTTTAATTCTTTCCGATAAGTCATATAGGCCCACAGAGTATCAATCTGTTTAAAAATTCTTATTACAATCGAAGAGAACCCTGGAGTTTAAATACCTACCTAGGTAGGTACTGTAGGGGCTTTAACCTAACATGAATTTAGCGTAAGTCTCCGAGAATTAATTATAACTAAATGGCACGTTTGGATTTGCATTTAGAATAAAAAAAGAATTGACAGTCAACTAGCAGAAAAATAAATTATAATTAATGTGGAATAATGACCGAATGAATTCTTAATTAATTTATGCAAGTTAAACCATAATCGCTTGTTTAATTTAATACGTCCCCATAGTATAATATATAGAAATATTATAGTATCTAGTATATCGGTTTTCAGGCAAAAGTTAAGTTCAAACACCTTTTTATTACACCTAGCTTAATAAATATTACAATGGCCACTTAATTGAACATCGATACGACTCAGCAAATTTATTTCATCTAAAATTGGATGAAAGCCCTCTTTAAAAGCTCAATTTAGTTCTAGTTGAACTAAATTGAGCTTTTGTTTACAAATAAAAGATGAAAAATATTTTGTACATTTTGTGATAATGGAAGGGAGAATAAATGCAATGAAGACTATAGTCTAACCTGTAAAGCAACCCTAAGGCTTTCAAAATAATATAATCATTTTATTTAAATAAATAAAAATACAAACCTTTATTCCTAATTCAAATTGATGATATTATTTTATGAATTGCTTTTTTCGTTCTCGAGTTTAGGTTATAAAAAAAACAACCGGATTCCAAGAAAATACAAAACAAACTGAAAAATAACGTTAATTTCGGAAGTACAAAAAAGAAATACCCTTTCAACCAAAAAAAGAATTTCTAAATCAGTCCAGCCGTCTTCAAGTAGGTAACCGGGCAACAGATAAAAAAATCCGACGAACTGAGAACCTCCTATTGTTTTGAAGTCGGGTAAAAATGAAACATCGGCTTATAAAACACCCTATTTCAATGCATATTAGACACCTAATTGTGTACCACAAATGCTATTAGAATCGCTTTCAATTTGCCAATTCTACCTGAATTAGTAAATTGCATTGATCTAACTTTCGAGTACAATTTACTTATATTAACTTGTAAAATGTTATGAAGTAATAAATCAAAATCAAAAGTCATTTATTCAAACTAGGCTGAAAATCAGAACTTTTTGAAGGTCAAAGTTACATAAGACAGTCCCCCAAAAACGCCCACCCTTCACCACTTCCTAGTGCTTTAGCTGGGAAGAAGAAGTGGCGCAACAAACTCCCCAGCAGATATTGTATTAGATTTTGTCATAGTTGCGTCTTGTAAATCGTAAATGCAAAAAAAAGAAACGGTAATTGCCAGTGTTTTAACTAATTAGAATTCAGGTCATCTTCCGAGTTGATTCAACGCCAACTCCTCTAGCTAATATTTAACACGAAACATTATTTTACCCATAAATCTGAAAAACCTCCACATCTAACATAAATAGTGGAAATCCGACACAAAATAGCACACGTTCAGAATGTATTATTACCTCAGGTTTCCGCGATGTTTTCCCTAACTGTTTGATGCCGTGATAAATTCTTTAGCATGTGTAGTATATTCATAGATACAGGAATGAATTAACGACTGCCTTGTGAAATGATAGTGAACTTTATTTCGTTACTAAGTGAGCAGAAATTGAGTTGAGATTACGGTGCATTGGATACATGCATGGGTAAATGTTACCTGTTTGGCCAATGAGCCTCATACCTGCCAGCATTTTTTTTCTAAGACATGATCTGATCAAGCTAGTTCTTTTCTTGAATGCAAATCTTGCAAAAAACACTTTTTATGTATAGCATTTCGTGTCTGTCTGTGATCGCGTTGTACTTCTAAACTCCTAACGGATTTTAATGCAGTTTTTGCCATCATTTAGAAAATCTATTGCGGAAATGTGCGGGCGAAACCGTGGATAAAACCTAGTCGGGAACAAAGGAAATACGTAACAGCAGAAAAAGTAAACCACATCGAGAAAACACCGCTTACTTTATCACTGGCTAAAAGTAACAGAAAAATATTATCCTGGTGTGCAATCGGAAGTCGGAGGAATTGTGGTCGGATCTAAGAATGGGAGAATCTACATGTTGTGGTGGCTTCGCTGAGAGCTTACGTTCTGTTGCGACAATCTGTGGTTCCGAATAATCTCAATCGAAGCGCGCCGCCTATAGCCTATAGCACACACAGACTTTGCATTTCTTTTTTATAGTATTTTATATTTAACCGTTGATTCGCTTTCGCTTAGTTCTGCACTGTGCTTCATGAACAAGGAAATCTTTTAGCTGTCTTCCTCTTATTTTGTCTAGCTCATTAATACTCCTCGCATCTTTGTGACAAGCAAGCGTTCCAACAAAATTATTTAATTCTTGAAACACTCGCTAATAAAGCAAGGTACACACAGTCGAAACACCACGCCAAAAGTGCACAAACGAAGTATTTCGTATGCGTATCACGTCGTCTCGTGGAAGACTCCACTTTCAGTAAGTATATTATTATGTAGACGAGGTTTGGAGGCTTCATTGAAAGGGGAAGATTTCCTGTCACGTGAAAGGGTGTTTAAAGTACCTACGCAAGTACGTGTGTTAGTACAAAAAAAAACGAAAATCGGTCCAGCGCCTTCGCAGAGGAAGGGAAGACAGTCATCGTAATATGAAAAATAAAACACTTAGTGTGGAGATAAAATTTTATAGAACAACGATTTTTGTGGTTATTGATATTGGTTAGAGGAACTTAGGGGTATAGTGTAACGGTCTAGAAGAAAGCGTTGAATATAAATGGAAGTTTAATTTTGCGTTTATAACTTAAGAAGTACATGTAAGCGGAAAATAAGCCCCATTTACACGGTGCAACTTTCTGGAGCGTTGAAAAGCAATAAACGTTTGCCAAAAAGTACGTTCAATTGCTGGTGAAAGACAACAACAACATTATTTATACGATTTTCCATGTCTGTCAATAAATGTTGTACACCCATCGAATTTTCGCATATTTCTCGTTTACAAGGGTTGTCTTACATTAAACAAAGTCAAGGACATTCCTGACGCATAACACGCCGTTCAATGTCATCGTCGTACTGCGAACAATTGAAACCGTCTCGTGTGTACTAAGCCGAGAATCAGGCGTTACTCCTTGATATATTGGATTGGGCTTATATTTCGCATAATGTATTAGATTGCTTACGTTTTGTGTAGAATATAATGTATGTCCTGTGGATTCTAAAGTTGTTTTATTTAAGGCGTATAAATATCAGGGTTTTCTTTCCAGAAAAATGATAAATAAATTGTATTATTCCGTTAATACCAACTGTAAAAAAAAATTAAAATCATTTTAAAATCATTTAAAGGAGACGGATACGCTTTCATACAATTTTGGGCCTAGATGTAAAAAGATGAAATTGGTGTCAATTGATAGCTACTATATTAGCAAACAATCACTGAAACTTTTGCAGATTTCGGCAATCTGAGAGCCGAGATATAAGAGAATTAAGAAAAGTGAGGTTACGTACCAATCTATACGTAATAGCCAATTTTTGAAGTGCGATTGTTATTTTTTACTCGATTGCCGAAGGAGGGTAATCAGTATACGTGCGTATATTTGTGTGTATTTACGTTTGTTCCTCTTATATTTTTTTGGGCAGGTGGGAAATCATCAATGACTTCTCCCGCTCTGGGTGGAGCGAGAAGGCGTGTCAGACTCTTACTGACTAAAACCCACCTGCCTGTATTCCTTCGGTTGACCTTTGTGTTCCGGGGCCACGGCAATACTTTTGAACTATTCCGCGACCCTGGCAGTCTTAATCTTCCGAGTGTCACTGGCCACATTAAAATGGAAAAGATGGCGGCTTTTCGACTCCGTATGATTTTGGAGGCCCATTTTTTTTCATCCAAACTGATCGTGTGGGTTAAAAAAAAAGGGTTTTAAGAGGTGATACCTATAAAAAAATATAAAAACAAATATAAACCAGATGTATCCTTCGACTGCACAACATAATTTACTTCTTGTTTATCTACGTCTTTTTAGTTCGCTTAGCAGTCAAGGTTTAAAATTATTTTAATGACTTTTTCTTATATATTATTTTGTAGAGGAGGATGGAGATGATGTTTAAAAATAAAAATCGTTTTTTATTAATATTTTTTATTCTTCTTCAATTATAACAAGAACGTCATCTAGGAATTGTGCAGGTGGTACAATATTTTCTTGGTACCTAGCCCAACTAAGGTACCATATTATTGACATAACATGGGCGCAGCAGCCTACAGTCCGTTTGCCTACGATGCAGTTACAATAATATTTTAATATTGCTTCCCTACCTCTGCGAGAGCTGTCAACTAAAATATAAACGAAATACGTTTTGCGACTTATATGTCTTGATTGAATGCGGCCCCTTAGTAGCCATGAGGAATTTGAAGCCGACAGCTCTCGAAGTAGGCTGCTGTTGACCTCCCTGCACACTTCTATTACATACCCATCATTGCCCCTTACATGTTCACCGAAATAGGAGCGTGCCTGCTTTATTTGATACGTGCCTAATGATATTAGTATGAGCTCATTATCAGTAAGCTGGGGAAAATCATTCAGATTATCGTTTTGTACAGTTATTGTATGAAAATTAGCCCTACGCCTATTATAATTGTTTCTTACAATAAATTCTGCTAATTCATTTTCTTGGTTCATATGAATATTTATTTGATCCAATATTTCCCCAGTATCTTCACGATCAACAATAGGAGGGTGAAAACTGTTTAAAAGAGCAGCAGCCACTTCAAAATCTTTTACAAAACTTTTACTCGCTACGTTAAAATAATTTTGCCGTAATAATTTAAAATCTCTTTTAAATCTGCCATTTACCACCTCCACAACCCAACGACATATGGTGACTGCTCTCGATTTATTTGCTTCACTAGTGGAAAGCTGTGTCTCACCCTCCTCTAATGAAGCAGGCACATAAGTCCTATATCCACATTGATGCAATAAGGGCAGTGAATCAGTAAAGCCCCTATCCAGTATAAAAGCATCACCTTGACGGAAGTATTCCCGTAGGGGTTTTCCGTTTGAAAATTCGTTTTTCATTATATCAGCGTCTGAAGTGGTGGCTGGATAGGGGCCCAGCACATCAATTATATGGCCATCTGTACATACCATTAAAAACGGTTTCATTAAATTACGATATTTATGCAAGCTATATGTCATTTTTTGGTATGAATAATTCGAACTCTTTTCAATGTAACAATATGTTCCATCAAATATTACAATGGGCCTATCAACTCCCTCAAAGTTACCAAACAAAGTTTTAGGTATTGAAAGATTTTTTTGCACAATTTGCTGCCTATTAATGTGGTGTAAACCTAGGTGTCTAGGTACAAAATACTCATAGAGCAGATCTCTCACTTGGTGCAACCACTTTTCTAGAGTTCGCCTAGAGACTGTTAATAAAGTTGACAACCTCTCATTAGAATCCCCAGTTCTAAGTTTAATTAAATATGCTGCTAAAGCTAGGGACGCTCTAGGTATTTCTAATAACTGAGGGACCTCATTAAACATTTGATGGAACTGTGTTTTGTTTAACCCTATCCATGTGTGAACGACATGGTCTTCCATATCATCTATACTTTCAAAATGAAGTAATCCTGATTGTACAACTTCTTTCAAGGACATCATGTCCTGGATATGTTTTGCTGTAAAAGTCTGTACATAATTATTTCTCAAACTGGTAAGAAAATCCCATGCTTCTATAACCAAATGGCTATCACACAGACGATTATTCTCAGGGACATAATATTTATACCGACTGAGCAACATTTTTCTGGTAGAAAGTGGAACCCTGTACCTCTCCGTTCTCTGACATCCTTCAATAAAGCACCTCCTTTCTGTTTCAATAGCTCTCATGTAATCTGGTAATACAATAGTAGGTTCCGGCTGATTTCTTCTAACTTCTTGCACTGGAGGGTCAGCAGCAATAACTTGTACCGGTGGCTGTATTACTTCAACTGGAAGATCAACAGCACAAACTTGTACTGGTGGCTGTACTTCTTCAACGGAAGAGTCAGCAGCAAGAACTTGTTCCAGTGGCTGTGTTTCTTCAACAGGAAGGTCAACAGCAAGAAATTGTACTGGTGGCTGTATTTCTTCAATTCGACTTGCTTGGGAAGAAGTTGATGGGCGTGAGACCATATGGACAGCAGCTCTGTCTGCAGCCACCCAACAAGCATGGCATATGCGACTGGTAACTTCTATCTACAACAAACAATACATGATCATTTAAGTATTTAAAAAATATATTTGAATTACAACATTAACACATTAAATTAGTTATTAGCGTAAGCATTATCATTTTTCATGCTTTTTCAGGTGTGTTTGTGCTGTTAGTGATCCTTTAGATCACCTGTAATCTATATTACCTCTAACCGTGAAAACCTATAATTGGCTCAATGTTATATAATCATTTTTTTTAGTTCAGCATAGCTGTATATATATTGGTTATAAGTATAGCTGTTGGTTTTCCATCTGAATTAAATAAATAAATAATTAAATAAAAAAATACAATGTAAACTCAGTGTGTGATTCAACTTACAGCTCTAGGCATAATCCACTCTTGAATAACATTATAAATTCTCAATTCACGAGGTGAGCCAGTGTGTAGTAAATGGCTGACTCTAGATGCCAGAGAACGTCCACATCGGAGACAAATACTACGGTGGCCAAGATTTTTAGCTTCACCAAGAGGTGATCTTCGAGCCAGGTCCCAGCAAGCTTGACAAACATGGTCACTGCTGTTTACCTGAAATATGCAAAAAGTTATTAATAAGAGAAAACATGATCATCTTAGCATGTCGATGGCAATCTATATCTCCTCGGCCCAGAATTCAGCTACGTGTTTAGCGCCATCACTAGTGTCCATCAGTTCCTGTAACGTACATACGGCAGGTCACACAGGACACGAAATTAAGTGTGCCATCGTTTGTGGAACGGCACCACATTTACACTCCAAGGCGGAGCTGTCTATGAATCCCCATTTTGAGCAGGTTTTCCTTGCTTCGGCCAACCTGGGTCCGGAGTCTGTTTAAAGCCTTCCAAGTTGACCAAGGCAAGTCGCTCCCAGGAGGGAGACGTTCAGCAAGTGGAACGAATGGAGTGAGAGAAAACATGATTACTTTTAAAAAATCTACCTACTCAGGCAGAATAAACCCGGCTCAATATATATTTATAACAACTTTATTGTACAATACCTACGTTCTATGCGAATTAATGATTTGATTTACTGTGTTCAATAGTTACTAAGTTCAATGAAATGTATGTAGTGACTTTTAAATGTTTACCTATATAATTATACTTTATTATTTAGTGAAAACATGAGTGTTGTTATGAAGGAAAATATACATATATAACAAAAAGAGTCCAAGCCACCAACCGTAGACGCTAGTAAGTTAAAAAACAGGAAGTGAGTAAGTACTTACTGATTGTGGTTCACGCCATTTTCGAATCACTGCTAATATAATTTCGTCATCCAAAGCTCGATGTCCTAGTGTATTGCAGCGACTAGTCGCTATGCCACAATTTATACGACGATCCATGATGTCGATCAATATCCTATCGGTAGGCCGTTCGTAGAATCCAAAGTCCAAGTTCAACGTTTAAGCGGGGTTCTCGGTGTCCAGTATGGTAGCAAGGCAAGGGTCGTAGAAGGAGGAAGATCACAGGTCCTTATGAAAGCCGGGTCGTGGAAAATATCAATAAAAAGTATGGGAGGAAAAAAAATGACACTCAGAACGCACACGCACAGACGATACGAAACGAAACGAGTGCCGATCGATGTCATAGTTAGCACAGATTAAAAATACAATAATCGATTAGTAAATGTGAATCCACTAATATTAATTATGTAGATAATTAATTAGTTTTAACTCTGAATACTCTAATTCCAATAGATTTTATTATTTTAATTAAATAAATCATCCCGTGAAAGCATTTTCATAAATAGTATGAACTCTGTAACGTTAATCGATTACAATTGAATCGATATTCCAATTACTTCGTAACCCTAGCTTAATTATTGGATTTTTCATTTCCCAGATTGTAAATTGAATTGATTTTTTACAGTATGAAATAGAAAAAAAATAAGCTTTTTTTTAAGCCATAACTCAACTTATTACAATCAGGCCCACAAGTCCCAGTCTCCTTTGATCAGTTTTATTGTTAAAGTTCAGGTCAAAACTGTTTGTTTTATGACTGTGAGAGAAGTTGGAAACAACCAATCACATTAGTTGGTCTGACATTAGATTAAATTGAATAACCTCTCAGAAGTTGGGCGTAAATCCTTCAAACACCAGTCAAACTTTCATTCATTAATTATTGACATCACTCTCACGTATGACCTATTTTCCTCTGCCAGTTAATCCGATTCTTTCCATCAACTTCCATCTTTCGGAGATAGGTAGGTACTTCCCCAAAGGTGAGACTACGATAAATATTTATTACTCATTAGAAGGTAGTAAGGGGTTGGAAGGTGGTCATAATGTTCAAGATTGTGGTGTAAATGTATTTATAAGGAACCTTTCAACGGAACCCTAATCGGTTCAAATGGCTTCGAGCAATTTAATGGATTCCTAATTTATTCATAAAAATCTGCGAAAGGGTTTGAATTTCAAACAAGTTTTAAGTGTCAAAGACATTGAGGGGAGTGGTTGGAGTTAGTGTTTTACGCGAAATAACATTCTGTAAGTGAAATAAGATGAAGATGATTTTTAAAATGTCGTAAGCGAAGAACGCTGTTGATAATTTATTCTAGATTTATTATCATTTAGACACTGTAATAAGTTTCTAAACCTAAAACACTGAATTATGGAAGAGGTGTCCAGCATCGTTAATTAAGAAACGTTTTGACTTTGACTATACGTAGGCAATATACTTGAATATAGGCATCAATTATTGTCTCTTTTAGTCCCTGTCTAAAAGAGAAGAAACAAGCAATAAACAATCACTCACACAGTTGCTCAGTGCGGGGTATTTAAATAGGAGACATGGAGGGTAAGACTCTTAAACCGTAAAACTTATATTAGTTTAATCAATTATTTTAAGAAAAGTACGCATATAAACCGCTAATTTAAAAAAAGAATTTATCAAACAAAATTTTGAACAATCATAATATAGATAATATTTAAACTAGTTCCAAAATTCGCTGGAAGAATCGAATGCAGCCAGAGTTACTTTCCAATCAGCCAGCTACAACATGAGGTTGCCTTTCACATCAAAACTCTACCGTATTACTAAATAATTTAATTTCCTAGATGGCCTTCTTTCAGAGGGACGTATAAGGACTAGACCAGATTCTTTAAAAGGACTTCTTTGACTTTCATACACTTCAGTCAAAACTTCTAGATCGAGATTCATAGAAATTGAAAAAGTCGGGAAGAGTCCTGGGACACCCATTTGGAACCTTTGGCAGTATACCTAAATTATGTACTAATACAGCTAGGGCTGTAATAATAAATTATTTAGGTATACATTTAGGTCTAGTATGGTCAAAAGAGTCAAGTGTGAATAAAAAACAGGGGGTATACCGCTTTGGTCGTTACGCCACATTTTCTGCCAGTTCACTCCTACCAAAAGCCGCGTTCAATAACTCCGTTCTAATAAACTATCGTTTTAGGAGTCAAAAGTTTTAGTGAGTTGTGGATGAAACTCAAGTTTAATGGCCTCAATACTTGGGTTTTGGCTGAATTAAAGGAAAAGAAGCGCATGCAAAGTTTTAATGGTGTTAACGTTCTATGAAGAGAGAATTCTCTTGCAAGAAAAAAAAAAGAATAATATGGTCGTTATAATACCAACCTAATAATGTCCCATTGCAGGGTAGAAGACTCTTCTCATACAGAGAAGTTACTAGCATCGAGCGCTATACTTGATCAAGACGGGTTGGTGATTTCAGACTTATAATAACTTGAAATCAAGGTTTCCTCACGATGTTTTCCTGCACCGATGTCAGTAATGTCTTAGATAAACTTAGAAAGTACATATGAATTGAAAAAAATATATTGGTACTTGCCTGGATTTTAACCCCGAATCTCGAGTACCTACACCACCAATATGTATACACTTAGAAACATTCAAAAACGATTTTCTCGTGGAATAAGGATAACTTTGTGATAATAGAACCTATTTCATATTAGTATGGGTTCCCAAATAGGTACTATGTCCGTAACGACATAAAATTACAACAAATGCAGAATAAGAAAATCAGTGTTTAAAGTTGCTCATAATTATTGGTGCTCGTTTCTCACGAGAGGCGAGGCATTAACTACTTTAAAAAAAACCTGAAATGAAATATCTATTACACTGCGTTGCTATTAAAGTGCTCCTATAACGTTCACGAACTGAATCAAATTCAATAACCATGTTTTGTTATGAAATTCGAAACAGCTTTCAATTCTAATGGAATGAAAGAAAGAAAAAGAAGTTTAGATATACAACACAGAAATACGTTCATAATAAAGATAAACTAATTTAAAAACTTAATAGATCTGTAATGACTAGCTTAGAACAGATATAGTCGGCAGCCGCTCGACTTATAAGAAAAGCGGTAACAAGACTAAATAAGAACAAAAACGTATCTAATCAAGTAACAAATACCTTTAGCTATATAATAACTGTACCCTGATAAAGACAAGGAATAGTCTCGAGGAAGTAATTCCGATCTTACAAGCACAGACTGCAAATGAGGTCGATCAAACGCAATCAATTGCCTATTAAGGCAAATTAACATTCAAAATTACAGAGATCTGTTTCCAAATCACGTCTAAATCATTCCATTGGAGTTGTATCTAACAGCTGACTTAGACGGCCCCGTTTAATCAGTATGCCGTAAGGGTTGGCAGGTGAGGTTGAAATTGGTGGATATGTCATGGTTCTTCCTACTATTTTTCATGTGGTTATTGACAAAACTAGTGTCAGAGTCTTTATGCTGCCCATGGGCCTTTGACTTAGCTTCACATGCTGTTACGATATATATCTCAGGCACGCTTCACCGTTTTTTTAAGCAAGTGATGATTTTATAAATCGCATGAATTACTTAAAATTATAAACGCAAACGAATCCGAAAAATTAGAGGTGAGTGCCTTGGATTCGAACTCGAGACTTAAGACATGGCAGTCCGACGGTCACTGCTGTTTAAGTCATGGTGGGAAGTGAGGCAGTTTACCTATGTTTAATAGGAAATACATTATCTAAGTGGACCGAACGAAACAGGCGTTAGTGGAGGTGTTTAATCACTGCTTGCTCCAGCATGATGTTGTACCTATTGTACAGCCAGGTTTTATCGTTAAACAAATCGGCACCTTTTTTTTGGGATGGGAAATCATCAAATGACTCCTTCCGCTCTGGGTGGAGTCGAAAAGGAGTGTGAAACTCTTACTGACTAAAACCCATCCATGTTCCTTCCTCAGCCCTTTGTGTGCCGGGGTAGCGGTAACCTTTTCGGGAAATCCCGCTGACAATCGACACCCTTCGTTGATTTTCCGTGTTATAGCAATTTCTTACAACTATTAAAGAATGATCGTTATGGTTTGAGTATATGGACAATTTTCGTAGATTGTATTTTCCATGACTATACCGGCTTAATACCAGTCAGTTTTTTTTTTTCTGTCATAATTTCATAACAGCCTGTGCCGTTGAGCATTTGGGTTATAAAAGTAAAATTTAAAAATATAAACCCAAACACAATATTAAATTAATATTTTATATTATTAATAATATATTCTTCATAATCGAATATTTCGAATCGATCGGACATAAGGAAGTAATCAGATCCCCTCATCAACTAGAAAAGAGCTGATGATCTTCAAACGGCTGTACTGATTTTCGTGAAACATGGCTAAGAACACTCTGGATAAAATTATCTATGACACAAAAAAAACTAAACAATAATCGGTTCATTCGTTTGGGAGATACGATACCACAGACAGATACACACACAGACATGTTAAACTTACAACAACCCTTTCTTTGCGTCGGGGGTTTAAAAAGGAAAGTCATGTTCATCTCACATAGAGTACGTTCTGTATTTTATTTATATTCTTGCAAATAATAAAAAAATATAGAATAGCTTTATTAAGCAAGTAACGTCTGTTGGTAAAAACTATATGCAAACCCGTAGGGTAGTTTTTGAGTTCACTCTGTTTTATACGTAGTAATAGTTATAAAACTATTGAAAAGCTTTTGCACCATCAATTTTGCTATTCAAATACCTATCCATCAGATATATTAATGTTCGGGTCTTCATTTCAATTCGCAATATCCAACATAGTAGTTAGCTAATCTCTGGAGAGTATTTCCCGATTCATCTGTTCAATTGATTGATTGGCTGGATTTAAATGGCTAATGCGTATAGACTCTCGGAGAGTTACCATTCTGATCACGCTGTTTACAAATGTATCCATTTGTAAACAGCGTGATCAGTCCAGATCCAGCCCGGAGATGTGTTTCAGCTAGGGTGGATCCACCGATTTGAAGAGACGCGTACTGACTAGACGCGAAGCTGTGAGCTGGCTAGAGTGGAACTGAGCTGAACGCATAGTTTAGTTTTCCACTCCGTTGCGCGCCGTGGCCAACTCAACTACAGCTCACATCTCCGCTTTGATTGCGTCATACAAATAACACGATACATCATCCTCAGTGGTATCCACTGAAGCTGAGTGGGGAAGAGATATATAATTTATAACAAAAATCTATTGGTTGTTTAATACACATGTCCTCACCTCTCATCTCGTCTCCGTTTTGTTGGAGTCCGGGCCTTATTTTGGTTGTGGATAACGTTCAACCCGTACACATAAAAAAGAGATATTGAAGAGTATTACCAGCAAATGTCAAGTCTAGAAACTAATTGTTTATCTAATTTACTGCCAACTTAAATTGTCAAATAACTGTCATTAGTGGTGAGTTCTGTGGAATGCCTTTATCACAGCCAATTGCTGTCAATTTTAGTGGTTATGACTAAGTTTTTCTGTATATTGTGTGTCTTAACATGGGTCAAATAAATATATTTTCTATGTTTCTTAGTGTCTCTTTGATAAACAGTCAATTTCCCTGACTATATTTTACTACACTTTCCTAAATTCCAAAGATGTGTTGTTCGCATAAATTTTACAAATTCTGTGGTATAATAAATAGTTGTAATGCTCCTGTAGAAATTGGTAGCAGCCCTGTTCGATAGCTCGTTCGGACGCTTTTGTATCCCTGGTGATTTGCATAACAACAACCTCGACATCGCATTGCTGATCACAGAATGTTGTTATTAGCGTACAAGATATTGTCAGTGCCGTTGTTCGTTCATAATAATATATTATCTGCGTCACTTCACTACTTGAAAGTTGAAAACATGCTGGTCTGATTTGTTAGTTGGAAACAGACATAAGTTTGATATTAATGTGGGTTTACTATTGGTTCACCGCTGCTTAACTCTTCAGGATATTCCCTGAAGTGTTAAGCGTGATTAAAACCATTATGTTATAGATATTTATATCTCGAAAAATGGCCTGAATAAATTAAGATGAATTGTATAACATTGTTTTATTTACAACAATCATGATCTGGGCCCGTACTACATGTATAGCTTCATCTATTTCTCACACAATGTACACAGAGTATTATTTTAATATTACTTCAAAATATAAAAAAAATACTCTTAAAAGTGGTATTTTAACAATTCTACTTGCAGGTTCAAAACCGATCGGCACCTATCTCACTTTACATCAAACAATGAGTGAATGGATACTCCAGAACAGGGATTAAGGGATATACAATAATTAAATTTGAACCTGTTCCGAGACATAGGTATAACCGACAATTTTATTACGAATGGACATATCTATACACGGATTTACTAGACCTTCACATCAAAAGAAATTGCTCCCTAATACATAAGTCGAACACTCGAGAAGATACCAGCCCTGCTCGGTGCTCAATCTGCGGGCTGGGACATCGCCCGATAGATTTGCATAATAACACCCCCGACCTCCATCGGAGTCGCATTGGGTACAAGTGATGAATGAACGGGGTTTATGCGATTGATTTACCACGATTTACGATTAAAATATTTTCGCTTTACGTAATTGAAGGAACTGTTGGGAAGACGATCTGAGCTTAGTAGAATTGAGTGTTGGTATCATAAGTTTATTCAATTACTTTAAATCCTTATCGTTAGGTTTGCAACTATGTTATTTAAGTTATTACTTTTATGTCTGAATGATTAAGATCCACGTTAATGATAATGTTTTCGAAATAAAGGGTGCATTCATTTCCGCAAAGGGGTTTCCTCCGAAGGAGTTGTTAGTTTAATATTTAAAAAAGGTTTAAAAAAAATTCATGTATTATAAAGTTCAATTAAAACCTTAACATCAAACAACAAAATTTTTGTAAACAAAAACAACAGTTATTCTCTTTAAAGAAAAATGTCACCATAATTAAAAGTAAGGATTTAAGGGGAGGCGGTGTCGGAAACGTTAATTTAATCAGGAATATTAAAAGGTGGGCACGAACCGTAGGCTCGAGATTTTAAATAGGCCTCCCCTTAAGTACCTGGCGAGAGGAATAGCCCTTCATTGTTCATAGCCGTTGAGCTAATAAATTGACAGTACTTCAGAAATGAGAACAAGTTCTAGAAGGTCCCCGGTTGGGAACAATCAAATGATCTGTTTTTGTGAGTTGACGTAGACAATTTTGACGCAGACTGGATTATTTCACATTCCTTCAAGACAGAGAGGAGTGGAAAGAAAACATTTTTTGCCCTGCATAATATTGCGTAAAAAATATCAATATTTGTTGGTCCAGCGATCGCAAACGCTACTGCTGAGCATTCGAGGTTTAGAGTTCGATTCCCGGATCGAGAAAAGTAGGTACTT
Source organism: Hyppa rectilinea (assembly GCA_951799385.1). Lineage (NCBI taxonomy): Eukaryota > Metazoa > Arthropoda > Insecta > Lepidoptera > Noctuidae > Hyppa > Hyppa rectilinea. Next base: position 18,698,859 of record OX637310.1, read on the forward strand.
ATTAGGTTTTTCCATTTGAAATTATTCAGTCCGGTGTGTGAATTTGTGCCCGATTGGTGGCAATAGGCTCGCCCCTATTACATGGGGCTCAAACATACCTTACTGATGAAATGTGGGTGTGTTATCGGTGTGTTATAAGGGGTTTCATCATCATTGCATAAAATGTAATGTTTTATTGCGAAAATTGTGGTCAGATGATACTGATTGACAAAACAGGTAGAGAATGCCTAAGGCTATCCCGTCCCAGCCGCCGCGGGAGAACCCCCGTGCGGCGGGAGCCACGTGACGACTCCCGGCCACCGTAGGCGCGGGCCTGTGGGCGGTGAGTAATGGGTAGCTCACCGTCCGATCAGGACCAGGCCCGTGCTGGACGGCGCGTACATGTTCCACGCGCGCCTCAATGAGATGTCAGCATTTGAAGGGGCTCGTAAGGGCCGAAGCCGGTCGAGTAAACAGGATTGTCCGAAAGGGTTACCACTAACCCGGAACATAAAGGGCTAAGGAAGGAACATGGATTTTTAGTCAGTAAAGATCTGACAATCCCTTCCGCTCCAACCATATTCCCTCCAGCCGCCAAAACCTGGGTGTCACCATTGCGAGAATCACCCACAGGACACGGTGGAGCATAGGTGGAGGTCTGGCCCGCTTGGGCGGAGCACCGCTGTGTCCTCGTAGAGGCGATCGGTAGCAGCGGCGAACTGTCCGTCTGGCCCTGGTTCAAGCCATGGTCCGGAGTGAGAGGGAGTGGGAGGCATGCACCTCCCCCTACGAAGCGAAGGAGGTGGTGGGATAGTTGAGCGACAGGGCCTCACGTCCCACCGTTACAACTACCCCGGAACATAAAAGTCTAAGGAAGGAACATGCATGGGTTTTAGTCAGTAAGAGTCTGACACTCTCTTCCGCTCCACCCAGAGCATGAGAAGTCATTGGATGATTTCCCACCCTCTAAAAAAAACGCTAATCCCTTTATTGTGTGCGAACAGTTTAAATAAATAAACAAATTGATACCAACCCGTGTGCCTATTCAAGTAAGTATAAACAGAATAAATCTGATTTATCAATTCGACCGACTTTACATCACAGCTTATTCATTTCGAATTTCCTCAATCAAGAAAAATATTTTAACGAATATCAAAGGTAGGTTAACAAGTCGAGATTATGTTTGGTTCAGGTAAATACAGCTTAAGTGCTGCAGATTTCCTTCAGCTTTTTCAGAGCAAAGGGAAATCTACAAAGCTTTATTTATTATATAAAATTTTCCACTTGTCTACAGAAACACGAGTTTAAGAAGCCGGTCATACTCTGACGCGTGCGCAGAAAGTTCCATGACCCTGTTTTGTTTATATTAGGTATAAATTATGTATAAGTAATATGTACTACTCTGTCAAGAAAGTACCGGGAAAAGATCAATAATACACAAAATGTCTGTTATTCATCCAAATTTATTTTATCACCTTCAAATTATGCTCCTTTAGATACGATACACTTGCGCCAACGAATAATCCATTCATCAAAACATTTTTTAAACGCTGCTTCCGGAATTGAGTTCAGTTCTCGCCGCGAATTCTCCTTTTTCGGTTTCGGTTCAGTTGGAAGGCGCCACTCCGAAGCTTGTTGACTAGTTTGCATGTCAAACTCGTAAACCCACGTCTCGTCACCAGTAACAATGCGTTTCATGAATGTTGGGTCCGAACTGACTCGTTCTAGCATGTTCTCAGCGACTTTCATGCGATTGAGTTTTTGGAGAAAATTCAGATCTTTTGGGACTAGCCGAGCAGCAACATGTTTCATACCCAAATGATTAGTTAAAATGGTACGGATCGACTCGTGAGATACAGAAAGTTCGGCGGCTATCTCTCTCAGAGTTGAATGGGGATTTTCAGTCACTATTTTCTTCACTTTTGCGATGTTAACTTCAGTTGCAGACGTTGACAGCCTACCAGAGCGAGGCAAATCTTCCATCACATCTCGACCGCTTTTGAACGCTTTGAACCACTCATAAGCACGAGTTTTTGATTAAGTCGATTCACCGTAAGCCTTCTGTAACATTTTCAGTGACTCCGAACACGAAATTCCATTGGCGATGCAAAATTTAAGACAAACTCTTTGTTCGATATTTTTGTCCATTATGAAATTCGCAATACACACTATATATGATATTACTAAAACCAGCACTGTAATTAATATAAATAACAGATGCAACTCAAACTCCGCGCCAAAATGGAAAACAGTTGTGCCAATCTAACAACTACAACTACAAAAAAACCAAAAATTTGAATTTGGAACCATAAACAAATCATCCATTCCCGATACTTTTTTGACTGAATGTATGTATGTGTGTATGTGCCTCGGAAAGCACGTTAAGCCGTTGGTCCCGGCTGTCATTTGTGCATCTTTGACAGTCGTTACAGGTCGTCAGAAGCCCGAAAATCTGATTGCCAGTCTTACCAAGGGGTATCGTATTGCCCAGTTACTGGGTTGTAGAGGTCAGATAGGCAGTGGCTCCATGTAAAATACTGGTATTCAGCTGCATCTGGTTAGACTGGTAGCCGACCCCAACATAGTTGGTAAAAGGCTAGGCTGATGATGATATGTATACGTAATACATACAAACAGGTTGTAATTCGTTACATATTTCCGTATATTCAAGTTGGCATGTATGCTATTTCACGAGGAGCTCGTGGTTAAGTAATAATAGCCGCACGATCCATCAGGTTAAGCTACGCTTGCCGGGGTTGGTCCGTAGATGGGTGACCATCTTTACATACCAAGGCTGCGCCGTGCCTCGGAAAGCACGTTAAGCCGTTGGTCCCGACTGTTATTAGTGGATCATCAACTGTCGTTATGCGTCGTTAGAAGCCTGGAAATCTGACAGGCAGTCTTACCAAGGAGTATCGAGTTACTGGCTGGGTTGTGAAGGTCAGATAGGCGCTCTATGTAAAGGTATTAAGCTGTATCGAGTTAGTCTGGAAGACGACCCCAACGTAGTTTGGGCAAAGCCTTTTTTTTTATGTAGGAAATAATCAAATTATTACTCTTCTCTGGGTGGAGCGGAGTGTCAGACTTTTACTGTCTAAGAAGGAACATGGATGGGTTTTACCATCCGTGTTCCTTCCTTAGCCCTTTGCGTTCCGGGGTAGAGGTAACCCTTTCGGACAATCCCGCTTACCCGGCAGGTTCCCGCTTACCCGGCAGGCAAAGCCTGGGCAGATTGATTGATGTTATTTATTTAATGGAGATTTGTAACAATCAGAAAGACAAACATTCATGCGTGTTTACACATATATGTTGTCAATATACTTATGTAGGTACTATGACCATGTATCACAATATTGACCAACGCTTCATCCTTTCCCTCGGACCTAAAAAACTTTAATACTACACATTATACATTGTGATTCTTTTATTGAAAGCTTCAACTATATTATCAGAGATTTTATTACGTGCAGAAAGATGTTCGGTCCCGTTAAACGAAGGAGTTGAATTCGCACGACACTGAATCTGCATGTTTAATGAATGCGGTGTTTCAAGTTGATAGAGATTTATTTTCAGGTTCAGGTATTGATTTTTACATATATATTGTGGCGTTGTTTTGTTCACTGGAGCAGGTAGATATTTTATTTTTAAATACACTAGCACCTCGTTTCCCTTCGCATGGTTTTTGTGTTTTGATAAAACATTGAGAATTTTTTATACCTAAATGTAATTTTATTTTACTTATTATTTACATAAATCTGAAATCGGTGAAGGAAAACATCGGAGAAAAACAGCATGTCTGAGAGATATTTCTCAACAGCATGTGAAGCTAAGTCAGAGGCCGGTAAGAAGATGAGCAGTATAAAAACTCTGAAACCACTAACCACACGAAAAGAAGAGAGAGATAAACAAAAATCTTCCGGAATACATTGAAAACTGCATCAAAATGCTTTGCTTAGTTTGGAACAACCATACGGTCACACAGACGTGAAAAGTGGGCACGCCACGATAGTGGCGGTAAGGCCCCTCTTTGAGGAGTGGCTAGAGAGGCGTCACGGCGCCCTCACCTACCGCCTGACGCAGGTCCTCACCGGACATGGATGTTTCGGGAGGTTCCTGCACATCATCAGGCGGGAGGAAACGCCCGGTTGTCACCACTGCGCCCAGAGGACACGGTAGAGCACACGGTGCAAACCTGCCCCGCTTGGGCGGAGCACCGCCGTGTCCTCGTAGAGGCGATCGGCGGCGGCGACCTCTCGCGCCCGGCTCTGGTGCAAGCCATGGTCCGGGGCGAGAGGGAGTGGGAGGCAGTCACCTCCTTCTGCGAAAAAGTTATGCTCGCGAAGGAGGTGGCGGGATGGGAGAGAGAAAGGTCCTCCCGTCCCAGCCGCCGCAGGAGACGCCCCGGGCGTCGGGAGCCACGTGACGACTCCCGGCCACCGTAGGCGCGGGCCTGCGGACGGTGAGTCACCCATTACTCATCACTCGTTTCTTGAGGGTGGGAAATCATCACATGACTCCTCCCGCTCTGGGTGGAGCGGCAGTGTCAGACTCTTACTGACTAAAACCCAGCCATGTTCCTTCCTTAACCCTTTATGTTCCAGGGTAACGGTAACCATTTCGGACAATCCCGCTTAATGGATAAAAGTCTACTTGCATTTTTTTTGTGCAATCTATTGCCACGTATATTGTTAATACGTGCTGTTTAGTATTTCAACTGATATAATCGAAGAGTTAAGCAGATATGTAAAATAGAATAATACACGCATATTTCACCACTTATTTTTAAGTTACATGTTATAAGGAGCACCATATAGCTATCAAACGGGCAAAATACTGCTACTGATAAATTCCAGATGGAACACCCAATGACACTTTGCCCGATCAAAACCCAGGACCTCATGCTCTGGCGTAACACTTGCGTCAACTAGACCAACAAAGCAGTCTCGCTCATGTATTGTATAATATATTGCAGTTTAAAGCGTTTTGTAATCTCATACAACCTTACCAAATTTTATTGGTACTAATACAGCGCTATTTTAAAAGGTACAGTCGCCAGCATATCTAGTTATTACAAACTGTCAAATTTTCTCAATCTATTTCGAACGTAACACTCAACGTTTTATGGTATAAAATCAATCGGAGAAATTTGTCAGTTTGGTATAACTTAATGCGTGTGCGACCGTACCTCTCTGAAATCCTAGAATTGGAATTCGCATTTTAACTCGCTACAATGGTAGCGAGTTAGCGAAGCACCACTTTCTGACAATACCGTAAACTTCAACAGACTATGCTGAACAATCTCGGAATTAAAAGAGCGATGGACAGACAGACAGACAAGTGAAGTGTAAACGAGCCGCATTCCAATTAAGAATCGAACTCCTAAACGAGTATCCAACTTTGACTTGTGCTACAATTGAAATACCTACCGAAGTTGTTTCCGATCACCGGTGGGTAATTACACTCAGGTGTTCAGCTTGCGCTCCTAACTTTGCATTTGAGGTGCCTATTACGTGTAATATGACGCGCGAATCGATTAATTACACCTATGCATGTCATAGGTAATTAGTCGATTCGCGCTGTCAGTTAGACATTCTGCAATTTCAAGCGCGTTGGTACGGCTCATTTGACGTTAACATGTCAACACGTCTGAAATATGAATGATTGCAAAGTATGAATGATTTCATAATATTTGTTTTACTTCCTCCATCATCCTTATAATCTGCAGAACCGTATCCACTTAAACATTTTCTTCTTTTCTTTCATTTCACGACACGGTTGGCACAGGGGTTGAGCAATTGACTGCTGCGCAGCATGTCGCGGGTTCGATTCCCGCACGGAACAAATATTTGTACGACCTGCAAGTATTTGTTCCGAGTCTGGGTGTTTTTCTATGTATAATATTTTTACAAAAAAAAATGTATATAAGTAGTTTATCAGCCATCTCGTTACTTTAGCATAAGCATTAGGTTGCTTAGCTTGGGACTATATGGCGGCTATGAGTGAAATCTCCAAGGATATTATTATTATAGGATATTATATTATTACTTACTCGACTATAATTATGCCTCCCACAAACAACAGGAATCCTTTTGTAGGCCACGTTCGTTGTCGGGACTTCAAGCGATGCCCGCGCGTCACTTATTTCATTCGCGTGAGTACCATGGCTCCGCAAGCCACGTCGTGGCATGCTATAAACTAGTTCTTTCATTTGTATTCTCCGCGGTTGCAAGACGTAGGTCGCTTGAGCTGTCTTCCCTCACCCAGTAGGCCTTCGGTCAACCTTTTACTTTATGAAAAGCCCACAATATTCACGCTGAGCTTCTACATTCAAATCGAATAATTGGTTCCTGCGTAAATATAGTCCGTGATTCACTACTGCTACACGAGGTGTCTACTACTGTCCTCTTACCTATAATAAACATCGGTAAAGGAAACAACGTGAGGAAACCAGCAAGTCTGAGAGATATTTCTCAACAGCATGTTAAGCTAAGTCAGAGGCCCATGGGCAGCATAAAAACTCTAACACCAGGTTAGTCACTAACCACGAGAAAAGAAGAAGAAGATCTATAATAACTTAGTTATGTTCATCTGCTTACCTGTCTAAGCAAAAACATCACAAACATAATAATCAGACGATCCCTTATCCACAAAAATATAATAACAACCCCTCAGGTGACTTATATACAAAAAAAGATAATCTAATCATGTAATACATTTCGTCTTCCTTCGTGAAAATGAGCGGTAGGCCGTTAAACACGTTCCTTATACACACTTGGGTGAATCTTTAAGGGGTTAGTCACACGTGATACATTCATAATAACAAGAAAAATATTTTGTGCGAAGTGTTATGATCAATCTTCGCATAATATTTAATTGCTGTACGGTAATGGGAGTCTCTAAGACGAACGGTCTTTTTACTATATGATTTCATGCTTTATATTTGACCGTTTCAAATAGTCAATTAATTTCCTTGTACGTAGCTAGAGGTTTTGCGGTGTAACCATTATACAAGATGTATTGGGCAGCGCCGTGTGTTAATCAGTGATTAACCCTCATCTGACAAAAAAACATGGCATGGCATGCACAGCTAGTTGCCGATAGAAACACAGTTTATTTTTTCTTCATATTTCATTGAGAGCCCTCTGGATCAAATCAATTAAGTTTCAAAGTAAAGTGTCCTACTTTACTTGTACTTTGGAGAAACTTGACAATACCGTCAGCTGGACATCGGGTTTTAATGTATAATCCCATAAAGATTTTGTATCTTCCAATATAGAAGAAAATGTCCTTAAACATCATCATCAGTGTATCAACAATACCTTCTACTTATAACCCTTTACACAACACACACCGTGCACAACAGACCTTAGCGGCAAACAGTCCCAATGTTTCTCAAAGTACGGTGACACATTAGACAATTTCCCCGCAGTCAGAATAGCCTGACTTATTCCTGGCTGGAGAAAGGACTATTATTCATGTACTGTGTATATAAATACTTTGCAATTTATCACTTTGTTCCCCTTAACATTCTCGGAAGATACGGATGATTTTTAAAGACATTCTTCTCATATTAATTTTGTTGGAAATTGGGCATGAAATTGAATTCATTGTTTTTAATTTTATTGTTGTTCTTTATGCTTGTTTCATATTTGGCAGCGGTGAGAATAATAAGACGAGATTATGTAATTTGAATTGAGGGTTTTTGCTTTTTTGCCGGGTTTAAGGAGTAATGAAAACCGGACCGTGATTCTGGATGGCCGGGTTTGAAGGACACAGGCGAAGTTTGTAATAAAATCTTCAATAATAGGGATGATGGCTATTTATTTTTAAGTCCGTCAACTAGATTATTTAAAAATATTGGACACGTATTTTTTCTTTTTTACGTAATCAAAAGAACATGTGGCATGACGTCACTGCTTTATACATTTTATATTGAGTTGCGACATAACGCGCCTCCACTTCCCAACTTGCGTTCTTACAGTCATTTTTAATAATATTTATGATAAAGCATAAAATACGTGTCTAATATTTTTTTCACCTCACAGGCTCGGAAAGAGTCTGTTTGTCATTCGAAATCTGAGCCCAAAATCGATTTTTGCTCTCTAGCGTGGAAAGAGTTTTTAAAATTCGAACCTTTCTATTTAATAATTTTCTATACTGCCAGTCCACTGAAAATGCATGTCACGGTCTAAAATAAAATATTAAATAATACCGCTCACCTTAAAAACTTCCATCACAGTACAGAAATTAAAAAATTGTAAAATTGGAATTAATGTTAATTAATAAGTATTCCATTTGATTAAAAAAATCTGTGACGTAAAAAAAACTACCCTGTCAAATACCCAATTGTGTAGTAATTTAAGTTTTATTTTTTAAATAAAATAAATACTAATATAATATGTTATTTAATCCTTTGCTTGGCAAAAATAAATATGTATTAAATTAAATTAGTTAGTTATTTGTATTAAATTAGTTTTTTTCTTTCATTCTCCTTAGAGGACAAGTAGGATATAGAACAAAATACAGGGTATTTAATTTTGGAGATATTCTATGTAACTCATAAGATACATTGCCAAGTATCTGTTATTTTCTTCACATGAGTCAATGTATCTGAGACGCTCGAACAAAATAAAACTCAACAACACCTGTTTTCTTGCACCTAGCAGTTTCCTCGCAGTAGTGAGGTGAAAAATTGTGTGTTGCGCTCGGCAGCAAAGCTTTTCTGCGTCTCATACGTTTGAAACCATCGTTACGCTCAGGATTCAATAGAAGTACTCGCGCCAAAAATCAACTTTCCAGCCTTGCATAACAAATAACTATTTCGACTGACGGACTACATGTTTCCTTTTTTTATCCCTTTCATCATCACTATTACAATAGTAGAGACAAAAGGTAATTAATACACATTAATTATACTAATAATGAACTACTTAAAGAAAATCGAAGCACAGACAACCAAAGTACTAGAACCCACTCAGGTTTATTTCAGAAAGAAAAGCCGCTTTTGGGCAGTTTTTCCCACGCCTTTTCACAGAGAGGTGTCCTGTGCCCCAGCAGTGGGAATATTATAGGCTGATTATTGGTTGTTGGTTTTCAAAGCGCACTCACGAAAGCTTTCGGAATTAATAAAAAAAAAAGATATAAACATAAATAACTAATGTAATAGTTAATACAACTCTTCGTAAAGGTGAATAGCCGATATTATTAGATATTTAATTTTTGCGTTAATTACACCTGTTCAAATAAAAACCTGAAATTTTTTCCTTTGTGTCCTTGACTGAAACTTAAATCTAATTCTAGATGATAATAATAACATAGAGAACTCTTTTATTCTTGGACTTTGCAGAGGAGTTCAAATTGTAAAGTCAGAGAAAATTATTATTTATCTATTATTATTATTTATTCATTTAAACTTACGCACACTATCTTTACAGGATGCCCCCAATAAAATAGTGGTTTACAAAAACACAACAAATAAACAGAAAAACCAACTGACGGGTAGTTTAAAAAAAAATGTGAAGCTTGAATTGTTAACTTGTTGAGTATCAACCCTTATAGTCCATGTATTCAAATCGTAACAGCTGTATTTTTTTGAGATTTCATGCTGCCCATGGGCCTCTGACTTAGCTTCACATACGGTTGAGAAATATCTCTTAGGCATACCTGTCTTTGAGGCGCGCGTGGAACATATAAATTTCCGTAACTGTACATTCTATTGGAAAATTTTTATGTCTGCTGTTAAAAAGGAGCTCAGTCAAAAATCTAGAATTTCTAGACCCTATGCAAAAAGGCAATAAGCCAATGGATTGAAAAAATAAAATGTACCTACCAACATTGTTTTCCATATTCATTTGGTCAAAAGACATAAAACAAACGCTGATCCAAAATCATCCTACTCCGAATCTTCGTGAATGTTCGTAAGTTTTCGTGAATGCTCGTAAGTATTCGTACACGTACTGAGATAACGCTCGGTACCTCGTATCGGGCCAAGTTTGAGGATTGGAGGAACAAGCTGGCTGTAAAGTTGTCCCAACTTTGTACGGAGCTTGTATGAGATGTTAAGTTTTGATCAATATTTATTGGGAAGGTTGGTTGTATTCTTATAAGTTTTATAAAGTGACCGCGAGGTTGGGCTGCAAAGTTTTGCATGTTTATTAAAGTAGGTACAGGAGCTCGTGGCTAAGTAATAACAGCCGCATGGATCGTTCCATCAGGTTAAGCTACTCTAGCCGGGGTTGGTCGTTGGATGGGTGACCATCTACAGATATTGAGACTTCGCCATGCCTCGGAAAGCGCGTTAAACCGTTGGTTCCGGCTGTCATTTGTGGATCTTTGACAATTGTTACGGGTAGTCAGAAGCCCGAAAGTCTGACAGCCAGTCTTACCAAGGGGTATCGTATTACCTACCCAGTTAGTGACTGCATTGTGGAGGTCAGATAGGCAGTCACTCCATGTAAAATACTGCTATTCAGCTGCATCCGGTTAGACTGGAAACCGACTGCAATATAGTTGGGAATGGGCTAGGCAGATTTTATTAAAGTAGGTACACGTTATAGTTTCCAAAATAGTGGGAAAGACTGTAAGAATTGTCTTACAATGGCTCAATATCGCCAGCCGACATTTAGTTCGGTACTTTACCGTATGAAAGAGAACCAGTAAACAAGCTGGTGTTATTGTAAAACGAAATCATGATACTTTCTCGCCGTTAAAAACTCCAATCTTTGTTGATTTTGTAGCGGTATAATCATCACCTCATACGAACTACGCGTCACATCGACGCGTTACGCAAAATCCTGCATGACGCAAACAGAGTCTACCGCGCAACTAGCTTATATTCAACATCCCGACATCAATCGCCGGAGGTCAAAATGCGAAATGCTTTTAAAAAAACCAGGCACAACACCCGTCTGGTCGGATGATCTTCCCTTTTCTATGGAAGATGACGCAACTATGCACCCTGTTCTGCCTTCCTCTATGCTTTTAATCAATGTTTTGTGTTCGTTCATGTTTTATAATAAACAGTCTACGTCAACCTTGCCCAATGTGGGCGATACCGGCCTCTTGTGGGTGCTGCAAGCCTAGCGGTAGTAAAAGACCCAGAAAAAAAATGAGGGCATTGTATAGAGGCTTAGGGGCAAAATGTAGTTTCATCTAGATACCACTATCTAAGTAGGTCAAAAAATGGGGGCGCTAAAAAATAATGAATTCTCAAAGTGGGCAGTTGACAAAATAAGTTTAGGCACTCCTAGTGTACGTAGTCTTCTAGCAAATAAACACACCCTTTATGACATCAAACAGGCATCAACTTATGTTACATCACTACAAACTTACAACACCAGCTTTTTGTCGTGGCTTAAAAATATCCCGCACTATTTAAAAAGGCACTATCATGTAATCCTCATTTAGATAGAAAATCTATAGCAACAGAAAGCATTTAGTAACTTTCGCAACACTACAGTCAGCTAACTCACATGTAGCTTTGCTTAGTCCAGCGGTATTTGCATTGGAAAACTGGAGACGGCCTGTAGCCGGCTGTAGCTTTCCGAATCTGTAATCCAAATTGTTTGCTCCCAGTTGGCCAATTAATAGTTTACCAGTTTGCGGGTTTGTGGAGCCAACTGGAACATTTCCACTGCATAATACACAGACAGCCATTTACATATAAAAGTAACGAAGCTCTGCCCAGTGATCACTGGGATGGGTAAATTGGAGTTCTGGATGGACAAGATTATCCCATCACTGGAGGTCTCCTTAGAGACCTTGTAGTGGATATTCATGCTTTTGGTTTCACACTTTGACTGTTCCATTTGGTGTTTGGAATCCGTATTATTCAAGTTCCTTGTGACCATATTATGTTAGACACAAAATTTTGAATACTTATTTTAATAGGAAAGTTTTCTTATTTGTTATTGCAGTTTCCTTAACAGAACACAATATTATGAAGTCTTTCCGGTAATTAATATGCACTTGGCATTTGCTCCAATCGGGATGATCGGGAGCTCTAAAGCCAAGCTTCTTAGTCGTTCAAAAGGTTATAAGGCTTCATAATATACACTACCGGTGTCATAAATTGAGCCACCCATTTAGCATTTTTTTTTGTAAAGGGTCTGTAACTTTTTAAATGGTCGCGAACTCAAATTTGGAACAATGCATAATCATGTTAACCAACCTATAATGTTCCCACTGCCTGGGACACAGAGAGTGGTCTTTAATCCACCACGCAAGCTCAGCGCGGGTTTGTGGATGTCACGGTTCTTCGAATTTTTGTTCCTTGGGCACACGAGTTTCTTCAAGATCTTTTCCTCCACCGGTTTTAATAGCTGTAACTGCTTACAGCTATTAAAACCGGTGATTAAATAATTTATACAGAGAAAAGCGCCTGTCAGGGTTCAAACTTACGACCTACAACTCATTGTTAACACTGGGCTACCACTGCTCTCTCTCCTCCGGAATGATGCTTGCACCAAAATGACGATAAAACTACACAAAAACTTTCTATGACAAAATTATTATCGCGATGTTTGTGGCCTTTACACCAAAAGTAGAAATGCACAGTGGCTCGAATTAGGAGCCCGGCAGTGTACCTATATCTAATAGCAATACTCTTCAACTTCAACTCGAAGCAATCTCAGATTACGAACAGTTTGTATTTACAGTTCATGGCTCTTTACCGCAAATTCAACCTCTTTACCCTTTACATCGATTCGAAAATAGACTCTATTACATGGGCATATGATTGCTTTTACAAGTTCTACTTCACTGAAATAAAATCCACTTTGACAATTGGCAATGCCTTCGGCGTTTTTCTGGTATTTGTAAAGGCTTCAAGTTTTATTTCGGATATCTTTTATGCAAATCAATACAAATGATTCCTTTTGCCAATATCTACAAATTGTGGTTTTGAAAAGTACCTATCAGTTTACACAAGAAAATATTCTGTTGTTATATATTACTTCTTTTTATGTACCTACAGACGATCACTTACGAGAACTATTACCTGCTAATATGCCTGCTACCTTAGCTTTTACCGAAGCCATAGAAGCACACTTGGTAAGTACTTCATATGTGTCCAAACATATCGTTATTAAAGTCAAAAAGTTCCATGAAAAAAAAATTGCCTTTAAACAAAAAGTCATACCAATCAGTTGACAGCGAAGCGTCAATGTTGCAAAGTGAAAAAAAAATGTTTATTAAAAGGCGCGCGCATTGACATAGCTCGTTCAATTTTCGTGATTCCTACGCACATACGTACAGGACAAAATTGTAAAAAATAAAGTACCCCAACTAGCTTCCGCCTATACGATAAAAACAAACGGGTGAATTGAGATTTTTTGTGAAAAAGATTTTTCGGCTATTTTTTTGCTCGGCAATTTTGAGTAGCGCACTGGATTTTTGGTGACGCGACGCCTATTTCTACGCCTATTTTAACTGAAAAACTACTATTTTGATCCAACGAGTACCGGAGTAAAGTGAATTATCAGCTTCATCTTTCTGACTGACCAACCCCTTGACAGTTCTAAAGTGCCTGTAATTGGTTTATTTGAAATAAATGCTTTGAGTTTGAAATAAACTTAGATATTTAATTTCTATAGAATCTTAACAGCGTGAGAGGTCAAGACTTCGATTTCTTCTTCGACTTGAAGGGCAAATTTAAGCATTATTTGAACGAAATCATCTAAGTTTTACATTCTCACATAATATAGAGTTGAATTTATGGAAATAATTATTTAGTGTTGTGTATATAAGGTGTTCAAAATTAACTCAAAGAATTTCGTGGGAGCATTATACTCATCGTTACGAACTACTTTTACTATGAGATGAACAATGAAATCGCGAAAATATTTAAGCTGTTCCATAAACTTATGCATACATAACTCAATACAATGTCATCTCAACTGCGAAATAACAGAAAAAAATACGGCTTTTTATTTCGATACTTCAGAGTTGGTCTGATAGTGAAAGTTGCTCATAATCACGGGTACTGTCATGCCCTGAAAAGTTAATAGTGAATTAAAAATCACTGTGAATAAGTACTGTAGGCCACAAGTTTCAAAGTCAAAACATTTATTTCAAATAGGCACAAGAATGGCACTTTTGAACGTCAAAATGAACAAGAAATAGAACTGATTCTAGTCGCCCCTTCCAAAAAGCAGTTTCGTGTGGAGAAGAATGGGCAAGAAACTCCACCGTTACTCTTTTAAAATGTTTCACAATGTTTTGTATACATTATATGTGAAGACGATGTACCCAGAATAAAAACAATACATCACAAAAGGTGAAAAGAAAAACACATGTAGCAGTGGCAAGTAAACTTAATTATGTCAGTGCATGGTGCTCACATATTTACAAACATTCTAAAAGTTAATAATAATAAATTAATCAATGTGTGAGAAGTTATTCCAATATAATAAAATAATATGGTACAAATTACCTAATTTACTTAGCAACCAGTTTGATTTTGTCTAGACACTAGATTGTCCTGTGGAGCAGGACCAGCATGTTTCAGAGGGATTGTCCGAAAGTGTTACCCCTATACCCCAGAACATAAAGGGCTAGGAAAGGAACATGGATGGGTTTTAGTCAGTAAGAGTCTGACACTCCTTCTCCCTCCACCCAGAGCTGGAGGTCTCATTTGCTGATTTCTCAAAAAAAAAAACCGGCCAAGTGCGAGTCGGACTCGCACACCGAGGGTTCCGTACAAACCTGTAGTGTATAAGTAAAAGTTCACCCATCACGAGAATCGAGTCATAGTTATGGTATTTTTATATTTTGAAAAAAAAACACTTTTTTTTATTATAATAATAATAATAAACATTTATTTCAGAATCACTTCCATATTTGTTATATTATATGATGTAACTAAAAATTTACGGTTTTCGCAATTTTTCCTTTATCTGCACTGTAAGACGTTACTTTGTACCAAATTTCAGTTTCTTTGTACTAAGTTCACGGGAAGTACCCTAGTGTTGATTCCCGTGCGAGTTTCGAAAATTTGCGGCATAAACAGCTGTATCTTTTGATTGCGTTGGCTTAGAAGTTTGATTTTTTCACAGCTCCAAGGGACAGTAGACCTGAGTATTAGATATAAATTTCAGTTTGATACCTCCACACGTGCCTGAGAAAAACGGTCTTGACAGACGGACGGACGGGCAACAAAGTGATCCTATAAGAGTTCCGTTTTTTCCTTTTGAGGTACGGAACCCTAAAAGGCCACAAGTTAATCTGGCCTCTTATTGGAACGAAGTTCCTTATCGCGCGATGCGAAAGGGGGCTAGAGGGAAAAAATTAAGACCAAAAGTTGTAACGACACTTTTTTTGGAGTAAAATTAAAAAGACATCATGTCTTTTTGATCTATATTTTTTGATTGGTTAATTTTAAATCAGATTTTTTTAAATTATTGTAACTTTAAAGAAATAAAATATTATTACAATTCCTTTACTAATTAATCGAAAGGAACTTCGTTCCATCCGGGTGTCCCTTGACACCTCTCAAGTTTTTTTTATATTGTAACTTTGTATCTACTATACGCCAGAGCACCTTAATGTGTTACCAACGTCATGCGGTCAACTGTAGGTACCCATATATTTCAGAAATCTGTCCAATTTTGTCGCTCTCCTCACTTGGGTGTCCTCAAGCCTAAACTTAAATATAGGTAAAAAAATATTCGGCTAAGGTTGCGGAGAGATTGTGACCTTTTCACGGCAAATAGGAGGCGCCGAAATGAATGTGATGTGTCTCGCATAGTTCAAACGAATTTGTGCGCTACGACTTTTCCAACGTTGCTCGTAAAGTTTAAAAATAGATAGGTATTTTATTTTTGGTTAAGTTAGGGAAGATAGTTGATAAATAAATATTTAAATTTATGATAAGAAAGTGGTAAATGTGTTCACACGAATCATCATTCTCCTGATCTTATCTCAATTTATTTGCAGTCGACGTAACATATCTTTGTCTTCAATACTTCTCTATTAGTCGTCATCTCGGTAGTCACTCCCTTTCCAGCTATATCATCTTTCACACAATCCATCCATCGTTTCTTTGGTCTTTTTCTACTTGTATAGCCATACTAAAAACACGCATCGGGTACACGAATCCTTTACGAATTATATTTTCAAAATTGGATACGAAGCTCAGAGGTCAAAGTATCTTTTCAAGTCCAGACATTCACGGACAGACCATGTCGTCACATCCACGGCAAACTTACGAATCTGCAGTTTTAGTAAAATCGATATTTAGATGAAAAACTGTACTAAATGTGCTACTACACACCGTGGCAAAAATACGTATTTCTAGCTCGGACGGTTACAGAATTCAAATTGTTCGATTCTGCGTTTTATTTTATTACACCCATAGTAAACTTACGAAATTCATATAAGATGTTTTAGCGTAGTAGAATTTATAAAGTTCCTGTAAAATGTGCCACTGTCAACTTACGAATCTGGTATATTCGTGAATTTACCTCGGTAGCAAACATTAAAACGGGTCAAGTAACTCAAGGCAAACATACGAATGTGGCATATTCGTGAATTTACCATGTTAGCAAACATTATTAAAATGGGTCAAGTAACCCAAGGCAAACATACGAATGTGGCATATTCGTGAATTTACCTCGGTAGCAAACATTAAAACGGGTCAAGTAACCCAAGGCAAACATACGAATGTGGCATATTCGTGAATTTACCATGTTAGCAAACATTATTAAAATGGGTCAAGTAACCCAAGGCAAACATACGAATGTGGCATATTCGTGAATTTACTATTGTATCGAATACTATTTGTTGAGGAAATAACTTTTATCAAATTATGCGAATGTGTTTTATTCATTAAATAATGGCTTGTTTATTAAACTTACAGACAACTTTATGAATTCGAGGTTTTCAAACGTGGCGCGAATTATAAAATTCGTTGGTGTATGGAGTTTGCACATTGTGCCTAAAAGATTTTATCGAATTATAATTTTATATAACAATCTAAAATAAATAATCGATTTTTGTACTAGATTTAATAATAAGTAATATCGATTATATTGCACATCACTAATAATTAGTTACATCACTTTTTTACTCTCGTAGTTAACTGTGCTCTCTTTGTTTTGATTATTATTTACGTGAGTTGTTTTTCAACATGAAGAGAAGTGAGAAGATGCTACGTAAAGTGTTCGAAGCTGAAAAAAATAATAGTATACCAAGTAAGTTTATTATAATTATTATTTTAGGTTATTAGGTACATACTTTACTTAATTCAAATGATTTCAGAACAGAAAGTTCACAAATCTGTCTTGGCTAGTTCCATTTTATTGATAAAGAAGTTGTGGGTAGGTGGTAGGTACCTATTATGTAAATCTACCTACTTGCAACTTCGTTTTTATTTTATACTCGCGTCGCGTCGCACGTAAGTAAGATAGGTATGTAACGTAAGAAAATACTTTCAATCTAAAACTGAACGCCCCTCCACTGCTTGTTACATACACATTTCAATTATTTGTATCGAAAAACCAATGAAGGGGCGTTCAGTTTTAGATGGGAGACAAGCAATTTTACCAGAGCGTCATTTGTTTACTTACTTATATACGTTTGTGGTTCGGTATTCAATTTCAATGTGGTTTTATACGTGCTGACATAGAATGCAACAAATTAAACTTGGACTCCTTTTTAAACCAAGCAATTGGACTTAATTGAGGTTAATGCTCCACCACAGAGCGGGAAGTTTAAAAATTTAAGTACGATTCTTTTTGGTTTAAATAAAGTAGATAGTAAAGTTTGTTTATGCGTGGTAAATCGTGGCATTGCATGATAAGTGAATTTTATTCATTCTTACATAGCTAATTGCACTACCTATTAACCTTACTTTACCCGTACGCAAAATAAGCGCTTTGATGTGGAGTGACGGACACCAGCCCGTGTTACCTATTAACTTACCTTACTTACTTTACTTTACTTACCTTACTTACCTTACTTGCCTTACTTGCCTTAGTTACCTTAGTTACCTAACTTACCTTACTTACCTTACTTACCTTACTTGCCTTACTTGCCTTAGTTACCTTAGTTACCTAACTTACCTTACTTGCCTTAGTTACCTAACTTACCTTACTTACCTTACTTCCCTTACTTGCCTTAGTTACCTAACTTACCTTACTTACCTTACTTGCCTTACTTACCTTACTTACCTTACTTACCTTACTTACTAACCCGGGATCTCGTGATCCGCAATCACATACACTACCACTGGACCAATGAAACAGTCACTTTTTAAAACTTACTTAAAAATAATATTACTTTCAGGAGCAGCAGAAGTGGAAAAAAAAATTAGTAGAAGAAACAATACATCAAACAAAACTCAACAACCACAAAATATAATTAAAGAAAATGTTACGCTTGATATATCTATGGGAGATGGCACTATTGAAGAATGCCTTCCTGTATCACTATCAATAGCTAACGATGTATCTTTACAGACCCTTGTTTCCATAGATTCCGAAACAGTTGCAACGCCAGAGGCACCATTATACTCACCAATAACTCCAATAGACCGAAACATTTTTCTATCTGGAGGTAATACAACAATCGACGTAGTTGCAACGCCGGAGGCGCCACTATACTCACCGATAACTCCAATAGACCGAAACATTTTTCTATCTGGAGGTAATACAACAATTCCCGAAAGTCCCGAAAATTCTTCACCAATTCGTAATATGTCACCAGATACTCTTAAATTGTTCGAAACATTGAATCACAGTGATTTTAGTGATGATGACAGTGTTAAAGACCCCGATTTCATTGCTGATAAAGACTTCCATAATTATTCATCTGAAGAATCTACTTCACATACAAACATGGCAGCATTAGTTCATGCAGAAAATTCTTTGAATTCAGAATACTATCATACATCAGATACAACTCAACATTCAGAAATAATTCACGATAATGATGTTTCAACTGCTATACTCGGGGGTGATGACGTCCAGGAATCTCAAAGAGTAGCCGAAAGCACTTCGCGACCACATTTTCAAGTGGTTGTCTCCAAGCCATTAAATAGACGATACTCTGAAAATGACTTGCAACAGTTTCATCAGACACATCAACTAATAAAAAAGTTAAGAAGTGCTTCCATATCTATTACGTGTGAGGACAGAGTGCAAAAAAAACCAAAGAACAAGTCACCAAAGAAAAAACATATTTCTGACCCTTCTAAATGGAAGAGACATATTGAGAGGAAGAAACGTTTAAAAGGTGAAGCTTACAAAACTATCAAAGGTAAATTTGTTTCAGCTATGCCTTTGAAGCAACCTAAGTGTCTGGCAATCCCAAAACATAAATGCAATGCTAATGTACCTCAAGAAGCGAGAAAGAAAATTTATGAGTCTTTTCGAACTCTGGAAACTTTAGAAGCACAGCGTCAATTTATAATCCAACATGTTAAAAAAGAGAAGAAGAAAAGATCAACAACAAATGGCCCTTCACGCAAAGATTTTACACACCATTATTCTTTTACAATAGGACACGAAAAAGTCATTGTATGCAGAGATTTCTTTTTAGACACCTTAAATATAAAAGAAGGGATTATAAGGGGAGCTTTGAAGAAAGTTTCTTCAGAAGGTGTTCTTTTAGCAGATGCTAGAGGCAAGAAACCACCATCGAACAAACTTTCTAATGATAGATTTAATCGAATTAAAGAACATATATTTTCATTTCCTGCCATGGAATCACATTATTGTAGGAAGAACACAGAGTATAAATACCTTGATTCTGGACTGAATGTAAGAATAATGTATTCGCTATATAAGGAAAAGTGTGAAGAAGAAGGAACAAAGCCAGCGGGTATAGAAACATACCGAAAAGTTTTTAGATCGTATAAATTAAGATTCCATGTGCCAAAAAAAGATCTGTGCAAAAAGTGCGTAGCTCACAAAGAATCAAAAACTAATGACATGACTAACTCTGAAGACGACAGTCATTCCAAACATCTTAAGCGACGGGACGATGCTTATCTACGCCGAGACGCTGATAAAGCAGCAGCAAAGAATGACCCAAAAACTTTGGCGTTCAATTTTGATCTAGAAGCTGTACTTCAAACCCCTAAAGGTGCTTCTGGACCATTCTTTTATGTTCGAAAGCTAGCTGTTTACAATTTGACGTTTTATAAATTTGGGGATCAAGATGTCGATTGTTTTACTTGGGACGAAACTGAAGGCAAACGAGGAAGTATCGAGATAGCGACTTGCGTTTATAAATATATTTCGAGCAAGCAAGATATAAGTCATGTCAGAATGATGTCTGACAATTGCGGAGGCCAGCAAAAAAATTTTAACTTTTCTTGTATGTTGCTATATTTGGTTACAGACCACCCCACAATACACACAATAGATCACGTTTTTTATGAGTCTGGACACAGCCACATGGAATGTGACTCTATACACTCCAAAATTGAACAAAAGTGTAAAAACTCTGCTGTATACACTCCGGATGGATGGATTCAAGTAATGAGACTAGCTAGAACGAATCCCCGCCCATTTAATGTAAATGTGTTAGTTCACGAGGAGTTTTTAGATTTCAATCCAAATCAGTGTCAGTTTGCCGAAGAAGTTGAAAGAAAACCAAACCAAAGAAAGAAAGGTTCTAAGAAAGAAAAAAGAAACAATGAACAGGAAAGCAGTGAACAACAACTCGAAGTGAGAGGAAAGGAAAAGACGAACTTCCAAGATGCTGTGTGGATTCAATATCGTAAAGACAGTCCTAAGTCAATTTTTATTAAAACTGATTATAATGACGACAGCTTCAGAGAGCTGAAGATAAAGCCAAAAAGGGGCAAAACTGCATTATTAGTACCTGTACCTGTTTATACTGAACGTATTCCTATTTCGAAGCTAAAAAAAAAAGATTTATTAAAATTATGTGCCGATAACCAAATCCCAAAATACTATCATTCTTTTTATCAAAATCTTCCAGACTCGGAAACAGCTGAAGACCGTTTGCCACAACCCGATGCTGAAGAGGTAGAGGACCTGTAAACGTACTTATAATACCAGTGTTTCTTTTTGTTTACAACTTAAATGCTCTTTTTTAAATATAATAATATAAATGAATGTACTAGTTTTTTATTGGTATACCTATTTTTCTTATTCGCAATTCCAATTATTGTAATAGCTTAAAGGAGATTGTTCTAGACCGCCCTATAACCAACAAACATTTGACGTGTACGTTAATTTTAATTATATTTTAATATGCTTTTTAAAAATAATAAATTCAAGCGGACACTGTTTAATTCTTAATAGGTTTTCAAAATTGACCTCATTGATTTTATTACCAACTGAACTCGCCATCTTTCAAGGAATTGTCAATGTGAATGTCACAGAAGATTTGACAGTGTCGCTCTCGCTCATCTTACATAAATATCGATATCGACGACGATGTCCATAATATCTAGTGATAAATAATGGATGTTCGATATTTATCACTTCCAAAACATTGAAAATGTGCAACATAAAAGTTTTTCATGCATATTTTTTTCATGGAATTATTTCCGTGAACATTTTAATGGAACTTATGATGAATATGGCCTAGCACGATTATGATGAAAATATAATGAACAAAACAAACTCACAAAAGTACTTACTAGTCGAATGAGGGATTTTCTCACAAGTGAGAAAATATTAGTTCAAAAGAGGCGTTGGTAAAAAATACGTCACTGTCTCAGGTTTTTGACATCAAATAAGCTTTCTTATTTACGGATCTTATTTTTGTTATCAGTAGCCAGTAAAACAAAGACGTATTTTTTACCCACGCCATCTATTGAACTATGTTTTTTCACTTGTCAGAAAATCTCTCATTTAACGATTGAAATGTCATTTACGACGCAACTCTAGTGAATTGTTCTCATAACCATTTCACGACTTCAATAGCCATATTTTTACTTTTTAAGTACTTAAACTCTATTTTTAAATGTCGCAAACTAAAACGTTACACATTGTTCGTTGGGAAGAAAATATCTTATTTTAGCAATAATTTAATTGAAGTAGAATCATAGCAACAACGTGTTTCTGTTTGAAACGGAACAAATTAATTGACATTTGACATATTGATCTATCATTTTGGCCTACTAAATTAAAACCTCAGATTATATAGGTGGTCATTGATAATCGATATAGAATGATTGATCTTCGAGAGAGCATCTCTATTCTCTACGTCACTACGTCAGTCGGTTCGTCTCACCGAGTCTTGTGTTGCATTGTATTTGGTGATTTCTTTTGGCGTTTTTGATTTGGTTTCTGTTTGTAATACAACTGAAATTGAAATGAAACTGAAATTCAACCTTCTACATCGCTTGATGTCCAGCTGGTGAGATGTCCACATTGCTCCCAGGCACGCTTTTTTAAAGGAGAACGGGGGCTTAGGATACACTATGGCAAGATCCATAAATCACATAGTGTACCATTGTGCCCCCCAGCCACATCCCAAACATCAACACCTTTAGATCAACCCTTGTGGTTAAAGCTTACAAAATTGAAAAATTCTACCCCAGTTGTAAAGAGAGTTCCCCGGGGCGCGAGACGGTCTGTTGCGCTGAGTTTGGCGCAATCTCTCCGTCTTGTGACCCAGGAGAACTCACAGAGTGCCTGGGAACAATTACTTACCTTCCCTTATAGGATTCTGCATGTGAAAAAAAATTTGGCAATTAAAAAAACTTTAACGAACCAAATTAAAGAAAATTGTAACATTTCGACCCAAATTTTCGATCCTAAATTACCTCCATTCAATAACATTTCACAAAAGGGCTTATGTTCACATGTGGAATCCAAATTAAGTGAAGGTGACATCAGAGGAGCAGCCAGAATGCTGTTCAGTAGCGATGTGGTGGCGCCTTACTCTCCAGAAACGCTAACAGCTCTAGAGAGTAAACATCCAGCGCCTGCGGATGGTCTCACCTTTCCCGACCCCCCCGATTCTCCCGACCTAAATTCAACTTTCCTAAACGTTTCGGCTCCCCAATTGATTGCAGCCGTAAGCTCTTTCCGAAGTGGTTCCGCTGGCGGCCTCGACGGCCTGACTCCACAACATCTCAAGGATCTTTTGAGCTCAGGCGCCGGGGAAGCTGGTGAGTCGCTTTTGAAGGAGCTTGCGGCCCTAATTAACCTCATGCTCACCGGCGGTGTGAACGAAGCCGTCGTAGATGTCTTATACGGGGCCAACCTGTGTGCCTTACGTAAGAAGGACGGCGGCATTCGTCCCATTGCCGTTGGCTGCACCTACAGGCGCACGGCAGCCAAAATATGCTGTAAGCTATACAGTGAATCGCTTTCAGCTAAGTTTCAGCCCCTGCAGCTAGGTTTTGGCTCTAAAGGGGGCTGTGAGGCTGCCGTACATGCCTTTTCCACCTTTTTAACCTCCAACAAAGGTGGGATAATCCTCAAGGTTGACGTAAAGAATGCCTTTAACTCTGTCAACAGCACTTTGTTGGCTGAAGTCAAAAAGGAATTACCCGAAATTTATGGTTTTATGTGGCAATGTTACAGGCACCCGTCTAAATTACTATACAAGGACAATGTTTTGGAATCTTCAGTAGGTTGCCAACAAGGTGACCCTCTCGGACCAGTCATTTTCAGTTTAGCTATTCACCCAGTTATCCAGAAACTAAATTCAAAATTTAACGTGTGGTATTTGGATGATGGGACTCTAGGAGGTGATGTAGACACCGTTTTGAAAGATTTACAACTTTTGAAAAAGGAATTTAAATCTATAGGCCTGGATCTCAACCCTTCAAAATGTGAAATTTACCTTTCTGACATTACCGACAGACAATTGACCCTAGATAAATTTAATGCAATAGCCCCACAAATAAAAATTGTAGAAAAAAGTTCACTACACCTCCTAGGTTCCCCTATTTTGGAAGACAGCTTTTCTCCTTTTATCGACGAAAAAATCAAAAACTTTAACGAGATTTCGGACCGACTTTCTAAAATCAATTTACATTCGGCATTCACCTTAATTAGATACTGTTGTTTTGGCCCAAATTTCATGTATTTTCTACGTTCTTCCCCTTTATGGAAGCAACCACATCTCTTGGACAAAATTGACCAAATTATTCGCAGCACTTTATCATCTATTTTAAATGTGGCCTTGGACGACCGAGCGTGGCTGCAAGCCACACTGCCCATTCGTTTTGGCGGCCTCGGCGTCCGCAAAATTACTAGTGTAAGCTTACCGGCGTTCCTGTCCTCTGTCCACAGCACTGAAAAGTTGACCGGGAAAATTTTAGCCCCCTCCCTGGTTGATTCTGCAGTGCCGTGCTTGACCGACGCAGAGAACGCCTGGAAAGTGGCATGCCCAGATATTGTTCGGCCCGTGAACCCATCTTCCCAGAGACAGTGGGATGAGCCGCTCTGCAGGTTGGTACGGTATAATCTTATTAATACGTCCACCAACACTGCTGAGCGTGCCCGCCTACTGGCTGTGGGTGAGTGGGAGTCGGGCCTCTGGCTTCAGGCACTTCCGTCACCCAACATAGGCACTCTTCTGGGTGACACCACTTTCCGGCTCGCTACATGTTTGCGTCTGGGCGCTCCTTGCGTGGCTCCGCATCGCTGCCAATGCGGTGAAGTTGTCGACTGCCTCGGACACCATGGTCTATCCTGCAGTAAAAGCGCAGGCCGGTTAGCACGGCACGCCAGCATTAATGACATAATCCGTCGTGCTCTTGTCACCGCCGGGGTGCCAGCTGTTTTAGAACCCAAAGGCTTGGCACGCGACGATGGGAAGAGACCAGATGGAATGACACTAATGCCTTGGAAGGTAGGTAGGCCTTTGGTGTGGGATGCAACGTGTGTCGACACCCTTGCGCCATCCCATCTTCCTTGCACGGCGGGTTGTGCTGGGGCAGCCGCTGCAGGTGCAGAAAACCTCAAACGGCGCAAGTATAACAACCTTATTGGAAGTTATATATTCGAGCCGTTTGGGGTTGAAACACTAGGGCCATGGGGTCCGAGTACCCACTATGTTTATCGAGACATCGCCAAGCGATTGGTCGACTCTTCACGTGACCAGAGGGCTGGCCTATTTTTCGGTCAAAGAATCAGCATTGCCATACAACGTGGCAATGTTGCCAGCCTTTTGGGAACTTTTCCTGTTGACAGCGATGTGGACGAATTTTTTGATGCCCTTTGATTTATTTTATTTTGTTTCCCTCCTGTTATATACTTGTAAATAGTTATTAGTAATGTTTTAGGTTTATAGTATTGGTTAAAAATGTAAGAGAATTTCATATTACAAATAAACTACTAAACTCCTAAAAAAAAAAAAATACAACTGTATTTACAGTAATATTTTACTGTATTTGAAGTTTAATGCTTTGTAGAAACCTGAAATAGCGATTTTAGAAGGAATTACTTAAGTTTTCTTTTATTAAAAATAACCTCAAAATCGGTTCCTTTTCTTTAAATAAATCTGTTCTCTAAAGTGTCCGTCAAGAAACTTTGTTCTTATGGGCTACTAAGGGCAGTTTACAAATAGAAAATGATTTTTTCTATGCTGTTGGCTCCAGGGCGAACAATGTATGGGCGTAGAACAATCTCCTTTACAGTAAGTATCTGCTTTACCTTGAATATTTTTTCTTACCCTACTATTAGAATATTAACCTTACTTTTATTATTACCTTTAATAATTTACCTTACTCGACCTAACTTACCTTACTTTATTTACTTACCTAACTTACTTTTGATAATTAGATAGTTTTATACCTCTGGCAAGCTTACGAAAGTGGTACTTTCGTAAGTTCACCGAAGTCTCCATTGGATTTTTTATTATGTTAGTAACGAAAGTACCACTTTCGTAAGTTTGCCGGGGTACGAATAAATATTTATTCACTTCTATGTATGATGATGTAAAGTTACGAATGTGTATTTATTTCTGATCCTTGTAAAATATTGACAATCCTTTGATAATATCTTAAAAAATGTACTATTTTGAAAACCAAATGTACCACGGTACCTTTACACCTGTTAGTAAAAAAAAGTTATCATTGATGTTTGCTTTCAAAATGCTCCCCTATAAAATGCATTGTCTGCAGATTCGTAAGTTTGCCGCGGATGTGACGATGTGAGGCAAACCATATAAATACGAGTGCTGCAGTTTATGCTGCAACGATTGCTTGTATATAAGCTTTAGAATCTATAGAATGTAGTATGACTTTGTATACGTTCATGAGTGTTATTTTTACGTAAAATGAAATAAATTGAACACGAAATTATTTCGATGTAAAGTGAAAGGTGTAGACATCGCCTCATATCCTATAACCTTCTTCCAACTATGTTGGGGTCGTTTGTGAGTCTAGTCAATGTAGTAGAGCTGATTGCTATTGCGACTGCCTTTCTTACCTCAAAACTAAGTGACTGGGTAACACGATACCTTTTAGTGCGTCTTATTGTCAGACTTTCAGGCTTCATTTTTCACTATAACACCATAAACATTTGTTTTGTTTCTTTGTATTTTTCTCGGAAAAACTACATTTGTCTAAACCGAGCTATGCATTAAACCAAGTCAGTTTTCCATTTGTTCCTTAGTCTATTAGAACTTAAGGTAGGTATAATGATTTACTTTGAGTATACATGACAAAAGCATTTGGAGTTATAGTCCAGTGAATCTTCAAGTCTTTACGAGTACCAAGTTAAACATTAAAGCATTAGCTAATTTCTTTACTCGGTTAGTTTCGAGAGGAACTCAAACCCACTTTCAAGTCAATGGCTTAAACTTAAAGTTTCACGACTTTAAAAATTAATGTAGAATATTGAGTTTGCAGTAATATGTAGAGTGTGGTGGAGGTGAGTGAGTGACATTCAACAAGAAGTCTATGAGTGGTTTTATCAATATTATAGTTATTTAAAAATTATGCGTGTGTGGTTGAACGTAAGCGAAGTAAAAGGCGTTTGTAAGGATCGTAGCAGAAAGTAGTGTAGTTCTGCTTACCCCCATCGAATAAGACGTGAGTTTATGTTATGTTGCTATGTCAAAGATTGGCGATCGATAACTGTTGTTACCAATGCCGGATTACCTTCAGAAAACCTTAACGAATCCGCTTCTTTATTCATGAAATTATTGTTTTCTGATCAGTCTAGAAAAATATAATCACAAATCACAGGTAAGGTATTCAAAATATTCTATTCGTAAATCTCGCAGCATTTCAGAGAGAAAATCAAGATATTACCTATATTTCGTGTTTTCAGCGGTAGAAGGTCACGTAGCAGGCGTAGCACAAAGTAAACACTCGTCAGATGCTTGAATATGTAATCCAAAGGGTTCTGTGACGCGCTAGATTTTGGTAATATTTTATTTAAATATCGCAGAACGCGACGGCTGTTTAAGGTTTTTTTTTTAACGACTAATAAACAATCAATCATTTTAGCTTTTGGCCAATTTCAAAATATATCTTACGTCCGCCGCCCACGAGGATAATCACTAGCCAGTTATAGCGAAGTGGTGTGACCGTCCGACTGCCAAGTCAAAGGTCTCGAGTTCGAACCCAAGGCACCTCTGATTTGGCGGATATCATGTCCGTATTGTTTAATTATCGCTTGCTTAAAAATCGGTGAAGGAATACACCGTGAGGAAACCAGCATGTCTGAGCGATATTTCTCAACAGCATGTGAAGCTAAGTCAGAGGCCCATGGGCAGTATAAAACGCTGGCACTAGGTTAGTCCCTAACCACACGAAAAGAAGAAGCCAGTTATAAACTCAAATCACAAAAGTCACAGGGCACTTGTCCCGAGAGGTTGTTCAATGACTCCAATACTCATAGGTGGTTTGATTTTGAAACACGCTACTTTTGAGTAACGTCGTGGACTTAGCCTTACTGGGCTTACTTTGAGCTGGCCTGTTTGAGTTTTTCCACCACAATACACAATTATTTTCTTTGTCCAATACATGAATGTTTTCAATCTTGCCATTTGTGTCATGCCACGACACAAATGGCAAGATTTAAAACAAAAACGCTGCAAGATGGGCGTGAAGTTCAGACGGCTAAGCTCATAGCTACGATCATCACATGTTTTTGAACACAGAACCCTAAAACTGTACCTCAAAAAACAAATATTTATGAATGTAGAAATAAATATTAATGTAGGCCAAGTTGAAGGACAGACCGTCGATAGATCGGCACCTAGCTGACGGGTGAAGCAGACCTAAGTGGCAAAGTTTGGCTCGAGGTCCTACGACAGGGATGCTCAATCTTGTCATAACGCCCCAGAGAGAGCAATCTGAATTTAATTTTAAAGTTTCTGAATAAATCATTTTGTTTAGCGAATTGTTAAGTTTTTGCTTTTATTTTCTTGTAATCTAAAGTAGTGTTTGGGGTGGAATATAATTTTATTTGGAGTGTTTGTTGGTTTTTCATTGAAATCGAGAGGGGAGAAGATTGTTTTAGTTTATCGTGCCTTAAGTGAGTGATATCTATCAAACGATTTGTTGACTTTTGATTATTTAAGAAACACATTACTTAATGAACACGAAAAAATATATTCTATCTATATTATTCTACCTATGTAGGCCTAGAGGTCGCAAGCGTTACTGCTGACAAAAGTGTTATTTTTCCATCTAGAATATCGGAGTAGCAGTCTGGAGTCTGAATTGGTCATCGGACTTAAAAATAACTCGCGAACTTTGGATGTATCTACTATAGTTACACCTCTGCCCCATTCGGGGAATACAATAAAATTAATTTGGATAAAAGCAGGAGAGTGGTGATAATGTTGAGATGGATGGAACAAGTACTTATTATTTTACATCTGAACTACTTTTCTAACAAAAGCTCTCGAAATCCAAACCATAATAATAACACACCGTCTTTAGTCCCAAAAAAAGAAGGCATCCCTTTCAAAATCACACTTACAGTCGTATCAACATTAAGTGAGAAATTCTCACGACATGCGACTATGCGTATCCTACGACAGCGGCCCTCAACATTTCCATCCCTCCCTGGGGAGTCTTCAGAATCCATTACGCGACATACAAGAAGTTTCCGATGGAAGCCCACGAATCATAAATCATTTCATATCTAAAACGAATCTACGATTACGTCTCGTATTGTCGTGGCTTGTTTACATATTGGTTTTGGTGGTTCTGGTGCTATTCAATTTGTTTGGGATGAAAGAATGTTTTTAATTGGTATTTTGTAATTAATGAATTGTGTTTTGCGAAAATTTCTTTTATGGAAACACATTACCCACACAGGGTGATGAAATTCTGCCGTGTCATGTGTGTGAATTGATGGGAAAATTGGTAAGAAGGTGTTGATAAAAGTCGTCTATAAACAACATCCAAAGAAACCCTTTAGTGGTGGGTAGAAGCCCGAACCAGCTTTAGAAACAAAGTTTGATGGAGCTAAGTCTTTTAACGTCACGTAACTGCAAACTCAAACATATGAAGTTTACTCGAAGGATTAACAGGAAAACCAATAATATGCAACCGGCATAGCTATAAATCATTTTTCATCACGAAAAATGGGACATCCAGCCAATTCTTATACCAAATAAAGGACCCAGACAGCCATAAAATGGCTCATTTTTTTCTCTCAACTTTGGCAACCACGGTCCACATCAATGAGCGACACATTTATCTTCCGATTGGCGCGAGAGTCTCATAAGTCACTGACAGACGAATAATTTCGCAGAGACCTGCTCTGGATTGGCTGAATTCGTGGCTGATATGCTTTTTTGCTATTTTATTGCCTTGCCATTTATTGAAGGCTTGTTTTGTTCTGAGTCGAGAAGCGATGGTGGTGAAAGTTTTTCTTAAGTTTGTGTTCGACGTTTGTTGTTGTAAGATACATGACTAACTACTTACGTGAAAAGACGAGGTTTACCATCAAGTTGTATTTAAAATCCAACCACGTAATAGATTCACCTTTTTCCAAGAATGTTGGGGTCTACTTCCAGTCTAACCGCTTACAACTAAATACCAGTATTTTACATAGAACAACTACCTAACTGCCGTGATAAATTGGCTTAATAGTTGTAGCAGCTTCATCTTTCGTTCTTGAGCAACTTATTTATCACAACAATAACTGTTGTACATACAATTTACACATAAACAATACACAACCCAAACATACACAAGAAAGTACATCAAACACTACACTTGAGGACAAACAAAGTTGCTTACAATCGAGTTGTACAAGTCAGAGCAATAAAATGGACCACATAAACTGTAACCAAATGATCGCAACTTTCACGAATCAGTTTGGATGTAATAAAACATCAGAAAAAGATATACTATCGGGTGATGTCGGGTTTAGCGGGTAAACGCTCGGCCCGAACGCAAATCCTGAAGGGGAAGGGATAGTGACGAATATAAAGATTGTCTTCTTTACTCATTTCTTGTCCCTTGAAAACGGCTCCTAAGATACTCTATATTAAACGTAACCTTTATCCTTGTTATTGGGAGCAGTTTCTTGCAGAAGATCCGCTCCAATATTGGTTGACGTTTGGAAAATATTGTGAACTGAATTCGTTAAGCAAATAATAATATATTTCATAAACTAGATATATGGGCCCATGGGCAGCATAAAAACTCTCATACCAGGTTAGACACTAACCACATGAAAAGAAGAAGACTAGATATATTCAATCTTACAATCATTTCCTATAATCTTGTGAATTCCACGGAAGGGTGTGAGTTACTGCAATTCAATTTCACGTTGATTTAATAGAATATTCAAGTTTGCTACAGTAGAGAAAAAAAGAAAGAAATATAATATTACAATTCTCATATGCAACAATATTGGTAGTAGTTAAAATAATACAAAGCACATTTAAATAATAATAGAACAAAATCGTTGAATTGTGGATGAGCAAATCATATCTTGCAGTATAATATTATTATGCACATTAATGTTTAATTTAGCAATGTTAGTATGCATAAAAATAATAATAATATGCAAATGCTAAATTAAACCTTTTCGTTTTCAATTAACCATCATCATCTGCCTAGCCTTTTCCCAACAATGTTGGGGTCGGCTTCCAGTCTAACCGGATGCAGCTGAATACCAGAATTTTACATGGAGCGACTGCCTATCGGACCTCCATACCCCAGTAACTGGGCAATATGATACCCCTTGGTAAGACTGGCCGGCAGACTTCGTTTTCAATTAACGTGAACATAAAAATGAATACAATGTGGAAATTGACTTTACTTTCTCTTAAGACTTTCCATTGTACAGCACCTTCATTAGTTTAAGAGCAATTAATGGGATCGGAAATCCAAATATTGATGTTCATCGTAATAAAAATATCGGAGCACGACCGTCTTTCCTAACTTAAACTACCACAAGCCGAGAAAACTGAAAGACAAAGAATAAAACTGCATTACTGGGGATTGCAACCCTCACCGCTGAATACATCCAACTCCTTAAGTACACAGAACTTTGTGTAACCACTCGGCTGTGAGGCTCCTTATAATGAATTAGAATTGAAAGGACAGACAGGCCCAGACGAAACTGAATTAGTTTAGAAATTAATCCAATTGTTTTCGGCCAGGCTCGAGAAATTAATCTTAAACAAATAAAGTTATGGATACGGATAAATTATGATTTTGAGGGTAGTTTAATTAAATGTAT
This sequence comes from Hyppa rectilinea, assembly GCA_951799385.1. Lineage (NCBI taxonomy): Eukaryota > Metazoa > Arthropoda > Insecta > Lepidoptera > Noctuidae > Hyppa > Hyppa rectilinea. The sequence continues at coordinate 18,730,436 of OX637310.1, forward strand.
TGACCTTAGAAGTTTTATTTCATAAAGAATAATAAAGTGACCAGGGGCCTCATTCAGTAAAATAACCAACTTGTCAATAGTGTGTCGGTAGTATGTAACATTTGGTATTCTACAAATTATTTATGGTCATTGACTTACTACTACTTACCATTGAAACGCCATAATAAGACTATTGTAATAATTGGTAGTTTGCTCCACCATAATGTCTGTAAATATTTTGATACTGAAAACGAATGTACTTCCTCACTATCGACATACTATCGACACACTACTTAAGCCACTATTGAAAGGCCATCGAACTTTTTGCAGAATACCTTGCAACAGTCGCAACATAATGTCTGTAGTGTGTCGATTGAGTGTCAATGTCTTGTTGGAGAAAAGAAAGTTACAGAATTGGGCCTCTGAATAATATATATTCAGGTTGAGGAATCAATTAAAGCTGATAGTTTGCGAAGTCTTAAAGAGGGTTATAGAATGTCGATATGACAACAAGCACACAACAACGTTTGTGCTTGTTGAACAGAGTTGGTACTAACACTATTTAAACAAACTAGTTTGACCTAGACTAAACCGGTTTATACGAAAATCGGGTTTGGAGGGTGACAGATAAGGGTGTCCTGAAATAAATGAGAGTTGTTGTGAAATGCATTGGATCAGTAAAGGTAATGGAAAGTTGTGGAACAACAATGTCTGGTGGTAGGCCAGCAATGTAATTGCAATTGCGTTACACACTTCATCCATAATATTCATTGCTTCATTGGTTTAAAGAAATTCTATGCTCAACAACGTACATATGTTATTGAAGTTTCAACCTGAAACGCATTACTATTGTAAGCAAGACAAAATAAAAAATAAATTTATTCAAACTAAGCTAAAAAATCAGCATTTTTGAACGTTAAAATTACATAAGACAGTTCCCAATATTCCCGCCTTCACCACTAGTGCCACCAGTAGTTTAGCTGGGAAGAAAATGTTGTGCAGTAAACTCCCCAGCAATTTCACGATTACCCCACTTTTAAAGATGTTTTTGAGAGCAATTTCAAATGAATCCATGAGTGTGCCACAAATTGTGCACAGGAGGCACCACTTAAAACCCAAATGGCTGCAGAGTTCAACTACAAGTACTAAAACATTGAAACGCATAGCAATAACATTTTCAACCAAACAGTTTTATGATGAACGATATAAAAATCATGGCGATATAATAAAATACAGGGACGTAAATCTTGATATGCGATTTTATGGTATGACATTAAAATATAGCGCTGATATAGTTTGACCCGACGCAAAAAATGGTAAAGAATTTTTGTCCAGCAGGGGCTATACGATAATCAGATTTTACTTTAATTCGTCATTCAAATGAGCGATCATGAATAAACAAAGGTCGACCAGCTCCTCACAAACTCAAACTCAAACTCAAAGTATTTATTTCAAATAAACCAATTACAGGCACTTTTGAATTGTCAAGGTGTCGGTCAGTCAGAGGGATGAAGCTAGTTGCCCATTCCAAAGCAGTAGGTACCTATGGAGAAGAACGGGCAAGAAACTCCATGGACACTCTTTTAAACAAAATATGGTTACAAAATATTGGTTACATAGATCATATTATTATTATTATACATGTGAGAACGATGCAGAACGGTGAAAGCATCTGATATAAAATAATTGAAAAAAAAAAGTTCAAAAGTTAAATTAAAACAAGCCGTGGCCGCTAAGAGATGACCAGTCTCTACCGACAGTGCCCGTTCACGAACATGACGCATGGATTAGCACCATTCAGCTCAACCATTTTGAAGGGAGCTAAATGATCCAACACACACGCCACCATCAGCGAGACATTAAAGTGAGCATGACATACTCTCAGCCGCCAAAGCACATTCAAGTCAATGAAAGACGTACCCAGTAAATGGTCACTTTATATTAGGTACATAGTACTCACATATGTGCTAAGCAATTATACAATATTAAGAAATTGAATTTATACAATGCAAATATAGTTTTTATTGTTGTTGATCTTCCGCAGCTCCAACAGATTTTTAAGAAGTCTAATGAATTAGGTGATACGCCCTTGTGGAGCAGGAATAGCATTGACCCAAGCGTTTTTATCAGCGATGTAATCTCCCAATGTATAATATGCTTGGCTGCATAGTGTGCGTTTTATACAGGATTTAAATTTTGTTTCATTAAGTTCAAGAATGTGGGGAGGTATTTTATTGTAACATTTTAAACAGTACCCCATGAAAGATGAATCTACTTTAGCCAGCCTGAAACCTGGTTGAACTAATTGGTCCCTATTTCTAGTGAAATAATTGTGTCTTTCACCTCTTTTACTAAAAAGATGTAGATTTTTCCTTGCATACATGATGTTTTCATAGATATATTGACAAGGTACAGTCATGATGTTAATAAGCTTAAACCGTTCCCTTAGAGAATCGCGCCTACGAAGATTATAAATGGCTCTGATAGCTCTTTTCTGCAGAATAAAAATAGACTCGATGTCTGCAGCACGTCCCCAAAGTAAAATACCGTAAGACATAATACTATGAAAATAGCTAAAATAGACCAGTCTCGCGGTATCTACATCAGTATATTGACGGATCTTTCTGACAGCATATGCTGCAGAACTTAGCCGTCCTGCAAGAGATGTTAAATGAGGACCCCATTGTAGCCTTGAGTCGAGCGTGATCCCTAGGAAAACAGTTTTATCGACAAATTCTAGTTTCTCTTGATTCAATACTATCTCACAATCACTACTTTTTACATTTGGTAAAGAAAATCTAATGCACTTAGTTTTTTTTCCATTTAATACTAAATTATTTACAGTGAACCAATTCTGGACCTGCAGTAGGGCGTTATTTACGTCGTCAAAATTTTTAGCACGTCTATCTATCTTAAAAATTAAAGAAGTGTCGTCAGCAAATAACACCATTTGCGGTTGTTTTTTTAATAAATGGAGAAGATCATTAATATATACTAAAAAGAGGAAAGGACCCAATATTGAACCTTGTGGCACACCCATTTTTACTTTTAAACCGAGTGAATTGACACCTTTTATTTGAACTTGCTGTTGTCTGTCATTTAAATAAGATTTTACTAAACTAAGCGCAAGTTTTCCAAGTCCGTAATGCTCTAGCTTCAACAGCAAGGTTTCGTGATCAACGCAATCAAATGCCTTGGAGAGGTCACAAAAGATTCCTATGGCATCTTGAGCCTCTTCCCACGCATTGAAAATGTGTTTTAATAGGTCACACCGGCGTCAGTTGTACAACGTCCTTTGGTGAAACCATACTGTTGATCGTTAAGGATTTTATTAGTGTAAAAATGATTAAGCATTTGGTTAAGCATTATCTTTTCAAAGATCTTGCTGAAAACCGGCAGCACGGATACGGGTCTATAATTATTGGTATCTTTATTGTCCCCGGATTTGAAAAGTGGTATTACCTTGCTGTATTTCATTAAATCCGGGAAGATGCCTTGATCCACACATAAATTAAATTTTAAAGCTAAGTAAGGTGCTATTGTCTCAATGATCGAGGTGCAGACTTTAGTAGACATTCCCCAAAGATCTTCGGTTAATTTTATTTTGATTTGTTTAAAAGTTTTAATTACTGTTATGGGGTTAATATGCTTAAAGTTGAATTCAATTAAGCAGGCTGAAACGTTCGCCTTTAGTAAATCAAAAGAGAGGGAAGGCGATGAATTTAAGGTTTCAGTAGTTTTTAGTGGAATACTGGTAAAGAAATTTACAAATTCTTGAGCAACTTCTTTGCTATCACAAATGGGACCACATGACGTCTCCAGAATGTAATCAGAGCTATGCCTTTTGTTTCTGTTCGTTTCATTATTGATAATTTTCCAAACCGTCTTTATTTTATTTTCAGCTGATTTTACCTTGTTGCTAATGTATTTGGCTTTAGCTGCTTTACAAGTGTTCTTAAAAATTTTTGAGTAGGTAGCAACATACTTATTAAAACATTCTGTGTTAATAAAAGGCTTAAGGCCATAAAGCTCGAAAAGTCTTTCCCTACTTTTCCTGAGTCCTTTAGTGGCCCAGTCACTAAATAACACACACACACAACATCCCACATTTCAAGTTCAATTGGAAATAAAAATATCCTTGAACATTTCACACAACGCCATATAGTCCCAAAGCTAAGTAACCTAGTGCTTGTGTTATGGTAACGAGATGGCTGATAAACTACTTATATACATATTATTTTTGTAAATACATACAAATTATAGATAGACAAACACCCAGACCCGGAACAAATACTTGCCGGTCGTACAGATATTTGTTCCGTGCGGGAATCGAACCCGCGACATGCTACGCAGCAGTCAATCGCTCAACCACTGCGCCAACCATGTCGTCAATTCAAATTAATTCCCTATAAAAAAAAACAATTTTACTCAATGAATCTCAGCCCCAAAATACCTTCATCCTACCTATTTACTAAAGACTGGAGCCGATCAAATTCAGCAACGCAAGTACCGTTCGCTATGCAGATGACAGAGCATGCGGTGCAAGATGAGAGGTGAGCCATTGTCTGTGGAGAGATGCGGCATTTACATTGGAGAACTGAGGGTGCATGAAAGGTGCCTCCCTAAGTGACGTATCCTCCGTCCTTTTGTTAAGTCCGGCGCACCCTAGGCAATAGACTACGGTCGATTGGCTTATCCTTCCACCACAATGTCAAATATAAGTTTCAATGGAATACGAGGCTATCTTATCTGTACTAATATTATAAAGAGGAAAGATATGTATGTATGTTCGTAACGAAAAAACTCAAAAACTACTTAACGAATCTGGATGAAACTTGGCACAAAGATAGTTTGTAGTCTGGAATAGCATATAAGCTTTTTATCCCGGAGAAATGTATGGTTCCCGTGGGATAATTACCTACATACAGGCGAAGCCGCTGGCAAAAGCTAGTACAGTTATTGACGTGCGGCCCACTGTACAAGACGATGATTGGAGTAATTGAATGGTTTTGTTTTTCGCGGCCTACTGTATTTCAGAATAAAGCCCGAGGGCATATTGTGACATTCGTATGAACGTGATCGTGATGTATACACGTTTTGTAAAATATCTGTAACGGTATACTACCACTTCAGTGGCACGAACGTTACTTTTATAGAGTCAGGGAAAATAATTGGTAAGCAAATTGACAGTCTCTCGTCTATATACCGTGATATAACCATTTCGTACAACCGTCAAGGAATGACACTCAGATTGGAATATAGAGAAAATCTAAATTAATAGTATTAATACATTTCACAATATCCTACTACTATTATAAAGGCGAAAGTTTGTAAGTATGGATGTATGGATGTTTGTTACTCTTTCACGTAAAAACTACTGTATAGATTTGGATGAAATTTGACACAGAGATGGTTTATATCCTGGATTAACACATAGGATATTTTTTATCCCGGTAGAACATTCCTGTGGGATAATTTCCGACCTCCACGCGAGCGAAGCCGCGGGCAGAAGCTAGTTAATTCATATGTTACCGCTGGGTAATAGTCGCTAAAAGGTGGGTGCCTGAGGATGGACGGCGCCGTCGAGGCCGGCCCAGGAAGAGGTGGTGAGACGACCTAGACGCATACCGCAAGGGTTGGATCGAGGAGGCTCAAGGGCTCTTTTATATTTTATGCTTGGAAGGATTTGGAGGAGGCCTTTGCTCAGCAGTGGGCAGTGTAAGGTAAGTAAAAAAAAATACATTATGAGTTCTTCCCCTTTTTATACTACTAAAAAAAGGTTTTACTACTAGATAATATATGTAAATGTTTTTAGTTTTAGGTTGTATAGTGTATTTAAGTTTGTGTTTAAATAAAATAAAATGGGTGCTAGGTCTAATTAATAGTCACTTAGCTTAATTATCAATTTCCTTGACTGTGCATTGATACAACTTAGTCATTTTTTTTAATTGTTTCGCAGATTCAAGGGTTTCATAAATAAATTCCAATCTTCGTTCATAATTTAGCATTCAAGAAAGTCTACAAACCGAACCGGCAGAATTCTCATACGACATTGGGCGTTAACAACTTAAGCATTATCTATCACCCGAGCGAGTATAACATGTAATGCAGTGCACCCGCATTTCACTAGTAATATTAGATTGTAAGAAATGATTAAAAGTAGACAACGTGGCGCTACAATGGTGATATTAATTTAACACACGGGTAGGGCTGGTGCCCATTAATCTATATCTATACATATAATAAAATTGTAGAAAAGTGGTGTCTGTACAATGGAAATAAATAAAAAAAAAATAGCAGGGGTTGTTATTATATCGATGCCGAACCCGAAATTGTAATTAATTTTTTTTTTGTCTGTTTGTCTGTTTGTCTGTGTGTTTGTGCACGCTAATATCAGAAACGGCTTATTCGATTTAGTTGCAGTTTTCACTAATATATTGTAGTAAGCTTTACTTAACATTTAGTGTTTATTTCATGTCAATCGGTTTATAATTAAAAAAGTTATGTCAATTTAAAGAATCACGGCGAACATTTGTTAAGATATTCTATCAGAGAACGTGCACGCCTCGCGCCTGCGCGTCCGTGGCTATATGTACATATAAAGCGCGCTGAGAGCCGCGCCGCTGCCATCAGAACCGTTTCCTCTGTAGGCTTTCAGGTGCTCCCTTCTATGTCCGTAACATGGACCTTCATGTCGATTTTAAAGTCCCCACAGTTCAGCAGCTTATGAAACGCCTCTCGAAGCGTTTCTTTGACACTGCTATAAAGCACCGCAATCCCCTGATTGCGGCCGCCTCCCGATACCCCCCGTCCCACATCAGTAAAGTTCGCCGTCCACGGCATACCCTCATTGCCCCGACGATGCCACCACTCTCCTCCAGGAGAGTAACCCGGCCACCAGCACTGTTAGGAAACCCTATAGACACAGATTTCCGTCGTTCCGTCCTCGCCGTCAAAGCCCGTCCCGCCCGGGTGCCCTTAGCGTGTAGTCGCTTAGTTTGTAAGTTTATTTTAAACCCTGGCTGGAGGGTATAATTCTTTTGTGGCATCCACAGGCAAGTCCGGTTAAGCAGTAGACAACCCTCATGATGGTTGAACTGCGAGATGCACTTATCAAAAAAACAAAAAAACGCGCCGCCGCTTCCATAAGGATTCAGTTATTCGTAGCGAACGCACGTATCCTGGTATAGTAGAGTATATTCGAATAGTTGCATTCGATTATGCCGATTCATTTGAATACTGACGACTGTTTGCATATTTCATTTATTTATGTTGTAGGGTTTATAGGTTAGGTTTTTTTTCTTAATTATTTTTTAAATTTGTAAATCTATACATATAATATAGTAAAACAGTAACAAACATATTGTGTCTGTACATTGAATATATAAAAAAAAATGAGGGTGGTTTAGACACAGTAATAGAGCACGAATCCAAAAAAAACAATTCAGACTGATTGTCTGTACGACTGTTTCTTAATAATATGATAATGATCTTCGGAACTACTGGACGGATTTGAATGATTCTTTTTTGGTTGTGTAGGTTTTAAGTCTGGGCAACATATAGGCTATAATTTATCGAGGAAACTTGAACACCTGGTGCAGAACCGCAAAAGACCAGCTAATCTATAAGAGATACAAAAATGGTACTATATCAAAAATTGTTCCACGTGATGACCATTTTCTGCTGAGAGAATAAATTTGAAGATCTTAGCAAAAGTTGTTCAGCCTGATGAGCACTCTCTGTTGACGTATAAAAATTGAAGATCTGGAACACCTGTTGTGGAATTCCAAGAGCCCAGCTACACTATAACATATATAGGAATGACGTTTTAGTAAAAGTTGTTCAATCTGATGAGCACTTTCTGTTGACTTGCAAAAATCGAAGATCTGGAACACCTGTTGTGGAACTCCAAGAGCCCAGCCACACCATAACACATATAACAATGACGTCTTAGCAAATGTTGTTCAGTCTGATGGTCATTTGCTATTGACTTAAAAAATCGAAGATCAGAAACATCTGATGTGGAAATCAAAGCTATCGATAATCTTATTGTATAATTATAAAATAACATAAGCTGGGCGTAGGTACTTCCACGCGGTGAAGGCGAAAACAGTTTAGGACTGATTTTCCATGACGATGGTATATCATTGAAAATTTGACTCTACCTACTGGCCAAAACTCTTTTTATTTTATCGAATAAATATGCCTTCGGGCTTATGTTATTTGAGTGTTTAATCTCCTTTTCCATTTATCTTCGTGACACGGTAGCCTACCCGATAACGCTGGGGAGCAGTCACTTTGATTTTAATTGATCAGGTGTCTTCATAACAAAACTATTACAATGCCTAGAAAAAAGTCAAATCTTTCCCAATGTTCCAAAGGAGCTAAAAGATTAAAGATCATAAGATCCCAAGAATCTTCCACCGCCTGCGTTCTCAGCGTATTTACGCATATACATCCAGGTCTCTAGAGACCAGTGAAGAATATGATGCGCGACTGACCGCTGATCATGAAAGTCATGCATTGTCTCGCGAGTCGGAGACGTTCACGGAAAGAGAAGTACGCTTGAGTTCTCAGCGTATATACACATCGATGCCGAGGTCTCTAGAGACAAGTGCGGAGCGTGATGCGCGACTGACCGCTGATCGTGATTCAAATCTTCGATTTTGAATACCCCGTTGTCGCTGGCATAAGCAACAGGATCCGCGTACGAAGTCGCGGGCAGAAGCTAGTCATAATTATAAATGTTGACAGGTTTATATAAATCGCAAAAAAAAAAAAAATTCAAACAAACTAAATAATAATAAAAATAAAATCATTTCGCCTACTTTTTGCAGTTGTTTCATCCTAATAGTATTGCTTATTCGTTTTAATTTCATTCATGCAGATGTTATGATCCGTGACCCCGGCAAATAACAGCTGCGCGACAATTCTTTAAGTACATGTTGCTCTAAGACGTTGTATATGTCCTACAAAAACTTTTTTACAAAAAATAAAACCGACTTCCAAAAAAAACACTACAAAGTGAAAAATTATTTTGATTTCGGAAGTCGGTATCTTCGGTTTTGTATTTTCATTTTTTGCCACACATGACATATACAACGTCTTAAGGTGGGTACTGACCGGCGTTACGCGGCGTAATGCTACGTGTTACACCGTGAGCCTTCGTGCAGTCAGTACGCCGTGTTACGGGGAAACCAGCGAGCAACGAGCCGCTCGTTGCTCGCTGGGAGCGCTCCACCCGGCTGTCGGTTTTTTGGCGAATCCTTTGAGTGTTACGCGGTTCGGTCAGTACGCTCCTGCAAGTCGTCGCGAGCGCACGGGCGTCGCGAGTAATCACACGTCGTTCCTATCGTATTTACTCTCGTACTCGTCGTTCTTAAAACATGGAGTGGACCCAAGAAAAAACTCTATATTTTATAGAAAAATACAGAGAAGAGGAAGTGTTGTGGAACCCAGCTCATCTAGAGCATTATAATAAACGGCGAAAGCGGAGCACAGAGTTTTGACGAGCATGTTACGCCGTTTGTACTGACACCGCGTATTCGCGGCGAGCGTGCTTGATGCGAGCACGCTCGCCACGAATGGTCCATTACACCACGTAACGTTGGTCAGTACCCACATTTAGAGCAACATGTACTTAAAGAGTTGTCGCGCAGCTGTTATTTGCCGGGGTCACGTAAAAAAGTTTTTATTTTTCACTTTTTAATTGTGGTACCTACACAACCCACCCCCCCCAAATTTTAATACCACTACCTGGTATGTAAATTACACTTATATGTATGTAATTACACAATTATTTCAGGGTTATACCTGTTTGTTAGCATTTCTTAACCTATGTAAGTATAACAGACGCACAATAACTTAATTACGCCACCTCACCAAGACACCCGGCAACAGTACATGCACTGCGCACAAGTGCTCAGAAGACCACTGTCGCTGCCCCGCATCCGACGCAGTAGTGAAACGGATCTTTTACGAAGGATCGCAAAGAAGTCCTCTGTACGCGCTGTTGCGAACATCCCTGAAGTGCTGAAAGCATTGTTGTATTGCACACGCAGGGCATTAAACGTTTTCATTCGATATAATTCAGACCTTTCTTTTTCATATATTTCCTCACACAATCCATCCATCTTTATTTTGGCCTGCTCTCCCTTTTCATTCGTCAAATATTCATCACTCTTTTGCCCACATGCTTGCCTCTTGCCTCATCACATGCCCGTACTAAACCATACAATTTCCTTTCAACTTTTCCGTCACTGGCGCCACTTTAAAACTTCCCTTTGAATACTCATATTTTACTTATATCTACTTGTATCTCAGTACTGACGCGCGACATTGGCACAGGCTTTACCACAAAAGTCGCGTCGCGTTGTCGCGTCGCGCCTGACTGCGAGAGCCTTAATTTCAAAATTCAGCCATTACACAAATAAAATAAAAGAAGTAATCCACCCATTCGTTTTACAAGGCAGTGTTCGCAAACAGAGCTGTTAGAATAAGCGACCCACATACGACGTAAAATATTCGCATATTTGTGAAATTGCTTTCCAAACATGCGGCGATGCCTGCAGGTCGCCGCCACTTTCCGGCTTGCACACCACATCGCGTCGTCAGGGGGATAAAGTCGTAGTATTTTGTGATTGTAATTATGTAAATTTTTGCGGAAGAAGCACCTGCGGTATCTGTTGTAATTTGTAAGTTTTTTTCTTGCGTTAAGACTTGGAAAATAGGTTCCATTATGGCTAAGATATTGGTATACCTAGCCAGATGTCGTGTTTTAAATCGTTTTCTTAGGTATCCAGCATCTTCTAAAATAAAAAAGGTTTCTAGAGGTATGTCCCTGTAGGGCCTGTAGTGGCTCATAATGTTATGTATGAATATATCTAATAATAAGATTGCCCTGTTGCTTTAATGGTAGCAAGCGCAACTGTTGAACTGAATTTGATTCCCTGGTCGAAAATGCTTTGAAGGCACACGGGTTAGAGGGACAGGAAATTGTACTAGTTCTTCTGATCAACCATTGCTTCCAATAAAATAACACAATAAGTATTGTTCTGAATGCTAAATCTTTATTTCATGTCAGCTTAATGCCAGCACTATTTAAACATGCACCTACAATAAATTAACCGCAGTACACAACATACATACAGCAATAGCGATAGGACATAAATATTTCACGAAGAAAGATTTGTACATTTTTATTTCAGTATTTTCATAGAGCGCACGTTATCACTTGCGTGCTGCGCCCGTTTGATTTTAAACGAGGTTTTCCTCCCTAACTGTGATGAGGTCATAGTGAAGTAAAAACAGTGGTTCAGTGGGCAAATTGATATAATAATTGAATTATAATAATTGAATTATAATATGATTATACCTATCTGGGCGAGTTCGCTTGCGTGAATAACTTGTTTTACCCCAAATAATATTATCTGGGGGCCTAGACAAGTGTCAATCGCTCCGTGTCAATTCGATTTCGAAAATTGTTGATCGAACAATTCGTTATCGATTGGTCACGTGATATTTCGGCAGCTTGTGCCAATTCCATACATTTCGGATTTATCTTATTTCGTTATCGTTCATGAAAATGTGACTTTGTTTAGGCCACTTGATGACAGCAATACAATTTTGGAAACGGAATAGCAGTTCCGATTATAGAGATATTTGTTACTACTTTACACTATTCGTATAGAGTTGTCTTATTATAAAATGAACCTTAGCTAAATTAACCATCAAAGAGATGTCAGCATACATGAAGGGGCCCCTCAGGCCTCAGGGCCAAGCCTGCCGGGTAAGCGGGATTGTCCGAAAGGGTTACCGCTACCCCGGAACATAAAGGGCTACGGAAGGAGCATGGATGGGTATTAGTCAGTAAGAGTCTGACACTCCCTTCCGCTCCACCCAGAGCGGGAGCAGTCATTGGATGATTTCCCAGTTTAAAAAAAAAAGCTAAATTAACCATGAGTTCATATTTATTTAATTAAAAAGAAACAAAGGCAGCAGTAAAGTTAATCCGAAAACCATGATCACGATTTATCCTTTTAAAGCCGCCTACAAACTTTAAAATACCTCTGAGATCGCCGTGTATACGTGGTTGTATGGTTAGAAATAAAAATATAATTTCCATTTCTCAGGTATTCGTGATTCAGCGGGATTGTCCGAAAGGGTTACCGCTACGCCGAAACATAAGGGGCTAAGAAATGAACATGGATGGGTTTTAGTCAGTAAGAGTCTGACACACCCTCCCGCAATGATTTCCAACCCTCAAAAAAAAAGTTATACGTGATGATAGTGAAACCTTCACTGTGTTAGACTAACTTAGACCACTGTTTTCAGTGCACTACACTACCATCGTTTGTATCGAATATATACGAGACAGTTCATACGGAGTTTTGAATTTAATTGGGAAGGATCGCGAAATAGGTCAACTGCGCTTGTTTTTATGTTTGTGGAACCTTCGTCTGGCCTCCGTAAATATGTGTAAAATAAATAACATATTACTTTCCTTAGAGTATCTTATGCCATGATGAATCAGATTAGCCTTAAAGTCAGCAACTTTTCTAGTTGCGTAGTTCTAGCTGTGCGATGATTCCTAGATTCGATGTCTGGGAGTCTGATCTTGCAAAGTATGTGCATGTAGGCGTACGTGTTAGACTAAGTATTTATAATTATATATTTCAATCTATACTATTATTATAAAGAGGAAAGATTTGTATGCATGTTTGTGATTAATAAACTCAAAAACTACTTAAAAGATCTGGATGAAACTTGGCACAAAGATAGGTTATAGTCTGGAATAGCATATAGCCTACTTATACTTTTTATCCCGGAAAAATGTATGGTTCCCGTGGGCAAATTTCTTACATACACACGGGCGAAGCCGCTGGCAAAAGCTAGTCCTTAATAAAGTTTAAGCTCATCCGACTGTCCCTGACAAACACACTACATCTGAATTTACTCCAAATCCTCTCACACTACAACTAACTGTCGCATCCCTTCAAAATATAGTTTTTCCAAGCCATAAACCTGTCTGATAACACAGCTTAGTGTCGCATCAAGGGCCACTGTGGACCATTGTGTACGCTATATTGTCCATGCTCGTCTACTGTACATCCTGGTGGCTGTGACTTCATTGTGATAGAAGGGTATCGTGTTCTTTGTATACATGAATGTACCCCAGTAAACTGTGCCTGAAATTTACGAATTTGTGGATGACGTTAGTATTCTCTGTAGCTTCTTTTTCGTGTGGTTAGTGACTAACCTGGTGATAGAGTTTTTATGGTGCTTATGGGCCACTGATTTAGCTTCACATGCTGTTGAGAAATATTTATCAAGCATTCCTCACGATGTTTTTGTATAATGTACTGATTTATTCTTTCGATAATATTATCACTTAGCCCTTATTAATGTAAACGGTTTATATATGGGAAGCACTTTTATTGATGCCTAAGTTATCATCACCATAATAGATCTGATGTAAGGAATAACTTTAATTCCGGAAGTCGGCCGTCTTTTGTTTTGTATTTTCATTTTTGCCGCCAACTGCCGAAATTAATGTTTTAGGGAGTCGGTTGTTTTTTTTACACAATTTTTCAGTCTCCACGGTCACACAGTAAGGCCGTTTGCCCACTACCACGTCAACGGGACTTCAACGGGACGTTAACGAAAACGAGATGACGGTGCTGAAGTAGCGATACGTACATTTACTATGACCGCGTGTCCACCTCACACCACCCCCGGGATGTCACGTTCCGTTCAAATAATCTCGTTTCTCGTTGACGTCCCGTTGACTTTGTGCGGTGGACAAACAGTTTAAGTACTCCACGGCTCCGCAGCCGGTGCAGTATGGTCGATATGCATTTGTTTTTCCCGACTTTTACCTGCCTTTGATTTTTTATTCATTTTTATAGACCTCAGTGCATGAAACGAAACAAAAGAACAACGACCGTAGTCCATCGTTTTCAATGGTGAGTTCTCTTTTGGCAGATGGTGCGATTGATTTCGAATCCATTTGACAGGTCAGTTGTGAACTGCCCTACCCTTTGGTTTCTGTTGCTATGCACGGATTTATACCTATGAAGCAGTGTCTGACTATGTTGCCATGTACAGCGTGGAAATGAAATGAAATTGTTTGTTCTGTAAATAGGATATCGGTAGCACTATTACACCTCATTGTATGTATTAAGAAAAACATGAATATTACTTTTAAAATCAAGCTATCTTCGTACAAATACATTGTTTTGCTTCGTTTGTTTATTAATAATATAGCAAAATGTCAGCATACAGGTGAAATTCATGCTTATTGTGATGCAAAACAATACAAATTTCAAAAATGGTGTCGGGAGTGGGAATATTTTATTTTTTTGAATATTGTCTCAAAATATTAAGTTCGAAAAACTCAGTGAAGTCCTACAGAATAACTTCATAATTATTAAAATACCTCAACGCAAAATTTATAAGAAATACCCATGGAATGTACAGCATATCAAGTTACCACAACCTGTCAAATTTTCTCAATCGAACTTTACCATCGACGTTTTAAGGTTTAAAATAATTTGGAGAAATTTGACAGTTTGGTATATAACTTGATGCGCTGATAACCTTACATCAACACTAGCCACAGTCTTAACCTTTATGGAACGAATACGGATCTCAAAACAATCTGCCTAGCCTTTTCCCAACTATGTTGGGGTCGGCTTCCAGTCTAACCGGATGCAGCTGAATACAGTATTTTACATGGAGCGACTGCCTATCTGACCTCCACAACCCAGTAACTGGGCAGTACGATACCCCTTGTTAAGACTGGTTGTCAAATTTTCGGACTTCTGACGACCCGTAGCGACTGTCAAAGATGCACAAATGACAGCCGGGCGTGCTTAACGTGCTTTTCAAGACACGGAGGAGTCTTGGTATGTAAAAATGGTCACCCATCTACGGCCTACCCCGACAAGCGTAGCTTAGCTTGATGGATTGACCTAAATGCGGCTGTTAGTACTTAGCCACAAGATCCTCTTATCCAAATACGAATACGAATCTATCCACCTTTAATCTTTATGCATAGTTCGTAAATATGAGCTTTACAGTTAAAATGTTTGTCTATTGTTATCCCTAAGACCGTTGTACTTCACCTTCAACCTCTTTAATTGTGTCACTAGCTTGCTGTTTGTTTGTGGACGCTCACTGTTGTATATTTGGAATTGTATCATTTTACTTTTGCTAATATTAATGTGGAGATTATATTTTTGTTTTGCTATGTGGCAATTTTATTATGTGCCATGTGATATATGTCATTTTGTGTATCTCCTCGTTTAACCTATTAGATGTTTGCAGATGAGAAGCCGTTTGTTTACGGTTATATATACGGTTATATTTATTGTCGTTTCGAGAGAATTTTTCTTGTGAACCTATGGCGGTAATACGACATTTGAGGGGTTAAAAACGAATGTTCGTGGCCTCTAGGCTTGTATTCTGAAGAAACACGATATTCTAAGCATTTTAGCCACTTCGCTAGTTTCCCAAGAAATTATGACTCTGAGTCATCATATTTCAGGAAATAAGCACAGTGTTTTCCCTGCTAGATCGTTAACAAAGGCAGTGTGTGATCGCATATCATTATTGTGCAGTGATATTTCGCGCCTTGCTCTCTGCCCGTGACGTTTATTGTTACGTAGAATAGTGAGCCACTAGCCCAGATTATTTTTGCTCAGCGAGAGGGTCGCACACGTAAAAGAAACGTGTTTTTGTTTAACCATCAGGAGAGGCAGCACAAACTCTTGATAATTGATAATTGAATAATTAAAAACTTTAATTTCACAAATGACCCCTCCCGCTCTAAGTGGAACAGAAGGGTGTTTCAGACTCTTATTGAACTAAAACCCATCCATGTACCTTCCTAGCCCTTTATGTTCCAGGGTAGCGGTAACCCTTTCCAGCCCGAAGATCGTCGTCGTACCGAAGCAGGCCTAAGAAAGATTGGCGATTTTGACTCTTTTCTGATCGATTGGCCAAAGAAGATGAAACGGTAGAGATTTTATCAAGCAGTGGGAAAAAATAGGTTAATCGCAAAAGGCCTATTTCCTCATGAATTCATTAATAAATATGCAGTAATTGCTGTTGAAATGTGGACAGAAGAAATATCCCTGTAAGACATCAAAGATGACCGATATGATTGTATATTATAAACTAGCGACCCGCCCCGGCTTTGCACGAGTATAAACCTTTGTCTTTAATCACTCTATCTATTGATGAAACCGCATTAATATCCGCTGCGTAGTTTAAAAGATCTGAGCGTATAGAGAGGCACACGGCGGAGAGCGACATTGTTATAGTATGTAGAGAAGTATATTCACTTGAAAAAAGTTTAAACGTATTTTTGGACTTACTGCTGGTAACTCCATAACATCATGAACAGAGGCCAGCATCAAATTCCTAATCTGTCTAATTCCTTTGATAGTTTTTCAACTTTATTAAAAAAGCATAAGGTTTTTCACAAGGTCATTTTCGATTGGGAAAATTTGACAGTTTGGTATAGCTTGATGTGCTGGCGTAAATTGTACCAAGTATCTAGTACACAATAAACACGCAGTAGTTTGCGGACGCATATCACAGCGAACATAATTCGAGTCTCTCTCTCTGTCGGTGACTTTTATAGTTACAGTGAATGGTGACGCTCGGCAGGATTATTGTTATGGATAGCACTGCGGGTTTTTCGCGTTTTAGGAATTGAGAATTTTTTGGTGGCTGGTTTGTTAAATGACTTTTTGAGTGGCAAAAAACTTTTTTACAAAAAATAAAACTGACTTCCAAAACAAACACTACAAAGTGACAAATAATTTTGATTTCGGAAGTCGGTGTCTTTGGTTTGTATTTTAATTTTTTGCCACCGACTTCCGAAATCAAAATTATTTGTCACTTTGTAGTGTTTGTTTTGGAAGTCGGTTTTATTTTTTGTAAAAAAGTTTTTATTTTTCACTTTTTAGTTGTGGTACCTACCTAGACAACCCCCCCTCCCCCCCAAAATTTTAATACCACTACCTGGTATGTAAATTACAGTGACAGGAACTTATTAGAACATCGTCCACATATATTAAGTAGGTTATTTTTGTTGATTTTTCAAAAATCGCTTATTCGATTTCGATAAAATTTTTATCGGACCATTTGGGAAGTATACCCTTTCCAACAAAAAAAGAATTTTTCAAATCGGTTGGCAAGCAACGGAGTTATGCGCGAACAAACATAAAAAAAAAAAAATACAAACATCCGAATTGAGAACCTCCTCCTTTTTGAAGTCGGTTAAAAAATGATTTTTAATTGTAGCTGCAGTTTTTTGGCGGTGTCGTGAATAAAAGTTAGATTATTTTTTTATGAAAAGGATGCATTGGAATTAACTACAATAAATGAAGACTTTAGATTTGGTTGGAAAATAAATGTAGGTAGTTTGTATTTTTGACAATGTGTCATTTTAACAAAACCCACGTTCTTAATGACAATTTTAAGGTAAGTGTAGCGTATGATGGACCTTATACAATACCAATCACCCGTGAGTTTAAAACAGATTCACACAAAGAAATATATATGAGGAACGCCTCATTGCTCGTCGAACACCGAGTACCGCACGTCATAACGCAGGTCCGACATAATATGGAGTTCATATAAAATTTTCAAGAGTAATTGGAGTACGGTTTTTTACGCTGAAATTCACTTCGCTGGGTCCTCGCAATATTAATTTTAAAATCGAACGAGAAGCGGAAGCTTAAACCCAATATCTGAAACGATTTAAATGATGTTTTTAACCATTCTTATGCCGTTTTAAAAAGTACATAATATACTTAATCCAATCCAATTAAAATTATATTTTTCACAGGAACTTCAAACCTTTTTCACACTGCCAATATGAGTAAATTACAATGTTCTACGAAATCATGAATGAAGGTAAGGTATTTAATTTCGCATGAAACTGAGATATCACGTTTTACGTTTTTTTCGCGATTATTATTCGTTTATTTATTATTAGACCTTCCCCCAGTTTTGTTAAATGAAATTGTAAAAACGTGCTAATGAATATATTTGTAGTCGCTTACGTAATTTAAAAAGCTAACTGTCTGAAAATAATAATGATAATATTATGAACAAGTATAAAAGAGGGGAAATAATCATAGGGTATTAAAAAAAATTGTCCGCGTTTCTGGCTGGCAGCATTGCCATGTTGTGTGGCAGCGCTGATTCTTTGACCAAGAACTAGTCATGCTATTATATTTTGCTATATCTCTAAGGTGAGTACAGCATGCCCATTGAGATTAAAGTTTTTAATAGTGGGCCTACAATTCTGGGACCAAATAAAATAATATTCTTAGCCAGTTTTATTTAGAAAATGTAACTCTGCCAACGGAAGAAGGAAGCACAAAAACGGTGACACCCACAAAAAGCAAAGGATCACTAACCGGATTCCATTTCAATCCGACCAATCTTCGATTAGGGGTATAATTCATTACACTAAGAAAGGGGGGCGGTGCAAAAATGAACGACAATCTTTCCACCATCAATCAAACTGATTCGCTTGATTAATGAATAGGTCACCGTCACCCCGATACGTTCGCGTGAACTTTCTTTCCGCACTGCCCTTAGAAATGGTCCAACTTTAGCAGTATTTCTTCGAGAGGTTACGCATTAAATTCTTAGGTCCGAATATTAAATTTGGTACTTAGCTTATTGGGTTTGTTCAAATTTTGCGACTGTTAGTCAACTTTGTGTACGCAGTTAGAGTGTCGAGAGCCTTCTATTGTTTCTCTTTGATTTTACGATGGTGGATTCTTTTGTTCTCGTTTTGTTAGCAAAAGTCGTAATTGCATGGACGTATTGGATCGAGTTTGAAAAGTTTAAGGAGTTTAATGTTGTCATCTGTTATGGCTTTGTTTAGAAGAAGCTCTGAGAGTTTACTTGTCAAAGTCCTTTTGGTTCGCTGGAAATATTATTTTGTATTTTACGTATGAATTGTTTGACCATTGTTGTTCCGCAAGTTCTAATTTCTTTAACTGCGACTGAACATTATTAATAATTCTATTATACTTAATTGTTGTTTTTTAAAAAAAAGCCATCGGTGGTCTTGAACAACATTAATGCATTGTTTATTACAGATCCTCACTCAATACTCAAGCATTGCTCGGGTCTAGATTAAAGCCATTTGATTGGTTCAAACTAGTTTTAAGTAATGCTTGAGTATTGAGTGAGGTTCTGTAATACGGCCCGTATTAAAGTCCCTTTTCATGACTTCCCGTGTTACTGAATTGTTCTCCTAAACGCCACGCCACGGATTTGAAGCAGTTTCCACCATCATTCAGAGAATTTATTTCGAAATGTGTTAAAACAAACATTTTCATTTAAAAATTCTTGATGGCTTGTCGAGCCAAGCAGAAACTTGCGAAGTACAGTGCGCTAGTGTATCTATAATAAACTACTAGGAACATCTTAGATCAACAGTTGAATCTCTCATTGCAACTACGGAACCCACCTGTCATTCAAAGGTGCTTACCAAAGCCGCACGACCAGCGAAGCGTCACCCATATAAGCCCAAATAAACGATCCCTTTCTTCCGTTCTTACAGCCGAGTGAGGTGACAGTCATCTTACAGAGTTGCCAACCAATAGTTGCGGCTGTCAACCCGTCACGGTATAAGTAAGTTGAAAACATAAGGACGGAAGTTTTATTAAGTGCAGTGACAGAATGAAGTGTGCGAATAATTTAGTATTGTATTATTGTGCCTGTGGTTTAAAGGTTTTGTAAAAAGGATTTGGCAAAGGTCTAGCTTTTGCCCGCGTGTTTGTGCCACAAAAACGTACCCATTACCAGGATAAAAAGAATGTCTTGTATCCGCCCAGATCATGGTTTATCTAAGTGCTAAATCAGTCGTTAAGACGTGAAAATGTAACAGATGGACAGCTAAACAAAGACAGAGGTTACTTTCAAATGTATAATGTTAGTATGGATGTTATGATAATCATGCTTGGTTCTTATTTCGGGTATCCTGTAAATCTGAATGACTCTATTAACCCGCCACTGGTGACGTGTATTTAGCTTACATCGTCGGTGACCCCGGTCTCCTGCACCGGGGTTTTGGACTCCTTGTATTTCTTTTTTAATATTGTTTATGCTATTTTGAATTGAAAAGGATATAAAATAGGACATTTGTTATCAATAAAATATAGGCAAAATATAAATCAAATCTCTTTTATTAGCACTAGACAATGTCTTTGGGTGCATTATAATTATAAGGTATTACGACAACATTATTTTCAACTAACAAACCTAAAACAAATTTTGGCATAATAACTATGAAATCAGCCTTAGTCTGTCTTATGACATTGGAAACATAAAATAAAGAAATATAAATGGTAATACTTCTATCAAATAATAACAAAATATAACACTAAAATCACTCATCGTCAACAGCCAAACAACTTGAGCAAGTAGGTACTACGTGCTCAAACCACAACTATTTTTTACGTATGATCTTTGTAATTCGTCTGTAGGTATCAGAAATGGCTGCCTGCGGAAGAGCCTCAAGACGTCGCTGTCGCTGTTCGTAAGACATACTAAAACAAAAAAAAACACTATTTATTTGAAAAATGGGTAAATACTTCTAATAATATCTAGTAAAATATCAATAAAAACACTTACTAAACATAAAATCTTACAATCACGCTATAAATAACAACAAGTTCTATCAAAATAAGTGAAATAACAAACCACACAACAAACATTTGACTTACTTCGTTGGTGACACCGGTCTCACGGACCAGGTTGGCACCAAAACTCAGGAACGTGCGCCCGCGTCGCTGTCGCGGGGTGGACTTATGGTAGGCGGCGTGCATTAGGGCAGCTACTCGAAATCGCAACGCAATTCGATAAACGGTGTAAAAAATATTCTATTTTTTTAAACTACCCGGTCTCACAGACATATACGTCACCAATGGCGGGTTAATTCAGTTCTAGATTGAATGTGCAAAAATATTACAATATTAGAAATAATTATAATAATAATGAAATCTAAGGAATAATCATATTATACATAGCAGATATTGTAAACAAGTGAAAAAACATGACTTTCTTTATGGCTGGGTCAAGTGAAAATACTGCCTAAGCCTAAGTTTTCTAAAGATACGTTCTAGCCTTTATAGTGTCTACATCTTTTGTAGATCTGAAAAGGTAGGTAGAGACGACGACGATAACATGGCGCGCCCCTTTAAATTACTGTTTCAATATTTGTAGTCACATCCTTACGAAGGAGTTTGTATGTAGTTCTAAATATTCGTCTTCAGTAGCAGGCCGGCAGCAACATGCGGTGACTCTTGGTGGCACTTTGTAATTACTCATACAAATAATTTCTAACGTTTTGAATTTTGGACGCCACTTCCTCTCACAAAGAGGAGGCCTGTATCGTAGTAGTGGGAATGGGAAAAGACCTTAAACCTTACATATTATCAATAACAACAATAAACATCATCACAACACGTCCAACGCTTCCGCTCGCATCTTCCTCCCGTATACCTGCCCCTACAGAACAGTATCTACCTCCCTATAGACAAGTATCTACCTATATACAGGGTGCCTCATTAGCCGCGGGAGTTTGATTCAGTCACCCCTCGCCGGTACCACCAATCAATACCCACCGGTTTAGCGGATGCGGGTTTTTACTCCGCCAACATTTGGATTAGGCTTTTCCCTTTCTTGTTGTCAATTTGATCCGGTATTTGTGAAAGATTGATTTTTTTTTGTGTGAGGTGTCAGTCAAATATTGAGTAAATGTATGTATGTTTGAGTTGTTCATATTTGAGAATTGTCTGTGTATACAGTGTGTTTGAATTTATTCGGAGTGTGGTTTTGTAAAAAAAAAACTTTATTTGATATGTATTTTATTCAGTGCACTTTATATAGGTACAGGTTGTTTACTTTAATTTACTGATAATAGTAAATGGTTTATGTATGGAGTAAACTCTGTGCGTTTAATTTCAAGACTAGACCCTCTGAACAAATAGGGAGTTTTAAGAAAAACTCCTCTGATATTTTTTTTATTATTTCTTACGTTTCGGCAAAAAAACTGTTACCGCATCTTTTACTAGCCAGCAACCACAACACCCATCAAATCAAACATAATCGTTCCGTCGTTCCAAACAGTTACACTGATAACTTCTTCCTTCGAAGATCTTGAACGATAGCTAATAAAGATAAGTGCTCCCTTTAACACACACACACAAACATACTCTCATGCACACACGCACCCACACATCACCCTTCAAAGCGCGTCAAATCAAAAACAAATCTAAAACTAAGCATCTAACTCTCGTTTCGATCGAATCGAGATGAGTTCCGAATTCGTAGTAGAGCAGAATAATAGGGTTGGCACACGCAAAATGATCCGAGTAGTTTTTTTTTTTGGTGCGGTAAGTGTCTAACCTGGTGTCAGAGAGGTAGAATGATCAGAGGATAATGATCCTCCATTAATTATTGCATTACACAAATACCGGATAAAAACGACATTCATTTTGAAATATAGATGAATTTACTGCTGCTTAAAAATTTTAATTTTTTAAATGTTATAATTATAGATTATTTGTTTTGTATTTAGGTAACGTGAAATAATGGACATTATTGTAAGATCAAAATAACGAATGAGTGATAACCGTAATTTGTCTAATCTTTACATAGTATTTACAAAACTAAGTCGCTGCCGCTGTTTGTACGCTTGGAACTTTTAAACTACGCAATGGATTTTAATGGAGTTTTCAGCATTAGATAGAGTGAATTCAAGAGGAAGGCTTTACTAGCGGTGGATCACTAGTGTTATAATAAATGAACTATAGTTCTAGACAAGTCTGCATATTAACAACCGCATCATCATGTCATGTTATGTTCGGAGGTTATGGGTTCCGCACTCAGTCCTTAGACCATTGTGCGTGAGCCATGGCAGCCTTCGGTGGTTTTTCCAGCCCATCTCCCTCCAGAAGTTGGTCTCTTGGCCTGTGTAGTACATCTGTGAGATCTGGGTGTTCCGAGGCTTTGTGTCCTGATCAGTGTGACGCCTCTGCACTCAAAACGCACATGCGCGACGGTTTCCTCAGCCTTTATGCAGGCCCTGTACAGAGGGCTATCCGTTATGTCTATAGCGTGGAAGTGTTTATTTAGTGAGCAGAGCCCCGTGACGGTCCCCGTCATTCGGGCAGGCGCAGGTTGGTTCTGTCCAGGCAAAGTCTACTTAACATAATTAAGATGCTAGTAACTAATTAAGCGCCAGCTTATTGAACGTAAAAGCAATGAACAAGGAATTAAGTATTAATAAAGCCTTCACAGCATCTTTTTTCTTTCCCTATTAGTATATTTACGTAGACCGCTCTTTATGATGACTATTAAAAGGATATGAATACCAAAAAGCTCTGCCCACATTTAAGTGCTCATTATTCAAATATTTTCAGTAATGTTGAGCTCAAATTGGGGTATTTAACTGCCGGCCGAGTAACAAACTTCAGACATAAAGATATCCAAAATGGGCAATTCAATCAAAAAAGTTTAAGGGAGTCGTAAAAATTTTAATATTATATTTTTGTAGCCAACGATTTTAATATGAAGCTTTAAAACTGAAAAGGAGTTGATTACAGATGAATGCCATTGTCTCGAATTCAAATAAAGAGTTTTTTTTTTTAATAAATGTTATTCAAATTTGAATGGATTTAGAATTTATTTTAAAAGTTTTCATTGTGACGAAATAATGTGATACTTTTTGTTTTTTATTGGAGGTAAGTCAATTTGAGCGATCACAATTAAGTTTTAAGTTTACGCAGCGTTGTGAATATGTAATAAGAACTTTTCAAAGCGAAAACAATTTTATATTACTTTTGTAAACTTGACCTCTCTGACTCTTCTCATTGTAAAATGTTTATTTAATTTTATTTATTTATTGGGTACACCAACAACAGTACCTACTTATAAAAAAGAAAACACAATAATAAAACAATAAAAGTACCTACCGGTATGTACAGAGGCCAGCACATCAAGTTACCACAATCCGTCAAATTTCTTTGATAGTATTTCAACTATATTGCAAAGACATAAAGTTCATTTTTAATTGAGAATTTTTTTTTTGAGTTAGGGATAGCTTGATGTGCTGGCCTCTGTACGCTATTATAGGTGGTTATACACATCGTTATTATCTAAAATTCGGAAATAAAAGAAAAGCAATTTCTAAACAAAATTCTATAAAAAAAAATGTTATTGGGTTACTTTATTCATCTCCGAAACTGAGTGTTCAACAAATAAATAAAATTGAAGTGTTTGTTTGTAATGTTAAAATACCAGCTTTATACTAAATGCGATAGTATTTATGGTTACTTTAACAAAATATGTCTGTCTGTGTGGTTGTTCCAGCTAATCTGCCAAGCGGCTGGACCTATTTTGACGGGACTTTGATTGATAGAAAACTGATGATATAAAGAGTAACGTAGGCTATTTTTAATGCCGGGTAAGCGGGATTGTCCGAAAGGGTTACCGCTACCCCGGAACATAAAGGGCTACTGAAGGAACGTGGATGAGTTTTAGTCAGTAAGTGTCTGACACTCCCTTCCGCTCCACCCAGAGCGGGAGCAGTCATTGGATGATTTCCCAGCCTTAAAAAAAAAAAAAGGCTGCTTTTATTTGCCTGCGGGCGGTGAGTAATGGGTAGCTCACCCTTCCGATCAGGACCAGGGCCGGCTGGGACAGCGCGTACACGTTCCACGTGCTCCTCGAAGAGATGTCAGCATATTAAGGGTCCGTAAGGTCCGAGCCTGCCGGGTAAGCGGGATTGTCCGAAAAGGTTACCGCTACCCCGGAACATAAAGGGCTACAGAAGAAACATGGATGAGTTTTAGTCAGTAAGAGTCCGACACCCCCTTCCACTCCACCCAGAGCGGGCAAAGTCATTGGATGATTTCCCACTCTCAAAAAAAAAAGGCTACTTTTATTAAAAAAAAAAAAAATTGCGAAGGGATACGAAGCCGCGGGCAGCCGCTAAAGAATAAATCTACAACTTAAGTGTGACAACCATAGTCACGACCTCCACCCAGCCTCGATTAGGGAAGATGAATTACGATGAATCACCGACAAGGGTCGCCGCACACATCTATTATCGAACAATCATAAGGCTGTAACAACGCCATCTAGCGACACGCCGTGTAACTTCTATAATCACCGATTAGCTGCATACTCGTTACTCTAATGTAATTCAAAACTTCAATTCCCATGACACGAAAATGTGGTCAAATATTGGAAAATGCTGAAAGTAGGTCACGTTGGTTATAATGATGTATATGCAATGGGTTAAAAAACATCTGATTTTGCGGATGTGAAATAAACACCTGCGCCTCTGAGGGATCAAAATAATGAAGATAGGTACGAAAATGTTTGCTTAAATTTTGTGGGTATTAACACCGCGTTTATCGGAGACTTTTTAAAGGCTGTGTGGCGTGTGGTGAGTATTGGTTTAAAGGATAACATGAGTTTTAATGTAGTAGACGTAGAATATTAGGTGCTTTTAATATAATAATAATAATATCCTTGGACATTTCACATAACGCCTATTGTCCCAAGCTAAGAAACCTAATGCTTGTGTTATGGTAACGAGATGGCTGATAAACTACTTATATATTATTATTTTTTGTAAATACATACATATATAAATAGATAGAAAGTTACCTAGACCTGGAACAAATACTTGCAGGTCGTACAAATGTTTGTCCCATGCGGGAATCGAACCCGCGACATGCCAGCAGTCAATCGCTCAACCACTGGGCCAACCGTGCCCGTGCCGTGCCGTGCCAAATATGTTACTGGCTGCTGCCAGCAGAGTCGCCCGCTTTGATGTCGGAAGTTATCCCAAAGGAACCAACTACCGGGTTACAAATTCTATGTGTTAATCCAGGTCATAAACTACCTCTATGCCAATTTTCTTTCAGATCCGTTCAGCCGTTTGAGCGTGAAGGACGGACAAACATATAAACACACACACACTCACTCGCAAACTTTCACCTTTATAATAGTGTAATAAAATTGGCATTTACAGCAAAATTAGGTTACATTTTTGAACCCGCACATTCAGGAAGCCAAAATATGACTTCCAAGTTATTATCATAAACCATCTAACAATACGATAACAACATCCCCAAAGCATTAGATGCGTACAAAAGATTCCTTTTACGTAAGCTACTTAGCGTCACACAGCCTCACGAACTCACGAAATCAGAACTTTAAATTCGTAAGGTCTGAATGTCAAGATCCACCTTCTCAAAGTTTGTTTAGAACTCCAAACTCGGCAGGACAATTAATTAAACAAGAAATCTTTTGAAGTACGACACGTTGAGAATAGTTGAAGACTGAATTTGAATTTCACATTAAGAGAGGCTTCAAGTTGTTCTTATTACGGAGTAAGCAGATCAGGTTACATTACAGAAAAGCTCGAAGTGGCCTTCTACTAGCGTTTATTTTCAATGCTGAGGGATGTCCTTTAGCAAGATATTGGTTAGTCATTGTCATTTCTAGGCACGGCGACGCCTCGTGGTGACGAAAAAAAAGAGTTCTCCATACAAACTAAGCGTGTGACGTGACTAATAAAATATGACGGCTCGTGACAGTTTTAACAATGCCTCGTGACAGCTAGCTAGATCTGACTCAAATATTAATTCTACGGTTCCCAGCGCATCAAGTTATACCAAACTGTAAAACTTCTCCAAATGATTTTAAAACATAAATTGTTGTTCGTTAAGTTCAAAATAGATTGAGTAAATTTGACAATTTGTGGTAACATGATGTTCTTGCGACTGTAAATGACGTATTTACAAATAATATTTGCCAGCAGTACAGATATTTCGTGATTTTTGGTCAAATACTAAGTAGGTATAGGTTTGAAAAGTTAAATTAGAGATTTGAGTTTTAATTAGAATTTTCCATCTAAAAGATTTGTGCGGTAAACAATCCTACTGTTTATAGGAATGACAACAAAATATCCGATAATCATATACTAATATACCTAACTATATTTTACTAAACTAATTCTTAAAATAATAATAAGTATGTAAAAAAGGACGGGAAATCACTACATAGTATAAAACAAAGTCGCTTTCTCTGTCCCTATATATTATTATGCTTAAATCTTTAAAACTACGAAACGGATGATGCGGTTTTTTTTAATAGATAGAGTGATTGAAGATGAGTTTATGTGTATAATTTGTCGACATATTATGCGGGCGAAGCCGCGGGAGGAAGCTAGTAATAGATAAGTAATCAAATCAGATCAATTTTTTTTATAAGAAAAACAATTTTCTTTAGCGTAAAAAGTCTTCAGACATAAAAAAAATCTAGCCTTTTCTAGCCTCAACGGATCCAATCAGTTAATTCACAATATCTACAGGATAATAGCTCACCAGATTCCTAATAGAATTTAAGCTCGAATAAACTTTCGACAAAACATTAGACTGAGCGGCTAGCTACGTGGGTCTTTAATAATAATGCTGAAGAAAAAACTAATATAGCTCGTCATACGATAGTCTGCTGGCATTACAAGATTACTAGATAAATCGTATTATCAACGCTATTCCCTACGTTCTTGCGAACCGTACAGTTTCCGACCTTTTCAATTATATTAATGGCAATATACTGGAGGATCGCGACTTCTTATATTGGGGCAAAAAGTTCGTCGTGTGCACTCGAGACAAAAGACTGTCTTTAGAACTTTGACGTCGATCGTGATATTGTGTTGGAGTGGAGGGTGGTTCTACAGTGAGGCGTATCTACTTGTGTTTCAAGAAGTTCCTGTAATGTAATAATAATAAACCCAGCCTGTTCTACTAGCCGCGTGACGACTCCCGGCCACCGTAGGTGCGGTAGGTAAGTAATGGGTGGCTCATCGTCCGATCAGGACCAGGCCAGTGCTAGATGGCGCGTACGTGTTCCACGCGCCCCTCAAAGAAATTTCAGCAATAAGGAAGGGGCCCATTAGGGCCGTAGCCTGCCGGGTAAGCGGGATTGTCTGAAAGGGTTACCGCTACTCCGTAACAAAACGGTCTAAGGAAGGAAGATGATGACTGACACTACATGCACACCACTCATAGCGAGAGGGGTCAATAGATGATTTCCCACCCTCAAAAAAAAAAGGCCCGTCCTACCTTAGGGCAGAGGCTTCTTCTCAAATAGAGAAGACACAAGTATTTATCACCACGCTTGTTCAAGACAGGTTGGCGAATCCAGACTTACATTAACTATTATTCCAGGTTTCCTTACGATGTTTTCCTTCTCCGATGTTAGTAATGTTCAAATATCCCTACATTCATAACCAACAAACATTAACCCACATTCATTAACAAACCCCCGTATGTACAGGCATACAGATACCACCGCATCACTTGACCTATCGTGTAATCAATCAGTTGATTCAAGCGAATTGAATAATCAATGAAGTTCCAATCGTACATCTGTGTAGATTTAATTGCTTCCCTGACCGATGATTGGTCGACCCTTTGGTATAACTTTACTATCTATAAACTATGTTTGAGTAACTTCGCGTAAGTTGTGAAAACGATTAGCTTATGGTGAATGTGTAGAGGTAGCACGCGAAATTCAATTTTTCTTGTGTTTTTTGTCATTTGCAGGTCGGTTTGTACCTTGATCAAAATAATTATGATTCACGAAAATAAAAAAATAGGTATGTATTTACTATAGTATAGTGTATACACGTAAATCATCAAATATAATATCTCTCAAGATTTTTTTTTCTATGAAACAGATTCTTAACTTTTACAGAAATTTAACTAAGAGAAAAAAAATGGCCACGAATCATTTTTGATTAACACTGACACTTACCTGCAAATTAAGTTTGTTCTGATAATAAAAAAATCGGACACATCCAATTATGGTTTTATATCTGACATAGGTCCCCTTGGGCTCTGAGTAGGGTTTTGGTCCAGACACTAAAATTAATCTGTTGTCAGTCAAGTGATTGACAGCAGTCATATTTGAGGAAACAACATCTTCTAAGACATTTGAGAGCTGATTTCTAGATCAGGCTTTCAAAAAAGGGTCGAGGTTCATAATCATCAGTTTTTTTTTAAATAACCTAGTTAAATGGACAAGTTAATTATACATCAAATAATAACAGCTTCTAATGATTTCAGGGTCGTAGAAGCACGCATTTTCTAGTTATAGCGGCTTCCTCAGTTTAAGCCCTAGCTGGAGGCCTTAATTTATTTAAGCATCCACAGGCATAGGCGAGATACCATTCACAAAAAAAGGATCAGTCCAGGCATGGGATAAAAGGAGTGAGTAAATACAGCGTTGTTTTTAACCAAAGCTTTTTCGACAAAGTAAGGTACAGTCAGCTTCAAAAAGGTGTATAATCGACCACAGTGCATTTGATTGTGTACTATTTTGTGTTCTAAAATACTATCAATTTAAAGCTATAATTCTGTGCATAATGTGCAGCTACAATTTAGTATCCCGAGTGTAGTTTTTTGAAACAATATTACGGCGACGATTATTCTTGCCATACAACTTTTTGAGGGCGGCTGTACGTACAGAGGCCAGCACATCAAGTTACCACAATCTGTCAAATATCTTTGATAGTATTTCAACTTTATTGCAAAGACATAAGGTTCATTTTTAATTGAGAAAATTTGACAGTTAGGGATAGCTTTATGTGCTGGCGTCTGTACACTGGATGGTAGGTACAAGTCTCACAGTCAAACTCTACAGTACTATACAGGGATTATTTGCAGAGAGGAGAAAATAATATCGTATCGATCGGTCGGTCTGCCTAGCCCACGCTAATTTTAAGCTCTTTGCCAGTTTACTGAAGCGACTAATGATATCCACCTATCCCACAGAAGCTTTGTATTATTTTTGCTTTCAGACTAGCGCTGAAGTCATTATTATAGGCATACCAAAACCAAAAATAACTTCGCTACAAAATAAATGTCTGATCACTAAATCGCCCTGTCTACTCGTGCTTAGTTGTTAGTGAAGGGATGGTATTCTTGGGACTAATTTTTATTTATTTATTAATGTCAGATAACAATGATCCATAGGTTAGTAACAATTGGAACTTATAAACTATGTTAGTAAGGTTACAAAAATTCAATCACAAAAATGTCAATCACAAAAATGTCAATAACAAAAACAAATTTACAAAACACACTCAGGTACAACACACACATTTACTTTACTGTCCCTACCACAATGCTCACCCAGAGCGAGTGTATTGGACACTGGTATTTGTCAGAAATGATCCTCAGAATGCTGTTGCTGCTGCCGCGTACTCTGCCTAACAGTGACGACACATGCTTGCGTCTTATTGCGTAAAAGTCATTCGTACGCGCTTCAGCAAACATCGCTGTTGCACTGCAGAACCGCGGCAACCGCATGAACATTCTGAAGACATTATTGTATTGTACCCGCAGAGCGCTGTATGTCCTTTGAGTATAATTAATCCACAGGCTGCTCGTGTAGAATGATTGACAATAGGCTTTGTATAATGCTAACTTGACCTTAGCTGAGCAACGAGCAAACCTGCGAACCAACATATTACCCCGGACAGCCAGCGCTCTGCGTTCACGTTCAATGTCCTCGTTGTCCTTCAGATCATCGGTGACAATGTGCCCTAGATATTTAAATTTTTTCACTCTAGTGAGAGGAGAACCATTCAAGAAAATGTCTGGAGTTTCATGAGGTATTTTATCATCCAGGCCGAAAAACGTACACTCACTCTTGGTCGCATTGTACACCAGACCATGTCTCTCAGCATAGCGCTCACACACCTTCAGAAGGTTGCGAATGGCTCCTATTGATGGGCTTAGCAGCACCATTTCATCGGCGTAGCTTATATTATTCACAGCGACCCCATCAATATAACACCCCGCATGCATGCTGCTAAGCTCGCCAATCAGGCTGTCTATATATATATTAAAAAGAGTGGGCGAGGAACTCCCCCCCTGCCTCACGCCGCACTCCAGCTTGTACTCTTCAGACAAGCTATCCGCCCATTTAACAACATTCAGTTGATTGGCATACCAAAATTTAAATATCTGCACCAATTCTGTCGGTACATTTTGTTCACGAAGTTTATCCCACAGGACCTCATAACAAACCAGATCGAATGCTTTGGACAAATCTAAAAAGCAAGCGTAAACAGGTGTCCTACGATCCAAATAATACCTTACCGTGTGCTTCATACAGAGAATGGCACTCTCAGTGGAAAGGCCGGGTTGGAAGCCAAATTGCGCGTGATGCAAGTTTAGGGTTTTTCTTAAATGCCTGTTAAGCAGACAATCCAGTACTTTGGCTAAAATTGTTGCTAATAATAATTCTCAAGCCGAAAAATGAAATTCGGCTTTTACAATTAAGTTTTCCCTAAACCGACGTAAAGATGTCCCAATGTTTTTGTTTAACCAACTAAGTCAAACGATGAACTTAAAATGGTAACCATCTGCACTGGTATTTAAATAGGCTCCTCAGCTCATTATTATTATTTATTTATTTGATTACAACGGTATTTGTCTTTG
The DNA here is from genome assembly GCA_951799385.1 of Hyppa rectilinea. NCBI lineage: Eukaryota > Metazoa > Arthropoda > Insecta > Lepidoptera > Noctuidae > Hyppa > Hyppa rectilinea. Next base: position 18,761,983 of record OX637310.1, read on the forward strand.
TATTTGTCCAAGGGGTATCGTATTGCCCAGTAACTGAGTTGTGGAGGTCAGATAGGCTGTCGCTCCATGTAAAATACTGGTATTCAGCTGCATCCGGTTAGACAGTATTTGTCTTTAACCAACTACAGTAACAAAAATATGAAATAAAAGAGACAATTATAACACATATTATGTATTAGAAAAATATAAATATATAAATTAACAAAGTAGAGTAAGTGAAAAAAAATAAATGAAGGTTAACATACCTTTTTTCGAACGTTCATCGACAAATAGATCGCCTGTTGGATTAGAATCCAATAGATAATTATATTTCGTGAGCTTAAAATCTGCATAACACTGACACCCCACACAATCTTTTAAAACGATATTAAACCGTACGCTATATAATCGACTCAAAATCAGCTAGGAACGCATTGGTCGTCTGAGCAAATATTTGTCACTCACATATTGGTTGTCACGCCAACACTTTGATCATAGTATACTAGGTGGCTTCTTCGTAAGATCATCGCCCTCTTATATATTGACAGATTGAGGGATCGTTGACTTAACACACAAGGTCAGCACAATATGATCGATTGTGCTTCTTCTCCGGTATAAAAATGAAATATATGGGAATAGTTCATGTTTTCATGGAACATAAAATGAGACAATGGGCCAGATTGTTGCCTGTGTATACATTGTGTTGCCTGCTTGGGCTTGCTTTAGACGTATCTAGGTAAAGGTAAATAAATAAATATATCTCAAGCTCAACATAAATATACATCTAAGTGTAATATAAGTACTTTCTTTTTTACAGATGGGAAATCATCAAATGAAAATGATGATCATCCTGGTCTGGGTGGAGCGGAAGGGAGTGTCAGAGTCTTACTTACTAAAACCCGTCCATGTTCCTTCTCTAACCCGTGTTCCGGGGTAGCGGTAACCCTATTGTACCATCCCGCCAATATAAGTACTTGAGAAGTCAATTTTAATTACCATAACTAAACGATGAACCTGCATGAAATGCATATCGTTTAATGACAAATGGATGAATGTGAACTGTCACATCAATCGCAAAACTTAATTCAAATATGACCCTAAGCAATAGGCGTTAAATGTTGCAAACTAAACTAATGTAATATGTCGGAACAAGAACCTCAATCTCTCAATGACTCTCTCTTCATAAAAACGAGCCGTATTTGTTACTGGATTATTTGTAATTATGTTATCTAAAGCAGTGCCAAAGTTTTATAAATTACCTATATCTTGTGTTGACTCTGGATTATGTCACTTTAGCAGGGATCTTTCTTCATTTTCTTATAAAAAACCTCGCATTTTGTTGTACGATACTAACGATGACAGACTATAATTAAAGTCAACAGTCTATTTACACACACTGTGGCTGCCTTCAGGTAAAGTAGTATCATGTCTTTCTTTGATCTACAAAGTATTTCAAAAGCATCGCATCGTATCGCTACACTGATCGAGCCTCTTCATTCGCACCTGCGTTTGATTTCTTATTTGACGGATATAAATGGGGGATGTCAGATTTGAACGGCGACTAGCCGAGCCATTTTTGTATTAATTGCTCGGAGAGAGGCGGACGAGCCATCGTTAATATTATGTCTATAAATGTCAGGATTTGTAATGACAAAGTTGGATCACTTAATTTGCTTCATTGTCGTGTATGTAACTAGAGCAGTAGATATTGCAGTAAAATACAAAACCAAAACCGACGAAATGTTGGTTTTGCACATTTTTGCTTATCCCATCTGGAAATTTAGGTGTGAAGCTATGTAATGCGCTTTCATCAACGGTTGAATATATGCGGCGGATGAGTAACCACCGCATATACCTAGAACAAATAAAGTGTCCAACAAAAGCGGTGACAAATCGCTTAACGTTTTATCCAAAGAAATAAATAGCAATTTAATTTCATGCTGGATCCACTTTAGATCCAACAAATAGAACAGAGGTACAATTTCATGAATTTCGTTTTTTACGTTTATCGCTCCTTTCTTGCGAGAATTTGTCTCTGAAACTGAGACGACACAAGAATATTTGATGCTGAAAAAAGGGACTGTTTTAAAATCTTATTTCTGTTCTACCTATCCATAAATAGGCTCTGGGGGTAAGTAGGTCCATTCCATTACCCATCCTAAACATAAACAAACGCAGTTTAGTAAGCTTCGCCCTGTTGTGTGCCACTCGACGTTGTTTAGCCAATACATTTGTCATCATCTGCCTAGCTTTTTCCCAACTATGCTGGGGTCGGCTTCCAGTCTAACCGTATGCAGTTGAATACCAGTATTTTACATGGAGTGACTGCCTATCTGACCTCCACAACCCATTTACTGGGCAATACGGTACCCCTTGGTAAGACTGGCTGTCAGATTTTCGTGCTTCTGACGACCCCTAACGACTGTCAAAGATGCACAAATAACAGCCAGATTATACTATACAATACTTGTACAGGACTGTAAATAAACTTCTCGCGAGTCAAAAATCGTAGACGTGTCAGCGGCCACTATCCCACCTATAAAGTAATGTGGACCCGAGACCCTTAACCCTTCGCTATTGAATTTTATTCAACATCTCTATGTAAGGAGGTCCCTATTTTTGCAATGTGTAAGGGAATTAGGGCCTGGTGACAGTGCGAGGGTGTTATTATTTATTTGTTTACCTTGTGATATTCAAAGCATTTGGGGGTGAGTGGCGGAGATATTGTTGATGTATTTAAGATATTGTTAAGTTAAATAGAACTCAATTAGGGAATTAATTCGATAGAAACTTCTCGTACACATGGACTGGCTTTTACCCTGATATTTGGTACCTACATTGAAAGTTAACAGCAATGCGGAGGAATTTTTCGACGCCATAATTTAGTTAGGAAATATTTTTTTAATTATAATATATTCTTTGTACTTAATAGTTTTAGTTTAAAAGTTTTAGTATTACATTGCATAATAGTTACGAGAATAAAATGTTTTTGGAATAATTGTAGACTTTCGTACTTTAGAATACTAAAACGTAATTCACTGGCCTTGATGACAGCACATAGTCGTCAAGCTTCGAAGGAATGAACGTGATGCTGACTGTTTCAGGATCATTACAATTATTCAACTCTAAAATACACTTTCAACGAGCCTTTACAATCGAGCCGTAGAACCTCCTTATAGAAATCAACATGAATGAAAACCTCAACAACAACAACAACAATAGAACAGCACGTGCGACTCTCAGAGTAAACACATGCCAAACGAATGTGCTATTAGATACATTTCTGTGAACTTTTGTAACCGCTGAGTAGGCGTTAGAATGCAGGAGAGATTTCAAGTGAGTCTGATTCTAGAGCGGCGCTTACACGAGTGAATTTAAAAGTAAAATTCTACTGGTTTTATTATGAAAGAGGACGTTATCGGAAGAATTGGGTGGGATGTTCGATCTTAGATTTGATGCCAGATAATTTATGATACTGTGATCAAAACGAATAGTGCAAATAGATAACTATCAGCTAGGGTTATGAGAAAAACAATTGAATTAGAATCTTTTTAGATTTCTGTGTCACACTTATCAATGGAGCTGATCTTTGAAATATTGCCATTTTATTCCAAGCCAGTATTTTGACTGCATATTTTTTTATCATCATCTGCCTAGCCTTTTCCCAACTATGTTTGGGTCGGCTTCCAGTCTAACCAGATGCAGGTGAACACCAGTATTTTACATGGAGCGACCGGACCTCCACAACCCATTAACTGGGCAATACGATACCCTAGACTAGACTGGTAGACAGGCTGTCAGATTTTCGGTTTTCTGACGACCTACCAGTCTCCCATCCACGGCCAACCCCTGTAAGGGTGGCTTAACCTGATGGATCGATCTGTGCGAAGAACGTAGGTACATCAATGTCTCAACATAATTATAAAATCACTTTGCCGTTAAAATCTGTCTTTTTGTAAAGCCGGTAATATAGCTCTTCTTCCTGAAACCAACAATTTCTCGCACCTTCAAAGCCTTAACTTACGAGTAGGTAAGCGATAACTTGAGAGGTATAAACTTTTATAATTCAAAGTTTGAATAATGGTGGAGGCCGAACCTACTTTGGAGCGCTCCAAACTTGGGAAAGTAGTGAGAAAGAGAATTGACGTTTTGAAATGACGATTTGGAAATGGAACTACCTACTATTTATTTAAATATTCGTTTTTTGAAAATTGTGCGTAAAGATTTCTTAATAAAACTATAGCACTTGAAATGAAGTCTTTCTTTTTTTTGTTTTTTGTGGGTAAGAAATCATCAAATGACTCTTCCTGCTCTAGTATGAATGCGTAGTGACCTCTTTGCATTATTAATAAAAAGGAAATAATTATGTTTTGCTTTCCCTTTTTCAGATTACCTGTTGTTGTTGTTTACCTGTTTTCTGCAAAGGGTAAGGCAGAGATGTACATAAGTTAAGTTAATTTCACCCACATTTTGTTTAAATAGGCTCGAAGTTCCATGTAGCGCGATAATATAACAGATGTTTTACACATGCGCGGTAAAACATACAATTTCAACGAAATCAAACCGATCTTCATTTCTGAATATGAATGGGTTAGAACCGTTTGCCACCCTAACAAAATATTTTCCTTAACATGAGAACAGTAGTAATTCTCGCGTAAACTTCGTGTTAGATGTAAGAAAAACATAATCCTGCCATTTCTGCCTTGTTATTGAAACGTTTAACTAATTTAGAGTAATATAATAATAATAATATTATAGCCTTGGACATTTCACACAACGCCATGTCGTCCCAAGCTAAGCAACCTAATGCTTATGTTATGGTAACGTCATGGCTGATAAACTACTTATACATATATATTTTTTTTTTTTGTAAATACATACATACTACTCTGTCAAGAAAGTACCGGGAAAAGATCAATAATACACAAAATGTCTGTTATTCATCCAAATTTATTTTATCACCTTCAAAGTATGCTCCTTTAGAAACGATACACTTGCGCCAACGAATAATCCATTCATCAAAACATTTTTTAAACGCTGCTTCCGGAATTGAGTTCAGTTCTCGCCGCGAATTATCCTTTATGTCTTCTATCGATTGAAAACGGGTGCCACGAAGTGGTAATTTGAGTTTAGGAAAAAAAAAAAAGTCAGCAGGAGCCATATCTGGTGAATATGGTGGTTTCTGGGTGGTATTTGTTGAGTGTTTGGTCAAAAATTCGTTCACAATGATAGCCTTGTGCGAAGGCGCATTGTCGTGGTGCAAAATCCAAGAATTTTCTTTCCACAAATTTGGTCTTTTTCGTCGAATTTGCTCTCTTAAACGCCGCATAACGCTCAAATAATATTCTTTATTTACCGTTAGACCTTCCGGTAGGAATTCAGAGTGCACAACACCGCGATAGTCAAAGAAAACAGTCAACATGACTTTGACTTTTGATCGACTTTGGCGTAGTTTTTTCGGTTTCGGTTCAGTTGGAAGGCGCCACTCCGAAGCTTGTTGACTAGTTTGCATGTCAAACTCGTAAACCCACGTCTCGTCACCAGTATCAATGCGTTTCATGAATGTTGGGTCCGAACTGACTCGTTCTAGCATGTCCTCAGCGATTTTCATGCGATTGAGTTTTTGGAGAAAATTCAGATCTTTTGGGACTAGCCGAGCAGCAACATGTTTCATACCCAAATGATTAGTTAAAATGGTACGGATCGACTCGTGAGATACAGAAAGTTCGGCGGCTATCTCTCTCAGAGTTGAATGGGGATTTTCAGTCACTATTTTCTTCACTTTTGCGATGTTAACTTCAGTTGCAGACGTTGACGGCCTACCAGAGCGAGGCAAATCTTCCATCACATCTCGACCGCTTTTGAACGCTTTGAACCACTCATAAGCACGAGTTTTTGATAAAGTCGATTCACCGTAAGCCTTCTGTAACATTTTCAGTGACTCCGAACACGAAATTCCATTGGCGATGCAAAATTTAAGACAAACTCTTTGTTCGATATTTTTGTCCATTATGAAATTCGCAATACACACTATATATGATATTACTAAAACCAGCACTGTATTTAATATAAATAACAGATGCAACTCAAACTCCGCGCCAAAATGGAAAACATTTGTGCCAATCTAACAACTACAAAAAAACAAAAATTTGGATTTGGAACCATAAACAAATCATCCATTCCCGATACTTTTTTGACTGAATGTTTTATAGATAGAAAAACACCCAGACCCGTAACAAATACTTGCAGGTCGTAGAAATATTTGTTCCGTGCGGGAATCGAACCCGCGACATGCTGCGCAGCAGTCAATCGCTCAACCGCTGCGCCAACCGTGTCGTCAAAACTGGCTTTTGCCTACTACCGACTACTACTCTATTTTACCGACATTACTTAAATTTCAAGGTTAGGCATACTTTGAAATTTATTTTGTAAAGATTTGTTCGTAGTAATACCTAGTTATAGAACCGACGTAACTTTAACTATCTACTCAGTTAGACTTACACAGATTTGGATATAATATCATCTGCCTAGCCTTTTCCCAACTATGTTGGGGTCGGCTTCCAGTCTAACCGGATGCAGCTGAGATTTGGATATAATAGTAACGATTTAAGGATATGACAGGTTTTATTATAATATATTTTTTATTATAATAAAATAAATAAACATTAGCCGATCTGTTCTGTAAAAATGTCACAATAAAAACTTAGGTGAAGTGAGCTTGAAGTGGGCTGTCAATAATTATTGACATAATCACAATCAATACATAGCACAAGGTAAAATTACAACTCATTTCAAACTCAGTTCTCCTAATTTTTTTTGTAGTTTTTACAGAATAGACTACAACTAGCTTCATTTTTCTGACTGACCAACCCTTTGACAATTTAAAAATGCCGATAATTGGTTTATATAAAATAAATGGTTTGAGTTTGAGTTTCACCGACTGAATAGTTTTTAATGTTCTAAATATTAAGGATGGATACAAATGTCATGAAATACGAATACACTTTTGACGAATTAAATGTTAACTTTTTATGAAGTAATCTAAAGAGGTTTTTTTGCGAGTTACAAGAGTATTATAATGACGGTTCACTGACACAAAGATGTCTTGCCAGCCATCATTATAATCTTCTCGAACTTAGGTACATATTATAACAACTTCAATTTTAAATACTCAGTTTAACAAATTAGGACTATTTCACCTGTGAAACTGAACGCGATCCGCACAACTAAACTGCGTTCAGCAGCTGTCAGTCGTTAACGTTTTTTAAGTATTGTGACAGGACAGCGCTTGAACAACGTTTAGGTGTGCTAATCGCGTTTAGTTTCACTGATGAAATTGGCCCTTAGAATTTTGTTTTGATACGAAACCCGAGCGCCATTGTCATTCGTTCCATCTAATGACCGTTGTTTCAAAATTATGAAGAAGTTTTTTTGTTGCTCTTTTTAATTAAAAAGAGATAGGTGCTTGATTTCAAGGGCTATTAATAAAGTGCAACTTGAGCTATTTTTAGTCGATTCGTGACTTTTTTTGGATAATTTGAATCACGCGAATAAAATATATTGAGACAACAACTAGGTTCTGTGAAGACCAGACGACCCTTCACTTAGGGAGCTCTCAGTGTGTTGTGTTGTAGGGATTTCTGTCCTACAAACAGAAACACACGATGCAGCAGCTATTGAATTAGGTATATTACTTTTAAAGAATACATGCGTCCAGAAGCACGGCTACTGACTGTCTCTTATTCATTTCTATTATAAAAACCTATCAAAATATTCTATCATTTTGAAAGGTCGAATGCTGACAGCCATTTTCTAACTGACCAGCTGGGTTTCGCAAAAGGTTTCACCTAGGCTCTACAGTACTTATGAAAAGTCAGATTTGAATTAAGATGTTCAATATTTTGGAATGAAGTTTGTAGGTACTATTAACACTTGGCGAATGAGTGCTGGTCAAAAAGGACATTTTTACCGTCACGACACTTTTGCAAAACAGTAGGGCTCGCTGATGTGGATGTAGTATACGAATAGAGTTCTTTCGGGGCCAACTATAACACCACACCGTAACACGAGGTTTCGAGATTTCTTGTATTCGAATACTGATGATTCAGGACCCACGGATCGAGACCAAGACTTTTATTTAACTGACTTCAAAACTAAGGAGGTTATCAATACGTTCGTATTTAAATTGTTTTTTTTTTATGGGTGATACCTCAGATCTCCGTCATTTATCAAGCGAATTGAAAAAATATTTTTATTTGACGGGACATATTTCCAGATTGGTCCCATTTTTTTTTTTTTTTAGGCTGGGAAATCATCCAGTGACTGCTCCCTCTCTGGGTGGAGCGGAAGGGAGTGTCAGACTCTTACTGACTAAAACCCATCCATGTTCCTTCCGTAGCCCTTTATGTTCCGGGGTAGCGGTAACCCTTTCGGACAATCCCGCTTTGATTGGTCCCATAAGTTTTTATACAAGTCGTTTTTGAGTTATAAGCTGCAATAGTACATAGTTACGTATACTTCCTACCTAACCTATGTGGATCATGTTATAATAACTTCTTGTCACTGTTATTTACTTATAAGGTACCTATTTCTATTCGAATTAGTGTGGGGCTAGTACCGCAGACAAAAAGTGAAAAATGAAAACATTTTACAAATAAAAAAACTTGACTGGAGTACATTAGTTAACAAAATCATGAAGTAAGGTCTAATCTAAATCGAAAATAGGAGTAAAATACAAAGATTTCCTGTAGCTTTGATCTCGATTTTTCTTTCCCAGTAATTGCCTGTAATTTACCATTTTATGAGGAAATCTATGAAACTGCAGATTTACGTTGGTTTCCCTTTGGTATTGGGAAGTCAATTTACCTACTAGAACTAAATAAATATTTTCTTTATTGCTTAGTTACGACAAGCATTCGATCTTAACTCTTTGAAGTAAGTCAATAACATAAAAATGGTATCGCCTTAGGTTAGAATAATATTTTATGAAAAAACGCTCGCTTGCTTTATGAAAACGATCATACAATGAATATCAATATACTCATAAGTTTTCTGGCGTTTTTGAAAACGTACAGACTTGCAGTAGTTACAGTATGCCACACGTGTTACCGAAGTTACATATACTGGGTGTAACCGAAAGAGTAAATACATACAAAAGGAATATACTACAGACCATCAAACTGAACAACTTTTACTATGGGACCAACTCCGAAATCGTGAAAAAAATCAGCTGTTCCCTACATTTCAACGAGTCACGTGACTAAAACTGTATAGAACAGCTGATTTTTTTCACGATTTTGGAGTTGGTCTATTTCAATATCAGTTTGTAATTATCCCACTGGACGCCAAAAATCAGAGAAATTATACAAAAAAAAACAAAAATACTTTAGTAAGGGTGTCCGTACACTACAGTGTAACAAGACGTCGCCTGCCACACAAGTAAGCAGCTTTAAGCAGTGTACGCAAATGAGACACAATTTTTCGGTACTTCCACAGCGAGAGAGACTTACAATACGTTTTGAACGTTCAAAGTAGGAAACGGTGAACATAATCATGAAAATGTATACAAAAGTAGTCGGTACTTGTTTTAAAATATCACACGTCACCCTAATCATTACATGTATAAAACAAAGTCGCTTTCTCTGTCCCTATATCCCTTTATATGTGTAAATCTTTAAAACTACGCAACGGATTTTGATGCGGTTTTTTTACTACATAGAGTGATTTAAGAGGAATGTTTATGTGTATAATTTGTCGACATATTTTGCGGGCGTAGCCGCGGGCAGAAGCTAGTATTACTTATAAAGGCGAAAGTTTGTGAGTGTCTGTGTGTTTGTATGTTTGTCATTTCTTCACGCTCTAATAGTTGAACAGATCTGGATGAAATTTGGCATAGATGTAGTTTATTTTTTATCCCTATAGTACGTCCCTTTTGGGATAATTTTCGAGATTCACGCGGGCGAAGCCGTAAGCTGCAGCTAGTTTATAATGAGCTGTGGTAAATGACCTTCTTTGCAGGATGTTATAAACTTGACAAAATATAGCGATCTCATTATATAAGTAAGTTTAATACTAATGTATTGACCACACGGCTACATATTAAGTTTCAATTAACCAGTATACGTTGACCTCTCATTAAATTAAAAACAATGAAATAAGAAGTATTTCTCTTAAATTGACGTTTACAAAAAGTTCCTATCTCAGCATAATGCTGCGATATCAAAAAAATAAATAGCGCTGGTATTTTGAAAAGGTCCAATCTGATGCCCACGGGCACACCTACGGACATCTATATAAATCCCACATCATTTCAACTGTATCCAAGTAGGCATTGGACTTAGTTTTAGATATTAGTTTCCCTGAGTATGGAAGCTACAGAGTTTTGTTTGCACATAACAATATTGTTCAAGATAATATTACTCTTAGCACACTTTACGAGCATATGATAACATAACATTTGTTCAAGGATATACCTATTTGTATTTCTTGGATGGAAAACCCTTTGCTTATTAAAACAATGATATGGCAGTATTTTGTGGGAAGAAAAGCATTGGGTTCACTTTCAATACTAGCTTCCTGGTTTATTTTAATACCTATTATATGTAAAAGGTATTAGGCGTGATGTTATGTCGTGAATATTCACGACTTAACATCACGTTTGTTTGCCCCGAAAGGTTAAGCAGAGGAGTAACAAGAATGCACTCATATTTTGCTAGTTATGTGTAAGCCGGATGTAATAACAGGTAAGCCACCATTGATCGGGTACGAACTCAGAGTCCAAACTGCTACTGAGATATTTCTGAAGGAAAAACCCAACAACTTAGCCAGACCTGGAAAGTAATAACTACAAAAATATGCCAGGCAGCACATCTGGTCTGCGGGATTGTACGAAAAGGTTACCACTACCTCGGAACATAAAGGGCTAACGAAGGAACATGGATGGGTTTTAGTCAGTAAGAGTCTGACACTTCCTTCCACCCAGAGCGGGAGGAGTCAGTTCATGCTTTCCCACCCTCATAAAAATAGGACCTGGGAATTAGTCACCCATGATAATACTTATGTTCTCAGCAATAGGGCTTGTGACTACTAGACTAACGAGGTAGAGTTTGTCTAGTATTTTCATTTCTACATATAATATTGTGCGTTATTTCTCATTCGTTTTTGTTATGATAAAGGTGACCATTCACTACAGTGTACCACGCGACCTAGTCAGCTCACAAACAATAGCACTTGCGAGGTTACCCCTAGATTACCGCGCCATTGTGTCAGTTTCACAACAAAAATATAATACAGTTTTATACGGTAGGTAAGTAATATTTTTATGATTAAACCACAGAATACGTAATTTTGAAATTATTTGATTTTATTTAGGTAAAATAGGGGTTTTTTTAGGCTTATTGACACTCCACGTAAATTTGCCGTGTTATAGCGAATTATCAATCTGAACTGAAATCTCAAAGCAAAACATGGCTTCCGCCAAGCGCCTTTTATGCACAAACAACATAAAAAAAAGCGCAAGGATTATAAAAATAAAAAGCAAAATAAAAGAAATAAATTAAGTAGCGTCAGAATAAAATAAAATGTACGTCCGAGCTATGAACAGTTCTTTTGTTAACACCACAAAGAGAAAAGACAATCGATGTACATATTTTTCTGGGAACTAGTGTAGGTACACCATTGTAAACTGTCTAGCCTTTTCCCAACTATATTGGGGTCGGCTTCCAGTCTAACTGGATACAGCTGAATACCAGTATTTTGCATGGAGTGACTGTCTGTCTGACCTCCACAACCCAGTAACTGGGTAAGACAGATTTTCGGGCTTCTGACGACCCGTAACGACTGTCAAAGATGAACAAATGCCAACGAGCAATAGCTAATCGTGATATGATTACATGGATAATTTAAGTTGGTAGTCAGTTAACATAACAATACATTTTCCTCCATTTACATGAATAGTATGTTGTAGACAATAACAACAACAAGAATGTATCGAAGTTTAGCTTAAGTAGACATAATTATGTATTCACATTATTCTCGTCTTACTAATTCCAAACAAGCGTGTGTGTTTCAACGGAAACCAAGTCCAATCAATATAAGTACGCAGTTTAGATTGATGAGTTATAGACAGATGAAACGTTAGAATAGGTAATTCTAACGTTTGACTTGTAATTAAGTTAGAATACCTACCAATAATGCATTTGATTAATTAATCATTATGATGAAAACAAGCTTTCTATACGGGGACATACTTTCAGGGTTTACCATACTCATGAAACTGACTATGGAACTATGCTTGAAACCACGAAAAAAATCAGCTGTTCAGTACATTTTTATGTTCGCATAATTCGTCAAAATGTATGGAACATCTGATTTTTTTTTTCATATTTCAGAGTTGGTCCCATGGACCAAGTTGTTGATGTTAATTAGTACTATATAACCTGAAAGTATGTTTCGTTTAACCTAACACACTGTAAATTAAACTTATCGAATTTCCCAAATTCAAATCAGCCCAAAATATCTGAAACTTAAGCTAATTTCAATATTCTGAAACATGAGAAATCTTTCAATGAAAACAGGTTGATAAAATGTGTTTGATATTTAATTTTATGAGGGAGAATAAACTATTATACAGAGGGCAGCACATCAAGTTACCCCAATCTGTCAAATTTATTTGATAGTTTTTCAACTTTATTACAAACTAGCTTCTGCCCGCGACTTCGTACGCGGACCCTGTTGCTTATGCCAGCGACAACGGGGTCGCCATTTATGTTATTTTTTATCATTTTTCCCATTTAAATCTTTTATCACACTGAGCTTTAGTTGTATTTCATTCCAACAACCACCAAAACATACAGTCCATTTGTCATCGTTTTCATTTTGGTAACCGCATTATTTTATTCCTCCTCTAGAGACCTAGAAGTCGATGCGTAGATACGCTTGGAACTCAAGCGTAATTCTCTTTCCGTGAACGTCTCTGACTCGCGAGACAATACATGACGTTCACGATCAGCGGTCAGTCGCGCATCATATTCTTCACTGGTCTCTAGAGACCTAATGAATACGCTGAGAACGCAGGCGTGCTTCGCGACCCGAAGAGGTTTCCACGGAGCGAGTTGCAGCCTAATGTTCTCGAACAACATCAAGTCTCTCCTGACGCTCTTCAGTAGATTCTTGGGATCTTATGATCCTCAATCTTTTAGCTCTCTTGGAACATTGGGAAAGATTTGACCTCTTTCTAGGCATGGTCATAGTTTTATTGTGAAGATACCTGATCAATAAAAATCTAAATTAAAATGACTGCTCCCCTGCGTTACCGGGTAGGCTACAGTGTCACGAAGATAAATGGAAAAGGAAATTAAACACTCAAACAACATATATTCATACGATAAAATAAAAAAATAAATAGGAGTTTTGGCCAGTAGAGTCAAATTTTCAATGATATACCATCGTCATCGAAAATCAGTCCTAAACTGTTACCGCCTTCACCGCGTGCAGGTACTCCCAGATTATGTTATTTTATAATTACACAGTAAAATTAGTGATGGCTATATTGATTTCCACATCAGATGTTTCTGATCTTCGATTTTTATAAGTCAACAAGAAATGCCCATCATATTGAACAACAAAGACGTCAAAGACGTCATTCCTATATGTGTTATGTTGTAGCTAGGCTCTTGGAGTTCCACAACAGGTGTTCCAGATCTTCAATTTTTATACATCAACAGAGAGTGCTCATCAGGCTGAACAACTTTCGCTAAGACGTCATTCTTATATGTGTTATGGTGTAGCTAGGCTCTTGGAGTTCCACAACAGGTGTTCCAGATCTTCGATTTTTATAAGTCAACAGGAAATGCCCATCAGACCGAACAACTTTTGCTAAGACGTCATTCCTATATAATGTTATAGTGTAGCTAGGCTCTTGGAGTTCCACAACAGGTGTTCCAGATCTTCGATTTTTATAAGTCAACAGGAAATGCCCATCAGACCGAACAACTTTTGCTAAGACGTCATTCCTATATATGTTACAGTGTAGCTGGGCTCTTGGAGTTCCACATCAGGTGTTCCAGATCTTCAAATTTATTCTCTCAGGAGAAAATGCTAATCACGTGGAACAATTTTTGCTAAGGTATTCATTTTTGTATCTCTTATAGTTTAGCTGGTCTGTTGCGGTTCTGCATCAGGTGTTCAAGTTTCCAATATAAACTATAGCCTATATGTTGCCCAAACTTAATACCTATACAACAAAAATAAAACATTCCAATCCGTCCAGTAGTTCCGAAGATTAGCGTGTACAAACAAACAGACAAACAGACAAACAGACATACAGACAAACAGACAAACAGACAAGTTTTTTTTTTTGGATTCATGCTCTATTACTGTTTCTAAACCCCCCTCAATTATTTTTTTTTTAATATATTCAATGTACAGACACAGTTTTTTTACTGTTTTATTATATGTATAGATATAGGGTTAATTTTCAATAAGGAAAATTTAGTTGGGATAACAAACAAGCTTAAGAATATGTTAAATTGTAAAATCGTATCCTCTTCAGAAATAAATATCCTATCAGGTTATGAGTACTTCAAATTGGTCTTGCCATGTAGAAAAGCTCCTCTCACATAAAGGTTTTTAATACAATATATTAAAATATTAGATACTTGTTTAGTTTACTTCTATATTAAAGCAATGAAACAATGTATCTTATGTTTGCATACATAAACAATTTTCTTTATGAACATCAAGTTATTATATTTGTAATAGGAGCGGAAATAACGATTTTCCTGTTTGTATCCTTATCATTCAGTATTTTAATGGGACGTCCTTTATTATAATACAAAGGAGGATTGCTATAGATACCTAGCGTTATTACAATAATGAGAAACTAAGAGTGTATTGAAAAGAGTAACGAATGGTTAATGGACAAAAAAACTGGGTCAGAAAAACGTATACAATAGGAATAATTCTGTCCTATTAAAAGAAATTATTTTACTTAAGTCGTTTACCCATTTAATTCCATTCGAAGTATACAGAGATACAAAAAAAATGTGTGCGTGTACTAGCGTACACTCGTAAGAAGTGAAACTTCTTTATGACGTTTTACAGAAATTGGTTAAATAAAGTTAAATTAGATAAAGTTGTTGTTGTTGTTGTTGTTGTTTGTTGTTGTTATTGTAATACCAATCCCTACTCCGCTGGAGAAAGTATACTTCGAATCACGCGTGGTAGGGATAAAAAGAAGATGGCGCGTAACGGAAAAATGTGACGCGTAACGAAAAAATGTTACACTAAATTTATTTCCAACCCCGATAAAGAAGTTTCACTTCAAAAACAGCTGTTCCCTTGATTTTGACGGGGTATGCGAGCATAAAGCACCTAACATCTAATCTCTCCATCACCCTTGGTGTCAACCAAGGGTGGCTGGCTGGTAGCTGACTGGTTTCCTAGTGCTTTAGCTGAGAAGAAGAAGTGACGCAACAAACTCCCCAGCAGCACAGTA